>JACRUU010000013.1:12949978-13297478 GCA_030449085.1 Kryptopterus vitreolus
TAAACATTTTAGAGGTCATAGATGCCCATCTTCAGAACAACCAAACCACAGATGACAACAGTTTCACCAGTCCAGAGAAATTCAAAGGTATTTTATTGTTGATGGATGTTTCATATGGAGACGTATTGAGCTATGGTTAAATATAACTAGAGGGTTTATTTATTTGTTTGTTTTTGGTTTGTTTGTGAATCCAAACAGATCTTGATTTTTAATGTAACAGTTTTTTCGTTTTGGCTGAATAAAATGTAAATTGTTCAGCAGTTTTAGTTATTTATCCAGTAGATTTAGTTATTAAATATGAGACACTAGAAGCTAATATTATACAATTTTGCTTAGCTTGTGGGGGGGGGTGGGTGGGTTGTAACTTCATGTTTCTCATTAGAGGCCACTGAGGATACAAACTTATACCCTGAATAGCTACAAATGGCACGAAACTATTGTACTAGAAATGGGATCTATTTCTTTGTTTGTATTGTGTTGTGCCATTGTTTTTTTTAATGAGAGCAAAAATGCATCATTTAAGGAGATTACAGTGTAATCATTTCTAATTATTTATTTTTTTTATAAGTCATAAATGACGTATAATTGCATTATACTTTAGTGTACCATGTCCAAGGTTTGGGAATCTCCGTTGTAGATCGTTTGATTTGTATGTTAATTTGTACTAATGCGTTGGAACAGAACTCGCATACAAAGTGTGTGACGATGACAGGGCTGGATATCGTGCCAGTGTAGAATTTCATAGGAACGAGGAATTCGCACTTGTGTAGTATTTATCCGGCTTTGCTCGTGTCCCCGGGAAACAACAGATGAGCAGCCCAGATAGCAAATGTGCATGTCTAATTGTGAACTTTCTTTCCCTTGAGATGGGGATGCAGTGAGGTTCTGGTATGAGTATGAAGGATTTACAGAGTAAGAATAGTAGATGGTGTAATAGAACATATGTCCTCTCTCGATTTGTTTGCCTGACAGAGCTTTGGCAAAATCTTAGACTGGCAGGTTTGTCTGTGAGTCTATTTTAAAAGCCGTTGCTACCGGGTTTAAAACCTACAACCAGCAAGGGGGTTTTTACCTTCAAATGTACACACATCTATGCTTACATTGGTGGAAGGAGAGGTGTAGTTCGGTGATTTAAGGCGCTGGGCTTACTGATCAGAAGGTCGGGAAGTTCTTAACCCTCTGTGCCCTTAACCATCTGTGCCCCCGGGGCGCCGTACCATGGCTGACCCTGCGCTCTGACCTCAGCTTCCCAAAATGATCTGGGATATGCAAAGAAAAAAGAATTTCTCTCCCGGAATCAATAAAGAATTAAAAAATATCACCCGAGTTTTGTGTAAAGGTTGTTGCGTTTCCACGGGTCCTGAAGGTTTTATACCTTAATATTACATATAATATTACACATTAGAATCGTGGATCAGCAGCCAAACATCACTGCACTTCATCACCATGTTTTTAGATCATCGCTTTTCTTTCAAACGATTCACATTAGCGTTAAATCTACCTGCTGTAACAATGTGCTTAATATCTTTAACACGTCTCCCACATAAAGTAACATCTTTCTTAGCTCGTTCCGTCACGTCCTCCTGCCCGAGCACGAGTCATTGTCCAAATCGGGTTTTCAGGCATGACTCAAAGGCAATCTGGACCGATCCCTAAACAAAAGCTCCAACTATTTTAGAACAGTATCCCCCCCGTCTGAAAGCTCGGCCTGGATGTATGACCATGTGTGGTGAATAACTTTCAGGAGTCAGAACGGTCAACCCCTAGAGGTGTGTGTGCTCACAAAGAAACATTTTTCGTAGCTGCTCCAACACCACACACAAGAGTTCACTGTTTATTTTGTTATAAATTGTAAAGATAAGCCCATCGCCAAGCCGAAGACGTGTGTTTGACATTGCTGCTTTGAACCATTTGAACTTGTTGGTTTCTGTCTCCACCCCTTTGCATCTAAGTGGTGTCTTCCAACCTGCCCACAGAAAACCAGATCGATGCGAAAGAGTCCGATATGTCAGACACGCTGAGCCCCAGCAAGGACAAGAGCAGTGACGATACTTCAGGTACTGTTTTGTTTTAGATTTTTTTTTTACTTAAATGTGTTATTTCATCACATTTTGTCTAGACCAATAGAAATATATATTTCTTTTTAAATTTTTTTTATATTTTTTATTTTATTAGACGGACAAATGGACGAACAGGAACTGAACGAGCCCCAAAACAGGGTCGCCCTGATTAAAGGTACTTTCTTATACACTCCCTTTATTTTAAACTGAATACTATTAGCTGTTTATTTCATCACATATGTGATTGTCCTGTTAGTGCTGTTTGAACTAAGTCCAGTACAGGAATGAAGTACAGCATTCCTCTTTACACTTATATGGTCTGGAGCACTTGGAGCATTTCATTTCGATAGTGTTTAAAAATTAGTGAGCTCAGGTTGTTCTCACATTAGAAGTTTAATGCGTGTTAGGAGGGGAGCATTAGGAGTTCAACTGTACAGAAAGTTTGTGTGTTCCTGTCCGATCTCTGCAGCTGTCCCACTTTTCGCTTCAATGGCACCTCAGGAATGTAAACCAATTAGAGCACAGTTAGGCAGGAATGGCCTCGGGGGACTAGAAAGGTCACGTACAGATAGGACTTGACAAAACAAAGGTCAAAATCGCGCCACAGCTATGAAGTTCATTAGGTATGGGTGTCTGAACACTTGTTCACACACAGCCTGTATTTTCTGCGCCTTTATTCCTTAATATGGCATGATTGTTAGTCACCTGTAGGATGAACAGGCTGGTGCAGTTACTCAGGTCAGATTACTCTAAATCTGAGTATAGTTCATGAGTTTGTTGAGAGGAAAAAAAAAATCTCTATCAGCAAAGATTTTTTTCAAATAATAATTGTGAACAATTGTGAAGATGAGTTTTACTTTAGTTTATTTTTTCTACTCGGTAATGAGCAAGCCAAAAAAATGTGAAAGGCTTTGTTTTCTGAGATCTGAGACTAACATTAAATGCAGACACCAGAAACAAATGGAAAACGATGGCAAAACACCACAAAAAAATGTTGTGTATGTAACATGTAATTATGTAACGTGTATAAAAATGGATAAATGGGGGAAAAAAATTGTAAATTGTGGTGTAAATTGTGTGCTTTCACTCATAGGAAATTGAAAAGCCTCACTTTACACATGTCCATCCGCACCACCGCTCTCCCGAATACAACCTAGCAGCTTTACAATCGCTTCAAACAGAAATATCAGCCTGAAGAATTTGTCATCACTCCATCTCCAGTGTGACTAGGCTGATTTTTTTAACCCATGCTTAAATGGTTCCTCGTTCCGCTATTCCCGGTTAAAATCTTTGTGTATTCATGTATCCACGCCGCAGCAAGGAATTTAACACATGACTCTCTTCACTCTAAACACAATCACACAGCGTCATGCAGCACTGTGCCTCATCCACCTGTTCTACAATTACATTACTAATACCAACCAGGCATGCATGTATGTGTGTATGTATATATATATGTGTGTGTGTGTGTGTGTGTGTGTGTGTGTGTGTGTGTGTGTGTGTGTGTTTGTATATAAAAATGTATTCTTAGTTTGAACACTTGGTGTCGCTATAATGTGGCACTCAATCTAATCAAGTGCAAGTCTCAGCACCCCTACTTGCACAAATAACCAATAATTGTCATCCCCTTTTCTTTTACTTTCTTTTATGCATTTCTTTTTTCCTTTTAAAACATAGATATGTTGTCATGTGAATAATAATATACTAATTTGAATAAATTGGGTCATAAAATAGGACGATTACCCAATCAATATTCTCCCTATAAACAGTTTACTGTCCTTGCATGTTGTTTGTTCAGAAGTTACAACATTCCAACAGATGAGCGTTCATATTCACATTTATTCATCATGTCTTGTCTGCACCCGCTCTCTATACTCATATAAGAAATGGTGTTATTATTCTTTTTTTTTTTTTTTTTTTTTTTATAAATAAACTCTCTATTCATGGGTTACTAACTATTTTGGCAGGTCGGAAAAGGCTTGCAGCCAGCCAAAATGTTTTGCAGATGATAAGCCCGTGTTGAGATCACCAACTTTTTCCTGTCACTTCAGTATGGCGCTCGTCTGTTTACACTGAGCTCATGCGTTTTAATGGGGGTTTGATAACAGCCACAGACTGTGCGAGACGCAGGGGAGGATGTGGCCTTTTTCACAACCTCATTGTGTTCCTGAACTCAATGACTGACACAATGGGAGGGCAGAGCAATAGGGGTGTGACACTGACTAGTGAAATGACTTGTAAGTTATGTGCAGCTGGAGTTCGGTTCAGGCCAGATATTCATAATTATAGAGGGGAGGAGGGTTAGTAGGGTTCAGTGTATTTGGTTGAGAGTGAAAGTTGGCCAATCTATAGAAATGATTTCTTATTGTCTAATAAAAAATGGTCTGGGGCCTGCCGTGAAGATTATATATATATATATGTGTGTGTGTGTGTGTGTGTGTGTGTGTGTGTGTGTGTGTGTATGTATATATATATATATATATATATATATATATATATATATATATATATATATATATAAATGCTTTATGTGCATTTATTATATTCCTGATGAGCAAGGCTTGGTAAGGGAAAAAAACCCTTATATGGTATGAGGAAAAAGCTTTGAGAGGACTAAGTGTAAAAAAAAAAAATCTACGGCATAAAGAGAAAGTACAAGGTGCATGCTTAGAGGCTGGTAGAGTAGATCAAAAATTATCCTTATTTGGGCGATATCAATCAAGTGTTATAAATAATACAGAATACCAGTGAATGAGAAATGAACACTGGAGTGTGTGATTGTGAGTAAGATTCTTTCTGCAGTTTTTTTCCAGTTAGTTGATGTAAAGGGTGAACCAGAACCTCGGCAACGATTCAAGACATGGCATGTGCGCACACAAAATTTCATTTCAATTCTAGACTGGACCTGCACAGCTGTGATTGGTTGTTAGTTTGTGAGGCAGCAGTTGCCGTGACAGTACTGTAGTGTTACGTAACACGTTTTATAGTTGGCATTTTAAGTCCTTGATTCATATGTTAAATATGGTATTAAAAAGAGTCTTTGAGTCTGGATAAAATGTAGAATTTGGAATTTTGATGCATCATGTTATTGCTTATATAACAGTATAATCACAATATAACCGATGAGCCTCTCCTGCCAGATCTTGGGTGTGGACTCGACCGAGTACTCGGAGCCAAGCAGGCGTAGTGTCTATTTTTAGCTCCAGTAGCAACACCAGAGTGTTGATGGCCCTTGAAAAGACACAATATTAAAATAAAGTTAGGTTAGCTTGCAGACTGACAGAAACCGAGCAGTGTAAGTGTAGCAGACATTGCGATGCGTCACCAACGGTGTATCGAGTGAACCTTGTGACCGAAAGGCGTCCTGACGAATGAATGTGGTTTACTTTGGTGGCTGGGGATTACACCGAACACACAATCCACATTTTGCGTGATGAGACAGGAGCTAACAAAGACACTGGCATATTTAATTGATTTATTTTAATCATTGGGTGTTTTTAATCTATTACTATCTGGCTTTTGTTTATGTTACAGGTATGCACTGGGATTTTTCTAATTGGTTTTCTGAAAATTATGGGATATCGTTAACATGTTTTACCTGACATATGACTTCCTCTAGTGGATTTATTTTTTTTTGGTCATATTACAAATGTTCAAACTCTGCACTGTTATAATTTCTGTCTGCATCAATATGTTGCTAAATCAACATGTAGTCTAGTAATAACCAGAGGTTGATAAACAATTTCTCGACCAATGGATTTTTAAATGGATACTGGACTTAAAACAAACCATAACACTCCATTGAAAATAGTACTCAACTTTACAAAAATGAACCTACTAAATCATGAATGTGTTAAATATAAAATAATTGTATTTAATAAATATAATTGTATCATTAATAAATCATTACAAGTAAAATGATATAGCATTCTGTAAGCAGCGTACAGTCTCTAGTGTAAAAACAAAACGCACACGTCATTGATTTGCCTCTAGAGGTCGCACTTGCGCCTCGGACGCTCCAGCGATGAACGCAAGCCGGAAAAACCGTCAGTAGGGGATATTTCCAGCTAGAAATATCATCAATGCGGTGGTCTTTCAAAAATGTTTGCAATTCAAAGAAAAGCTTTTTTGTTTCCATGAATCATCTATTTTTGCATCAGAGCAAGTCGTTATAACATCGAAATGGCATTTAGTCCTCCTTTTAAACAGTGTTATCAAAGTTATCGCAACTATGGAGCCAGTGATTACTCGTATAGCATCACAGCTTGCTTTCTCATTTAGTCCATGGCAGCAGATCAGAGTGGAGGAGTGTCTCTTGCCTCATCACTCAGCTTTGAAAACGTGTGCCGTAAAAACCTCAGAAACCCTTAACTCGCCCGGTGCCTGACGTAACACCAAATCACTGCGAGCTAAAATGGGAGTATGACCTCAGCGTTGACATCTGTACCGAGGCAAGTGATCTCCACTGGTTTATGAGCGGAGCTGAGGTTTTTTTTTTTTTTCTTTTTTTTTTTCTTTTTGTTGCCCAAGCCTGTCATTTCCAGAGCGCATGTGGGGATCACAAGGAAGGGCCTCTCCTCAGGGAGAGAAGTCGGAAAAGCGAGAGAAGTGGTGAGGAAATCTCGTCAGCGTGCCCACAAGCACTTCAGCTTCTGGAACGTTCATTCAGGGGCTCTGGCCTCCCACCAGTGCAGTTCTCTACGGCATGCACTGTTATCCACGTGATGAAGAAATATGCACATATCAGGACGTGCCATTATAAAGAATGTGTTCTATTAACTGCTTTAAAGTATGTAATTTAGACTGCTGAGCTGATTTCAGCAAATAATGTACGTGATTGGAAGTTAGAAAGTAAGAAATTTGCATTTTCTCGCATTAGCATTTTTGAACTGCTACTTTTAAGTAGATTTTAAAATCTCTAATTTTACCTTTACTTAACTACATATTAAGTCATGTTTGTTACTGACTTAAAAACAGAGAAAATAAAGAAAAGGGAAAATGAGTTTATAATATAAGTTTATTATGATTGACTGGTTGGAGAACAAATGTTCTATGCCCACAAGAAAGAAAGACGGAAGACCTACAAGTCAGACGCAAGACGCCTTCAATCTATTCCTCGATTAGCTTTTTAGACTTGTGACTTGTGGTGAAAAGTTTTTCCTTGAGTAGAATATTTGATTAAAACCTTCTTTCCACGCCTGGTGGGGGGGGGGTGTGAATGTGCTATTCCGTTATGTATTCGGTCCAGGGGTTTGAACATCTGATTCAGTTCTATTATTACAACCGAGTTGTTTACGTTTTCAACTGTTTTGCCAAGGTGTCAGTTTCGTAATCGCTCCATCGGCTACTGTCATTGGTTGTTTTATCATATCTTCATCGCAGCGTACGTCACTGTTAATATTCCCCTCTGACATTTCACTCTCCCTCGTGTGCTCTTGTACAGATGAGCTCCAGAGGGCCAACCTGGAGGCCGGAGACACGGAGCAGGTCATCGACAAGCTTCATAGCGAGCTGTTGGAGGCGCAGGAGCTCGCCAATACTGGCAAGCAGAAATGCCTTGAGCTACAAGGTACCTTTTGGGCAAAGCAAATGTACATTTTGAGTATATTTTGTGTAGTATAAAAAGCATTGGAGGTGTTTCGCTGCTTTTTGGATTTTCGCCATTATATAGGGTTTTATTTTTTAGGCGCGGGCCTAAGCATTGTGTAGTTTTTGTGTTTAATATTTATCCCAGATAGCTATGAATCTGGTGTGTTTGTCTGTCGGTGATGAAAAGAACTGTACAGAAAGCTAGTTCTTTACTGGATATCTCCGAGAGATGTCTGGACACCGTAAATTTCCAAAAATGTTAAAATATGTATCCTTTGCTCCTTGGTGTTAAGGAGAGTCATGATGTAGATACGATTCGAGGCCGTCTTTAGCCGTCTGCTGGGCATTAAATCATGTACGACTATTTATTATACACAGTTTATTTTTATAGTTCAAAACCGCTTGCCCCGGGGGGACTTTAAGACATCTGAAGGAACGCTTACGCTCAGAGCTGTACCTTTCAGTTTGTTCCAATAGTTATCTAGCATGCGTGTTTGAAGTGATTTAAATAGATCAACTTTACATGATCTGATTGGTTTGGCTGATTTAAGATGAACATCTGTAAGAATAAATTCGTCTTCCTGAACCTTTTTTGTGTGTTTATTATCCCCCCCCCCCCCCCCCCCCCCCCTTTCAGCTCTGCTGGAAGAGGAACGGAGAACCAACCGGCAGCAGACTGAGGAATCATCAAAACAGATCCAGTGTCTGCAGAGTAAGTGTGAAATTGAGTGACACGTCTGAGAAAGTGGAAAGTTTAGTTTGATGTTTTTAGGAATAATAATAATAATAATAATATGGATGTTCTTTAATTGCTATAGTCAGGTTACATAGTAATATATGCATGTATCTAGAGAGACACGATTAAAATAAAAAGGTTTATACTTGGTGAAGACTTGCGGGTTATGTGTCGAGTATAAAACATCGCAGCTATATTTAGTAACGCTATCAACTATTTGCCCAAAAGTATTGGGACACCCAACTCTGTGGTTCTCTCCCCTGATGCACACAAATCTAGCAAGTCTTTTAATGTTGTTGCATTTTCTATAGGAGACGCAAAACTTATTCTAGTACCACAATGACCACGAACCTAACGTGTAAAGAGTTTCACTTCATTTATGTCGATATTTTAACGATAGGCTAAGACGATGCGCCTGCACAATTCCTTCACAGTATAACCAGTTTGCTTGTGTAAATAAACGTCTGTACATATTTGCCTAATTAGATAATACACACCAAACACATGCCTCTGTTTTTGTTTAATAAAAATAATATATATATATATATATATATATATATATATAATTTTATAGGTGCAAAAAGAACTATTTACTATTTGATTAGTATTTACTATTTGATACTATTTTTTTTCCCTCCACATCTTCCTGTAGGCCAGCTCGCCAAGCTGCAGTCTGACATGGAGGCCCTGCGCGAACAGAGGGAAAACACTATTTCCAACACCCGAGAGGAACTCTACAGCGCCCAAGAGGAGGTTCTCGTGCTCCGCCACGCCATGGAAGCGGCCACGGCTGAGAGAGAGCGCGACATCGCCACCCTGCAAGGAGAACTTGCCGCCGTCACAGCCGAACTGGACAAGTGGAGAAAAGCAGCGTCCAAATACGAGCTGGAGATCGACACCCTGCAGGAGAGCTTCAAGCTGCAGAGCCTGCACCAGGAACGAGCCTCGCAGCTGCAAGGTAATCAAACGCGCTCATGGAAGCGTGCACCAGAGAAACACACACGTGATGGAATCTTTCCTTATTTATACAGTAAACATTTGCTTTAGTGTCTGACATGCATGCATTAAAAGTGTAAGGGTACCTGGACCTCAGTTTAACGTCACATTTTAACCACATATTAATGCTGTTTATTTTTATAAAATAATTTGAAAAACTGTTTATATTTGATTTTTTTTAACTATATGGTTAGGTAATACATAAAATTATATTTTATATACGTCATAAAAACAAAATCTACACAAATAAAATAGAATGAATTAATAGAATACTATATTAATAGAATAATTAATATAATACCCTTTTTATTTTATTGATTTAACATAATCCAATACATTTGCAGGAAATAGATTGATTAAATACAATTAAGCAAATTAATGCAAATGAAACACACATCTCTATATTATCAAAATGGGGTCTAGTTAATTTGATAAAACTAATAAATAAATAATGCATAAATAAATGTCTTCATTCCTTCCATCCTTGAATCACTCGCTCACTACGTGGAATTGTAAGGATGTACATTGAAAACTCTTTTTTTTACTTTTTAAGATACTTCTATACTTATATATACATTTTTTTAAAGACTTGTATACATCACTCTGGATAAGGCTGTCAGCTAAATGCCATAAATGTAAATGTTAAAGAATCCCGTGGCAAGAAGTGCCCGTGAAAACCGTGCTAAAAATGCAAAGCGGATACTAAACCATCCTGCAATCCACCGCTGAGTACATTCATTTTAACTATATACAAATGATTGCATTCGTTAAACACGTGCACCTTGTAATGAAACGGTTACACTCCAGCAATGCATACATGTTTACAGCACAAACGTTCTTGTCTGCTTTCTTGGAAGCATCCGCTTGATATTTCTGCTCTGAACTGTAGTTAATCAAATTTTAAAAAGCCACCGTTATTTACACTGCAAAACTAACTAAAGGCAGAGCTCAGCTCTCAGCATCAAACACGACCACAAATAGCCATAAATTTGCATCACAGGCAAAGCATTGAGCTTTGTTACCGCAAACCTGATTCCACAAAGTTAGCAGACAGTTTGCTCACACCTGGTATCTATTTGTCCTTCATCGAGGAGATCGGCCTCTTCAAAGAACGCTTTTTAGTGTAAAGGAAAATGACATACCCTGCTGATGTACGTTTTTATTTATTTTTGTCCTTGGCTGAATTGGGTCCCCCCCCCCCCCCACACACACTCATTCGTAGTAAGTGATATGAATGAGTTATGTGTTTAAATAAAATGTTTAATAATAGTAATACTATTTATACTATGGATTCATGGTGTGCGATGTGGACAAATGATATTTCTAATTTTATTGGATTTCATTGATAAAAATTAGCCGATATTTTGCTGATTGTGTTCTCGCACTGGTACCTTAAGGATTAACATGAACAGCCGAATCCTGTACATTCTAGGGTTTGGTCTTTTTGAGTCAGATTCTTACATTTAATCAGTCAATTGGACTAATAAGACATTTAGGCAGTTACAAAGCAAGTGAAATCAGCATTTTATAATGCTAAAATATGAATATGAATATTTTTGGAAAAAATGACACTTTTCATGTAAAACTGATTTACCATTACAATGGTCTTGTTTGCACCCAGATCTTAAATTTTGAGTTATTTTGAGATACTGAAACATGCAGAGAAAGAACCCACACTAAATTCACACGTGCCGGCATCAAAGTTATTAGTCTTCATCACATGGTTGCGATTTACGCACATTCTCTGTAGGTGTTTTTTTTTTTTTTTTTTTTTTTTTTTAGCTTTTGCAATTGTCAAATAGCACACCATGTAGATATATACATACACACATACACACACACACACAAACAAACATGTATGCATGTATGTATGCATCAATTATTTGGATTTATTTTGCTATTTTAAGAAATACTGAAGTGGATTTATGCTAATAGTTGTAACATAACAGACTATCTCTCTCTCTCTCTCTCTCTCACACACACACACACACGCACAGGTGAGCTGGAGAAATTGCAGGCTGAGTGTTCAACCCTCCATAAAGAGTGCGAGTCTCTTCGCTCGGAGAAAGTAACCTTGCTAGAGAAACTGCACAGGCTGGAGGTGGAGCTCAGCAGGTCAGTGTGTCTCCTCATGTATGAAAAATAATATTGTTGCAGACAGAGTTGATTTGTGTTCGCTTTTACACATGACCCACTTGAGTCTTGTCATGAAAGAGCTCTGATGGCTGTGAACAAATAGTACAAATAGTTGTTCTAAACCCCCTTCCTTTGGTGCAGCTCCAGAGAACAGAGCGCCACACTGAGCAGCAACCTGAACGCTCTAGAAAAGAGCCAGGGTGATCTGGAGAACAAGCTCGGCTCCATGCAGAACCAGCACCAGCAGGACGCCAGCAAGCTAAAGGTGGAGCTCACCCAGGCCGAGAAACGCACCAAGAACCTACAGAAAGAGGTGCTTATTATTTGTAGCGAATTCTGAGAACAGACGACTGTTATTGAGGAATTGCTGAATGCTCTCTCTCTCTCCCTCTCTCTCTCTCCCTCTCTCTCTTATTCCCCCTCTCTGTGTTTGCATGCAGTATGAGGACACTCAGATCCAGCTGTCCGACCTGCGGCAGAGGTATGAGCAGACAGAGCAGGAGAAACGCTCCATTAATGACGAGCTGGAGCAGTGCAAGGTCAATCTGAAGCTGCTTCAAGAGCAGGGCAGGAATGTGAGTGCGCACACTTTATACAGCGTTACTTCTTCTATAGTCCAGGGCCATGTCATGTGTTTTACAGTACACCTCACTGTAGCAGGATACACCACAGTATCAGGCTGGGGGTCATAATGTTGTGCCAGATCAGTGGCCATAAAGTTATGCCTGGTCGGTGTACATTATACCTTTTCCACTGGTGACAATGGTGCTGATGCCATAGCTTGTGCTAGTGCCTAGATGATTTAGTAGCATGGAGTTAAGTAAGGCTTTAAAAGGAAGGTTCAATACACGCCTGAGAGAACGGTTCTAGGGTCGATGGAACTGGATCGACTGAAGCAATAAAGCCGTTTTCTTTTACCTCACAATAAATCTCGATCACAAGTTATTTATAAATATTAATATGTAAAAATCAGAGTGGATTTTCCCTGTTAACACTGCAGCTCTTATTTAGGGCAGTTTCCTACTTGGACAACGGACTAGTGGTTCAATAGAGCCATTTTCACAGTCATTAAATTAACCAATGCGGCCGTTGTCAAGGAAATACCACCCGTGACATCACCCCTTCGTGGTTTCACTCCAGATCCTTAAACTGAACACGTTCTAAGCACCCATTCACTGGAAAGAAAACGCACCGGGTAATTCGGGTCATGGCACCATTTTTGCTAGCAGCACATTTACCACTTCGATGGAAATGTGCACGTTAGAAAGTATCCCCGCAGCTCGCAAAGCTGTCAGTTCATAATGTAGACGAGCGCGATTCGCTTTTATCGACATGTTCTTGACAGTGTCCTGAAGGGAAAAAAAAGGGGGAAGCCTTCTGGTCTCATTTCCTGTAAGCATATTTTAGCAGCGTGCTGATTTCCCAGGATTTGAAGCTGCATGTTTGATCGCTGCTAATTAGACCCTGGCTCTCGGGAGCGTCTCTCGTCTTGCTGAAGTCAGCATAAAATTTGACATCTTGCAGCTATGGTACAAGGAAACAAGTCTGTCAGGGATTTATATATAAATGTGTGTGTGTGTGTGTGTGTTGTGTGTATATATATGTGTGTGTGTGTGTGTGTGTGTGTGTGTGTATGTATATAGATATATATATATATATATATATATATATATAGATATATATATATATATATATATATATATATATAGATATATATATATATATCTATCTATAATAGATATAGATGTGTGTGTGTATATGTATATATGTGTATATATATGTGTGTGTATATATACACACACACACACACACACACACACACACACACACACACACACATATATATATATATATGTATGTATGTATGTATGCATGTATGTATAGATATATACATATACACACATACACACAGTGGTACCTTGGTGTGCATCTCTCTTGGTGTACTTCGCCTTCAGCTAACTTTGGATTTTTCTAATGAGACTAATGGGATAATTCAGTTTGGTTAATGTCGGATACAGTCAAAGTCGCTTTCTGAGGAACGAATTAACAACGTACACCCAGGTACCACTGTGTGTATGTATGTATGTATGTATGTATGTATGTATGTATGTATGTACTTACGTACATGTGTGTGTGTGTGTGTGTGTGTGTGCAGTATAAAACTGCTTTTGGGGCGTGTGAGCCTATTGAATTAGACGGGCCGAGGCACCCATTTATATTTTTTGTTTCACAACAAAAATTTTCTTTCTTCCATATGTTTCCCTTCCCTCATCCATGCAGTTTTATCACCAGCCAAATTGCTACACAAAGCTAGTGATCGCTGCTTGCAATATCAAACAGTTCTCATAATACTCCTCGTCCGCGCCCCAATGCATACCTTTGCTGTCGATTGAGCAAAGAAAGCTACACAGCACTCCTTAAACTCGAACCTTAAAAGGCCTTCCACCACTTTATCTCCTGAACTAATCACGCGCTAACAAGTAAAACAGAAGTTCATCGTTTTTTCTGCTTCCGATAATAAAGTAGTCGAGGCTCCCCTTTAACACAGTTTTAGTTTTTCCAGAAATGAATGTCGGTTTGTTGTAACGTCTCTAACACCTCTCACTTGTCTCTGTGTTATGTCCAGCTTCTGGATGTTGAAGTATATGTGTGGCTCTCAGACATTCAATAATTTTATCTTTGTTTAATGTGTATTTTTTTTTATTTGTTTGTTTGTTTTTTTATGTTAAATTGATTTCCTTTTTATGCTTTTAGTTTTACCTTGCGCCCCTTTTCCGATTTCCGTTCAGTTACTTTAAAAGATTGATTCTTGTGATATCCCTTCCCTCCTCTAGCCATCCATATTGCAGCCTGTCCAAGCCATTTTCATCGGCCTTATCCTGGCTTTGCTGTATTGGTGCTTCGGCCAAATGTGGTAGAAAGGTACACAGCGCTCCTGTCGAGTCCATGTCTGTGTGTCTCCTTTTGCTTTTCTCTGTACTCATCATCTTGTATATCAAAAGTGCATGGCCACCAAAAAAAAAAAAAAAAAAAACACCAAGAATTTTTTGACACGCTTATGCTTTGCCCAAAATCCCTTTTTGGTGCTTGGCAACATTTGGGGAAAACTAACCTTTTTCCTCATTCACACAATACCACCCACTAATCTGTCATCCATTAAATGTCTGTCTTTGCTTGGATCACTTGTTGAAGTGAATCTCTGCAATAGGGATTTTGGATTATTTTGGCTGTTTTGTACCTTTTTTGGGCTTCTTTTTTTTTTTATACATAATTCTTTCTTTGTAAAGAAAGAAAGCTGTTTGATTTTTTTTTCATGGCCAAATTGCTCTAATGGTAATATTCCCTACCATTTAAACTCTTCCTTCATTCATTTATAATTGTCTTTCTCTCTTTTCTTCCGGGGTGTTACTTCCCCCCCCATCTTCAAAAACTGATCCCCTCTACTCTCTCTCACTCTCTCTCTCTCTCTCTGTGTCTTCAGCCAGTTCCAGTGCTGTAAGAGCTGCTCACTCTACCGTTGTCATGTCAATGTCACAATTAACGCCGCTGCTGTTTCTCGCCGTCTTTTCAGAGCGGGTGGATGCCCTGGATGCCGGTGGTCGCCGTGGTGGCCGCCGTGACGGCAGTGGTGCTCTACCCCAGCCTATCCAGGAGCTCCTCTTGAGGCAGATAAACAATCACAACACAGCATGGCTCACTCTGTCCAACCCAATGTCATGTTTTAAGTCTGAGGTCAGGCCCGTTCCAGACTCATTACCTCGGGATGTGTGAGAACGCAGCTCCAGGGTGTCCAGCGTGAGTGTGTAAACTGCAAATGTACATATTATAAAAACAAGAAAAGGGGGTTTAAATGGTCTAACTTCTGTTCTAGATAAAATAAATATATAAACTTTTTTTCAGTTAGATGGGAATCTTGATCATTAAAGTGGCCTAAACTAGGCTTTTTTTTTCCTTCCTAATGGGTACCAAATGTTTTCAGATTTTTTATTTCTGGTGTGGTTTGCCATGTTGGATGTTAATGTGGTATTCCAAATAGATGCAAAGCCAAATTATAATCTTGGGCACAAAGAGGGTAAAGTGCCTGATTTAACTACTACTAGATACGTGTAAACACACACACACACACACACACACACACACACACACTC
The DNA here is from genome assembly GCA_030449085.1 of Kryptopterus vitreolus. Taxonomy (NCBI): domain Eukaryota; kingdom Metazoa; phylum Chordata; class Actinopteri; order Siluriformes; family Siluridae; genus Kryptopterus; species Kryptopterus vitreolus. The sequence goes on from JACRUU010000013.1 coordinate 12,965,644, forward strand.
ACATTTCTGTCCTCAGTGAAGTGCCACTCATGCTCCACTAATGCGGTGTTTCATTCAAATCTTCTGGAACTCGTTCAGTCCCGTGTGCTGTGATTTTATTCGGATTTTTTTATTTCATTTTTTTTCCCCCCTGTGCTTTTCCGACCGACCCGTTACACCGCAGAGCAGCACAGTAAGGTCGTTGTAAGTCTAGTGTAGATTTCTTTGTATCGTGTACATTAAAAGGAAATATTCTTACAAGAGACACTACAGGACTTTTCTCATTTGAATTGCTTGATGGGTAGAGACTCAGTGTGTGATGGTGAACACCACTGATTTGGGTTTATTGTAACTTTTAATGAACACACAGTCCTGCTGTTGGGATGTTGATGGGACTCTCTCTCTCTCTCTCTCTCTCTCTCTCTCTCTCTTTCGTTCTATTTGGAAGATACAGGCTTGTTGATCGACATATACAGACTGTTTTTCAGTACCTCCTGAACAAGGCTCCGAGATATGTCTGCCTTCTCTGTATTATGGAGATATTTTTAGAAAGAATTGCTAGTCTCTAAAAAACAAGAATAAATAAATAAATAGCGAAATTGTGGGGTTTTTGTATTGTTTAAATGTCTAATTAACTGAAGCACATTTAAAGGCTTTTTCATTGTGTAATAAATGGGATTGGGATACAAATGATCAGTGAGTGTACGCTCTGGCGAGAGAAATACTGAATATCTATGGTTGTTGGTTCACATTTTGTCTGCTGCGCTGTAAATAAGCTCGCGGCCACGAAGCAGTCGGCCTTCCACCTCGTCAATAAATGCTTTTATTTTATTATTGCAAATCAACTATGGGAATTAACAACAACAAAAAAAAAGAATAAATGCAAAGCATGGTGTAGCACAGAGAGGTTCACTCTGCAAAGTTTCCCCAAAGCATCAAAAGTCATCTCTGAGCACTTTGTCTTTGAGAACTTTATTTTATTTCCTTTTTTTTTCTCTCTCTCTCTCTCTGTCTCTCTCTCTAGCATTTTCGAAGCTCTTCCTTCACACACATCTAAGGCACGATAAGAACATCTGACCTTGGCATTGTTTGTAAATATGTATGTACGAATGTATGTGTGTAAATGTATATATTATTCACGAAATAAAGTTGAATATCAGTGGCACTAATCACGTCAAATGTTCTGCTGCAGTCCGTTTGCGAAGCGCGAACGAAAACCTGGCTCACGGCTCCGCATGCTGTTTCAACAACTGCCCCCCCCCCCCCCCCCCCCCCCCCCCCCCCCCCCCCCCCCCCCCCTCCCCCCCCCCCCCCCCCCCCCCCCCCCCCCCCCTCCTTTTATTTCCTCTAGACCAATTCTTATAGTTTGTTCATACTTTAAAATATGTTTCTTTTTAATCATAAAAACACAAACACACAGTACATGATTGTTTATCATCTAAACGTGTTTAAACATTTCTTAATGCAAATTGCAGGACACTAATTCACAAAATACATTACACATGTAGCTGGGTCATACAGCCAAGAACAGCCAAATAACCCAAGTGACACTATATGCACAAAAGTATGTGGACACGTCAACATATTTTACTCCCCATTTCCCCTTCTAGTAATGAGTAATCTGGTAATGTCGTTTTTGGAAATGTGCGTTCACTCATTCATTCACAGGCGTGTTCTGCAGTCCAATTCATCCCAAAGCTGCTGAGTAAGAGTATAAGGTCGCTATAGCAGATCTTCCACTCCGGTTCATATAAAAGCATATCTTCATAGATCTGTGCACAGGTGCTGGAACAGGTTTGGGTCACCTAGTTAATCCAAACAACATTTTGTGTGCCTGTAACAGACATGACTGGGTGGAGCTATAAACAAAACAACAACCCCTCAGGTGTCCCAATACTTTTGGCCATATAGTGTGCATTGTGAGTCATCCTGACTAGTGGTTACAGCATAAGACCTGTAAATACTTTTTCATATATTCTTTTTCTTTTTTTTTTTTTCTTTTTTTTTTTCTATAATTTTGAACATTGATTTGAGAATTCTTTTTCTTTCTCTCTCTCCTTTTTCCTCTTTAAAATAACGCGTTTGACGTTCTGTTTTGTAACGAGCACAGAGCTACCACAGAGTTTCTTGGATTACAGAGTTTGCACTAACACGATGTGATGTGCATGGTTTTAATAAAAAACGACTTTTCACTCCTAGAAACACCGCCTTCCGTTTTCTTTCCTGTGGTCGGTGGAATAGAGGCGAGGCCGGCACACCTTCCAGATGAATAATCGGAACGTTTTTTTAGCGCAGCAGAGGCAAAACTCGGTAGTGAGTGGGGCAGAATTCCTTTATACACATACTGTAATGTCACTCCATTGGAGGGAATTCAAATAGTGTGCACTATATATGAATATGGAATAAAATATCCTTTTGTTTTCACAGCAGTTTCCTTGTGCTTTATTTATGTATTTATTTTGGTGGTGTTGAAGCTTTCTATCCTGGAAACCTTTTATACAGAGGAAAAAAAAATCTTATTTTTTATTATTGCATTAATACAAAGTGTGTTGATGGCAGAGTTAAGGACCTTGATGTTCTTTTTAACCGTGGACACAAGATGGCACACACACACACAAGCATTCATTTATTGTCCTCAGTTCTGAAATAAAAACATGTCCACGTGATATTAATCCGTAATGACGGTGGCTTAGTGGTTAGCACGTTCGCCTCACACCGCCAGGATCCGGGTTCGATTCCCGTCTCGGTCATGTGTGTGTGGAGTTTGCACGTTCTCTCCGGGTTCTCCGGTTTCCCCCCAGTCCAAAAACATGCACGGTAGGTTGATTGGCACCTTGGAAAATTGTCCCTAGTGTATGAATGTGTGTGTGAGAGTGTGTGTCCTACGATGGGTTGGCATTCCATCCAGGGTGTATCCTGCCTTAATGCCCATAGACGCCTGAGATAGGCACAGGCTCCCCGTGACCCGAGGAAGATCGGATAAAAGCGGTAGAAGATGAATGAATGAATGAATGAATGTCAGCCTACACGAACAGACATGCAAAGTGAAAAACTATTATTTTGTGTGCAGGATTCAACCAATGATATCATTGCGTGTAATAGAGGAAAGCACGGGGCGTGTCGGGGGGCGTGGCCTCAGTAGCCCTGCGGTAAGTGTTTGTCATAGCGCTTTTAGCCGTGCTGCTCCTTAGACCTTAATTATCCTTAATTGTTTTATTGTTATTTATTTAAGTTGAAAGGTGCCTTAAATAACATTTATTTATTATTATTATTGTATTGCATTTATTATTTCATTCATTCATCTTCTACCGCTTTATCTGATCTTCCCTCGGGTCACGGGGAGCCTGTGCCTATCTCAGGCGTCTATGGGCATTAAGGCAGGATACACCCTGGATGGAATGCCAATTACACACACACACACACACTTTTCCAAGGTGCCAATCAACCTACCGTGCATGTTCTTGGACCGGGGGGGGGGGGGGGGGGGGGGCCACGGGGAGAACATGCAAACTCCACACACACACACACACACAAACACGTACACGGCAGAGGTGGGACTCAACCCCGACCCTTAAGGTGTGAGGCGATTGTGCTAACCACTAAGCCACATATTATTTATTAAAATATTATTATTATTGCATTACATTTTTTCCCACTTAAATTCACTGTTATTGGCCAACCTATAATTTCGAGTTGATTCCCCATTAATTCTCACGTGGAATGTTTCCAGTCTTACAAATTCCTGGAACGCTATTTGTTACATGTACATGCCTCTTAGGAAGACCATCGCCGAGCTGTGATTTGGCGCCCAAAGAGCAGAGAGATCTACAGGTGTTGGCGCTGGGGCTGGTCTTCCGAACACCTCATGGCTCTATAGAGTAACGTATTCACACGATGGTGTCTGTGATAAGGGCTGTAGTTTACATTCTTAACTTCGAAAACTAAACTGACCTGGAATTCCTACTGAAGCGTCTCAAGCTGCGTTCTTTTCCTTTTGAGGGAAATGCCGGTGTGTTCGCTGCAATCGAATCTATGCGAACGATCTGGGGAATGCGTCGGCGAAATCCGGATCCTCGCGTGAAGGAATTGCGAGCATGAAGATGAGTCCAAGGTCTACTGTAAGCGGTCCCAGAACACCTCAGTGACAAAGAATCCATTCTTATCAAGGGCGGTGCTCTGAACAGAGGGAAAAAAAAGCTTAATGAGATGTGGGGGTAAGCAGAAAATGTGAAGTCCGGATGGCTGAGTCATCCTTCTCCATGACAAGCGAATGTGAGAACTCTCGCACCCGAGTGTTGAGCGGAAATCCTCCTGTAGCTAAGCTTACCTGAGGAATTATACCAAAGACCAAACCGAGAAATGGTTACCTGTGCTGTTATCTAACCAATAGCTTTTTAAAATTTGTTTTTATTGTCATTTCAACCATATATAGATGACGCAGTACACAGTGAAACGTTTCTCCAGGACCTTGGTGGACCTTATAACAACATATAACACAACATAGAGCCACAAAACATAGAGCTGAGGACTAGACTAAGTTGTCCTAGCCACATAAAGTGCATCTTGTGCAACCTGGATACTGATCTGTATATGTATAATAGATCTATCTAATGTATAATGATCTATATCTGTATTCTGTATACAAATCTGTATAATGATAAAGCGTCTCCATGATAAGATCTCTGACGTCCAAGATCTTAGATCCAGAAATATTTGTTTATTTTGCCTTCAATCTTTTGTAACTCGTCTTATAGTAAAGTTGTTGAAACGTTTATTATAGTTTTATACTATAATTCATTCGTCTTCTGACGCTTTACCCAACTTCTCTCTGGAGTCGCAGGGAGCCTGTGCCTATCTCAGGCGTCTTCGGGCATCAAGGATCAGGATACACCCTGTATGGTGTGCTAACTCATCATAGGGCACTCAAACACACACACACTCTCACATTCACATTCACACACTAGGGACAATTTTCCAAGGTGCCAATCGACCTACCGTGTATGTTTTTGGACCCGGGGGGTGAAACCCAGAGAAAAACCTCCTGGGGCACGGGGAGAACATGCAAACTCCACACACACACATGGTGGAGACGGGAATCGAACCCCTGACCCTGGAGGTGTGAGGCGAACGTGCGAACTATTAAGCCACCGTGAAATGTTTTATTAGACAGCTATCACTACATTGTACTCTTTATGTATGTTCATTCATTCATTCATCTTCTACCGCTATATCCGATCTTCCCTCGGGTCACGGGGAGCCTGTGCCTATCTCAGGCGTCTATGGGCATTAAAGCAGCATACACCCTGGATGGAATGCCAACCCATTGCATGGCACACACACACTCACACACATTCATGCACTAGGGACAATTTTCCAAGGTGCCAATCAACCTACCGTGCATGTTTTTGGATTGGGAGGAAACCGGAGAACCCGGAGAAAAAACCCCTGAGGCACGGGGAGAACATGCAAACTCCACACACATATGGCCGAGACGGGAACCGAACCCGGATCCAGGCGGTGTGAGGCGAACGTGCTAACCACTAAGCCACCGTGCCCTCTTTATGTATGTGTATGAGGGAAATTCAACTTCATTTTATTTTAAAAAGCTGTGGGAAAAAATCAAATCAGACTATAGTCCATTAAAAAAAACAAAACATGCCAGATTGGAGTAAATCTCTTTGTGGAATTTTCTACACATTAACATGTTTGTTAGTGCTGAAAGGGGAGGAAAAACCCATAATGGAACCCATTATCTTATCGTTGATGAGAGGAAACATCCTGAGCGCCGACCGGTGTACAACTGGCTCCGGGGGACGTTGATGTAACTCCTGAGATGAATCAGCTGATGAGAAGTCCAGACAGACAGGCCGCGAGTGTAGACACTTAGTGAGCACCCTGAGGAGATCATTTGTGGTTGCGACACTCTGATTAGCTCAGAGGTGGAGCGCTATGAGCAAATTCGTCGGGTCATTCATTACTGAGGTAAAGAGCCAACTAGTGTACCATCAGTACGATAGGGGAAAAAACAACAAAAAATTCCTAAACGCTGAGAACCCTAAATGCTGTAGGACACACGGACAATCTGTTTTAGGGCTAAAATCCCGGCTCTTGGTTTGCTCACATACTCGCAGTGTTGGGGAGTAACTAGTTACATGTAACGGCGTTACGTCATTTAATTACCACTAAATGTAACAGTAATTCGTTACAGTTACTGACGGAAAAAAATGTGTCATTAAATTACAGTTAATTGATTCCAAATACGGGGCACGGTGGCGTAGTGGTTAGCACGTTCGCCTCACACCGCCAGGATCCGGGTTCGATTCCCGTCTCGGTCATGTGTGTGTGGAGTTTGCATGTTCTCCCCGTGCCTCAGGGGGTTTTTCTCCGGGTTCTCCTGTTTCCTCCCCGGTCCAAAAACATGCATGGTAGGTTGATTGGCACCTTGGAAAATTGTCCCTAGTGTATGAATGTGTGTGTAAATGTGTGCGAGTGTGTGTCCTGCGATGGGTTGGCATTCCATCCAGGGTGTATCCTGCCTTAATGCCCATAGACGCCTGAGATAGGCAAAGACTCCCCGTGACCCGAGGGAAGATCGGATATAGCGCTAGAAGATGAATGAATGAATGAATGAATGATTACAAATAGGGTTCATGTCAAATCAGTGCTATAGGCTTCGCCGTGATGACAATCTGCTGCAGTTTCATAGAACGGAAAAATAGAATGTTAACTTAAAGTGCTGCCTAGTGGACAAATGAAAGCAATGAAAAAGTAAGGCGTTACTTTACTTCTAAGTCACTACTTAGTAAATTTTGAATAGGGTCATCTGTAATCCATTACATTTCCAAAGTAACCTTCCCAACACAGCCTAGCCGACATACACTCTTGTGTGAACCTGCACATTTGTCAAAGCGACGTCACGAGTTGTATGAAAGCGGGTGTGGTGTGTGTGTGTGTCTTTGTTTGCTGAATCATCCAGGTGACATCAGAAAACATGTTAAAACAGAGCGAAATCCTTTACATTTGTGCCTCGGAGGGTTCCTTGGTTCGTCACTCTTTGACACGTCCCAAAAAGAATGCACTAAGAAGACCAGTACCGAAGTTCTCGTCACGCTAAATATAACTTAATTATAGCATAATTATTAGCATAATGTTCCTGAGTTAGAAGTACCGATAGACTTCTTACCGTGCTCTCCTGACTAAGTGCTCCTCTGACTTGACCTCTGCTAAGACTGCCTTTTACAAGGTAAAGCATGAGGCCTCTGTCGACGACCCTTATAAGCTTCATAACATCTTTTCTTCACTGCTCAACCCCTCGACCCTACCTGCTTCATCCTCGCTGGTGACGGAAGACTTCGCTTCCTTCTATGGCATTCACTCCATCCCTGACTATGCCTACATCCAGTACTTCTGTGGGAAATTTCACAAGAGGAGATGCTGCAAGTCATGCAATCTTGCAATCCCAAGACCTGCCCATTGGATCCAGTGCCTTCAACCATCTCTCATGATCTCCTGCCATTCATCTCCACAATCATCAACGCCTCCTTAACATCTGGCCACGTGCCAGCTTCCTTCATGCAAGCGAGTGTCACTGCCATCTTGAAGAAAGTAACCATTACAGACCACTATCACTTCTTTCTAAAATCCTAGAATGCACTTGAACCAAATGTCTGTCTTTCTATCTTTCGCTAGAACAACCTTCTAAACCAAGGGGGGCATGGTGGTTTAGTGGTTAGCACGTTCGCCTCACACCACCAGGGTCCGGGCCATTTGTGTGTGTGGAGTTTGCATGTTCTCCCCGTGCCTCAGGGTTTTTTTTCTCCGGGTTCTCCGGTTTCCTCCCGGTCCAAAAACATGCACCGTAGGTTGATTGGCACCTTGGAAAAATTGTCCCTAGTGAAAACTCAATATATATAAAACTCCATATATATAAACTCCATATATATATAAACTCCATATATATAAACGGGGAGCCTGTGCCTATCTCAGGCGTCTATGGGCATTAAGGCAGGATACACCCTGGATGGAATGCCAACCCATCGCAGGACACATATATATATATATATATATATATATATATATATATATATATATATATATATATATATATATATATATATATATATCCCTCCAGGGTTCGGGTTCAACAATTCCCGTCTCGGCCATGTGTGTGGAGTTTACATGTTCTCCCATGCTTCTCCCCGTGCCTCAGGGGGTTTTTCTTTTTTCTTCTCCGGGTTCTCCAGTTTCCTCCTGGTCCAAAAACATGCACCGGTAGGTTGATTGACACCTTGGAAAAATTGTCCCTAGTGTATGAATGTGTGTAAATGTGTGTGTGTGTGCCCTGTGATGGGTTGGCATTCCATCCAGGGTGTATCCTGCCTTAATGCCCATAGACGCCTGAGATAGGCACAAGGCTTCCCGTGAACCTGAGGGAAGATCAGATAAAGCGGTTTAGAAGATGAATGAATGAATGAATGAACATATCTGAACCCTAACTTTACGACAATAAAGCAGTTACTGACAAAGGTGAAGAAGAAATATATGTGTACTGTAGGGTGAATTCATGCAGATGTATATGGCGTTAACAGATGGGACTCTCAAGTAGTGAAACCAAGTAGTGAAATATTGATATTGAAATATCGATCGTTTGATTTGAGAAAATGTTAAAACAAATGTTTTAGTGGTTAGAAAACTAGTGTTCCCTGGAGTTTATGCTTTTTCTTTATATCTGAGTAAATGTGACTTAATATGTTGCCTTGAAGTTTTTAATCTTGCCTCTTTTATTTTTCTTTCTTTCGTTTTTTTAAATGTAAAAAATGGTCATATGTGAAATGTGTGCAGGGCCCCCATTCCTAATCACCTCGGTATCTAATGCAGATTGAACTTTACTATCCCTACTATCCCTTCTTCACTTCTCCCCGTGCCTCAGGGGGTTTTTCTCCGGGTTCTCCGGTTTCCTCCCGGTCCAAAAACATGCACGGTCGGTTGATTGGCACCTTGGAAAATTGTAACTAGTGTATGAATGTGAGTGTGAATGTGATTGTGTGTTTGCGCCCTGGGTTGGCATTCCATCCATGGTGTATCCTGCCTTAATGCCCGTAGACGCCTGAGATAGGCACAGACTCCCTGTGACCCGGGGAGGGAAGATTGGATAAAGCGGTAGAAGATGAATGAATGAATGAATGAATGAATGTAGTTCCTGTTAAAGATGAAGAAGATGACGTGTATAACGTGTATGAAGTTGTACAACTCTGTTCTATTCCGTTCTATTTTGGAAGGGGGTATTTTGTAGGGAGGTGGTAGCCCGGTGGTTAAGGTGTTGGACTCTGGACTGGAAGATCATGGGTTCAAACCCCACCACCACCAAGCTGCCACTAGTGGGCCCTTGATCAAGACCCTTCAGCCTCAATTGCTTAGTTGTTAGTTGCTTCTGGATAAGGGCGTCTGCCAAATGCCATATATATATATATATATATATATATATATATATATATATATATATATATATATATATATATATATATATATGCATGCTGTATGATGAATGCATGAAATAGGACTCAAAATAGACAACTGGTCAGATCATCACAGCTTTGGTGAAGAGTCAAACATGAAAACAGAGGTCCATCAGTAGGTCATCAGTATCCCGGACTTTCCTGATGGCCTCTGATCAGGTATCTCTTTTACCTTCCTGAGGTGAACTGCTCCTCTGCTGGAACACACTGAACAGAAGGAGGGAGGCGGAGTGTGTGTGTGTGTGTGTGTGTGTGTGTGTGTGTGTGTGTGTGTGTGTGTGTATGGTGGATGAGATGTGCGCATGCGCGGGTTAGGAACATGTTGGAGGAGGCGGTGTAGTGAAGAGCCTGAGCTGCAGGAGAAGCGAGAGTTCAGACGCTGCTCGGTGGAGCGACACGGACGCATCAAGCAAGGAAACTTCCGTACTATAAGACAGAGTTGTTGTTTATTTTTCCGCCCTCTCCATTCATTCCTTTTGTTTAGTATTTGGGAAAGACAGAAAACATGCCGGCGACGGAGAAAGACCTGGCCGAAGACGCGCCGTGGAAGAAGATCCAGCAGAACACGTTCACACGCTGGTGCAACGAGCACCTGAAGTGCGTGAACAAGCGGATAGGCGACCTGCAGATGGACCTGAACGACGGACTGCGGCTCATCGCCCTGCTCGAGGTGCTCAGCCAGAAGAAAATGTACCGGAAATACCACGCCAGGCCCACCTTTCGCCAGATGAAGCTGGAGAACGTGTCCGTGGCGCTCGAGTTTCTGGACCGCGAGAATATTCGCCTCGTCTCCATAGGTAAATCCCGGCCACCTGGGTGTCGCGCTCCGCCGTCCGCCCGGTCCGGTCCGGTCCTCACCCATCCTGTTTCTGTCTATATAACTCTTCAAAACAAATACTCAAACCCAACAAATAACATTTTGAAGATACGTATAACATTGCTTCAAATGCACCTGTCACTGATTTCCTCCTACACACACACACACACACACCCTCGGCCCTCTAATTACACACACACGTACAGTAGTTAAAGTAACACAAACTCCTGAAACAAAAAGTGCCTGAAATGGAAAACGTTTTATACGTATACGCTTATATATATATATATATATATATATATATATATATATATATATATATATATATATATATATATATATATATATATATATATATATATATATAAAAAATCAAAACCAACACCGTTTATTCAGGACTGCGTATTAAAACGTCAAATGTGCCAAAATATTAAAACAAACCTCCAAGACACAAATGCTCATGAATTGGCGCGACCATGGGCTGTATATTTGCTATGTAACAGAAACAAACCATCTATAAACACAGACACACACACACTTTATAAAGGATTGTGTAATTAAAAAAAAACCTGCATTAGGAAAGCACGAATTTAATCAGCAAGATTTGTTCTTATATTTGAAAGAAAAACGAAATCTTTCTATCAGAATTCTTGCATCAAAACACACCTACTTCCCAAAACCTAGTCTGTACACACTGAGCGATGATGTGGTGCAACCTGTACAGGCATTCCCTGTAAAACTGGTAAACCACTGAAAATGACCTGAAAGGTGGTCAAGTCAAGCTAGGACTGATGTACTTTAGACTGGAGAGAGAGAGAAAAAAGAAATGTGTCCGAATATAAAGTGAATTCTCTAGATTTAATGTTTAAATAAGAATTATTGTGACAAGAAACGCTTCCTTCCCAAAACCTAGTCGTTTCATATGGAGCGTTAACATGGTGCAACCAGTCATTTCCTACACTGTACGAACGTTAACATGCTGAAAATGTCGTTGGCAAGTGACGCACACATTTAATAATGCAGTGAGTATTTTATATTAAAAAAAAAAAGTAGAATTAGTCAAAATACAGACAAAACTTCCCGAAGAAACATTAAAATGAGAATAATTGCGACAGATAGCACCTACTCCGCACACCTACGTTCAGTCTGTACATACTGAACGTTAATGCTGTGCTTCCAGTCATTTCCTGTACAACTTTTAAAACCCCAGAAAATGACAGAAAATGTGGTCTCGCTACGACTGATGCAGCTTGTTTGAAATATCAACATTTCTAAGAAAAATATCGACACACCAACACACCCACACATTTTAAACAGGTGTGTCTAATAATAATAAGTATTTGTCAATACTTATAATACGAGAATTCAGAATGCAACATGAACTTCTCAAACCTTCGTGTGTTCTTACAGAGAATTTAATGGTACATCCGGCCATTACCTATATGACTATTAAGACACTGAAAATACAGACAAGTCAATCAATGGCCGATGCATCGTGTTAGAATTTTATAGGGGGGGGGGGTCTTTTGACGCACCCCAACTGGCTTTTTACTGGAGTGTTGTAAAAATATTTTTCTCCAATATTAAACAAATCCTATAAATTAAGATTTAAATAAAAATCCTCGTATCAAGACACACCTACTTCCCAATACCCAATTTGTTCCCACTGAGCGTCAACATGGTGCGACTTGTATATATTCCCTATAAAATATATATTATTGTTATTATTAAAACACAATCTGGCTGAAAATGTGGTCAAGCTTGGACTGATGCAACTTGTTTCAAATATCAACAAGAACAACATGTCCCCACATATTTTGGACATATGGATAAATGTGGCCACACCTTGTTTCTTTTCTGTACCAGAAGTGCCACAAAGTACAGATGGAACAGAATCGAAACCAATCGACTCGTAATTGGAACATCAATATTTAGAAGACGATAGTTTTTTTTTTATAAACATGGACACCCCCTTGCATAGTAAAACGTCGCACCTCCTGTCCAACACCTCGTCTGTTCATGATCAAGGAAGAAAGCGAAGCAGATCTCCCTCTGTATCTTATAGCAAATATGCAAATGTAAAGAGAAATCGAGCTACAGCTGGTTCAAAGTGGTCGGAAAAAAAAAGATCCAATTTCAAGGGATGTGTGTTGGAAATGTGGACACCTCCTTAACACACACCTTCTCGCTTTATATAGGAGGTTAGAGGGGAACAACTTCGTGGGATTTAAATAATAAGCATAATAATGAGTTTGAAATCAGTCTGATTAGAAATAAGTGGTTGAAATATACAAATTTTAATGATTATGAATATAACTGTGTGGGGCACGGTGGCGTAGTGTTTAGCACGTTCGCCTCACACCGCCAGGATCCGGGTTCGATTCCCGTCTCGGTCATGTGTGTGTGGAGTTTGCATGTTCTCCCCGTGCCTCAGGGGGTTTTTCTCCGGGTTCTCCGGTTTCCCCCCGGTCCAAAAACATGCACGGTAGGTTGATTGGCACCTTGGAAAATTGTCCCTAGTGTATGAATGTGTGTGTGTGTGTGTGAATGTGTGTGTGTGTGCCCTGCGATGGGTTGGCATTCCATCCAGGGTGTATCCTGCCTTAATGCCCATAGACACCTGAGATAGGCACAGGCTCCCCGTGACCCGATGGAAGATCGGATAAAAAGCGGTAGAAGATGAATGAATGAATGAATGAATATAACTAAAAAAAATATAATATAATAAAAATAATAATATAATTTAAAAAATGTAATGGAGAAGCCAAAAAATGTATTCAAATCCATGGACCAGTTTGGATGTGGGTGAACATTTTGAAATAAGTACGACTTCCCTTCACCTCACCCTTCAGTGATTCTGGGGTTTGTCTCAATTCAGGCTGGATAGCAGAAACTGGAATATCAATTGAACATTTTATTTATTAATGGACATCTTGGTTTGTTTATTTAAGGGATACAATTTTTTTCCCCAAGATACGTACAGAAGCTTGTCTGTAGGCAGGTACCACTCGTAGTGACAAAACAGTTGTGATTAGTGGTAGTTCAAGTATGAAGGTGGTTCAGTTCACTCTTGCTAATACAGTAAAATCCTTCTTTTATTGCGGGGATTTCATTCCGAAACCACCCGCAAATAATGAAAATCTGTGACCACATCCACAAAGGGTTTTATTATTATTATTATTATCATTATCATTATCATTATTATTTTCACAATAAATGACACTTCGACCGTATACCTTCCAAAACTTGACCGTTTTAATTGATTTAAATTGACATTTGCTGCCACAAACTTGGATACACACGATATCTTTGGATGCCGTAGCATTAAATCTTACACACAAAAATTCACAACCATATAGCAATATGGCTTTTGTGTAAATTAATTGAAATAACACATATTTAGTGAGTACTATAAAATCAAATTCCATAAAAAGAATTCATTATAAAGTTTGTAGACATCATGATTACACCAGGTAAGTCTGTATAAAAATTTTGATGAACCCGGAACATCAAAAAGATACATTTAAAAAAAAAAAAAAAAAAAAAAAAAATATATATATATATATATATATATATGTATATATATATATATATATATACACACATACATACATACATACATACATACATACATACATACACATCTAAATAAATGATATAGCGGGGGACTACTGTATTAGTGCATTTTTTTTTTTTACCGTATATATCTTTTTTAAATCACTCAGCCAAAAGACACTCCATAATAGAATAGAAGAGCATTTATTTGTCACATATACAGCAAAGTGAAATAGTTTCTTCGCATATCCCAGTTTGTTTTTTGAAAGCAGGATTTCCCCTGGAGCACAGAGAGTTGACAGCTTGGCCTCACCGGAGCTCGAACCCCCGACCTTCCAATCAGTAACCCATCACCAAATGTTGCTTTTGCCTTCACAGTGCAGATTGTTTTCATACCTTGCAAAACTTGATCATTTTAATTCATTTAAATTGACAAACAAAGTTGGATACACACGATGTCTTTGGATGCCGTAGAATGCGAGTGCAACCCAGCCCTCCTCACTGCATCAATACCCGAATTTACTAAACACCCTTGTAGCTGAATGAATTCCACAATCGCACCCAAAAAAAAGAATAAATTTAGGGTTGAAGTTCAAAAAGCACAATCGGGTGTCGACACTTATTGCCTGGATAGAATATCCTGGTATCGCAGGTTACTGTGATAAGAAAATATGCAGGTTAGAGTAATATGTGTTACTGCGTAGCCTCACCCTTATCCCCAGTGTGATGTAACATGGAGAGGTTGGGGCGTGATGGAAAGTTCATTAGCTCTGAAACTGGATTTGTTGTCATCCTATAGCGTGTTTAGCCTATCCAGTCGTCGCTGACAAGTTTGGTTTTATTGTAGACGGAGGTAAACATGAGTAAACTTGTCCTTCGGTTACACGCAAACGGCAATGACTTTGACTTCATTTATCATAATGTTTTGAAAGGCTAAAGTTTAGGAAAGTTTACCCAGCCTGCTTTGTGCGAGGACTTACTACACTTCAATGCCTGTGCGAGCTTGCAATTTAAAAAAACATGAACCGTATAAGTCGTAGAGGAGATGATTTGTTTATATTAGTTGCACGTCGTGGTGGGAGCTTAGTGGTTACGGCAGTGGACTTGGCTCATGCTAAAGGTCATAAGTTTAAATCTGTCACACCAATCCTCAGCCCCTGAACAAGGCCTGTAACTCTGTAACTAGTCAGTGGTTTGAATACCATCTCTGGATTAGGCCGTCTGCCAGATGAATAGAAGTGTAAATAATGGGACCGTAAAGTATTTGTTTGTTTATTTCCTCAAGAGCGCCATCTCTCTCTCTTCAGACTTGTTTACACCATTTTTATTTTTTTGTGCCGCCATGCCGCTCGTGTTTGTTTTTGCGTGTAAGATTTCACCATGAATGTGAAAGTGTTTAATTATGCCCGATAGGATCTTCCGGTCTGGCGATACACAGGTGTGTAAAAGCCGGTTCTAGGTTCATGCGGTTGTTCCATGTTAAATTTGTGGGAGATGATGTCATTAAAATAATGTCTGTTTGTGCGGAAACCTGTCCAATTATACAGCATGTTGGTGATTACGGAGAACGATTGCGTTCCGTTTACGTTTATATCGATTGCCGCTGTTTAGGGTCAATGCATAAACACAGTTTAGTGTATGATAGAGCTAATAAGATTTTAACATTTTTATTAAAAGGCTTACTTTTTAATAATAATTACCACTCGCTTAATTAATAATTACATTCTAGAACATTCTATTACATTCTACATTCGTATACATGCTTCGTATCGTTTGCTACACATACAAGGTGCGAGCGGCATCGGTTATAGCGAGATCGGTATTATCTACTGTGTTTGTAATCGCACTATTGTGAGTTCTGAGAAATCCCAGGCTGTAAATCTTTCAGTGACATTTAGACAAGACGTGTATCAGTCATGACAGACCTTTGTCAATAAAGTATATGGTGAACCATGGTCTGTACGACTGTCCCAGCTCGCACTGTTGATCAGAGATAAAGCACGATTGGTGCAAAACACAAATAGCGTTCTTCCTGCTGTTGTGTCAGAAGTGCCAACCTTATGTGGTAAAGGCGCTGGGTTTCTGTTCATAAGGCAGTTCGAGCCACAACACCACCAAGCGCCGTACGATAGCTTGACCCTGCGCTCTGACCCATGGGATATGCCAAATAGGGAGTGGTATAGCTCAGTGGTTTAAGGCGCTGGGCTACTGATCAAAGGTCGGGGTTCGAGCTCCGGTATCACTAAGCTGCCATCCTTCGGTTCTTGATCAAGGCCCTTAACCCTGTGATCCAGGGGTGTTGTATCATGCATTCTGACCCCAGCTTCCAAAACAAGCTGGGATGTGTGAAGAAATGCCGTAATGTATATGTGACAAATAAAGGCTATTCTATTCTATTCAGAAGGTTCACCAAGTATTGCCGGGTTCCCTCAGTCTCTTAAGTCTGTGGTTGAGGTGTATGAAGATGTTTAGCTCTGGTTGAAAGATCACATTGCCCAGCCGAGGAATTTTATCCCGCATAAGCACAAAGCATACATTGGCGGATGACTCATTTGTTTCTATCCACATCTTAATATTCTTGTTTCGCCATGTCTTCAATTGTGGCTTAGACTTTCGTCAAATTGGGTCCGACCTAATCATAGTGCGGAATTGAAATGTCTTAAAACAGCCCTAGCGGTCGCTTTGATTTTCCGAGGTTTGAATCGGATTGGTGGAGGAAATTCCGTTGTACACGAATCGATAAGTGTTTGGGGGAAATGCAGTATTAGTCTGGGGGACGATGGTATAACAATCTGAAGGTGGTGTTGCTTTCTGGTGATACGGCCGTATGATATCAGGGCACCAAGTCTCCTTCCATGTCTCTCTCTCTCTCTCTCTCTCTCTCTCTGTCTCTCTCTTTTACACGGTCACTTGTAGTTCAGCCTTCGGTCCACGGAGTTCGTTCAGAAACCACAGCCCACAAGGCGGTTAGCTTGACTGTTTCCGTGATGACGGATCAACAACCATCTCTTCATGGAAGGCCCTTCATCTGCACATCTTGGAAAAAAAGCCCCAGTAGCAGGGTGTACTTTTTAAAAAAATATTTATTTATTAAAAAAGAAAAATTTAAATAGTGGTGTTCACGGTGGCTGCTGAGAAAGGAACCGTGAACCAACGTCTACCGAAAGCATAGTGGCGAGATCAGGCCTGCCGCCTCCGAACGTGCTGCTCTGCTTGTTCGGCTTTGGAAGCTCCTGAAAGCCGAACCGCATCCTCAGAGCGTCCTCTGAGCTCAGCCCAAACAAATATGTTTCTTTACAAAGCGCGCTCATGCCGATGGAATTCACTGGTGTTTCGAGGGCCTTTAATCACGAAGGCGACCGCATGCCACCGCAGGCCTCCCCTGCAGATCCAGCTCCAGCACGAGCCCAATAAATCAGACCATGCCAAAAGTCTAATCTCCGTAGAGTAAGCTCAGGGAGGAGGACCGGAGGTTCATGGATTACTGCTGTGTTTTGAAGGTTGTGAGTTCGCAGGAGTCTTGTTTGGGTGGCCAAGTTAAATGTGCTGTTGTTTTTATCTATCTGTCCTTTACACATTTCTGATCTGCTTGTTGATGGTATCCATACTCACCGAAAGGTCGCCTAGGAAGTGTTGTAAAGCCGCTTCAAAGTGCTTATAGCATCTCCTGTCTTAAATCTAGCGCAACAAAAGGACACTTAATAGGTTGTTGAGGTCAACATACTTTATTAATGATTTATTCTTTTTATTATGACATATTTTATATGAGCCAGTTTTGAGGTCTCGACCAACATGGGGGAAAAAGTACCTCAAGTACTTAATGACGATGCGCATTATTATTTTTTGTTCCCCTTCTAGTCTGTTTTTTTTCCCCCGTCTTTTTACAAGAATCATTCAACTTGTAATAAGAAACTTTTTAGTATAAAAAGTGACATCCGTGACATTTTACGTTGACATCTGATAAAACCTGACAATCCATTTCTTCATTAACCAAGCGTTCCCCCTTTCTTCCATGGCGATGTTAGTGGAAGAGTGTCAGGCTTTTGTCCAAGCCGTGACTGATGAAGTGGTTTTACGAGTTCCTCTTGATTCCTTAAGACGTCCAGCCAGAACTCATTCTAGTGGGGTCGCGTTTCTCGCTCGGTTATGGTTACACACGAGATGGCGATTTTCTATGATAAGTACATCGGACAGGCCACTCAATAAGTGACTTCCCCACATGCCACACTGCCAATCTCTAGCTTAGTGGTTAATGCATTGGGCATTGGATTCAAAGGTTGAGTCCAAATCTTTTTTTTTTTTTATTTTTTTTATTTTAGTAATCAAGTATTCTACAGATTATTCCGTTGGGTAATCGGATAAGAAGTTAATAACAAAATGAGACATTTCTTTATCACATGGTCAGCCTACCAAGGGTCAAGCTTAACACATTCTCTCTCTGAGAGTCTCTGAGAGCCAAAGGCACTATATCTACTCTGTGCGTACTCTGCACAGTAGATGTTTCTAGCCCTGTTCTGCTTACAGAAGATGCTTGTGATTGGCCAATGTGTTTTGGATTGACACGGGGAGAGAGTTGAAATGTAACCCCTCCCACCCAGGTGTAGTGAACAGTATTGCTTGTTTTTTCTTTTGGCCTTGTGTAATCATGGCATCTTTAAAAGGTTGCCTAATGACATGGCTTTGGATTTTGATATTGGCTGATCTCTAATTCCGAATGAAATAGTTACATTTCTAGCAAGGAAAAATCTGTTTTACGACAATCGAGCACCATTCGTATTGGGCGATGAATTATTGCTCAACGACATTTTGTTTTTCCACACTTCTTCCAAAGCATTAAAGAGATCCGGGTGTATGTGGTGACGGATCAAACACGAGGCCTTCGTGAGCTGTCCAAGCTCCTGATCAAATGCCTTTGAGAGCATGCCATCATTCTGCTGCTACGCTGACAGGACAGAAGTGTAATAATGTCCTTCGACCCCCCCCCCCTTTCCCTCGCCACATGTTCGCCTCATGGGAAATGCAATGAAGTCACACAGCGATGGAGCTTGGGGACACGGATGTGATTACGATATCCAAGAGTTATTGGTTGACACGAAATGAGTTTTATTTATTTATTTAGTTGATGGCTTTCAGCGGCGTTTTGCTGAAAATGTTACGCGAGATGACGCGGCGTGTTCGAACACGTTTGGTGCCGTTGATCCTCCTTGTGAACGCACGTTTGAAGACGCTTCTGTTCCGCCAACTTTACTGTATTCCAGGTGCTCATTGTCTTGAATTGTTTATTGAAATCATGTATGGTGAAATCTGATTGGTCAATAGCTGTTTATCGATATTGCATTACAGCAGCTCTTTGGCCTACTTTAGCTGGAAGGCAAATTAGTGTGAATTATTCTCGTTTATAGACCGTTGTGAATCGGTAACTCATGTCGGACCCCTAATCTGAAGGGCATCCGTTTAAAGGGCAGGAATACCCATGGTAAAGAAGGTGCATTTTACTTGTTAATGTACAACACAGTGGAAGTCTTTCTATGCATATCCTAGTGTGGTTACAGGGCGACACTAGGGTTATCCATGATGCAGCTCAGGGTTAGGGGCCTTTCTCAAGGGCCCAGGAGTGGCAGCTTGGTCGTTCATGTGCTTGAACGCCGACCTCCTGATAAGTAACCCGGAGCCTTAAACACTGGGTTACCGCTTCTCTTCGCTTAAAACATGAGCTGGGGTTTATCTGGCTCTTATCAAAATCTCTGAATGTGAAAAACCTGCACTGCACTGTGTCCAGTGTTCTGTGGGCGAAAGGAATATTTCCGCTCCGTTGAAGTAGCGCTTATCAAAATATTTCCGAGCTTGCTAAATGGAGCGGTTGAGTCTTGAATAAGGGTTTATTGACTTTTGAGGCATTGAAAAAAATCCCATGTAGGAAATTAATCCATTCTTAAACATTTTGCATATACAGTTTTGCGCACCGCCCCCCCCCCCATTTACTCTTTTGACCCTAATTCTCTACCAGAAATCCCATCACATAAAACCTGTCTTTCTAGCTTATGTCTGTTGGTGATACACGTCCCTTCTTTGTCCTATGATAGGCATGTAGATACACACACATTCACAGAAATCTTTTTTTAAATAAGTGAAACATCTGCTCTGTACATTCTCAGCTTCTGGAATTAAAATGCAACACTCTTGATTGTGACATCTCTGGCTTCAGATGTTGTTCTCTCCGCTCTACAGATATTTGAGTAATTTACGCACTGCATCTCTTCAGACATCATACACAATGCCATCAATGTTGTGTTCTGAACATCCAGGTCATTGTCTGGACGAGAGCAGTGCGCGTGGAAAAGCCGCGTTTACACCTGATTTGGCAGGAAACGCAGGAAGTGCGGCGCAGGGCAGGGTTATAGGAAGGAAGTTCACTCCTTGGGAAACCTGGGAGAGGGTGCAAATGCCTGCACTAACTCTGTAGATAGACTTTAATGTGCATGTGGGATATCCTGGATATCGTTAAAGCAACACTTTTGAGGCATGTCTGTTTATCCCCCTAAACAGCCATCAAAAAGCTGGAGGGTCACAATTATATGCTTTTATGGTTCCGAATGCTGTCGGAACTCATTTGCGAGATTCACCAAATATTAATCAATGGTGAATTTTTCGCCCAAATGTTTTACATGATCATGTAAACTTTTTGTTAATTACAATAAATAAATAAGCTCTTCATGTAAACACGGGTCCTACTATTTGAACATAGTATCAAGGTAGTGCACGTAACCGAACAATGAAATTATTGTTTACAATTTAATCCATTGAAATAAAAAAAAAAACTTTACGTCATGTACGGAGAAAACGCAGCAATCGTGGTCTTGTGCATAAATGCACAAGTCACCTGACGGTAGCAAGTGCATATTTTATTTTACTACTGAAAACTGCACTTTTGAATCACTTACCTATTACTGAGATCCTTCCTCGACTTCTCATTTAACACAAACGCATTATCCACCAATTTCTCTTTGTGTATTGGAAGTCTTGCTAACTCCTTCCTCATCCTGTTCCGTACACCCTACAAGCAGGACACGCTACGAGCGTCGACGTGAATAACACTGACCATATCATCATAAATCTTTTCCAAGACCCAGTATAAAAACCATCTCTCTATCCTGGTGCATTGTTTTCTGAAACCATTCCAAATGTGAGCATTCGGTTCCTGTTCCAGCATAGCAACATCCAAAAATTCAGCACCATGAACATTTGCTTTACATAGTCTGCACTGGAAGATGTTAAATAACCTTCTCTAGAGACCGAATCTCCATAAATCCGCACAATCACACTCAATATCTAGTGGAACACTTTTCCAGAACACTAGAAGCCATAATATATATATATATATATATATATATATATATATATATATTTTTTTGTGTACACCTGAATATGATGAATGAGGTGTGTGTGTGTGTATGTGTATGTATGTATATGTGTGTGGTGTGTATATATTATATATATATTATATATATAATATATATAATATATATATATATATATATATATATATATATATATATATATGGTGCATCAGCTGTGGGAAAATTAGTTCGCATCTACATGTTGGAATTTTGCTCTGTGTGCTGAATGAGGATGTTTTTATTGTTTATTTGGGATGCCTAGAGACCGATCGCAAGATCTTATCGATACTGATACAGATACTGAAATAATCACATGCAGTAGATACCGTGTACATTTACTTCTACTATCATTTTAGATTTCTGGAATACTGTATTCTTAGGTTGAGCACACAACCCAAGAATCCACATCAATTCTCCTTGATACTGAGAGATAGTGATGCTTTTTATTCAGCAGTCAGGGGGTGAATATTTACTTTTTGCTGTGTTAATGCTTTAGGCTGCTCAAACACTCAAAGTGCTCCAAAGTGTTGAGTGCTACAATTCATGCAACAGTTTGCACACTTGCAGTAGAGAGGGACGATTACTTCGGGTTTGCAAGTTGAGACGTTGCACAAGCCGAAGCCCGCTGCTAAAATTTGTCTAAAGTTTGTGGCAACTAAATGTAGCAGCACGACTAATTTCTTCCAGAACCTCAAACAAACCCGTTGTTGAAAGGGGAGGCGTGTCAAAAATAAACATACCGGCGGCAGCCCCAAAACAGGTAAAAAAAAATAGCAGACATTATTTTCTCACTGTATCCACAATCGAAAATCGAATTTTGTCTAAAAAAAAATCTGAGATTGTAAGACAACTCTCCTAACTACGCTTCACTTCATTTTATGGCTCCTTGTGCTCATTTCAATTAACACAATCCCAGTCGCATTTAACTGCATTATTTTTGCACAATTTGCACCGTCATTATGTTTTCACAAGATGGCAAAGATGCCGTCATTCCTTCGTTTAATATTTTTAAGGTTAATGCTTTTTCAAAATCACATTCCATATAACGTATATATGTGTGTGTGTGTCTGTGTGTGTAATATATATATATATATATATATATATATATATATATATATATATATATATATATATATATCATATATATTCATTCATCTTTCTACCGCTATATCCGATCTTCCCTCGGGTCACGGGGAGTCTGTGTCTATCTCAGGCGTCTACGGGCATTAAGGCAGGATACACCCTGGATGGAATGCCAACCCATCGCAGGACACACACACCAATTTTTCCAAGGTGCCAATCAACCTACCGTGCATGTTTTTGGACCGGAAGGAAACCGGAGAACCCGGAGAAAATCCCCCTGAGGCACGGGGAGAACATGCAAACTCCACACACACATGGCCGAGATGGGAATCGAACCCGGACCCTGGTTGTGTGAGGCGAACGTGCTAACCACAAAGCCACCGTGATATATATATATATATATATATATATATATATATATATATATATATATATATATATATATATATATATATAACTATATATATATATATATATACCGTAAATTTCGGACTATAAGCCGCTACTTTTTTCCTAGGTTTTGAACCATGCGGCTAATAATACGGTGCGGCTTGTCTGCAGATTTTTTCCAGACCGCTAGGGGCTCTAACCGGAATTAGAATCAAAACTAACACAAAATAAATGCAAAGAAGAAGAATGCGCTAGTTCCTCTTTAGCAGATATAAGTGGGTAGAAGCGGATAGAAGGAGGACAAACTCTATCTTTACAAGGTTAAGGTGACGTCATTTCACACACAGGAGAAATGAAGATAAATACTGTAAATAGCGCTTATTTTCTCTTGGTTCTGTCCCGTTTTAATCAGTAAAGTTGCTGCTCGGTGCTCTCTCTCTCCTCCCTGCTCTTTTCCCCCACACAACACACCACACACACACACACACACACACACACACACGCACAAATCCCGATATAAGACCGGTTCACCCTACAATCCCCGTCCGGGCTCGTAGCACATACCTAGTGTCGCGGACACGGACGCTCGATATATGTTTATGCCTAACCTTTGTCTCCGGTACTCCCGGTACCACGGCGCGCAGAGCGCAAGGCTCCCTAGCCTGTCTGTCCGCTCCGTATGAGCGGCGTCTCCTGAGTTCTTTATTCTAATAAATCCTGTTTTGTATGAATTCCGGATCTCCGCGTCTCTGTGCAGCGTCCACCGTTACACCATGTTAAAATACAGGTTAGGAAAGGATCTATTTAGGTACATACATGTACATTTACCATTCAAAAGCGGATGCGGCTTGTATGCAGGTGCGGCTTATTTATGAATTTTTTTTTTTTTTTTTTTTAAATAGAGCAGATGCGGCTTATATCCCGGTGCGCTTTATAGTCCGGAATTTACGGTATATATAAAATTTGCAAATGCCATTTTCCTCAAAAAATGCTCCGCATCCACGCTTCCATTGTCTGAAGACCCTTAAGTTCCTGTACTGCTCATTCACACATTGAAAGAAAAGATGCTTCTACCCACATCGGTTCTTCCTACCCTTTGAAATATCTAAAAGTGCGCCACTGCACTGTTACACACTGTGTTACATGGGAGCCTTTTACTTATATGTGAATATGAGAACAGTATCGGTCAGACACCTGACACCAGAAGGCGTCCCTGGCGTTTACAGTAGACTGCTTGTTTGGCTTGTTTCATCACTCCACACCCAGTGCCTCGGAGTTACACAGCTTTATCTCTAGCTCCCATTACAACACTACAGCAGAGACGACTAACATGACATCTCAACCGGTTTCCATAAGTAATTTGTGTGAGTGTATATTCCCGATAAAGTCGCTCATCTGAAGATGTCGTTTCACCTTAGCTTTTCCATTATCTATAGTTTTGTGTGTAAGCAAGATTTGGCAGGCAGCTGTTGCCCCCCTTCCCTGCCCCCCCCTTCCTTTAGCTCCGGTCTCCTGCAGCGTCCGTGAACCCACCTAATAAGGAGCAGTGCTTCCAAGGTCAGCACAGGAAACGCTTATACCGTCGCCATGGGAACCGAAGGACACGTTGTGTTGTTTGTAGTGAAGCTCTGACCTTAGGAGGGAGAAAAAAAAACAAAAAAAAAACACTGGTCTTTGCCACAGGCACAGGAAACTCCTGCCGTCAATCTCGCTGACATCACGGGTGAGCTAATATTCAGGCGCCTGTGAATTTATGGGCCAGCTAGTTTACAGTTCATTTATAAAACATGATTTTTTTTTCCCCTGGTTAATTCGATGTTAAATATAATGTATAATGAGTGGGAGGTGCATATGAATTGCGGACAATTTGAGGATTGTGCCACGGAGGATGGGGAGGGGGGCAGGGGAAGTAAAACTCGATAGGCCGTGCTGCTCTTTAGACCCCGCGCAGAGCGCCGGTTTAAGATTAAAGTTAATGTTTTACCTCCTCATGACATGCCATCTGTTTCCAGCCCTCGCTTGAAAGCTTTCGATGATCTCATCCGTGCCTAGCGCTTACACAACCGTACCCTGGACGTGTGTTTAAGCTGCAGGGTGCAAATGTTTCATATAGGACCCCCCCCCCACCCCCACACACACACACCACCCACCCAACCCTTCCTCAAAAGACCAATAATCAAAAGCATATCCGACTTGTCCACACACCTGAACGTGGGTCTACTATCAAAAATGTATACTTCTAACGGACATAAATGTGGATTTTGACGAGAAGCTTTGAGGAAGAATATCGGCACAATGAATTCCTTCAAAGCGTGGACAGACTCCACCCTTGGTTTAAAGCCAGGGGTTTATTCTGAAGTTGTCATAGTATTGCCCACCGAAAGGCAACACTGGCCATTTCAAATGAACCCTACACACACACACACACACACAGACACACACGTCTGACAGATTAAGGAGCGCGGGGGAATTTTATGAAAAGTCGAATTTGCAAACAAAGCACGCCATAGAAACCCAATCTCTATATTTAAGCTGGTAATCGTCTCTTGGCGCGCACATTTCAGGTGTGTTTGTCGCAAACTCGTAACTTCTTGAGATTTTGCAAGTAGTTCTACGCAGGAATCCCTTGCTCCCGTTTGTTTATTTTGGCTACCTCGACAAAAATGACATCATGTACAAAGCGACCACAAAGCCTTTTTCTTCTTCTTCTTCCTCCTCCTCAATTCATCAAGAAAGCAAGTTTAGACACCAAAGTTCAACAGAAGATGACGTCTTTTTTTTTCTCTCCAGTTATTTATTTATTTTTACTCTCTCCTTTCCTGAACTGGGAATAAGATGCATTTCAGCTGGTCTTGTTAGATATTTAGATATTTTATATAGGGTCATTTTTTGTTAGTCTCTGGATTTTTGTATTTTCCTTTTGGTATAACATTATCACCCTCTGTAGCCCAAGACTGGTTGCCCTGTTTCATTTCTGAAGCTAAGCAGCCGGGTCAATCCGGGTCAGGTTGTTAGTATCCTGGATTTTTGTCTCTGATGTACTAGGGGTCATGTCCTTCTTAGTGGAAACTCGATGATCTCTGCTGCTGCTAAGCTGGAGGTGAAGTGCTGTAGTGAGTTAGCCACTTAGGTCTGATCTGCAGGGGGATGCGCTGCGAGGGTAGGCCCTGTTGCCTGCAGCTGGGATTTGGGCTTCTGTAATTGTGGGTGTGGGCAGGTACCAAAATCTATTTTCTCTCCCCTTTCTTCCTCCTCCTCAATTCATCAAGAAAGCAAGTTTAGACCAAAGTCAACAGAAGATGACGTCTTTTTTTTTCTCTCCAGTTATTTATTTATTTTTACTCTCTCCTTTCCTGAACTGGGAATAAGATGCATTTCAGCTGGTCTTGTTAGATATTTAGATATTTTATATAGGGTCATGTTAGTGGATTTTTGTAGGTATAACATTATCACCCTGTAGCCCAAGACTGGTTGCCCACTGAAGCTAAGCAGGGTCAATCCCGGTTAGTACCTCGATGGATGTCCTTCTGGGAAAACTAGATCGCTGCTAGAAGAGGTGTTAGTGAGGCCAGCAGGGGGCGCTTACCCTGTTCTGTCTGGGTCCAAGCATTCCAGTATAGTGATGGGGACACTATCCTGCAAAAAAAAAAAAAAAAAAAAAAAAAGCACCCTCTTTCGGATGAGACATTTAGGTCCTGACCCTCCGGCCAAATTCACCCATTGGCCTCTGATAATCACGGCTTCATAACGGTCCATCATATCATTGGCTTCATCGCTCTGTCTCCTCTCCACCAGTAAGCCAGTGTGTGGTGGGAGTTCTGGTGCACTATGGCTGCCGTCGCATCATCCAGGTAGGATGCTGCACACTGGTGGTGGATGAGAAGGAGATCCCCCTCTCATAAAGTAAAGCGCTTTGAGTAGCATCGTCTAGAAAAGTGCTATATAAATGTAATTATTATTATTATTATTATTTTTAAATATCCTGCTATTGACTCTTCCCTTTTTTATTTACTAGAAGAACTACTTGAGTGGAGGCATTATTTTGAATATTTCGTTGATTTGATTTACCCAGAATCCTTTGGATCGACATGATGCTGCAATATGCATCTTATATGTTGTCGAAATGTTAGACTGGGATTCTTTTTTTTTTTTTAAACGGAAAACATGCGTTTCAGCTGATCAGATTCTCATTACAGCTGGTTTCCCATCTTTTCTCACCTGTGGCACTTTTCAAAGAGCTGGGTTTGTTTTTTTTTTTTGTTTTTTTTTTTTTAAAAAAGCTCATTACACAATAAAGTGTTCAATGAGTTCTTTCTTGGAATGTCACTGGGAACTGCAGGTTTTTACCCCTTTTCTGTCTTTTGT
This sequence comes from Kryptopterus vitreolus, assembly GCA_030449085.1. Classification (NCBI taxonomy): domain Eukaryota; kingdom Metazoa; phylum Chordata; class Actinopteri; order Siluriformes; family Siluridae; genus Kryptopterus; species Kryptopterus vitreolus. Next base: position 12,992,745 of record JACRUU010000013.1, read on the forward strand.
TCTCTTCCTCGTCCTGCCTCAATGTGAGGTTTTTTGGAGATCACACAATGCTCTACAGAAGAGTACTTTGTGCGCCTTCGAGACCTGGAAACCCGAGATCCTGCTAGGTGACCCCCTTCCCCCCTCCCACCCCATCCCTTCTTTGCAATGCCTCTCTTGCACTTTTTTCTACTCTAAGGGATGTTTTTCATGAATCTCAGGAAAAAAAAAAGTGCCCTCCATCCAGACAGTTGATATTCGAACATTAGCCAAGGCTCATTTCTTTTTCTAACAGACACAAAAAAGGTCATTAACTCGTGTGATTGAATAGTGCTGTTCGACGTGCCAAGCGCAAGAGCACTCGGCTGATGGGCTTCTCGCAAACCTTCTCCAACTTTATTAAATGGAGGCTTTATTTCGAATCTTATAATAATAATAAGGCAAATTAAGTAGCTGCGGGTTGAGGACTGATTTGTGGTCAGAGGAAATAAAGTGATGTGAATGCTCGAAGTGTAATCGCGGCCTTTTCAAAGTGATCCCGCGCAGCACCGTTCCCAGAATTGTTCAATTAAATTACATTCATTGAATGCAGTTAAGCAAACGAAATGCTTCCCAGCTGCTCTTAGTACAACACGCCGTCGAAACGGGGCGATATCAACAACAATCCATTACTTCAGAAAAGCGCACGCATTTGGCCGCATATTCCTCGCTGAAACCCTACTCTCGATATCTAATTCGCCTCCCAAAGCTGCCTTGTCCTGCCGGTCCACCCTTTACCTAACACAGTTGACCCAGTTTGTCAGCTTTTTCAGCTGTGTGTGTGTGTTTGTAAGCTAGCCCCGTGCAGCAGGATGGGATTTCTTCAGGATTAGAGATTCCTATTTAGCCTTGTTATTTCAACAGCTCGGTTCTACAGTCCGGAGTTCCTTATGTTTATGGGAGCCAACATGTTCGAATGGTTGTAATCATGAGAAACGCAAGCAGCGAAGATTGCATCCAGCACACATCTCTGGAGCCGAGCCCAGCGCAAACAGCTGTCCACGATCCCTGGCTGCTGTCGCTTGGACGCCGTCTAGATCACTCGATTTGTTCATCGTACTCACGCCTAGGGACATTCTAAATGTCTCTGTGTCTCTCGTCACTGTATAAACATTTGACTGCATTACCAAAAAAAAAAAAAGACTTTTTCGTGAACTTTATTTGTGATGCGTATCTTTTGGAAATAATGTACCAGCAAAAAACTTCTGCCTGGTCCAAAAGAAGGAGGTTACCTACCTAAAAAAAAAAAATTACAGAAATAAGGAAATAAGTAGATTGATGATATATATATATATATATATATATATATATATATATATATATATATATATATATATATATATATTATATAGGGGGCACAGTGGCCAGTGGCTTAGTTGTTAGCACGTTCGCCTCACACACCGCCAGGGTCTGGGTTCGCTTCCTGTCTCGGCCATGTGTGTGTGTGGAGTTTGCATGTTCTCCCCGTGTCTCAGGGGGTTTTTTCTCCGGGTTCTCCGGTTTCCTCCCGGTCCAAAAACATGCACGGTAGGTTGATTGGCATCCTTGGAAAAAAAATTGTCCCTAGTGTATGAATGTGTGTGTGAATGTGAGTTTGTGTGTCCTGCCATGGGTTGGCATTCCATCCAGGGTGTTCCATCCATTCCATCCTTAATGCCCATACACGCCTGATAGGCACAGGCTCCCCGTTGACCTGAGGGGAAGATCGGATAAAGGGATAAAAAAAGGGTTAGAAGTTAAGAAGCGGTAGAAGATTTGAATGAATGTATGTGGTGTACATTTTTATATATATATATATATATATATCTATATATATATATATATATATATATATATGTATATATGTATATATATATTGATAGTATTGCGGAACCAGACTTTAAAAGGGAACCACTTCTTATCTGGGTAACAACTAATATCCTTTCATTAAACTCTCATCATTGTTCCATCAGCATTAGCTGTTTCCTAAAGGCCATTAAACTCTTATAGTATCTTACAGTGCTAATCCATCTTTATGGTGTCTCAATCACGTGTGTTGTTGGACAGCGAGAGAGAGATGAAAGGAATGGATTGGTGGGAGATGAACATTTGAGGAGGGATTTGGTCTGTAATTAATATCACCAGGCTACTACGGTGTAATTAATGGGCATTCAGTGCTACCCATATGGGGACGGGTTTCCCTTTTCAGTCTGGTTACTCTCAAGGTTTCTTCCTCATGCCACCTCGCAGTTTATATCCTCGTCACTGGCTCGTTTATTAAGGTTTGTAAGGACAAACTTATAGGCACTAAACATAAAGAATGTATACATCACTGTCACTACTTTATCACTGTAAAGCTGCTTTGGGACACAGCTCTACAAATAAAATGGAATTGATTCGAAATTGACATGGAGAGACGTATTATTAAGTAATAATATAAAAGTATAATACAGTATGAAAACTGGGACGTGTTGTATTCCATATTTATGGCATAATAGTGTCAGGAGAAGCTTATGGCCGAAAGAACTAACCTGTATCCGTTTATAAGCTATGAACAGATCAAATCTATTAATCGCGAAATAGCTGCAGTATAAACTTTTTATTGCAAAATAATCAGGACACTTCATGACGCTATCTTGTCGCTGATTAATGTCCAAGGATTTCCGTACGTCACCCTCGACGCCACCTACCCGGATGAACCCCAAACCAATACATTTCGTGGTAGAAGATTTCAAATGACGCCAGTGACAGTTCTTGTAAACACAGTGTCTATGTTCTCGATTATCCCCGTAATGTCCCCGTATCCTTTGATGGAGCTGTAATCGAGACGCCATAACCGTCTAAGCCATATGGTGACCTCCTGCTGTTTAAGTGGTAACATCTTATGCCCTTCCTTTAGCAGAGTGAGGTCACTGCTTTGGAAGACGTTTAGGCTTTAATAAAAGGACGGTGGGGTCTGAACGGAACGAGACCTCAAATAGTCCCTCCAGCATCGATGAAAGCTGCTTTAGTTTGTCATGAATATGTATATGCATGTGGTGAGAGGAAGCTCGGGGTGGATAAGCCTGGCAGGGGCGTCTGTGATGGTTCAAGCGCCAATTAGCCTGAGTAATGTAAAATCGAGGTTGATTTTGGACTGACTAGCATTATGTTAAACCTAATTTCGGAGTGGATTAGTCAAGAATGTCAGGGGTGGTTTAAAGAAACGATTCCCAGATTATGAGATTTGTTCACATTGTAAAACCTCTGAGACAGTGATTTCGTCGCGTCGGCATTACATTGAAAAAGCAATCTGAAGGAATTGGATCACTATAATAACATTTAATTAAAGGCTATTGAATGCTCAAGCAGAACTCGGGTCTGCCCTATTACAACCGAACCGCTACCTTCTCCAAACCAGATAACTGTGTGTAATTTTGATCCACTCGGCAACCCCAGCTGCAACGTGGACCACTTCAGCCCTCTGATTTGTTATTAAACATAACCTGCCTCGTTTTTCTTGTTTCCCCATGAGATTAGTCCAGAACATGTAACTTTTTACGCTTGCTTTTGATTCTTTATTAAAGTAGACGGTGCAAATTATCGGTACCTTTATATTAGTGAAATAAATATCCGAAGGTATGCATGCGGTATGATTGTGTGCCGTTGCATTATTAATCTAATGTGTATTTTTAATAAAGTCCACATGTCGTCCCCCATTGCTTCATTCATTCCTGTTGGAACGTCCACCTTGAAATCGCCGTTGTTTTTCTTCCAGGGCGCACAATTACGGACCTGACACAACATTCGGTGTAAGCAGCAGTAGTTTTGCATTAACTTGAACAGACAGGAGCCCCCTCTGTGTTTCGCATGACCTGACCGGACTGTTAATGGGGTTTCTCGGATGGGGTGCTTTTGTTCTCCGGCGTTTCCTATTGGTTCCTTTTCAGAGGGGATGGAGGTGATCTCATGGTGGAGGAATGCCCTCCACTTGGTAAAAGCCCACATGCCCCGGTCCCAGACGACGCCGGCGACTGATGTCATCATTAGGACCGCAAACGCTACGAGGCACATAATCTCCGTCATGCATCAAGACTCTTGGCTTCGATCCGATTCTGTTTTTGTTCTGTTTGTATTTGTCTATGGACAATTGTGACGAGCTCGGTGAAAAACTTTGGAATGCCGTTTGACACGGCGGTTGCGAGAGGACTCTTTCTTCTGTCTTTCTCAGAGCTCAGCAATCTTAGCAATATCGCGTATTCAGCTGCCCTATGTTACTGTGTCTACGCACTGTTTAGATGATCTGACTTGGTCACTTGATTACTGCTCAGCAGGGCTTTGAAAGCCTACAACACCCCCCCTCTAGTCTGCAAGATCGCAGCTGTTGGGTGATTACATCATCGATGAGATCATGTGTGAAACAACAGGAAATATGCGGTGTTAATATGGATTGGTTGATTTTGTGCTGTTTCTAATTCTGATTACGAATCAGGCCAACAAGACCTCATCGATCGTTTCAGGTAGTGGCCAGAGGATGGCCACGAGCAAAAAAACACCTACACCTCGATGACATTTTAGGGAAGAAGATTTGCAGCTAACATGCTTTACAGTGGTATGACTTGTGCTGAATGCCCACCACTATGTATTGATACATCAGTGCTGTAGCTCCCTGACCTCTGCCACATACATAAGTTCCATGCAGCTGGCTAGTGGAGGTGTACAGTATGTAAAAGTAATGTAATGTAATAACATGCTGCTTGTTTGGTTACAGGTGAAATCAGGATTAAATCCCTTCGATATTATCCTTGATGCTGCCTCACAGAAAAATGATGTGAGGAAACAATATCATGATCATGAGAAAGTGCTGATAATGCACTTAGGACTTCCACGGATATTTCATTGTATTAGCATTTGACTGTTTGGCTTGTAAGAATGTAAGAATATGTAAGAAGAGCTAGCATGCCGGAACTTCCAAATGCACCATGGGGAATGGAATTTGATTTCCTTACCTCTAAATATACAGAAAAGCAGAACCCTAAACAACTTGTTTGTTTATTTTGTTAGCTTGAGTTGATTATGTACTGCACCATATTAAATTCATAGTTTCGGAGCATTTGATGGTCGACGAGTTATACCTTTAGAAACGCTCAACGCTCAAAAGTAAAAAGCACGACTCTCTCCCGCTTTTAGGTTCTTGCAGTTCCAGTTCCTTTTGGCTGGTTGAAGTGGAAGTAGTAGGTCACCAACTTACCTTGGCGCGTTTCCAAACTTTTTACCCAAATAAAAAGTAAAAGCACGCCAGGATATCCAAAGAAAAGAATGTCACTGTTATGTAACGTATATTCATTCATTCATTCATTCATTCATCTACCGTTATATCCGATCTTCCCTCGGGTCACGGGGAGCCTGTGCCTATCTCAGGCGTCTATGGGCATTAAGGCAGGACACACCTTGGATGGAATGCCAACCCATCACAGGACACACACACATTCACACACACACTAGGGACAAATTTCCAAGGTGCCAATCAACCTACCGTGCATGTTTCTTTACTGGGGGGAAACCCCCTGAGGCACGGGGAGAACATGCAAACTCCACACACACATGGCTGAGACAGTAATCGAACCCGGACCCTGGCGGTGTGAGGCGAACGTGCTAACCACTAAGCCACCGTGCCCCATGTAATGTATATATGATAAATAAAGACTATTCTATATTTATATCTATTTTTAATTCAATCGTACACTTGTGCTGCAATTTGAGGTTCACTCGCACGCGAATCCGCTTTAACGCTGTTTGCAAAAGGTCCATGAAAACGGTAGGCAGCATGAAGCAATCGCTGGGAAATGAACCAAAAAAGTGCAAAAATAATTTTCTTTGCTATTTGTGTACCATTATGGTAATAAAACATAAAAAAAAATCCGACTCCATAAACTCTCTGAGCACCCCCTACTCTGAAACCATATGACTTAATGCTATTGCATCAGTTCCAGTTCTCTTCGACCAGGTAGTGCTTAGTGATTTATCAGACTATAGAGTTGTACATCCCAAATCCTTTTCATACACACACACACACACACACACATACGATGTAGAATACTACTTTCCAAAGCGACTTCTTGCCAAAATGCCAAAGTCCTGAAAACTTAACCACTAATGTCAAGGACGAGATGCATCCTCTGGTGCTTTTCACCCACAGAACAGTGGGTAATTATGTTATGGCTTTTTCCTGTAGCACGGAGACCGCCCCAGGAATGTTACGCCACTGGTTTGATGATGACAACACGGCCGTTTTGATGCAGCAACGATATGCAATGTTCTGCTCTGCCGTTTCAGTAGCAAGTCTCACGCTTCAGGAAATTTAAGGACTATGTTGCTGTACGAGTCATGTGGCACTAATTATTACTGTCAACGTGTGTGTATGTATATATATATATATATATATATATATAGCTGTTTCTGTACAGTAGGTCTTTCCTTGTTCTTGGTTTGTATAACATGGTGTGGTCTTATTGCTACTGTAGTGTATCTACCTCAAGGTTTGGCTGAATGCATTCTCAGAAGCTTTTCTGCTCACCACGGTTGTAAAGTGTTGTTATTTGGGGTCAATGTTGTTCCCACACTTTATTCCCAAGCCTGATTTGGATAATTAGAGTTGCTTTAAATAATGCTTTAAATACGCACAAACCCCTTGCTGTTCAATAACCCTAGAAAGCTTTTCCCAGCAGGTTTCATATACGTCAAAGGACTGCTTGAAGATTGTCGATAGCTGACCATAAGATTATATGCTTTTGCTGTTCTATTACACTCTAGTCTTCTGAGATGATGTTCCACTTGATTTTAGAGTGGATATTCATTCAGCCACAATTCAATTCATTTTTATTTGAATAGCACTTTTAATAATGGACATTGTCTCAAGCAGCTTTAATGCAGTACAAGTTGTTCTTAATAAATGTGTTCGTCCCTTATGAGAAGCCAGTGGCAAGGAAAAACTCCCCGAAGGAAGAAATCTTGAGAGGAACCAGGCGCGAGAGGGAACCCACCCTTATCTGGGTGACCCCGGATTGCATGTTTATTACAGTGTAATAATGATGACGGCGGCATACAGTGAGCCGCAACCCGTCCTCCAAGCTCCTTCGGGGCTCCGTAATCCCATCAGAATGGCCTCCAATCTAATAGACCACCACTCAGGGGCATCCTGGGTCAATTGGGAAGGTCTGAGGAGAGGGGTAGGAGCACTGGTCGCTGGTACCTCAGGGGCATGTATAACTCAAACGAGAGCGATGAACAAGGGAGGCAGATGGATTATTTAGTATCCATCAAGTTAAAGACTCTTCATTTGGGGACTCCAGCTATATTAGCTATGGCAATTACAGCATATTGAAATTGTTTCTTCACATATCCCAGCTTGTTCGGAAGCTGGGGTCAGAGCACAGGGTCCGCCATGAGCACAGAGGGTTGCTCAAGGACCCTAGGGCAGGAGCTTGGCGATACCAGGGCTTGACTCCCAGAATTTCCAATTTGTAGCTCAATGCCTTAAACCACTGAGCTACACCCCTCCCTGATGTGGGTGAAGTGAGGAGGCCTGGGGTGCAGTCATTGTTCCAGTTCATCCCAAAGGTGCTCAGAAGGGTCGGTCACTCAAGACTTTCACTCCAACCCAAGAGCTGATTTTGGAGCCGGTATGGGCCTCCTGTTTTTAAAGTGACGGGAAAACCTTTAATCCCACCAGTCCAAAGATACTTTAAGTAGTGGACCGCTAGCGTTGTGGTAACGGACCACATCTATTCAGGAAAAATAAGTCAGTTTACAATACTTTTGTGAGTCCCGTCAAGTACTCCAAACATGACAAGGAGGTCCTCAGGCGCTTGGTATGTTGGAAGAGCCTGTTTTGAAATTGCCTGTTGATTCATGTACAGTTGATTTTCTCAGATGCTTTCCATATACTTTTTTTTTTTCACGGACTGTTATTTAGCTGCGGAGTTTCTCTTGCATTCCTGCATTACTTTCTGCCTTGTGAAGGACTTTCGGTGTCCTTGGTGTCCCGAGTCTCAACTCAACGATAAGAGAGCTGCGGCTTCACTCCTCCCCCCTAAACCTGGAGTATTGTTGACTTTACCTCCATAGCAACCAAACATGCTCGAAATTTCCTCATAATCACGAGCCTTGTAAGTATTGTGTGCAGCCCTTTTCCTTTAAGCTTTGAGACGGTTTTGATGCCTCCCCCCCCCCCCCCCCCCCCCCCCCCCCCCCCCCCCCCCCCCCCCACACACACACACACCTCCACCCCATCCACAAGAACTTGTAGTTTAGCAGTTTCACAGATACTGATTTTAACTCTGCATAGTCTTGTTGGTGTGCTGATAATCATAGCATTCACACATTCCTGGAAGGTTTCTTTTTTTCTACGGCGTTCAAAGATTTCTGAGCCGTGTTTCGAGTGTGCATGAGAGATGGAATGAGTGTATTAGTTCATACAACAGTTTGTTGCTATTGTATTAGTATCTCAAAAGGTTTCCAGATGGGATTTCTTGTTCCAGTTAGTAACTGAAGGCTTAACTTTATCGCCTTTTTTTCCCCCCTCCTCACTTGTGAAATTTTGAGACCATAAATTTGCTTTGGCCAAGCACGTGGATTACAACATATATGATTGATTTGCAGTGTTACACAATCGTTTTAAGAAAAGGCTATTGTCGAACCACTAAGAACTTAGGGAGAACAGTATGGAAAATAGGGAACAATTCACAATTGTAGAGGTTGATTGATTTATTAGTTAAGGCTGAACCGAGTATTCTGTTATATTATCTAATGTTTATCACACATCATCTTAATGTTTATGTATGATAATATTATTATTATTTTTTTTATTTAGTGTCCAGTTGATTTTGTAATCTACCGTAGCGATCAGTATTTGATATCCACTATAGGGTCGCACTCCCCTCATATATAATTTTCAAACTGTGTGTATGTATATATATATATATATATATATATATATATATATATATATATATATATATATATATGGTCACACATATGTGTTTATTTGTGTGTGTGTGTGTGTGTGTGTATGTATATGTATATATATATATATATATATATATATATATATATATATATATATATATATATATATATATATATATATATATATGAAAAATTAATGAAAAAATGAAATGAAAAATATTTCGATGTATTTTAATTTATTTCAGTAATAAATGCATTTTTATATTTCATTTCATTATTCATTTATGTATTAAAATGTAATGGATTAGGGATAAACAAGATAAACTCGTCATGATGTTATGTTTTCTATATACTGACACATTTCGTCTCGTTTTTCTGCTTAAATTGTGAGTAATTTCCATCCGTCTCTGTCCAGATTAATTTCAACATTATTTAAATGTGTATCAAATTATATGATAAAGTGCTTTGTGTTCAAAAACTAACACAACACATTTGACAGAAATTTATGCAGCGACATATTTCGGGTAATTGCTTATTGTATTCAAGCTTCTCAATTCAAGGGACTCGTCAAATGTGCCGACAGTGATAATAGTTGGTTGTGATTTCCAGAACTAAATGTAGACGACACACTATTTAATGATGCTTATGGGTTTCCCAGACCCCATATTGGAAACCATTATAATGGTGGCTGGGATACCTTATACTCTGGGAAAGAACTTTAGTTTCCATAATGCTGTAACACACTGCATGTCCCTTACATTAGATTCTGTCAGTTTCATGGTTCCGCCTATAAAAGTATGCCATTTTTCTTCTTTTGTTACACCCAGGGTCCGTCCTGATAGGAAAACAAAAAGGCAAAGCTGCGCCCTTTTTATCCTCCATCGAGTACTTGTTGGTTTAATAGAAAGGGACGTTTCGTTTCTCTTTCCTTTCACTGCATGTGATTCCCTCAAAACACCTTTTTTTTCCTTCTTCTTTTAAACCGATGCATCAGTACACTTTCCCCCCCCCCACAACTGTCCTCCTTTACTCGGTAGCAAGGCGAAACCGATAAGTGTTCAGATCCGATATTCTGCTTATTGAACGCTTTCCTCATCTCTATACTGTAGTCCGAGGCAATTTTCTAGCTGAAATCAGCATTTTAAGTTGATATCGAGCTGGGCCTGTATCCTAGGAGAAAATAATAAGGCAGCGTGGGTGCACAAGGGCTGGGCACACTCGCGGGGATTCTAACTTGTATTGCACATGTACGACGACCACACCTCCGTTGACCCATTTAGTCACCAGGAAGCCGAATCCCGAGTTCTCATCCAGTGCATTTCTGTTCTTTTTTTAGTGACCATACACTCCTACCGTCTCCCCTCCACCTCCTGCACCTCGTCACACTTATCACACGTTTCCTCAGTGCTCTGAATTCCATTTTCAAGTCTCTTACTATCAAACTTTATCTCTTCCATTCTTACTTACTTACTTTCCACCCTCATCCTGTTTTGATGTTTGAGATCCTTGTTGTCCTCAGAGTATCCCCCCACTCATAAGTTTTGATTCACAGGAATGTGAGTTCCCTGGTCACTAGCTCTTACAGGTTTACACTATGATATATTAATATTGGGCTATTTTTAGTTCCCTTGGTCTCACTCTCAAGCGAACACCTTTTCCTGTATGAGACTCTGACCTGCATCCTTATTTTTTAATTGTTTGATTTCTGTTTATGCTGGTCATGTTCAGTAGGATGTGCTACTCACTTCCACCATTACATGATTTTTCGATTTTTGTTTTTGTTTTTAATAAACAAAATATTATTATTAGGAACAGGAAGCAAACATATACATACATCCACAATGTACTAGTCCCCTCCCTTTTTTTTCTTTTCTCCCATCTATCCCTCTCCTCCCTCTCCATCCATTCCCAACTCCCTTATCCAAGTAGTAGAGAAAGGAAAAAAAACAAATAAATCATAATAATAATAAAAAAAAAAAAACACCCTAAAAGATCCAGTCTATCTGCATTCAAATTTACAAAGTAGCTCAAAAAAGGGTTGCCAGACATCAAAAAATTCCTGAGCAGATCCCTTTATGGAATAGCGAATCTTCTCTAAATGAATAATATACAAGAACAATGAATAATATACAACGAGAACCCACTGGTCACAACGGCTTCTTAAATAGAATTATTCTCCTAGCCAGAAGGGGAGCTATCAAACTGGCTTGGGCACCATTCAGCAAAAAGTGCAATGAATGGTGATGGCTCTAATGCTGTTTGGCATACTTTTCGACACGGTATTAAAAATAAAACTCAAGTTTTATCACTTCGGGCATAACATGTCAGGGTTTTGTGAAGGCGTCTTAATCTCTATGCCATTTTGGACCCACAAGAGTGTCAATGCCAGAACATAAGATTGAACATCCCACTTGATTTCGTGGTGATTTGTGCTCTTTTAAAACGAAGGGTGAGAAGGCCTGGGGTGGTGCAGTCAACATTCATCCCAATAGGATTGAGGATGAGTGGAGCAGGCTACTCGAGATCTTCCACTCCACCCCAAGCAATCTATATGCTGATGGATTTTGGGCACATGTTCAAGCAGGTTTAGGTTTCTGAGGCGAGGGAAAGTTTAACGCTTCTACATGACATCCTCTGCAAATTGTGCGCCTCCAACTTTGTGGCAACCCTTGCTTGACGAATCTGAATAGGTAATAGGAGGAGTTCCAGCCACACTAAGCTGCCACTCCTGCGCCCCTAAACCAGGCTGTTAACCCCATAGATGCTCAGTTGTTTGTCGCCTAACGCCACAAACGTAAGAACCACATGAATTTGATATGAAAAAATTCATGTAATTAAGTCCTTCCATATTTTCACATTTTTCATATTTTTATTTATCAGCAGAGATAATGTAAAATAAATTTTAGTCCTTAGTGGAAAATGAATATGGCATTTTGATGGTATTTATTTATTATTTATTTATTTTTTAAATGTCTCACTTGACTAGAATTTCACTCACAGGCCCGGAAGATGGGTATGATCTGGGCGCCTTAAGCTGTTTGCTTAGTAAAGGACATTTGAATTGTATTATTGACGTTAACGTTTGGACGGTGTGCAGACGCGAGTCACAGAAGCGCGTTGTTGCCTCAGGCAGCAGCTGTCGCATCAGTCCTGGAAAAAGATTGGCTCTAAAGAGTGTTCTCATAATGAATGCTAATGGACGTCTGCGATCGAGTCTCTCAGTAAACACACCATGATGCATGCTTAGGAAGTGTTATTACCAGCGAGTTGCTGTGATTTACAATCATCAAGATGATGGTTTCCCTGGAAAGTGATGAGGAAGTAAACATTACGAGGGCCGCTTCAGTCAGGAGGAAGTCTCACACTTTAGATCAGCGCATGCCTCGCTCTCGTGTTCCGTAAATATATCCATTCAGTGATGCGATCGTATCTCTCCGCGAGGCCGTCCAAAGAAACCATAGAGAAGCTTATGTGTGCTGTAGTCTGTACTTGAATTTTACAATGGAGAAGACGTTTTTATTGCAAACGCCATGTTAAGGACGAGGATGTGTTTTAAATGGTTGTCCATCGCAGCGGTTAGGGTTACATTTTAACACCGCACTTCTACATAACTCCCCCAATGAGGATGTGTGCAGTGTTAACGCTTTCCCCTCAAAGTCTTGATTTACTACGCCTTTGCTCTGTATTTACTGAATCTAGTCCGATTCGAACCGGCAAGGCCTTCATGTGCGTATGCGTTTTTCATGCCGAGCTCTCCTGCAGCTGTGCAGCTCCTGATGGAAATTCCATTAAGCACCCCTGGTGAGGTAGAGGGTTGTGTGTGATGTAGAACCCAGCACTAATGAATTATGTTTGGGCTGAATGCGGAGCCCCAGAGGCCCTCTTGGCCCCTGTCTGGCACTGCGTGGTCCTTTGAAGCCTTGCCAGGACATTCTAGGCCGGCTCGTCACACGAGTGGAAGCTCTCGGTCGCGCGGACGTGCTGTAGCGTGTAAATTAAATTCTTCAGGGCAATGGGTCAACGTGCTGGACAGCCTGCCGTGTGAGACGCTGGCGTTGACACTTTCTCAGGATGTTCTCGTGTGTGTGTGTGTGTGTGTGTGTGTGTGTGTGTGTGTGTGTGTGTGTCCCATATTTGATCAATCAATCAGAATACGGCTACCAGTGACGGAGACCGATCGAGGCAATGCAACATATACAGTCACGGCATTATCCGGAGCGACTTCTCATTCATACAGCTTGTTGTGCCTGGGATTTGAACTCGTGACCTTCAAAATCAATGCTTTAACCAATGAGCTCTAGTCTTATTGTGACTAGTTCTCTAGAGAGCTTGTGTCATTAGCTTCTTTTGCCCAAAAAGGAGTTCCATCTCAGAAAAACTGTTCTAATATTATTATATTGTCATATTATCCTGCCGTATTATGTGTGGGTAATTTTAAATATATATATATATTTTTTTGTGTTACCTGTTTTCCTGTCCCATATCATGTTCTACAAAACACAAAGCAAATTCATCACCTCACAAAAGAGCTATTTGAATCCATAACTATATGAATGAAAGCCCAGGTAGCGACTTGGTACACGAGCTGAGCTCTGCCTCGCCTCTAGGCTAAAGTTCAGTTCCACCGCTCATTATTTCGGCGCCGGTTAAGAGGATGTTTGCGAGAGATGGCTGATACGGCTGTACAGCGAGGGTGTGAGCGTTACACACTTGTACACCCACGTGTGCGCCGTTTCGTCAGTGGACTGGGTGGCGCTTCTAAGGCGTGGCTGTCTTAACTGTAATGTTTCCTCAAGGTGGACCTAAATAACACGTTTCAATAGTCATTGAGGTTGTGCTTTACAGAGACAGATTGAGAATGTACATTTTCCTATTCAGTATAGTTCCATTATTGTTGAGGTTATCAGCTGTTTATGGACGGACACTCGGATTGCCAGTTTGTTCATGGCAATCGGCAGATCTGTGCCATTGGGAAACTGGGAAGCAAGTGGATTTATATAAATGATGTAGATTTCAGTCAAAATCCATCTTCAGTGAGGAGCTGCTGAAGAAAACTCTATCCAGAAGTATGTCATCAGGCTCAGGATCAGAAAGCATTAAGCGTATTCATTTTATTTAAAGGAATACGAATCTGACACTGTTTTTTTTTTTTCTTTTTTCCCCTCTCTCTTTTTCCTTTTCTTTTAAACTAATTTGTAATGATTCTTGCACATGGATCTCCACAACCTGCTCATATATACAGTAAATATATGCATTTATAAAAAGGATTTTTTTTTGTTCGTTTCAAATCCTTTTAAGCTCTTTGGCCTTGATCATGCTTTATCTTGGCATGGGTTAAGTGTAATCTCGGTCAGTTCTGTCTTATTACACCGACTGGTACAGGATAATCTAACTTACTGATGCAGTGTGGGAGGAGTCCCTGCAACCTGGAGGATCCTGTTTATATATACACTATGGAAAACTATGTTGGAGGAAAAAAAAACATCGGAAAGTTCAAATGATAAAAAAAGGAAAGCATTTAATATGAGACAATATTTGAAAAATATTCTAAAAAGAATTAAAAAAAAAAAAAAGAATGAAATGAAACATTTGGGGAAAACGCAACTAAATATGCTAAAAAGTGCTAAAAGTGCTTTCTCTCTTCTAATGCATGACCTTTCTCAAAAAGGCATTTTATAGTGCAAAATAACCAACCTCTGCCATGTTAATCTATGTTCTATATCACTCTCTGGGCATGCCTCGGCCTCTGTATTTCTTCTTTATATTCTTCTAGTAGATCTTTAATTTTCTTTAAAGTCATCCTGCAGCAACGGCCAATTATCATCATATCATTGTAACTTTTCTGTACTTTCTATTAACTTGCACAAGAAGGTTGTAATGGTGCGAAAAAGAAGCGCCGTCGTTCACCCCAGTGTGCGTTTGTGTGCGTGCAGACAGCAAAGCCATTGTGGACGGGAACCTGAAGCTGATCCTGGGCCTGGTCTGGACGCTCATTCTGCACTACTCCATCTCCATGCCCGTGTGGGAAGAAGACGAGGACGAAGAGTCTAAGAAGGCGACGCCCAAACAGAGGCTCCTGACCTGGGTCCAGAACAAAGTCCCTGACCTGCCCATCAGTAACTTCAGCCAGGACTGGAGGGACGGCCGGGCTCTGGGAGCTTTAGTGGACAGCTGTGCTCCAGGTGTGTGTCTGTGAGAGATATGTCGACGGTGATGCTGGGAGATGTGTGGAACGTTTTTTTTTTTCTGGTGCATGAAATATGATTGTTGTAGAAATCCTGTGCAAAGTAAATTTAGGTTTTTTTTTTCACTTTTAATACATCTTTGTTTTATTTCTCTCTGTGTTTGCATCTCTCGCTCTCTCTCTCT
Organism: Kryptopterus vitreolus; assembly: GCA_030449085.1. Classification (NCBI taxonomy): domain Eukaryota; kingdom Metazoa; phylum Chordata; class Actinopteri; order Siluriformes; family Siluridae; genus Kryptopterus; species Kryptopterus vitreolus. The sequence continues at coordinate 13,008,057 of JACRUU010000013.1, forward strand.
TTCTGTGTATTACATGTGTCTGCATGTCTGTGTGTGTCCTTTACTGTGCCTGTTTATTGGTCTATCTATCTGTCTGTCTGTCTGTCTGTCTGTCTGTCTCTCTCTCTCTCTCTCTCTCTCTCTCTCTCTCTCTCTCTCTCTCTCTCTCTGTGTGTGTGTGTATTACATGTGTCTGCGTGCGTGTGTGTCCTTTACTGTGCCTGTTTATTGGTCCATCCATCTATCTATCTATCTGTCTGTCTGTCTGTCTGTCTCTCTCTCTCTCTCTCTCTCTCTCTCTCTCTCTCTCTCTCTCTCTCTCTCTATGTGTGTATTACATGTGTCTGCGTGCGTGTGTGTGCCCTTTACTGTGCCTGTTTCTTCGTCCGTCTATCTGTCTATCTATCTCTCTCTCTCTCTCTCTCTCTCTCTCTGTGTGTATTACATGTGTCCTTTACTGTGTCCTGTTTCTTGGTCCGTGTCTGTCTGTCTGTCTGTCTGTCTCTTTCTCTCTCTCTCTGTGTCTGCGTGTGTGTCCTTTACTGTGCCTGTTTCTTGGTCCGTCTCTCTCTCTCTCTCACTCTTTCTGTCTGTCTATCTGTCTCTCTCTCTCTCTCTCTCTCTCTCTCTCTCCTCTCCTCTCTCCCCCCTCTCTCCTCTCTCCGTCTCTCTCTCTCTCTCTCCGTCTGTCTGCATCTGTGTCCTTTACTGTGCCTGTTTCTTGTATGCTGTCCGTCTCTTCTCTCTCTCTCTCTCTCTCTCTCTCTCTCTCTCTCTCTCTCTCTCTTTGTTTCACTGTCTCTTTATATTTTTGTCTTTCTGTGTCTCTGTCTGTGATTATATGTGTCTCTCTCTCTGTGCGTCTGTGTTTCAGGTCTCTGTCCTGACTGGGAGACGTGGGATCCAGTAAAGCCAGTTGAAAATGCCTCCGAAGCCATGCAGCTGGCTGACGATTGGTTGGGAATCCCTCAGGTGAGCATCGCCGTGCATCTGTACATGAACCGAACCCATAATTCACCCAAATCCTGGTGCTCTAACTCAGGCTAAGAGCTTCCAGATGTAGGAGATGCACACATGGAGTGACTGGTGTGCTGTCGACTGAACTTTGTCCTGAAGTAAAGCAGGACTCATTATCTGCATCTAACGTGAAAGACGAATGGATTTCTCAATCCTTTAACCTGCATTTCACACTTATCTCTTTTGAGCGTTTTATTTGTTTAAGAGGAGGCCGTCGTTCATTTCATTAATGTTTTATACCCGACACGCCTACACCCAATCACACCTTCGCAAACAGAAAGGTGTACAGGTCAGAATAACTACAGACACACCCAGTGCCCCTGGACTTATTTCTGTCATTGTTAATATAAAGGACTCTCGAACAAACCTTGTCCCTCCTTTATAAAAAGACATTTTTATCACCTTAACACCAGTGTGTGGCATTTATACATGCAGGTTATTTATTTATTAACTTAAATTAAAATTATATAAATAAAATGTAATTATTATGGCATACATTACAGATTACATGTAGTAAATAAAATATGCCGAATGTGTGTGGAATTGTTGTTCTTTAATAATAATACAGATGGAAAAGTATTATGCTAATATCATATCTAAATATGATCTTTTATTAATCTACAAAACTTTTTTTTTATAAATTAACATGCAATAAAAAGCTTTTTTAAATTCAAATAAAATTATTAATTAATTATTAAATATGAAATAAAGTAGTCATGTTGAATGAAATCAAATTTTTGTATGGATTACGACGCCTTGATTAAACTTTTTTTTTTTTTTTTTCCCGTGTTAGCATTGTATTATGATACATTTTATTACAACAATAAATATTTTAACTTTTTGCTTTTTTCATTTTGCTAAATGCTGAAAATCCAAATAAACCCTTCATTTTTATTCTGCATTAGTGGTCTGTAAATCTCAGCACACTGCTAACTTCCTTCCCTCCTTCTCGAAATCTCAGACTGCATAGTGCACATTTGCATAGTGGAACATGATTGGCTCTTGAATTTTATGACACAGTAAAACACTGGGTCCATCTGCTTTTGGGGGAAAAATGCAGCAAAACTGCAGCAGTAAAAGTTTTCACACATTTTCGTGTCTGCGCGCTGTAATTGCTGTCATAGGAGATATGTTTAACAAAGGTGTTTGTGGTAAAAGACGGTTGTGTAGCATTTCCTTACCGTTGATATTGGAGTGTTTCAGGCTAACAGAGGTTCGCAAAGTGTGAGGATTAAAGGCATGTGACTTCAGGATTTATATGACTTTTTTCTGTTCTCTCAACCACATACAATTAAAGCACGCACAAACCCACACTGAGGTTTCTAATGCAAGTACATTAAAACATCATCGTTTTAGTTGGGGTACTTTACACATTTTATTTGACACATACATACATGCATACATACATACTACATACATACACACAAATACATACATAGTACGACCTGCAGTGAAATGCTTCTTACGACCGGAAAAAAATACATAGTGCAAACATTTAGAATAAATAAAAGGAAAGAAAATAAAATAGTCTCTGTAATGAAGTAAAAATATGATGGATAATGGATGGTATGTGCCAAATATGCCAGTGTAAATATCCTTGTTTTAAAATGACCTTGTGTTTATCCAGTGTAAAGTGACCGTTCCTTGTGCATTGTTGTGAAAGTCCTGGTTCTAGGTGTTTCCTGGTTTACTTAATGCAGCTGTACTTTTGACTTTTACTATTTTTAAACTATGCTGTTCTACATTATTCATTTACAACTTGAGGTTTCAATTAATTGGACTCCATTTCTCCAGTATTCCATTTGTTGCGCCTGGTGTAGGACAGTTGGTGAATGAAATTCCATCCCCCTCTAAAATGATCCAAGGCAGAAAAAAAGTAGTAGTTGCTCCTGTTTGTCTCTCCAGGTCATCGCTCCTGAAGAGATCATTGACCCAGGTGTGGACGAGCAGTCCGTCATGACGTACCTGTCACAGTTCCCCAAGGCCAAACTCAAACCTGGAGCACCTCTCAAACCAAAGCTCAACCCCAAAAAGGCCCGTGCTTATGGCCCAGGTGAGCAACTTTCATATTATATTTCCATATTTCCTTTCATGCATACTGGGGTATAAACCGATGTACAATAGAACAGTCCAACTTAAAGGTGTATTTCTGGTTTTATCCCTGAACATATCGTTTGAGTTCAAGCAAAATGTTGCTTTATTTATTATTATTATTATTATTATTATTATTATTATTATTATTATCCAGAATTCTCTGCTGGAGCATGTCCAATACAATTCAACACAATGTAAATGATCAGTACATTTATACCTAGAAATCTCCAGGGTTTGAAATATTTTATTTGCATGTAGATGGTAGTTGAAACAGAAAAAAAAATATCTCTTCTACTCACTGGCTTTTTTTTTTTTTTTTTACCCCCCTCCCCCGCTTCACCATGTTATTAGTACCTGGCAGTCGCTTCTCCTCGTATAAAACTCTGGCATGTAAATATGGTACGGCTCTGTAAGATTTCGTACATGGCCGATAGACCGTCAATAAACGCAGCCCCTGACCTGTTGTGAAATTCTCCAGGTCTGCAAAAAGGGAAAAAAAAAGAAAGAAAAAAAAGCAGTAGCTAATGTGTCGAAGCCTTTTTGCCCATATTGGCGCTTTATTCTCATGCCACGAGAGCCCTGTTAAATTTGCCCCAGCTTTCTCTGAGAGTCTCTGTAGAGAAATTCTTCGGAACAGTTTACAATAGAATTTGTAACGTTTAATATTATTATTACAATGCTGTGATCACTTTCGGGAAGGCCTGTAATTTCGGTAGTTCATTGAAAGCATGAAAGTTCAAACTTCATACATCAGTCTTCTAGTACGAATAGCAGTGACGGTTGTTTCCACGTAGTGGATTGTTTATAGTGCATTGCGAAAGGATTCATACCCTTTGAATATTTCCACATTTTGTCAGGTTGTAACTGCAAACTTCAATGTATCTTATTGGGATTTTATGTTACAGTCCGACACACAGTATCGCATAATTGTGACGTGGAAAGTAAAATGATACATAGGCGAGGATTGTGTAAGGAATGTATCTGACATGAATGAGCACAAATCTCCACCCCAAAATCTAGTGACCCATCTTACCCAGAACAGTGGAGGTCATTTAAATTGACTAAATATCGAATGTTCAAAATACAACACGTCCAAGGTGACTGCACACTTTTGTCCATTTAGTGAATATATCAGGATAGTTGTTTATCTAAAGATTGTCGCCTTGAACTGTTTGTCAGGTATTGAGCCGGTGGGAAACCGAGTGATGCAGCCGGCTGTATTCACCGTGGACACGTTTAGCGCAGGACAGGGCCAGGTCACAGTCTACATCGAGGACCCTGAAAGCAGAAGGGAAGAGGTCAAGGCTGTACTCAACGAAGGCAAAAAGACCTACAGTGTATCTTACATTCCTCAAGTGATGGGGCCTCACAAGGTGAGTTGAACAAAACCTTGTGTTTGGGTAGAGTGTAGCAGAATTTGTGACATGGCTTCTGTGTTTTGTCTGTACAGGTGACCGTGTTGTTTGCTGGCCAAGAAATTCCCAAAAGTCCATTCGAAGTGAACGTGGACAAGGCTCAGGGCGACCCTACCAAGGTCACAGCCAAAGGCCCTGGCCTTGAGCCAGTGGGAACCATTGCGAATAAACCCACTTACTTTGACATCTACACAGCAGGTTGGTTGTGTGTTGGGTGTATAAACATGTACAAAAAATATATATATATTGTACCCTTGTAGCATTGACAGTCCTGTAAACGGATTGAGCATTTCCTCCCATTCTAGCACAGTGTTCACGTCATGTGAAAATTACGGTGTTTACCAAAGGTTCCGACTTATAAAATTCGCCCGGTCTTTTTTCAGATCCAATTAAGCTCCGAATTTGACGTCAGGTTGTAAACAAACGACCAAAACAACCCCATGGGATCTGCAATTTAAAGTAATTAGTTAGCCGTCCCTGGGTTTCGCTTGGGTTTTTACTCTTTTATAAGATCAGCGCACTCGGAATTGTGTTCAGTGTACTGTTTTTGAGCATTTCTACATTACAATATAAGAACAGACACAAGCAGCCACAAGGGAAGAATATCTGCTCAAGGTCGCCATCTTGTAATTCTAACATGATGTGGATGAATAAGTAAATAAATAATTACAAACACACACATACACACACACACGTATGTTAATACTTAAAATAAAAAGTGTATGTAATGTCCGTATCTAACAGGTGCCGGTGTGGGTGATGTAACTGCTGCGATTAAGGACCCTCAGGGCAATAAGAACACTGTGGAGGTCATGATGGAAGACAAGGGTGACAGTGTGTTTCGCTGCACCTACAGACCTGTTCAGGCCGGTCCTCACACAGTCAGTGTCATGTTTGGAGGCATCGCCATTCCCAAGAGTCCTTACTCTGTGAACGTTGGTCCAGGTATGAATGTCCTTTCAAGGCTGTTTTATCTGTGTTATTTATGTTTGTATTGCCAATTTGTTAATCTGAATGATATTAAATACAATTCCCAGTCTTCATATATTGTATAGATAAATCTATAGAATGTGGTCACGTGGAGATCCTGAGAGATCTGCATTTATAATGTCCGAAAGCCTTGTTAGTTCAAGACTGTAGCAGTCAACACATAACAGCACCAGAGGCTGCAGAATGGGCCCTTTTAGCCGACTTTGGAGCTCTGTATATGTTGTGCAAAAAAAATCTCATTATGTGTCTGTCATTTTCATAGTGCCGAGGTTTTTGAAAGGTCATAATTTTATTGCCCATATGTTTTAAATTGTTCACATACTTATATTTATTTATTTTTACCATATGATTATCCACTAGTTCATTTGGTGTATTTTGACAAGAGATTTTAAATGTATTTTGTTTTATGTAATTAAAAATTCACTTATATCTGTCATTGTCGTGAATCGCATCGAAGAATATTGTATAATACGAAAAGTATATATCAGTACACCACAATCCCCACCAAAAATTGGAAATGTTTATCTTTAATGTAAAGAAGAAAGGTTGTTGTTAGGCACGTGTTTATTAATTTGATTCCATCATCGGTTTAAAAGCATTTAAATAATGGCTATTAAAGCATTAAAGCTTGGCTTAATATGTTCTTGTTTCAAAATTTGGCACATTGAACGAGCGTTCTTATTCAAACATTGCTTAATCTTGCCAGACCAATCCTGAGCTGTGTGTGGTCTGAATTTCCTTTCAACATTCGTTCCAACATACAATGTAGTGTTTGACATGATAATAGAAGTAGCGTATGATGAGGGTGTAAAGACCTTCTGAAGAAAAGCTGGAAGGAAGAAGCATAGACGGACTCAATGCAATAACCCTGATTTGTCACATGCTAGAGGGAGCGTCGTGGGAATATGCGTGCCATAGGGTCCTGCTGTTTTTAATAATGCATTATATTATGGCAATAGCTTCATGTGATTTAGAGGGAAAGCGTTTGTCTAACTGCACACTGGCTAGGATTTGAAAATTGTTAAAAAAAAAAAAGCATATTTATTTTTTTCATTAATAACAGTAATTATAGTAAACATTAATGCATGTTGTTACCAAATAAGAGACATTCAGCATGTTTGTAAGTTACTAGCTAGTGTGTGTGTGTGTGTGCTTGGGTGTATATGCGTGTCTGAAGAACCACTCCAACATAGAGATCGATTGTGTAAGCCAGTGAACCACAGTGCTGGCAAACCCGATTCTCAAAAGCTTGTAAAACACCAAATTCCTTCTCCGTGAGGCAGCTTTTCCAAACCAGGTTAGCCACTTTGGGCTTACAGGAAACCTAATTTAATTGATTTTCCCAAATAAAAGTGACGTAATATCAAGAAGACTTTTTTTTTTACATTTTATTTTGCTTTTAATAAAGCATTCTCTGAACAGTAAAAGCATTGTTCAGTATACCAAGAGACGACCCGGAGACTATTCTTACTGATTCTACAAGATGAAGATTTCTCAGTGCATGTTCTCGCTTCGGAAAATACCTTTGCTTTGAGCAGATTGTGTTTATAGCCGGGGTAGTTGCGCAAAAATTGCCTTTCGTGCTGCAGGTGAAGAAAAGGGAGTAGATGTTTGAGATTTAGACTGCTGTAGGATCATATGTATGATGTTTTGTTAGGAATTATTTATTATTGGGGTTTAATCAGTATTATAGCCAGGAAAGAAGGAAATGAGAGAGAGAAACCAAGAAAGACTTTGCTAAACAAGTTGTCCAGATGGAGGTTGGCTGAATATATGGATTGGTGGATGGATAAGTAGGTAGGTAGGTAGATGGGTGGATGGATTGAGGGATAAGTAGGTTGGTAGGTGGATGGATGGATAAATTAGTGGTGATTTGGTGGTTGATATCACTTGTTGGATGGATGGATTAGTAGGCTGGTACTGTATGGCTTGTTAGAAGGGTAAATGGATGGATGGATGAATATATGGAAGTTAATTAGGTGGGATGTTCGATAGGCAATTTATTTTGTTGACTATTTTTAGTGGCCATTTTTATCTTATTTGATGAACGGTGACCGAGACATTGAGCATGGTGTATACGTTTCAGCTTCCACCCCTAGCGCTTGCCGAGCAACTGGCAGAGGCCTCCAGCCCCGAGGAGTGCGCGTACGCCAAGTGGCCGACTTCAAGGTGGACACAAGAAACGCCGGCAGCGGTGATCTGAAGGTCACAGTAAAGGGCCCAAGTAAGTTTTACTTCTATTTCGGTCCATTTTTATTGGTCGAATGTTTAACAGTTCTCACAAAGCGCCTTTACAGTATGCGTCCCGAACAAATGAGTACTAAAATGAATTATAGAAAAGACCGCACAAGAGCAGACCAGGGTGTAGGATATACCCTGGCTGTTCCCTAATGATGTTATTCCCTAATGACGTCAGCAGACTTTTTTTTTTAATGCCTGGATGATGATTAATGACCGGTTCGGCAATGTGTTGTTTATTCTGCCTCAAAACGAATACTTACAGTAATTGCGCTGCGTCTGGTAGTCGAGGCTGATCAGAATGATGGCTGAAGATGCCCCACGTGCTATTTCCAGATATTGAAGAAACGTATTCTTTCTCGTAGAAGGCCTGGACGAGCAGGTAAAGCTGAAAGAAGCCATGGACGGCGTCTATGCCTACGAGTACTATCCGAACGCTGAGGGCAAGTACACAGCGAGCATCACGTGGGGCGGCCAGCACATTCCCAAGAGGTGAGTTTCCACAGAGCAGTCTGCTTGTGGTGTCTGTGGTAGGGCAAGGTAGAAAGGGGCATGACATGACATCACCCTTTCCACCGTGCGTGTGTGTGTGTGGGGGGGGGGGGGGGGGGGGCCGGGGCAGGCAATCTGGATCCGGAGAAAACCGTTCCACAGGGAGCTCTCACGTACACAGCGTGTGTTCACCTATGACTTATGGGTTAATGGAAGTGCATTGTACGTTTCGAGTTTATTAGTTTTTCTCCTGCGGTGTACAGGGGAAGCTTCTGTGCTGCATTTTAGTCAACAAGGACATGTGCTGACATTTCAATAAACGGAAGAGCATTTATTAGGCAGGAAGGTATTTTCCATGAGATCACAACTGAAAAATTTCATGTCAACTCCAAAAAGAGTGTGTGTGCGCGCATCGGTCTGGTATTTACTCACAAATGTACTGCCTGTGTTCTTTAGTTGATATAATATGTGTTTGTGTGGTGATCTCATCCATGGCTCAGAGCTGTAACTGCCCCCCCCCCCCCCACACCACACACACACACACTTCAATGAGATAAAAGAGAAATATGGGGGGGGGGTGCTGAATGACTACAACTGGCTTCTGTTCACCTGGACTTTCCTCACATTGTGCACCAACACGCCTTGCAGCGCGGTCCTCATTACTGTGTTAAACATTCACCCTGCGGTCATGAACCCTGTTCGAACCGTGCTGCGAGAATCCGTGTCTGCTTTTCAACATCTTTTTCGTGTCAGTGTTCCATCTCAGGTCATCTCAAAACTCTTGTTTCTCGTGTTCTTGGGATTTAGTCCTTTCGAGGTTCTGGTCGGCCCCGAAGCCGGACCGCAGAAGATCCGAGCTTGGGGCCCGGGTCTGGAAGGAGGTATTGTGGGGAAGCCGGCTGACTTTGTTGTCGAGTCTGTTGGCACAGATGTAGGAGTGCTGGGTGAGTTTTATGCCGTTTCAGATTGACATGCTTTTAAAGAGATTTTTTTTACCCCCCCCCCCCCCCCCCCCCCCCCCCCCAGTCCCCCCCAGATTGCTTTGATAAACACATTAAAGCCCGGTTCTTTTCGTGCAGGCTTTGCCATCGAGGGTCCGTCTCAGGCCCGAATCGAGTGCGAGGATCAGAATGACGGATCCTGTGACGTCAGGTATTGGCCTACGGAGCCCGGCGAGTACGCCGTGCACATTATGTGTGACGACGAGGACATCGAAGAGAGTCCGTTCATGGCTTACGTCATTCCTGACAACAAAGCAAGCAATCCTGACCAGGTATAAACTCACTTGAGAGATGTGTTTTTTTTGTTTCTCTTCATTGTGTTTGACCATATTTCTTCAAGCTAGAAGTTTGCTAATTGTTTGATTTCCTTGTGCATTATTACCTGTGAACGATTCAGGTTAAAGCTTATGGTCCAGGCCTGGAGAAGACTGGCTGCATCATCAACAAGCCTGCAGAGTTCATAGTTGAGGCCAAAGACGCCGCCGGAAATGGTCCCTTGAAAATCCTCGCCCAGGTGAGTGGGGGGGGGGGGGGGGGGGGGGGGGGGCAATATTTTAAAATATATATAAAAAAAAAAAAACAACATATTTTTACACACATCATTCAGGCATAACATTAAGACCATCTGCCTGTAATTGTGTTGGTCCTTTTTTTGCTGCAATACAGTCTTGACCTGTCAAGCATTAACTTCTACAGGAGCTTGTGCTCTCCAATGTTTCGTTCTTGGACCTCGTTTGAGGTCCACTGGGATCATTTCACCTAATTATTCCTATTCACTACACCTAGTTATTCACGTCACCTGCCATAATGTTATGCTTGATGGGTGAATGTACAGACATACAGTTTGAACAGTCTGAAGTCCTAAAGCTTGCCCGTCTTGTCTGTCTTGTTTCGTCAATATCGCAGGATGCAGACGGCCAACCCATCGACGTGAAGGTGAAAAGTAAAGGAGACGGCGTGTATTCCTGCTCCTACACTCCTTCCTCCGCTATCAAACACACAGTGGCGGTCACTTGGGGTGGGATCAGCGTTCCCAACAGCCCTTTCAGGGTAAGCTCTCCCGAGCTCCAGAGCTCCACAGTTCCCTCTCCCACTAACACCCCGGCCACTAACCTCTCCGCCGAGATCACTAACCTAACGGAGTCTAAGGTGTCTGAGGTGAAGGCTAACCCTGATGTGAAGGCTAACCCTGAGGTATTCGACCTGATCGATTTTGACGGGCCGGCAGAGCCTTACATCCCGAAACCCAAACCCATCGTTATTATTGCAACCTACATTGAAGAATTTCGTTCTGTTTCTATTATTTAATTCTTGTTTTGTTTGTTTTTTTTTTGTTTTTTTTTTTTTTTGCTAACAGCTGTATTAATTAACTTGACTGAATTGATTTTCATTTTGTTATTTCAACAAATCTTGCTATTTTTTGATTTGAAACTTCAGTATTGCAGTTTTGTCTGACTAACCAAATATACATTTGTGTAGTTTCATTGTTGATTTTTGTTTCTAACCATTTCAGTCTTTTTTTTTTATATTTTTAAAATTTTTTAAATTTCTTTATATTGATTATTCCGTTCGTATTGTAATTTTGATGCACACTTAATTTTGATTTGTCGTTCTTTGACAGTTTGATTTGCTTGTGATGGAATGTCAAAGAAATGTTAACCACTGCTTAAAGACTTGAAACGATGTAATGGTGTAATTCTGCAAAAAACATGATGTTGTACTTTGCTATATCACTACAAAATTACGATCACCAGAGAAATCTGAACATCAGTATTAACCTGAGATTTTCTGTTGTGTATAATCGTAAGGAGGAAGCAAATTCTTATTGTTTTTTTTTAACACACAAAAATATATTTTTGACTGAACGATCAAATTGTGAATCCCATATTTGTATATTTAAAATAAATTTCAATGCAAGGCACGTTTCAGTTTTGCGCATCTCATTGTTTCCTTCATGTGTCAAATGGAAAAGCAATTGTTTCTCTTTGTGGTCCTGTAGGATCTGTTGTGAACTGTGTTTAAAAGATGGTTCGCTGAGTTTAGGCTGATGGGAGATCAACATGAACATTCCGTAGCGTCTTTGACACTGGTTTGCGAAATGTTCCACAATACAATGCTTCTGTATGCGTCATTGGAAATGCCTTTGTTTTCTGTTCAAAGTTCATATCCTGTTTCCCCTCACAGAATGTAGCTTATTGCTCCTTTAATGTTATGCAAGTGTTGATTGTTTTCTGTTGCTTGCACGTGTTTTATCCGCTCTGGCTTCGTTTTAAATGTATTTCGACACGACTGTGCCTTAGGTTCAAGTTGGGAAGGGAAGTCACCCTCACAAGGTCAAAGTGTTTGGTCCGGGAGTGGAGAGAACTGGCCTGAAAGCCCACGAGCCCACACACTTCACCGTGGATTGCACAGAAGCCGGGGAAGGTAATTAAGACCTACACGTGGGTGATTTGGTACACTAGATTTGGAGTAACATTTAATGATCTTTCGTCCCCACTGTAGGCGACGTCAGCGTGGGTATCAAGTGTGACGCCAACGTCATCAGTGATAAAGAAGAAGACGTCGACTTTGATATCATTCCCAATGCGAACGACACCATTACGGTCAAGTACATCCCACCAGGGGCCGGACGCCTCACCATTAAAGTCCTTTTCACAGATCAAGTGAGTGAAATCACCTCAGCATAGGATCTCTCTTTGCTTTGTGAACATCGCATTTCACATTTAGTCCCTGTTTGCTATTCCAGTACCTTACACTCTTCGCATATCCTAGCTTGTTTAGAACCTGGAGTCAGAGTGCAGGTTCAGCCATGATACGGCACGCCTGGAGAACAGAGGGGGTTAAGGGTCTTGCTTCAAGGACCTATGAGTGGAAGCTTGGTGATACTTGGGTGTAACAAGGGTGAAATGAGGACGCCTATTCATCGCAATCGGGTTGAGGGCGGAGCTTTATAGCAGACCATTCGAGAGATCTTCCAATCCAACCTATGTAAAGCAGGTTTTTTGTGCGCAGGCGCATTGTCGTGCCGAATCAGGTTTTGGTCTCTATGTTGACGTGAAGGGAAAATCCAAAGAGGGTGGAGACAATTGTGTGCTGCTAACAGTCTATTGTAGTGAGGTGGTAGCCCATTGGTTAAGGTGTTGGCCACTGGACCGGAAGATCAGGGGTTCAAATCCCACCACCACCACTACCACCAGGCTGCCACTAGTGGGCCCTTGAGCAAGGCGCTTAGCCCTCAAGTTGTAAGTCGCTCTGGATAAGGGCGTCTGCCAAATGCCGTAAATGTAAATGTACATTCTAGGAAATTCCTTCGAGTCCATTCCGCGTCAAAGTGGATCCATCGCACGACGCGTCCAAAGTTAAGGCCGAGGGCCCCGGAGTTGCTCGAGCAGGTTAGAATTTTCCCTCACCCAGTCATTTTGGGGCCGTTGTAGAGCGCATTGTTGAAGAGTCTTCTGTTTTTTTTTTCCTGCAGGTGTGGAGAGTGGCAGGCCCACTCATTTCACCGTCTACACCAAAGGAGCGGGGAAAGCACCAGTGGATGTGCAGTTCTCCAGTCCGGTCAGAGGGCAACCTGTGCAAGACTTTGAGATAATTGCCAACTACGATTATTCCTACACTGTCAAGTACACACCAGTTCAACAGGTATTTCTTAGTAAACAGTTTTCACTTGTTCTCAGTGACGGGAGGATGTGATGGGAGTTCCTGTCAGTTTCGTCGAAATCAAAGCACTGCCTTATAAACCATTTGTAATCATTCTTACACTTACTACAACTTATTAAAATGTGTATTTTTTTTAGGCCTGTAAATCGATTCAAGAGTTAGCTTTAGTCAATATGTTTATTGTTAGTGCAACCAAACTCAACATAAAGCATGAATACAAAATATTTGGGTAAATACTGGAAAAGAATGGTGTTTTAAATCCTTATGTTTCCACACGGACGGTTTTAATCAGCAGATGTGTGCATCATGGAGGATTTTGGTGCTTGATTTAAGACTTATTATGATTTCTTTTTTTATTCATGTCGTCATGTCGTGTTGTTTTAATGAAATTGAATTCATCAAATTTGTGGGTTTAAATTAAATACAATTTCATTTCATTTTTTGTATTTAGTAATATTTTTAATGAAATTTCTTCGAGCTTAAATGCACGCCGCATTAATCGTGTGTTAATAAAATTAGTGCCATTGAAATGAATTCGTCTTTACACATTACACTTAAGTTTGTTAACCCTAATAAGAACTAGCAATTCTTCTGTCTACAATAATCGGTATGATTTAGAGCAGTTATTATTTACCTGTATAATAACGTAACTAACAGAATACAGACGTTATTCGTTATTAGGTTGTACACCAATAACAGTTTTTTCTTGTTAATACTGGTATATGACCGTGGTAAAAGAATTCCATTTTAAAAACGGTAAAAATGCTTTCAGATATTGTATTAAAGTTGTGTAACGTAGACCATAGTCATGGATTATCTCTTGCATCTGCATGAAAATAGCATGTATTCTATTTATAAACAAATATATCCATAATAGCCTGTGTTGTTTTTTTTTTTTTATGGTGCCAACAGGGTGAAATGATGATTGTTGTGACCTTTGGAGGTGACCCCATCTCTAAAAGTCCATTCGCTGTGGGAGTGGCAGCACCACTGGACCTCAGCCAGATCGAAGTGGACGGCCTGGAAAGCAGTGAGTTTTCTCCCTTTGGCTTTGTGGTGGTGATTTATTGACATTTACATACTGTTGGTTGTGTAATTTTTCCTGCATATTTGTATTTTACATCATTTCAAAGTATGTATTCTGCTTGTTTCAGGAGTCGAGGTCAATCAGGAACAGGAATTTGCAGTAGGCACTCAGAATGCTGGGGGTCAGGGCAAACTGGAAGCTCGGATTACCAGCCCAACAGGCAAGTCTGTGCCGTGTGTAGTGGAGCCGCAGCTTGGTAAAGGAGCCAGCCTTGTCCGATACATCCCAAAAGAGGAGGGTGCCTACACTGTAGAGGTTCTTTATGATGGCAACCCCGTGCCAGGGAGTCCTTTCGCTGTGGATGCTACTTTGCCTCCTGATCCCAGCAAGGTGACTGAATACCTCTTAAATTAAAAAATAAAGATCTCTCTCTCTCATATATATATATATATATATATATATATATATATATATATATATATATATATATATATATATATATATATATATATAGTAGCCATTGAAATGAATACAATCATATATCATAGTTAATGTTTGGTGTTCTTTGACAGGTCAAAGCTTATGGTCCAGGGTTGAAAGGAGGATTGGTCGGGAATCCTGCGGAATTCACAATTGACACCACTGGTGCAGGAACGGGTGGACTTGGCCTGACTGTAGAGGGTCCAACCGAAGCCAAAATCGAGTGTTCAGATAACGGTGACTGCACCTGCTCCGTGTCCTACCTTCCCACAGAGCCTGGCGAATACTTTGTTAACATACTGTTTGAGAACACGCACATACCCGGATCTCCTTTCCACGCTGACATCGAGTACCCCTTCGACCCTACCAAGGTGGTGGCATCAGGTTCAGGCCTGAAGCGTGGCAAAGTGAGCGAGATCAGCGTACTCAACGTGGACTGCGCTAAAGCCGGGCCTGGGCAGTTAACGTTAGAGGCCGTGTCTGACGCTGGGGCAAAGGCAAAGACCGAAGTGCTGAACAACAAGGACGGAACTTATACGGTGACTTACATGCCCCTGACAGCAGGCATGTACACGCTGTTGCTTAAGTATGGAGGGAAGGCCGTCCCGCAGTTCCCTGCCAAAGTGGTGGTGGATCCAGCAGTCGACACCAGCAAGGTGAAGGTGTTTGGGCCGGGAGTGGTTGGAGAAGGTACCTTTGAATCTTTTACATAGCTTTATTTCGATCAAAGTGTTTTTTTGTTTGTTTCCCAAGTCATTTAGACTCACTTTTCTTTCCTAACTCACTCTGTATTATTATTTATTATCTAGACATGCCAAAACATGTCCATGCCTCATATTTTCGATGACCTCATATTGAGCTTAAGGAGTGTGTGTTTGCGTTGCTTAGTTAAAAGAAATAAAATCTTTGACTTATCCTTCAAAGCATAAGATTTACGATGACACTTTTATGAAGGTGAAACGTTTTTTTTTTTTTTTTTTTTTTTAGACTGTTATCCTTTGTGGTATGAGCTCATTCCCATTTTCTATTCAAACTTGTTTTTCGGTACATCATTTGCCTTAGAAATTCCCCTTTCTCACTCTGCAGGTGTCTTTAGGGAGGCTACCACTGACTTCACCGTCGATGCTCGGGCGTTGACCAAAATAGGAGGACGGCACATTAAAGCTCAGATTAAGAACCCGTCCGGTGCTGCTACAGACTGCGCCATCGCTGACCAGGGCGATGGCACTTATCAAGTCGAATATACTCCATTTGAGAATGGTATGGCTTTAACTTTAGTATTGTACTTTTATTATTGCTCCAAATCCATCCTGTCTTTCAGATGCTCCTGTTAGGGGTCGCCACAGGGGGTCCGCATATTTTTGGTTAGGGACATGTTTTAAACCGAATGCCCTTCTTAATGCAACTCTTGATATTCATCAGGGCTTGTGCAACCCTAATGGCTGGGGACTTACTAATGAGCAGTTGGGGGGGTTAAGGGCTTTTCTCAGGGGTTCATAAGTGGAAGCTTGTTGGCGCTGAGATATGAACCTGCATCTTTTTATTTATTTATTTTTATTTATTTATTTGTTTGTTTGTTTGTTTGTTTTCTAGACACAATTCGATTTTAGATATAGTGGGGAAAATGCGCTGTTTTTCGAGTGTGTTTTGGGGATGCCGATGTTTATCCCGCAGCGCCACACACGCCTCCACGTTCAACAACTGGTGTGTTTGAGGTGCCGGAATAAATCAATCGTGCTGCTACATTTAGTTTCCACAAACTTTAGACAGATGTTACATCGGGGCTTTGGCTTGGTGAACATCTGAAGTTGCAAACACGAAACCGTTTCCATACGACTGCTACGGCTCTTCGGATTCGTCAGAGCGCGCTGCCGTGTTGTACTTCATATTTCGGACGTGTAATGTGGGAGGCGGAGAACTAATTAAGCTCGCTGTGCTAAAGCAAGGTGAAATTGTAAAGTCGATTTTCGCATTTTGGAATTAATCGATAATGAGGATTAGTCTCCCAGCTCTACCGCTCTTTGACCGCTCTTATTATTGCCTTAGAATAGTAAAGTTATATTTTTTAGCGCATGCCTGGCTGTTATTAAGTAACTTGATATGTAACATTGCTTGTAGGTGTTCATGCCGTCGAGGTGTTCTATGACGAGACTCCGCTGCCTAAGAGCCCGTTTCAGGTAGAAGTGAGGGAGGGTTGTGATCCCACTCGCGTTCTCGCCGAAGGGCCTGGATTGGAAGAAGCGCTAACCAACAAACCGAACAAGTTCTCAATAATCACAAGGTAACACCTTGTTTTGTTTTTTTTCCAAACACCAAGCAGCAGTTTGTATTGTTATTGCCAGGTCAGCTTTGAAGTAATTGTTAGACTGATACTAATATATGTGCATTCTTTTTTTTTTTTTAACTTTCATTAAGATGGCATGGACCTCATCATTCAACAATTCTATAGATATACATGTTATAGCTCTACTAAAAACACACTGGAAGCTCCGCCCTCTCCCCAAAATCGAATTTTTTATTTAGTAGTGTCATGACTCAGGTCAACACTAATGTGGATACATTTGGAAATAGCTATTTCATATGAAAACTGTGTCCATGTTCAAATGGCGCCATTATTTCACGCCATTTATTCTTTTATGTTTACTCATGATAACAACTTCTTGCAAAAACAAACACCATTTCTTCCTGATCAGTACTTACAGAAATACTGTAGAGCTCCGTCTTACGTGTCAGTCGACAGACGCACAGCCATTTCATTTGGATTAAGTCCTTGATCACAGTGAAAGGGATTGATCATAAACTGATCATGAGGAAACAGTGTTTATGTCAAGATCACAAGAAAATGGTCATGATGACGAAAAAGAAATATTATAATGCATGGCGAAGCTAAGAAAAATGCATGAGAGCGTCTGACATTGTGATTACACAGAGGAGCAGGTATCGGAGGCCTGGGCATCACGGTCGAAGGTCCGTCCGAATCAAAGATGTCCTGCAAAGACAACAAGGACGGTAGTTGCGATGTGGAGTACACTCCGTACGCTCCCGGACCTTATGATGTGAACATTACATATGGAGGACAGCACATTCCAGGTACATATGGTGTCGGATTTGTTTTTGCAAGGCTCCCAAAAAAAAACCCCAAAAAAACACCACATATGGTGTTAGCATTGTAACTGTAGTGTTGCTTTTAACACTTTATAAAGAAACACATTCAGTAGTGTATTTTAGGATGTACTTTATAGACGATATAGCCCTCATTCAAGCGAAGGGAAGCCTATACAATTGTGTGCCTCCAAATTTTGTTTGGGGAAGATTTACAAATGTGGCTGGAAAAGTCAAACCAATACTTTTGACAATTATATTTATTTTTGACAAACTTTTTTTTTTGTCAAACTTAAATGATCGATTCAACATACAGAATTTTGCTTTAAATTTTGATTGAAGCTTAAGTTAACACTGTGGTAAAGTCTTTGCCTGCTAGACATTGTAGTTATTATTATCAGCTATTGTTCTACTTGGTTAATTTGCAATATAATATCTACTCGATTTTAAAATAGATAGAAAATTATTATTATTTTTTTTTAACTTTCATTAAGATGGCATGAACCTCATCATTCAACTATTCTATAGATATACATGTTATAGCTCTACTAAAAACACACTGGAAGCTCCGCCCTCTCCCCCAAATCGAATTTTTAATGTAGTTGTGTCATGACTCAGGTCAACACTAATGTGGATACATTTGAAAATAGCTATTTCATATGAAAACTGCGTCCATACAATTGTTTTTGATTGTTCACAAAAAGTTGTTTATCTGCACAAACGTCAGAAAGCGATTGCGTACAGGGTACTGCACGCAAACAAAGCCTAAGACGCTCCTATCAGAACCATTTCCTGCTAGCGTATTATTCACTTTCCATCTTTTTGAAACATCGTGGCAATGTAGAAAGACAGTCACATGACTAAAAAAATGTCCAATTGACCCGCTTTGGCGATTGTTTTCAAAAACAAGCCGTGGACGGATGGCCAAACAGGATAAAAATAAATAAATAAAATGTGCATTTTCAAATGAAAACATATTAGTGTGGACATGTCCTTAGTTAGGGGGCACTGTGGCTTAGTGGTTAGCACGTTCGCCTCACACCTCCAGGGTCCGGGTTCGATTCCCGTCTCAACCAGGTGTGTGTGTGTGGAGTTTGCATGTTCTCCCCGTGCCTCAAGGGGTTTTTCACCAGGTTCTCCGGTTTCCTCCCCGGTCCAAAAACATGCGCGGTAGGTTAATTGGCACGTTGGAAAATTGTCCCTAGTGTATGAATGTGTGCGTGAATATAAGTGTGTGTGTATGCGATGGGTTGGCATTCCATCCAGGGTGTATCCTGTCTTAATAGGCACAGACTCCCTGTGACCCGAGGGAAGATCGGATATAGCGGTAGAAGATGAATGAATGAATGAATGTCCTTAGTTTCCCTGTGCTAATACATGAACATTCATGAACATTCACTTACTGTTAAAATAGATGTGTTTAATTTGTAAATGGTATAATCTCATTTATTCAATAATAATTAATTAAATTGGATTTTTAGATTTTATTTCATTTCTATTCTGTGTTTAGGAAGTCCATTTAGAGTGCCAGTAAAGGACGTGGTGGACTCCAGTAAAGTCAAGCTCACAGGGCCTGGAGTGGGTTCAGGCGTTCGTGCAAAGATCCCTCAGACTTTCACTGTGGACTGTAGCAAGGCTGGGATAGCTCCACTGTCTGTAGCTGTAACAGGCCCTAAAGGTGAGGCACAAACACAGAACAGAATTTTTTTTTTTTAGAGCGCCGGGCGGCCCCTATGATTTACGAGTAAAGCCTGACTAGACATCTGTAATTTATTTAATCATTATTTCTATTCAGGCGTGGCTGAGCCGGTTCAAGTAAAGGATAACGGAGATGGAACACACACAGTTGCCTACACGCCCTCTGTGGAAGGTCCTTATTCGCTAGCAGTCAAGTACGCAGAGGAAGAGATCCCCCGCAGGTAGCGTGACACTCCAGTACTTTACCTGAAGGATGCAATCACTTGTGATCTGTAACTGCTTCTACATACCGCACTTTTCAGCCCGTTTAAACTGCGCGTCCTGCCCACACACGACGCCAGTAAAGTTCGTGCGAGCGGGCCGGGACTGACTACGAGCCTGCCTGCCAGCCTCCCTGTCGAGTTCACCATCGATGCCAAGGATGCAGGAGAGGGCCAGCTATCGGTCGAGATCACTGTAAGTCAACCTCCGAGTGGAAACTACCATTCAGTTTGGATTGAAGGCTGTGCTATATAGATGTTCTCTACAGACTAAAGCTCTGAATACAATTCATATATAAAAGAAAGTCTAATTTACATTCCAAAAGAAATGCCAAAATATGGTGGATTTTAAAATAAAAAAAGTTGTCCAATTACAATAGCTATATGACAAGAGTATCAATAGTATCTACTGTATGTATGGATCTGTCTGTCTGTCTTTCTAGGCATCAGTCTGTCTGTCTCGTTTTATCCTTCTAAGAATGTGTCTGTCTAGGTATGTTTTTGTCTCTGGCTATCTATCTGTCTGTCTGGCTGGCTGTCTGTCTATTTTTCTAGGAATGTGTGTCTATCTAGGTATGTTTTTGTCTCTATCTATCTATCTATCTATCTATCTATCTATCTATCTATCTATCTATCTATCTATCTATCTATCTATCTATCTATCTATCTATCTATCTATCTATCTATCTATCTATCTATCTATCTATCTATCTATCTATCTATCTATCTATCTATCTATCTATCTATCTATCTATCTATCTATCTATCTATCTATCTATCTATCTATCTATCTATCTATCTATCTATCTATCTACTATCTAGATCTATCTATCTATCTATCTATCTATCTATCTATCTATCTATCTATCTATCTATCTATCTATCTATCTATCTATCTATCTATCTATCTATCTATCTATCTATCTATCTATCTATCTATCTATCTATCTATCTATCTATCTATCTATCTATCTATCTATCTATCTATCTATCCGCTATCTATCTATCTATCTATCTATCTATCTATCTATCTATCTATCTATCTATCTATCTATCTATCTATCTATCTATCTATCTATCTATCTATCTATCTATCTATCTATCTATCTATCTATCTATCTATCTATCTATCTATCTATCTATCTATCTATCTATCTATCTATCTATCTATCTATCTATCTATCTATCTATCTATCTATCTATCTATCTATCTATCGTATCTATCTATCTATCTATCTATCTATCTATCTATCTATCTATCTATCTATCTATCTATCTATCTATCTATCTATCTATCTATCTATCTATCTATCTATCTATGGATCTATGGATCTGTCTGTCATTCTCTCTGTATCTTTCTGTATGTCTCTGTTTCTGTCTGCCTGAATGTCTTTCTATGTATGTGTGTCTTCTCTGTCTTTATCTATCTATTTGTCTGTCTGTTTCTCTGTCTGTCTATCTATCTACTCTATGTATGAATCTGTCTGTATGTCTGTGTTATCCTTCTGTATGCCTGTTTCTCCGTCTGTCTGTCTAGGTATGTGTCTCTGTTTGTCTGTCTGACTGTCTGTCTGTCTATCTATCTATCTATCTATCTATCTATCTATCTATCTATCTATCTATCTATCTATCTATCTATCTATCTATCTACTGTATGTATGGATCTGTGTCATTCTGTCTGTCTGTCTGTCTATGTATTGTTCTGTATGTGTGTTTCTGTCTGTCTGAACGTCTTTCCCTCTGTCTCTGTCTAGGTATGTTTGTCTGTCTGCCTAGGTATGTTTTTGTCTGTCTCTATCTTTCTACCTGTCTTGTCTACCTGTCAATCTATTTTTTTTGCTGCCCGTGTATAGTTCTGTATGTCTGTCTATTGACATTGGGTAGGAATTCCAGTTCTTACAGTTACTGGTAGTTAAACATGGTTGGCTGTTAGAAATATCAGTCATATTGCCACTTCTATTTAAGTCAGGCGGGTCATGACCATGTTAAATGGAGCGCACAAACGGTCACAGACTACAGAAAAACGCCAGAAGGTCTGACTTGTCCGAAGTAATTGAAGTGAAAGCTACAAATAGACTAAACTAATTTAGGGTAGATTTACAACTCGAACACTAATCACTTTTTGACTAGCACATGTTGTGGATTTGCAGCATTCCGTATTTATTCTCAGCCAGTTACTGTTTAATCTCCTCCGGCCTTGAGAAATTACCGCATGGCTCATCCATTTTTATCGTTAGAGAGCTCGTACGACACATTCCTACTCATTTCCGTGTCTCCTCGAGGTCCAGGAAAGCACAACCAGGGATTAGTGTAATAGGCCAGTAGTAAGAGAAATGGATGTCTTATTAAAGCCAAATGCAGTCCCATAAGCAGTTGTGTTTTGAGTAATTTCCACCAGGGCCTCTCACCCCTGCTTTTTTTCCCCACTGTCTGGAAAGTGATGAAGCACTACTCGATGATTACAGAGGCTGTAACCGAGCCAAAGCTGCACTCGCGCCCGTGCTTGTGAACTAGCGCTGAGCTCGGTTCATCCCTCGACCTCGGGGCGCTTCTTGGCTCTAAAGATTAGTTTCTGCTCGTCTGCGAATTTTCTCCCGACCGCTTTGTCATCGCTACTCTTTCTCCTGACAGTGGGGACACTAGGCAGACCTGAAGTGATGTGAAAATTTGATTCTGCAGGACAAAGATGGGAAACCGAAGAAGATCAGCGTTCGGGATAACCAAGATGGGACGTACCAGGTGTCGTATGTGCCGGATAAAGTGGGGCGCTACACCATCGTCATCAAATACGGAGGCGATGAGATTCCCACTTCTCCGTATAGAGTGCGGGCAACTACTACGGGAGACGCTAGCAAGTGCACAGCCACTGGTGAGGTTAAACCTTAGCAGAAAAAAGTGTGTGTGTATGTATGTATGTACATGTATGTATGTGTGTGTGTGTGTGTGTGTGTGTGGTGTGTGTGTGTGTGTGTGTACATATATATATATATATATATATATATATATATATATATATATATATATATATATATATATATATATATATAGATATATATATAATATATATATGCGGTATGTGTAAAATGTATGTATATCACAGGTCCTGGCATCGGGCCTACCATCAGCATCGGAGAAGAGGTGGGCTTTGTGGTGAACACCAAAGGAGCGGGCAAAGGGAAAGTGTCGTGCATCGTCGTCACACCCGACGGAACCGAGGTGGAGGCGGATGTCATTGAGAACGAGGACGGAACCTTCGACATCTTCTACACTGCGCCCAAGCCGGGGAGCTACGTCATCTATGTGCGATTCGGCGGAGAAAACATCCCTCACAGCCCTTTCAAAGTCATGGTCAGTCACTTTTTTGTATAAGGATATGAGTTTTATTGTAAATTACAGTTGCCTGTCGGGATGTTAGCTGCTTATTTACATACACGAAAATGTACACTTTTGTTAAAAATGACTAATTCCTACTGACAGCAAAATACCACATTTCACAGAACTCCTGGTATTTTTACTCCGACGTCCCCCCTGTGTGTGTGTGTGTGTGTGTGTGTGTGTGTGTGTGTGTGTGTGTGTGTGTTTGTGTGTGTGTTGGTGTAGTGTCTATGTAACCTGCGCTCTCATTTCCTAGGCTACTGATGAGGCTCCTTTGCTGCAGCAGCAGCAACAGTCACTCCAGCAGAATCAAGTCGCTCCAGGCGCCGGCTTCCAGCCCTGGGTACACACCCGCCACACTCCCTCATCTCTCTCTCTCTCTCTTTCTCTCATTCATCCCTCATTCCTCCTTCACACAGCCGCGCCAGCTACGGGATCCCCGAATGCACTACTTCCATCACCGCTTCCTCTTTTCAGCCTGTGTGCTGACCTCTGGGCTGCCTTAATATACACAAACTGTTTTAGCTCTCTCTCCCTCTCTCTATGTCCTTCTCCCTGGCTGTATATTTGTCTTGGTTTTTCAACCCATTACTCTTGTTCTTTTTTTAAAATGGAAATGATTTTTTTTTTTTTTTGACGTCGTTCTTTTCAGGAAATGGCCGTGTGTTCACGGCTCATCTCCTTTACAATTCCTAAATCGAGTTTTCTCTTTTGGGGCTGAGACTCCTTGGAAACCGCTGTGCTTGGACATTTCTTTCATTCTGTAGCCTGAGAAAACATGATCAGAGGGCTGTCAGGTTTGTTTGGAGAGAGATCTGGCGAATAGGAAAATGTGGCCCAGACAACAATTCATAAGACTAGACATAGGTAATTTCCTGTGAGTGATGCTTGCTGATGCAAACCGCATCTCCGGGCGTGATCCCTTGGAGCCTAGTCTGTTTAATAATCAGTGTTGACTTCGAAATGCTAGCTCATTTGGAGAGATGAGTATTTAGACACCAAAAACGCCCGTATTGGGGCATTTTTTCGGAAGGGGGCGGGGCCTGTGATGCATGTGACATCATCAGATTATCCACCGTCCGATTGTTGTCGATGTGACGAGTGTTTAGACATGACCCTGTGTCCGAGTTTCACGGTTTCACATGCCGCAGTCATGTGGTCGTGACCTACTCCATCTCATCTACGAGTGGATATGTCAAATGTGCATGCCGGCCTACCACGGGCCGAACAGCGTATCGTCATAATTCCCAATTCTTTATCTATGGTGCCAGAATGTTGTGGATTTCCCGAAATTCCGAACGGGTGTGGGGGTTCGGGAGGTATAGGATCGTGATCCACTCCGGACCCCCGGAGGGGATATGCCATATGTCGGACACTCACTGACCGAGCTGTAAGGCATGACATTTCGGCCCCATTCATTTTCTATGGGGAAATAAAATTCCTGCTTTTTGGCCCAGGGTTCGGAATTCAGCGGGTCGATTCTGTGTAAAAGTAATAGCCCACCTCACACTATCGGGCCGCACGATATGAGGTATGATTCGTGAGGATCGGACAAAACTACGGGACTAGTTACGTGCTGAAAATTTGACCGAAGCTAGAGAGAGAGATTATAATAGCAAGCATCACTAATAACTAAATATGAGGTGGTGTCTAAAGATTACGAGACTGTCGAGTGTAACTGGTGCTATTCACATGCATTACAACATCTGTGTTTTCATCACGGAAAGAAAGTTCGAACAAAACAAGATCGTTTTGAAGGTGACGGCGTGTAAATGTAGGCACTTTTTCACGCCACCTCGTATAAAATAGACTTTGTACACTAGCTTTTATTCATATAATCTTAAAATTCAACGCCCGTTCAAACACCAGGCTCCGAAACTTTCCAACACCACTACTGTCTGGTTTTCTTTTTATATGGTTACCAGAGTCTAATCTGCTGCTTCCTTCTTACTCTCTGTTCAGAATGATCCTAACTCTTGCAGGTATGCTGGGAGTTCATCATTTACCTGCATGTTTTTGCCGTGGCTGAATCACCGAACCGACACCGTCTCCTCTCTCGCCGCTCTTCCTGCAGTTCTTCTCACTCTTCGACCAGAGAGCGGATATCCTGCGGATATCTTATGAAACACCCTTGTTGATCCAGAGCCCCCGTCTGAGGAATCCTAAATGTGCCTTTTATAACTCTGGTTTTCCTTCCTACACACAGGTTACGGATGGCACTTACATTCCTGTGAGCAGTATGAACGGCGCCGGCTTCCGGCCATTCGACATGGTGATTCCTTTCACTTTAGGCAAGGGTGAAATCACAGGTGAGCGAAGTTCACTTACAGCTAAGAAATACATATTGGGATGTTCACTGCATAGACTTGCATGATGATTATAAAAGGTATTTGTGCATAGCGTAAAGGAGGGGTCCCCAAACTGCGGTCCGCATATATCTGTGAGCAAACCTTTTCATGCATGAAAACTCTGATGAGATCAACATTCACTGATGAACATTTGCTTCAGTCTATGACAGGAACCTGACATTGGACTTCTTACCAGTCAGAAGCAACCCACACTAATTAATATGCAAGGAGATGTTTTGATTTTGAATAGCACTGAATATATATATATATATATATATATATATATATATATAGATATATATATATATATATATCTATATATATATATATAATATAAAAGTCATTATAATGGTAATAAAGTTCATTAATATATCACTTGAAAACAAACAATAATTTGTTTGTGTGGAGCATAACACAATAATAAACTATTCTAGCATTAGAAGCCATAATACATACAGTTAAAATCACAATACTAGTAGTAGTCACTCTGACCCACGTAATTTTCTTTTACAAACTGGCCCCATTAAAGAATGGAAAATTATGTGGCCCTCAGAAAAAAGATTGGGGGCCCCTGGCATAATGGCTATGCACATATAAGAGATAAATCTAACAGATATAGTATGTTAGAGCATAAATATTTCATTTTAAAGATGCATCTATTCGTGAATGATAAACTCTTTAATGTGCCTCGTCTTTTACATTTTTTTAAGACGCATGCATATTTCTGATGTGTTGATGAGTTATACCTTTATTTGTACCACAGTAGGAAAAACATGTGCAATAAACTATGCAAAATCCCAAAAAACACACAATTATGTAGTGCACACAATTTTCTTTGTTCACCTGCAAGTCCATATTTGTCCTATTTGGGTGGAATATTAAATCTTTTGTAAGACTGAGAGCAGGAGAGAGTGTGTTAGCAGACTGCCTCCCCCCACAGTCAAACAGCGAGGTGGAACCAGAAAAGGCCGGGGTTGTTCCGGGTGAGAGGAACCAACATGGCAACCATGCCATACTTCAACACCATGCAATTCTGTCTGAGCTGCGGCTCAATGGAACAAACTGCATCATACAACAAGACATTGTACTGAAGCGTACGTCCAAGCTCTGGGAGCATTATTTATAGAGCAAACAGTCACCTTGATTGTTCTCTATCATCAAATGAGCTGCTCATGGAACTGGATCTGGATATATATATATATATATATATATATATATATATATATATATATATATATACACATACACACACACACACACACACACACACACACACATATATACGTATATATATGTATGTATGTATGTATATATATATATATATGATCCAGTTCCATGAGCAGCTCATTTGATGATAGAGAACGATAGATAGATAGATAGATAGATAGATAGATAATGTAAAAACATGCAAAACCCATGAACTATGGTATTTTAGTCTGTAAGGTTTGTGATGTGATTGTTTAATGCCAAAATCCGATTCCGATATCATTTAACTCTGTTTTTCAATCCCCAAGGCGAAGTTCACATGCCATCAGGCAAAACGGATCAGCCCGAGATCCTCGACAACAAGGACGGCACAGTCACTGTGAAATACGCTCCAAAAGAGGCGGGAATTCACGAGATGCACATCAAATACAATGGCACACACATACCAGGTAAAATGGCGAGGGCGTGCCCGTCACCCAAGTCCATTAAAAATCAGCAGTGTGCACAAAGAACAGGCCGCTCTCAAAAGCTTAGGATCAGTGTCCTCCTCCATAATTAATTTCCCTCTCCGGTTTCTTCCCTCCGTCCTTCCCGTGTGCAGGCTCGCAACGAGCAACGTCGAAATAGAGGCCGAAAGGGAGTTTCGCCTTTCACGCCGTTTCATGGAGAAGTAGTGGGGAAGACGAGTCGTTTATAATGATTTACTTTGACGTCGTGCAAGATCTCCTGTACGACTTCAAGCTGGGGGGATTCATGCAGCGTTAGTGCGTAGTTTGGGAAGCATAGACTCGGGGCGAGGATCTGCCTTTTGTGCGAGCCCCGACACGATCCAGTCGATAATCCACATCTCTCAGCTGTCACAGCAGGTATTAAGTGTCATGAATTATGCTAGTGTGCTGCATCAGTATAGTCAATAAGACTTGAGCGATGTTGCCATATAAGGCAAGAATCATGTGTGATTCACTATTCTTCCATTTGCCCCAGGATCAACAGTGACTCAAGGCTACAGGTGGATATCCGGTTCAGATAAAATATCCATTGTCTATTGTTCACTCGGTATTTAAGACTCCTTTTGCAACGGACAAGATTGAAAACAATGGCATTGTGCCAAGTCCTTTTGTTCTGAAATCCAACAGTAGCCATTAGAGCATTGCGTCACCTCGCAGTCACTTTTCTCATGTGTACACATGATTTTACTTTGCCATATAAAATGATAAATAGTGTAATGAAACTTTTTTTTTTTTTTTGCCCATGTCCTAGCTCAATGCTAAATGAACAGATGTGTGTGTGTGTGTTTGTCTACAGAGAGCCCTCTACAGTTCTATGTCAACAATACGAACAGTCCAAATGTGACAGCGTACGGACCGGGCCTTGTGTATGGTGTGGCTAACAGACCGGCTACTTTTACCATCTATACAGAGGATGCTTCAGAAGGTAGGCAGCAAATGATCATTTGTTACCATTTGACAAATTAACTATGAAAAGTCAATTAACAAGATAAAAAAAAATGTTTGTTCATTGTTTGCGCAGGTGGGCTCGATTTGGCTGTTGAAGGCCCATCGAAGGCCGAGATCAGTTGCATTGACAACAAGGACAGCACTTGTACGGTCACGTATCTTCCTACGGTACCTGGAGATTACAACATCTTGGTGCGTTATAATGACAAGCACATAGCCGGCAGCCCCTTTACTGCCAGGATCACAGGTAAAGACTTCAGCAGCATGTGTGTAGTACTGTATAGCATTTTGATTACTGGTAGAAATTCTCGGTGCAATGGACGACACCTGATGGTTAAATGCTTTAAGCTCTGGGTTAATAAGTTACAGCACCTAGATGCTGACACCGTTGGGGTCAAGTGGTTTTAAGTTCAAACTTTTTATCATTTTGGAAAAGCATGTATAATCGTACAGTCATAAATATGCACCTAACTCCTCCACCAAAACAAAACTTGACATATCTGGACAAGAGAATGGTATATTGTCCAGCAAATAAATAAATAAATAAATAATGACAATAATAATAACACAACCAAAGAAAACCAAACAAAGATAAAATAAATAAAAATCCAAAGGGTTTTAGTCAGGGGGGTAGGCACCGCAGTTAAAGGACACAAGAAATGGTAGCCCGTCTACTGGTAAATTCTTTCATGGTTACCTCTAATAGAATATCTTATTTTGTCCAAATTTAAAAATGATATTGAGGATTTCCATGGGATTAAAAGACAGTGCCTTGCTATCAAATATTGCTTTTTTTTGTACTGGCATAAATCCAATGGCACCCCAAAAATTGGAGAACATGTGACTTAAGTTGCAAGGAGAATAATGACATCTGTCACAGATGTAGCACAAGTGGTTTTTACTGCCAGGTTGGTAGTAAGTGTTAAATAACCGACCAGGCATACATTTATGGCCACTGATTAGACATACCATGACCACCTACCTAATATTTTTGGACCGCCTTTTGCTTTCAAAACAGTCCTGACCTGTTGAGCATTAATACCACAGTGAATGACCTTTTAGGGCCCTTGCACAAACGTTCCCCGCTCTATGACCTCCGACAGATTTTACTACGCTGTAAAGTATGAATGAGGTCTTTGGTCTTGTTTTGCAGAAGACAACAAGAGGAGGTCTCAGGTGAAGCTGGGTTCGGCGGCTGACTTTTCACTGGACATCACCGAAACAGACCTCAGTCAGCTCACAGCCAGCATCAGGGCCCCCTCGGGTCGTGATGAACCGTGTCTACTGAAGAGGCAGCCAAACAACCACATTGGTACAGTATCTCATAAAAGAAGTGTTTTTTCTAGAAATGTACAGCTTGGGTAAGGAAACAGCTGCTCCGTTGTAAGTTGCTCTCGATAACGGCGTCTGCCAAATGCCATACATGCAAATTAAGGCTCCAATTTTGTCTCCCTGCACTTTCCTTTCCCCTTGTATATGCACTTGAGCTATCCAAAAAAAAAAAAAAAAAAAAGGCTTCCGCAGTACCTAACTGCTGTTTTGGAGGGTGTAGCTCAGTGGTTTAAGGCGCTGGTCTATTGAACAGGGTTCGAGCCCCAGTATCGCCAAGCGGCCGCCCTTGAGCAAGGCCCTTAACCACCAAATATGCTGACCAAATTTGTTAAAAAAGACCTTTTTTTTCTTGATCGCCTTACACCTGCCAGTAAAACTCATAACACACGTAGTTAGATCC
Source organism: Kryptopterus vitreolus (assembly GCA_030449085.1). Lineage (NCBI taxonomy): Eukaryota > Metazoa > Chordata > Actinopteri > Siluriformes > Siluridae > Kryptopterus > Kryptopterus vitreolus. The sequence goes on from JACRUU010000013.1 coordinate 13,037,631, forward strand.
CGTAGTACTACATTCATATTTCATTTTTTGTACCGTTGATGCCATTTTGACTTTCTCTCTTCTTCACACCCCACAGGTATTTCTTTCATTCCCAGAGAAGTGGGCGAGCACCTGGTCAGCATCAAGAAGAACGGACGCCATGTCGCCAACAGTCCCATCTCCATCATGGTGGTGCAGTCTGAGATCGGAGACGCCAGCAGGGTGAAGGTGTTCGGACCGGGCCTGGTTGAAGGACACACGTTCCAGACGGCTGACTTCATAGTAGACACGAGAGATGCGGGTGATTGTTGTGGAAAGAGGGTCAAAGTGTTATTTAAATCCTATAAGACGACAATTTTATGGGTTTACATCATTACATTTAAAGCATTCAGTACACCGTATGAACACAGAAGCAAAGTGACTGATATTCAGGGGCTGTTTTGTCTCTTCTTTATAATACAAAGCGTTAACCTAAGCTAAATAAAAAAGTCTTCATTGCGTCATATTTACAAGGAAGCTGCTGAACTCTGTTTTGGATGCCTGATATAGAGCAGTAGGCCAGATCTAGATGTAGGTAATTGAGTAGTCCTTACGGGAAAAGTTTACAGCAGGCATTCCCCGTCGACTTCTTGAAATGGTGCCATGTAATTATGGCCTATTTAGTCTAATTTGCGTCACCTCTGGGGTGGACTGTGTAATCGCAGACTGTATAAGTGCTCAATTTCTGCCAAAATGTCTTTTTTTCCCCCTAATTTACTGGTCTATTCATGCTCCATAATATGGTTTATATGGCAAGATATGATCCTACTAGTTAAAAGTAGCCTGAGAGGCGATTTGTAAATATATAGCAGATTATATTGGTATGACACATTATTGTAATTGTCAGAAATTCCTGGTTGTAGCCGGTGTAGCCTAATATAGCCTATTTGTAAATGATAAAGACTAATCCTAGTCCTCTGTGCACCAAGGATACGGAGGACTCGCTCTGTCTATTGAAGGCCCAAGCAAAGTGGACATACAGACAGAGGACATGGACGATGGGACATGTGGCGTTGCCTACTGTCCTACAGAGCCTGGTACCTATGTAGTGTCCATCAGGTTTGCTGAAGAGCATGTTCCTGGTAAGTTAAATACATTACATTATTTTATACTACATTTTCATTTTCCCCCAGTCGCACCATACCAATGAGGGATGATGCACAAATGCACTTAGAGATACTCAATTTTTAAATTGATTAAAATTGCACAAATATTTTCCCTCAAATCTACTAAATAATGAATTATCATGACTATAATGTTCCCATTATCGCTTTGGTCATAAGACACTTCCACTAATCCCCTCACATTATGTGTTACTCTTTTTACACCAATCAAATAATAGAATGGTATTAATGACTCGAAAAGTGATTGATATCTATTAAAATAACCATTAGGCCAAAAATCACCTATTCAACTACTTTTAAAAAATCATGCAACAAGGGCCACATTATTTATTCCACTCAAAATGTTCCTGCTGTTAAAATGTATGTTCTTGCAAAGTGGATACCACAAATCAAAGGTTCGAAACATAGAACACTTGACCTGTATTGTTGGATCTGTGTGTTCTTGAACAGTATTTATCCAAATAAAAAGGAACAAGTGATTTTGCAAAATAGAATCGATTAAAAAGAAAGATAGCTGACTTTAAAATGTAGTGTGAAAAATATGAAATGAGCTTTACAATTAAGTATAGATGCGGGAAAAAGATACTTAAGTACAATAACCAATTACATTCACCACATGTAACTTTTCCGTTTCATTGGTGAATGTGTGGAAATGGACTGATATTTATGGATCGGTGTGGCATAATTCGAAGTGCGTAGCCTCGGGGAGTTCTTCATTTCCCACTGGACTGTGCGGTTGCTGTGAAGGTCACTATCAAACGAGCTCTACTCAGATTACACAGGGAAAAAAAGAATGGAAGGTTATAAATGTTGCTCCTGTCTCATTTTTCAGATGAAAGAGTGGCACCTAAGACAGAGGATCTATAAAGATGTGTTTTTTTGCTAGATTATAGCAGGCGAAATATGCCTTTAATCTTTGACTCTGCCATCAAATCAGAAGTTGGCCGTGTTCTCAATATCAGCCATATTTAAAAAATATATATATATATATATATATATGAATCGAATTAGGATTTTTAGAGTGAAGTCAAGAAGCTTTTCTGGTCATTTCAAACATATATAGATGTACTTAACAATTCTGAATCGAGTAGACTATCTCAATCCACTACTGATCTCTAAGGAATGCAGTTCACGGCTTCTGATCCTCTGTCCCCATCCTGACCGGCTTGAACCTTTTGTCTACATTTGTTCAGCCTTTACACACAAATGAATCGGTGACATTTCGTGCTCGCCCCACAGTTCATCCCCTCGGCCATTACTGTACGGCCGTACGTCGATATTGTCTTTAGCGCAACACTGCAGAGCTTTGTGAAGGGTATGACTGGCTCCCTTTTGGCATTCTCAGTTTTCTTCTGTCCGTCCACAGGGAGTCCATTCAGCGTGAAAGTAACAGGAGAAGGACGAATCCGTGAGAGTATCAGCCGCCGCCAACGAGCCGCTTCGGTTGCCACCGTTGGAAGTGTTTGTGATCTTAACCTGAGGATCCCAGGTGAGGAAACGAGTCCTCTTTGTGCCGTTTGTCCAATCATGGGATGGGGTTTATAATGGGTTTCGAGAATTTGAATATACACACGCACCTGCGACAAGTAGCAATGGACTTACTGTCACAAGCAAGGAGTGGATTATTTTCCTCGGTAAATTATCAAGGATATTGATTTATTAATGAACGGCAGGGCGTGATTTCTATTATAACGGTTACGCCTGCGAATTAATCTTTGCAGCTTTATTCACTTTACTTTTTATCTCCAAGTTGGTGAGAGTGTGTTCTTGTGGAAAACATCCTAACCATGGCAATGCTTCTATATTTAAGCCACTTAGCTGGAATTCCTGGAGTCAGAGTTGCTGCGGTTGCAAGCGATTCAACCCAGTCAGCATTGCTTTAGTTCACTCTTGTACACATGCAGTTTTCTGGATCGTATTGTCGTCCTTAAATCAGTGACTCAACCGCACGAGTTTGCTCATATGTATTAAAAAAACGAAACAAAAACGCTCGATAATAGCGGACAGTAGTTATGAACGCATTAGCACACAATCTTTTATGTGTAATTAGTGGAGTGGCCACCTGGAGATAGTTTATAACTTGTCACACAGACATCCGGATATCATTTCAAATATGAATCAGGATTTCTTGCTTGAGTGACTCCCTAGACAGAGATTTTGTTTTCTACACACACCCATCAGCGGAGATCGGTGCATTAAATATGAAATTTAGATGGTTTGTTTCTCGAGCAGTAGGTTCAGACGAAAGTGAAAATGCTCTTTGGATGATTCGTGTTTTACTACACTCTGTTTCAAGATGGAGAAAAGGTTTCGTAAAAATGAAGCGACGTTCAAAAGAGGAAAAAACATTGCTGATAAATGGATATTTCATTGCCTTCCTTTTACGGTCTCGATTCAAATGAACATACACGTAAAGGTATTTTCCTTTTTCAGCTATAAATGGCTCTTCCACAAAATTGCAGGTGCACAATTGATGGGAGATGGTTTTTATGCAATAGCATGAACATTTCCCTCCACTCGAACCTGTTCCACAGGATAATGCTTCTGTGTACTTGAAGGTATACAGTAGTTTGGAAGAGTGGAAGATCTTGAGTGTGTTCTTACGGAGACCTGACCTCAATGGGATGAATTGGAGAGCTAATTGCACCACAGGTCTTCTCACCTGACCTAACACACTTGTTGCTGAATGAGCTCAAACCTCCATCACTATAGTTCTCCGTGCAGGATTAGTTCATGTGTTTGAGTGTTGAAACTATAATGTGAATCTTTCCATGAGGAGGTTTGTGTTGGGTTTTTTTGGAAGGGGTTACCTCAGGTTTAGAGGCCGTAGCCGTGTTGTCTAACATGAGAGCAGCTTCACGATGGAGGACTTTCGTCGTATCGCTCTAAACTATTAAATCATTTAAGAAAATAGGTTTGTGAGAAAATGACTTCAGAGGATTTATAACACCGGTATTACCAACAAGTAAAATTGTGTCGTCCAATACAATAATGTTGTGCTCGTGAGAGAGAGAGAAACACAAATGGTTTATTTGCTTCTAACATGCCGCCTCTGTGCTGAGCTCGCATGCTAACAACGACCTAGCATTTGACTTTTGTACGTTCGTACTCTCTTTGAGTGACTAAACTTCTGACAACAAAGCCGTCCAAAAAGATACCAGTAAACAAAGGATAGGTTTATTTATTTATTTTTTTTTTTGGAATCGTATAGTGAGTAAAACCACATGTAGGATGACGCGCGCCGTGTCGTGTGTAATATTAAAGAATGAGGACACTGGATCTGCGCTGTAACTTCACAGCGCCGCGCCAGAGCCCGGTGCACCGAACGGTTAAATCCCATGGTCTGGGTTGCGTTGACGTCGTTTGGTGCACTCTGACTCAGGCCATATGCGAGCCATGTTTATTAAAGTATCACTCTTGCAGAATGAGGTTGTAATGTAATGGAGGGTTCTTTCTGAGTAATGCATGCTGTAATGGAATCGAGGCCACACAGAGGTTTCGCCCCCTGTGTGGTACCGGGTGGTGGGGGTGTTTAGTATACCGGCCGGGTGTAAGGGTGGTGACGTAGCTCCGCTCACCAAACTGGCACGCGCTATCCAGGCAAAAGTGGGCAAAAGTCGGGATCTGATGAAGGCGGAGGAGTTTCGGGGTGCAATCGGCATTCACATTCATCCCAAAATGTAAAGCAAGCCAACAGCAAGCATGCTGTTGGCTTTGTGCATAAGGGCATTGCCGTTATATAATAGGTTTGGATTCAACTGAAAGGAAAATGAAATCCTTCCACAACCAAAGACATCATATAGAATTGTGTTCAACATTTGTTGGGGGGACAAAACCTACAGGTGGCTAGAAAAGGTAAATAATAAAGTGGTAGCTCAGTGGTTAAATCATTGGACCAGAAGGTCGATGGTTAAGATCCCTTCACCACCAAAATTGGACCCTTGAGCAAGGTTTAAGCCTCAACTGCTTAGTTGGAGTCAGGACAGAGTTGCACATGCCAGCGCATTGCGAATCGTTCCCGAAGGCCGGATTAATTGTAGGGTTGCATTAGGAAGGGCATCCAGTATAATCATGTGCCAAACCAAATATGCCGATCACAACCGCTGTAGAGACCCCTAACGGTTGCTCCATAACTATTGTAGGAGGAGGATAAGCCAATGGTGTAAAATCATAAAGGCTCTTATAAAAATAATTTACCAGTACATTGCTTTGATTTACATTTATGGAATTTGGCAGACGCCCTTATCCAGAGCGACTTCCAACTGAGCAATTGAGGGTTAAGGGCCTTGCTCAAGGGCCCACTAGTGGCAGCTTGATGGTGGTGGGATTTGAACCTGCGATCATCCAGTCCAGAGTCCAATGCCTTAACCTCTGAGCTAGCAGCTGCCTTCTGAGATGTGTCTCAGTGGCGAGGTGCATTTGGTTCCCTGTATTGTTAGTTCCTGTTATCACATGGTCCAGCAGTTCTAAGCACTTTCCCTTTCTTGATTCCTGTGTGTTTCTAAACTCATGCATTTGGTATACATTATCTAAAAGTGCATTACTCAGGATCCTAACTGAAATTAATGGGACATGTCTGGAGCTGCAGACAAGTTTAAGAAATAAATTCCTCTGATTTCTTTCATTTTCTACTAATTTCGTCTTCTTCCACCCTTAATGTTTCCTTGTCTCCTTTTTGGCTGTCCTTTATCTTTCCTCACTTGTTTCCTTTCTATCTTTCTGCCTGTGTCTTTGTTTCTTCAGTGACGTGGTTTCTCCTGGCTCTGGCCCGGGAACTCCTCTCTCGCGGAGTGTATCGCTCTCACTGTTTTGTGTGGCTGGGGGGAAACCCCTCATACTCTCCGCGCCGCGTCAGGAGCATCACTGTGCGCACAGTGAGGCTCAGAAGGATGGGCGCAGCGTCCGTGTCGAGGCCCTGTGGGCTGGAGGGTGCGTTGTAAGCGCTGGGCATGCAGGACAAAGAGGTTGGCAGAAGAGCGCTTGCTATTGTTTGCAGCACAAGTGTCCATGTGTGTTCCTTGCATGTTCATCAAATAGCGTATGGCTGAAAGCCCATGTACTGTTCGCTTCATTTCGGGAATGTTTTGCCATTTTTTGCTTGCACAATCCAAAGCCAGTCCAAGTTTCAAGGACTCTTCCCACAAACCTAGGCTGCTTCTCTTTATTCTTTAGTTCTACCTTAAAGCTTGATTTTTACCCCGAGTTTGATCCCTCGTCACTTCATCTTTCCTCCTCTCTTTTCTTTTCCTTCGCGTTGTCCAGAGATCGACGTCCATGACCTGTCCGCTCAGGTCAGCAGCCCATCAGGCACCACGGAGCCGGCTGAGATCGTAGCAGTGGGAAACCACACCTACTGCGTGCGCTTCGTTCCTCATGAGATGGGCGTACACACGGTGAGCGTAAAATACCGCGGGCAGCATGTTCCAAGCAGCCCCTTCCAGTTCACCGTCGGCCCTTTGGGAGAAGGAGGGGCCCAGAAGGTGCGAGCCGGAGGCCCCGGGCTGGAGAAAGCAGAGATTGGTGTTCCAGGTGCATAAAATGAAGCTTTATTTAACATTTTAAGTTTATCTGGAAACTTGGGTGTAAATCCTTTATGTTTGGAGCTAGTTAACGGGTATTGTTAGTACTCAAGATTAATATAATTATACCAGTCCTCAAATTCAGCAATATATCATTGGTGATATCTATAATTAGAATAGCCTTTATTTGTCACATACATGATAACACAGTGAAATTCTTAGCTTGGCAATACCGGGGTTCGAACCCCCGACCTTTGGATCAGTAGCCCAGCTACTTAAACCACTGAGCTACACCCCTCCCTCTCCACACACTCCATACTTGAGGCTAATACGATTCACATGAATGTATGAATGTATTGAGATATTTGTGTGTGTGTGTGTGTGTGTGTGTGTGTGTGTGTGTATGTATTTTCTATTGAAAAAAAATCTAAATAAATTTCCCCCCCCATTTTAAGCTGATTTCAGTATCTGGACTCGTGAAGCGGGAGCCGGAGGCCTGTCCATTGCCGTGGAGGGCCCGAGCCGAGCAGAAATCTCCTTCGAAGACAGGAAAGATGGATCATGCGGCGTTTCTTACGTCGCTCAGGAACCCGGTGCGTATCGTTGTCACCAAGCTCGTGATGCAGAACTGGGGTCCCCGACACTTTGCTAATGTTTGCATTGCGATGTTTGCAGGTGACTACGAAGTGTCTGTGAAATTCAATGACCAGCACATTCCCGACAGCCCTTACCTGGTGCCCGTGTGCGCGCCTCCACACGATGCCCGGCGGCTTACTGTTACCAGTCTTCAGGTGAGACACGAGGAAACATCGCCACACTTGGGCATGTCCGCAGCTATTAATAAATAAATAAATAAATAAATAAATAAAATAAAAAGGAAGTGGAGGGGGGGGGGGGGGGGTCACATTTCTTGCATGGCTACATGGACAATAGTATTGGGACTCCTGACTTTTCCAGGCATATTTGGTTTTTCCTAAACCTGCTACCTCGAGGTTAGAGGCACACAATTTTATAAGATGTCTTAAGAGGAGGCTATATTCATTTCCATTATCTCAAACTAGGAAATCTGTTCCTTCTTGACAATGCCCTTATGCAAAATGCAAGCTCCATGCAAACTCATGGCTGGGATGGGAAGATTACCTTCGGGATGAACTGGAACCTCCTCCGCCTACATCATTACCCGATTTTATTAAACTCCCTAAAAAGAGCACAAACCTACACAGAAATCTAGTAGCACATCTTCCCAGATGACTGTAGGTTATTTGAACAGCTAATAGGCCCTGGATATGGAATCGCAAGCTCAAAAAATCACATTCAGACCTTGATCAGATGTCCTTAAACTTTTGTCCATGTAGTGCCAAGCGCAGGGTTTTGCCATCTGACAGAACAGACAGAATTCAAGTTTTAATGCGTAATGCTGGACTGCATATTATACTGCAGACTGCAGAATATGTAGCGGAAACAATATGGAGCCATAAAATCCTAAAGACAAGCTGCTGTAATTTATTGGGCTTTAAAATTCACTTGGCAGGAGTTAGGAAAAAAGAAATACATTTCTGGTCACACTTTCTACCGGGTTCAGGACTATGGAGTGGTTTCTTCCCAAGCAGTGTAGAATTCTCAAGCCGGAGTGGTCAACTCCATATACATGTAAAGATAAGACATAAAGGACAATGATATATCTATAAAATACTCTATTATATATTTTAGCATGCAATAAGTAGTACGTTTTTGCAATTCATACGCTTGCATTTATAATGCTCGATGTTTAAACCTAGTATTGATTTAAGAATACACTGCTTTATAGAAGCAATAAAATGGAATGAAAGTCTGCATAAATTATTTTGATATGTCCAGTCATAGAATGCGTTACAGTCGTTTTGTAATTCATTTACACAAGAACAACAAAATAATTGATATTCATAATTGCTTAAGTGCTTTAATTTAATAGGAACAATTAAAATGATTATTTAATGAAATGATTATACATTATCGTGTCGGAAAAGTTGAAAATGCTACGGTAGTAGTGTGCGTTAGAGCTTATGTTGTATATAATAAATACAAATATAAGAATATGTAGATGTAATGTCACTGTGTGCTAAAGCGGAATAATTTATTTATTTATTTATTTATTTATTTAAACAACCACTCCCTAAATCTTGAGCCATAACAGTGTGCTTTGGGAATGCAGATAATTCTAGGGTGTTCCTGACTTCTAGCTTTAATCGTCTCTATATCCTGCTCCCTATCTGGGAGTTGATCCATGTAGACATTTAAGTATAAATGCTTGATTTCAGTATTTTGTGACTAGTTAGAAAGTGACCCTTCTTTAAATAGCTGCTGGACATCACTAAACATGTGTGGGACTTCAGGTGTTTCACTTGTGTTTCATTTAAAGGCTTTTAACAGACACGCAACAGTCAAACTCATTAAACCTGGCTAAAGCAGTGAGAGAGAGGAACGCCACATGCTTGTAGCAGCTTTGTTTTCATTTTCGATTTGTACTCTGTAGCATGGTGAATCTCACCGTTCCCTCAAAGCACCTTGTAGAATGTGGAACCTCTTTCTCCTGAACTTTAGCTGGTCTGTTGTGAGATCAGGTAATGGTATGAATAGGTGTGTGTGTGTGTGTGTATATATTTATATGTTCATAAATATATATATATATGAATGAATGAATGAATGAATGAATGTGTGTGTGTGTGTGTGTGTGTGTGTGTGTGTGTGTGTGTGTGTGTGTGTGTGTGTGTGTGTGTGTGTGTGTGTGTGTGTGTGTGTGTGTGTGTGTGTGTGTGTGTGTGTGTGTGTGTGTGTGTGTGTGTGTGTGTGTGTGTGTGTGTGTGTGTGTGTGTGTTGTGTGTGTGTGTGTGTGTGTACACACACATTTTTTGGAAAATGCATTGCTTTCTTATGGTAAAATGTACACAAGTATCACAAGTAAGCCAGCAATTTTTCCAACATTATACTCTTGGTATCTGAGGTAAAAGAAAAAGTGAATGATGTATTTTCTGTAATTTAATACATATAGATTATCGTCGTTAAGGCACTGACATCATTGTTTAGGGGTTTGATTGAGTCTCTCCTGTTTGCTGCTTCAGGAGTCAGGCCTCAAGGTAAACCAGCCAGCTTCCTTCGCAGTGCGTCTGAATGGTGCTCAGGGCTCCATCGACGCCAAAGTGCACAGTCCCTCCGGAGCACTCGATGATTGTGTGGTTTCCGAACTGGAACAAGGTGAGACTCAAACAGGGCCCTGTAGACAAAATATTAAGAAAACTGGACATGGGCCTTTTCGAAAATGTAAAAAAAAGTCCTGGTGGCGTTTTCCAGTTGCTGGCATACGTTTCCTTTGGCTAGCTCATCTTCTGCACGGTTCAAGTTTCATATAACTGAATTATTGGTTATTCTCCAGACAAGTACGCCATCCGTTTTATCCCGCGAGAAAACGGCATCCACGCTATCGATGTAACGTTTAACGGCACGCATATCCCGGGAAGCCCGTTCCAGGTGAGAGTCGGGGAGCCAGGACAGGGAGGAGACGCCGGACTCGTTACCGCTTACGGCTCTGGATTAGAAAAGGGAACTACAGGTAACTGGTCATGACCAGATTTATTTCTGAGTATTTCTCCAATTTTCGGTCTAGCAGTCAATCATGCCATTTTCTCTCGTCTTTGAGTTGATGAATAACCAAAATTTCCTCACGCCAGTCTATGATTGGGTTCCTGATGCGGATAGAGATTTACAATAGAGCAGTCACATAGTTTTGGAGTCCTAACACAGCAGTCTAGATGTAATCTTTAAAACAAATGGCTCCAATTTACTGTACTATTAAAACACTGTACTAGCAAGACACCCTGCATTTCAAATAATGTTCTTTACAAATCATGGGGTAAAGTTTATATAAAATGACAGCATGCTGGAATTCTTTTTGTCTAAGAAAAGGGCATATGTATATATATATATATATAAAAGGGCTATTAGGTAGTGCTTAATAACGCGTTGGCGCAAATTCTCCTTACTGTCACAAATTTTATTAACGCACGATTAACACAGCATGCATTTCTACGTGAGTGGTCTGCTCCTTCACTCTTCGTCATGTTGGCCAATGAACGAAAGCCGGACAAGAAACTTGAGAAGAAACTTCAGTCCGTGGCTTTCCCAGATAATTTGAGCATTGATCGTCCCTCATTTTAGCTTACTGCTTGCAACGTTAGGGTGGAATTATAAAAGAGGTGATGGATGTGTTTTAGTAACAAAAAACACAGAGGAACGTGCATCCACTGGCGCTCCCTAAATTTCCCTGAATGACGCCTCCTAGCTGCACATTCACAACGCACGAGTTACTCACTATATTGCCGTATATTACCGCATGGATCCAGTTTATATGGAGAGCAACCAAACCCGTATACACACAGGATCCCTTTACCGACTGGGAGCACCTGCATACAGTTCTCAGCTCTTCATGTTTTATTTATGCAACACTGCATCATTGCATCTAAAAAAGGAGAATAACGATTCCTTTGTGGAGCTCGATGATTATATGCCTAGCACTGGCTCTCAGATATACGGCTTTATGTTGCTCTGCAATGAAGCAATACAGCTGGGCTGGGCTGATAATGTCAGGTTTTTGTCTTTATGCATTGTTCTGCACTTTTCTGGTCCCGATATTGATCCTGTCTCATGTGTGTCTGGTATTATCTGGCTTAGGTTAAATGGTGCACATAGTGAATAGTGAAACATCTCGCCTATTATTTGCTTGCCTGGTTGTATGTGTGTAGTATTATACACTATTTTGCTAAAATTACAGCTTGTATATTTTGTCCAGGCAACCAGTCTGAATTCATCATCAACACCAGCAAAGCAGGACCAGGCTCCTTGGCAGTGACCGTCGAAGGGCCTTCGAAAGTGAAGCTCGAGTGCCAGGAATGTCCCGAAGGCTTCAGAGTGAACTACACACCCATGGCTCCTGGAAACTACCTGATCAGCATCAAATACGGTGGTCCTAATCACATCACAGGCAGTCCTTTCAAAGCCAAAGTCACAGGTATGGGTGGTATTGTTTTCATATATTCATACAACAGTGTACACACACACACACACACACACACACACACACACACACACACACACACACACACACACACACACACACACACACACACACACACACACACACACACACACACACACACACACACACACACACACACACACACACACACATATATATATGCCGATTTCAGAGGCAGTTTTTGAGCTCTTTCAGATACATATGTCACCAGTTTATAGTTTGGGAAGCACATATCACATTTCTTAAAATTTTTTCAGGCCCCAGGCTTGTAAACGTAACCAACGCCAGCGAGACCTCCACACTGACGGTGGATCCTGCAGTCCGGGTGCTCACTGCCAGCTCCACGAATGCCATGCCCAGGGCTGCCTCTGATGCCAGCAAAGTGACCAGTCGAGGTCCAGGTCTCAGCAAGGCCTACGCGGGTCAGAAAGCCAGCTTCTCTGTAGACTGCAGCAAAGCGGGTGAGCAGCAAAGCAGAGACGTATACATTGACCCTTTAAATACAATGCCTTCCCTGTAAAAGTATGGGTCTGTACACATTAAGTCAAACCACATGTTTGCACGAAATACATATTACTTGTCCAAATTTCCTGGACACGAATCCAAAGCAATATTCACTGTTTTTTATTATGGGAATGGTTTGATCTGTATTTTTCCAAGGATAGTAAATTGAAACTGTACAGAGTCGGTCAGAAAAATGTATACACTTTTGAGGGAAAGAAAAATGTCTAATGGCCACCACTCGGAGCACCTCTTGTAATTGTAGAGGCCAAAGATAACTTGTATAAATCTCTCCTGATGTCTCAGTAAATTTAGTATTAAAATGTTTATACAAGTTTTTCATTTCCTAAAGTGGGAATAATTGTATTTTGGCTGACTCCGTATTCAGGGAACTGGTAGATCAACGGTTCATGTTGGATGTTTGCTGGGCCCCTGAACAAAGCGCTTAACCTTCTGTTGTAATGAGAAATAGTAGGTAAATGGAAATATAGCTAATAATAAAGGAGCAGGGAAATGTACAAATGATCTGCCGCAGGTAAATGTACCAATTTATTATTGTGTTCATAATTAATCTGTATTGTTTTATACAGTTATAGTCAGTCTATAAGATAACTATATAGTGTTATTAATACTATATAGTATTAATGCTTGCACTATTGAGTCGCTAAAAGCTGGAACCAGTTTCATTGCATGCGTCAACACATTTGGCCAATAAACCTGATTCTCATTAGCTCCAGCCGCACTTGTTGTGTAAACACAAATACTAGATCTGCTTTGAAGAAGGCAGCGTCTGTTTGTTTTCCAACGATTGTAGCAAGATTAAGCATGAATGGTTATCGATCACATATTATATGAGCGATTATCACATTGTCATTTTTGTGTACAACATGTAAACGAAATGCGTGTTGTTGTGCGTTAGGTAAGAACATGCTCCTGGTAGGAGTTCTCGGACCGCAGACCCCGTGCGAGGAGATCATGGTGAAGCACGTGGGCAGCATGCAGTACAACGTCAGCTACGTCCTGAAGGAGCGCGGAAACTACGTCCTGGCGGTGAAGTGGGGCGACGAACACATCCCCGGCTCACCGTTCCATATAACGGTGCCTTAAAATCTGACGCTAATAATAACCATCACGGGAGCAATAAGAAAGAAAAGAAAAGCAAACAAACCATCAAACATTTAATCACGCCTCATATCGATGCCTAAATTGCACTCGAATTTATATTTTGTACGACGCTCGGACTAAAGTTGCAAATCGTTTGACAAGTTTCTTCAAGGGGCACAAAAATCTGATTTGCAAACGTAGATGGTTGGATTCAGGTGTCAGGCTGAAGAATCTCCATTCCATTGATCTCTTATTTTACTACTGATGCTTTTTTGTCTCTTTTTTTTTTCCCCGCCCTGATTCTCGTACCTGCTGTATAACATGGACTACTGCGATTGTTTACACGTTCAGGAATCATACGAGGCTCCTCTGTCGCTTCCGGTTATCGAATGAACCACTTTTGACAGAACAATTCACACGATTTAGACCATATTGTGTATTTGGTTAATGGTTGTGTAAGTAAGAAGTGATTGGGAAGTGCGTGCATGTAAGAATGCATGTAGTCCAAACTTTGGGTATATTATTATTCTGAATTGCAGCATTTGAACAATGTTTTAGAAACTATTTCTTACAAAGTGTTGTAATATCCACCCCCTCCAGAACACGCAGTACTTTCACGCAGGGGATTGTTGAGAATTCACCTCCTAGCGGTAACAGTTAAAGTTGACGGATTTACGAGGGTATTTTCATGTATACTGGTAAATGTCTTATCTTGTAGTTTTGATAATATTTTCTTCTTAATGTTTTAAAAAGCAGGTTAGGGCTGTGCTATTATTATTCTACTCATAGTCCGGGGTGCCTTAGTGTGAAATGATGTACATTTGGAAATTTTAAACAAAACTGGAATAAAGATTGAAAAAAAAAAACAACAACAAAAAAAACACACAAAAGAAAACCTCAGCTTGTTTGTGCCACACTTGATTCCACAATAGCGTGACGCAATTCTTTGTGCCACCTCAAGCGAAAGCATCTCTTGTATCCACAGGCGACCGGTAACAATTTCTTTCACGACTCTTTAACCAGTGGGTGATAAATGTAGACTTTCCTCAGGCTGTAACCCGGGGGAGGAGGGTGGGCTTTTTAGCCCTTCTGTCCGGCACATATCTTCCCTTTTTCTTTGTTATTGTTTTTAAGCGAAACATCTCCACAGTGTCACGAGTCTGGATATTCGGTAAGCAATGCTTTCGGATTGTACTATACTGTGCAAGACTAAAAATAACAACTGTTATCTGTCCTGTGCTTCCTTTAAAACAGCCAGTATGCACTTGTGTAAATTGCTATGCACAGCACCAATGTTCAAGCATGTCTCAATTACGTGTAATGCGCTTCCTGGCTTTAGTATACAGTTATATCTCATTCATTTATTCCCTTTTTATTTATTTCCTGTCGTTCTGTGATATTCCTATTTTTTATACATGCTGTTATTGTGTGCATTTATTTATTTATTTATTGTTGTTTTGTTTTTTTAGAAACCAGCTAATACATATTAAGTTTTGACCTCGAACAAGAGCGTGCCACTGCCATCGTTTGGACCAATAGGAGAACTGCATTTTCTTGATACAGAGGAAAAAGTCTCCAGTGCTGCATTCGGGGTCATCGTGAATCTCCTTTTGTTTTTCTCTCAGCACTTTTTTTTTTTTTTGGTAGCGCTTTTGTGCATGCGCAGTTTCCCCTCTCCTGCTGAGGATCGCGTCTCTGATTGGACCACACCACCCCCGAAGCCAGAATGACAAACTGCTCTTGGGTTTCTCTTTAACCCGGAGTGTGAAACTCAGGCCGGTGCTCAGTAACGTCAGGCTGAGAATGAGGACTTTACTGACAACCCAGGACCAGAACAGCTACCGGGAGCTAATAATGAAGGAGGCGTACACACGGCTCAACTGGAGGATCAAATATGGCAAGGACTATCCGGTCAAGTTCGCCTTGCCCAGAGCCAAGGGTGTGAATCCGACTAACGCCCCTAAAATCACTCTGCCTCCTGTAGTAAAAGCTCCAGAGGAGAAGAAGAAGAAAAAGGAGACAGATGAAGTCCCAGTGCTACAGTCTACTCTCAGTGACGCTCCTCTGATGAGACCAGTCAGCTCTGAGACCAGGGAGACGCTTTATAATGGTTTGTCCAAAGAGGGTAAAGGACGGAGCCAGTATCTGAAGAGACGTGTTCATAAGATGCCTGAAGAAAGGTTCGAGTATCCTTTATTGTCTTCGTGGGAATACGGCTGGAGATTAGGTAATGTAGTCTATAATATATGAACATTTTCTATATGATGCTACATTTCATTTGCACGGCCATTATAATCTGTGTTCACAGGCGACTTTGTGCATGACTACAAATCACCAGCAAATGGAAGATCAGCTGTGATCAGGAGCACTTTCTACGCCCGGAACGGTATTTTTAACATTCCCGCGGCAACGGATCACCTTGGGTGACCAACTTTCAAGTGTCCATATTAAGACTTGAGATTATTGCCATAGACATACTGTATAATAATAGATTCTGCTTCATACCGGTAATTTCGATCTACGTAATCCTGGTACAAAAAATGGCATTACAAAGCTTCTCTATGACTTTTTCTTTGTCATGAAATTCTATTCACATGCCATTGGGAGGATTAAATGAATGCGAGGTGAAAGCAAGGACTTTGCAAAAACAACACACCGTTTCCTAGCAACCCTGAAACAAACACCTGTATTGGATGGTACTAGTTTATAATTAACGTGCTGCAGAACTTGCTGTTCTCGAGCAACAATAAAAACACTAGTTGAAATTGTTTCACTTTAATAATCGTAACGCTTCACGTGCATTCTAAATATTCCGGTGATATTCTATATATATCCACAAACCGTGGTCAGGTTTTTCTTTTCTTGGCTGCATTGACAGTAATGCACAGAGGAAAATGGTCACTCACAGCCAAGGCCTAAAAAACAAAAAAGGGATACAAACACAAAAAAATGTGAGGGATACTAGTAATCAAACCCTTTATAAGAATGTTATTCTTCTAGATAATTAACTGCCAGTGTGTATTGTGTTACAATCAACAAATCATGCATCGGGTATCGGGCAGCCTGATACGTGAAATGAGGATTAAATATCGGAGTACCTCCTCTTCGGTGAGTCCAAATGCCTGTTTGAAGTCGTACACTTCTACTGACTCGGGTTTGACAGCCTGGATCATGGTACTTCCATGAAGAACAACTCTGTATGGAATGTATGCAAGATGATTTTGAATCATGGTTTTATATATATATATATATATATATATATATAATATATATATATATATATCATATATTCATTCATTTTTCTACCGCTTTATCCGATCTTCCCTCGGGTCACGGGGAGTCATGTGCCTATCTCAGGCGTCTATGGGCATTAAGGCAGGATACACCCTGGATGGAATGCCAACCCATCGCAGGGCACACACACACACACACACATTCATTCACACACTAGGGACATACACTAGGGACAATTTTCCAATTTGCCAATCAACCTACCGTGCATGTTTTTTGGACCGGGGGGAAGGAAACCGGAGAACCCGGAGAAAAACCCCCTGAGGCACGGGGAGAACATGCAAACTCCACACACACATGGCCGAGACGGGAATCGAACCCGGATCCCTGGCGGTGTGAGGCGAACGTGCTAACCACTACGCCACCGTGCCCCGTGTGTGTGTGTGTGTGTGTGTGTGTGTGTGTGTGTGTGTGTGTGTGTGCGTGTGTGCGTTGTGTGCGTGTGTGCGTGTGTGTGCGTGTGTGCGTGTGTGTGCGCGTGTGCGCGTGTGTGTGACACACACACACACTATGTACACAAGTCCAAATGAAGCTTGTGCACTCCTTCCACCTGTACTCCTTGGTTCTCAATGCATGTGCAAAGTCTTTTTTTGGGGGAAAATTATGTAGTACCATATGATTGTATACATATAACAACTATGTATGTTTAGAAGGTATTAGTGAAAATAGTACGCTGGCATGTTTTAGTAGATTTTCCCCATAAAATAAGATATTTATTTAAAATAATATCTAGTGTAAGGGGCTCGGCTATGTGTGTGTGGAGTTTGAGGGAAGATTGGATAAAGCGGTAGAAGATAGAAGATGAGTGAATATATAGTGTGGGCGTTTGTGTGTTACTAATCGAGAGAGATGGAGAGAGTGGGTGGCATTTGAGAGAAGATGGAAGAAAATGTGTTGCAGGTGGAAAGGCAAATACTAATCTTATGGACACACTTTTGTTTATAGAGTGCACGTTAGCCGCTTTTGGAATTTGATCATGTCTGACAGATTCAGGAAAAAAAAAATACATATATATATATATATATATATATATATATATATATATATATATATATATATATATATATATATATATATATATATATAATAAGTATAATCAGTCTGAAGTGTTTTGCGTAATTAGAATTCAATTTGGGAATAAAAAAAAAAGGTTTCCATTTGGTTGATTCTTTTACCATAAAGATAAAACCTTGTCCATAAAGTACACAGAGAATGCTAAATCAGAACAGGCTGAATGTCTGTAGTGAGCTTGGATCATGAATGATCTGAGACTCTTTAAGGAGAAGTGCTAGACATGTTAAACTTTCATGGTAGTTTTGTCAAGCCAACATATATAAGGTTTTTATTTACATTGCTCTTGTTTTTATTAGAATTAATTCCTTGTGAAATATATTGTTCTGAATAAATGCTGAAATCGTTTGTCTAGAGCTTCCAAAGAAATCGGAATGTTAGCAGAAATGTCTAATATTTTGAATGTCCTATAAGGGAAAATCTGTGTGCTTTATTTGTTTGTATCTGACCTGTCGTATGCGCATTTTGTCGACTCTTTCACCGAAGTGTCCAGTTTATCTCCTGTTAACCACACAAAGCTGGTGTCTGAGCGCAGGCGGATGTTACGCCATTCCTTTTTGGGGACGTAGCCACAGGCAGCGTTGAAGTCCCCCATGATGATGAAATTCTGTTGGAAGGAAGGGAAGGGGAAATATGAACTGAGGGGGGGGGGGGGGGGGGGGGGGGGGGGGGGGGGGGGGGGGGTGGGGGGGGTGGGGGTGGTGGGGGGGGTGGGGGTTGGGGGGGTGGTGGGGGGGGAGGTGGGGGTTTGGGGGGGGGGGGGGGTGGTTGGGTCTGGGGGGTTGTGGTTTTTGGGGTTGGGGGGGGGGGGGGTTTAAACTGGGGCAGTAATCGGAGACATGGTTTTTGTAACTGGGTGAATGGAATATGTGAGGAAGGATCAGATACGCATGATCTCTTGTTCCAGTCTCTGTAACCTCTAAACTTTACTGTCCAAACAGTGAGTACAAATAATAGTAGAATGAAAAGTTTAACCCCAGTGCAGGATAATCAGAGATACTGATTGTAAGCTAGAAGTTGGTATAGAGGAATATGAAGTCATTATTCTACAATTTAAACCGTCAATAGATTAATACATGTAATGGCACGATTGCGTTAAATGGAAATTTCATTCAAAATTTTTCCTTTTTATGAACAAAATAATTGTTTCATGTTGATTTCACTCTAGAAACGACTATTTTAATAATAATTTCTTGTTAATTTCTATGTCATTTTTGTAGTGGTTGTTTTCATTGTTAAATACGGTATTGACTCATTTAAGAATTGTGTTTCAGATATGTAGATCGCACACATAATAATGCACACGGCATTAGTCGCACATTTAATAAATCTAATCTAATAAAACTTTTAATTGTAAAAAGTGTTTTATTTCTTCGATACCACTTTTTTAGTGTTGTAAATTGGCTATGTACGATTGCTATGATATAAAACGCATCAGGCATATATATATATTTTTTTTTAAGATTATTATTTTGTTAGATTATGGGTTTCTTTTTAGATTATGAAACCACAAATGTTGTAGTTTCTGTTAGAACAAGCAGTTTCACTTTTCTGTTTCAACTTCTACATTTATAACTTTCGCATGGTCCTCTTACTGAAAAACAAGTTATTCCAAAGCTTTAGAACTACAATGATGTTTACTATTAGAGGATTTATCATTGCACTCGTTCTGACAATATCTCGTGTTGTCTGTCCAGAACCGATTTTTCTCATGAAGGAAAATGAATCATCTGACCAATCAGGTTGGAGAATACAGGAGCTTTGTGATGTTAATGACCTACATCCTAAAGCACTAAATATCTGCTTTACCTGTGCTTGCCAGTGTTGAGAGACATTTTGGTACACGTCGTATAACTCGTCTATTTCTTTAACTGCTGATTCGGGGGGCGTATGAATGGGTACGATGACAAAATCTTTGATTTCTGTAATAGAAGAGGAAAGACAGGTTTACTTCTAATTCGTCTGGATAACGCAAATCCTTTCAATGCATATATAGCATTCTGGTAACATCCAACATCAAGAATGAGGGGGGGGGGGGGGGGGGGGGGGGTCGGGGGGGGGGGGTCCTTGGTGTGACGATTAGGACCGTTCTTGTACTCGGTAATTACAGCGAACAAAAGAAAGATAAATAATTTTCCATTCAAAACAAACCAAGGACAGTTGGATTCAAATAATGCCCCCCCCCCCCCCCCCCCAACTACTATCAGTATTATTTCCTAGGTCAAATCTTCTCGTTCTACCGGTCTGGGGGGGTCAAATGTATTAGCCGGGTAGGAACTTAATATTTCATTTGGCTACAAATTGTTGTACTTTGTGCAGTAAGGTGTTATTAATAATTAAGCACTGGAGGAACTGGGTTTGTTTTACCTGTAGTTGGGGATGAAAACCACACAACATACGGTTCTCTGGCGAAGGCATCCACATCCCCAGGCTGCGTGTCGGGATACTGATAAACCGACTTGATCGACACCAACTTCTTCCTGCGTATCGAGGACGTTAGATTATTGATCGTTCTCTAAAACGTCGCTAACTGTGTGTGGAACGATGCGGCTGGCATTGCTCGTTTTCTGCCTGAATATTGAAGGTACCTGAAAATAAAGGCGTATTGCTCCTTGTATGATTTTCGGCCCAGCCTCTGACTGATGACGTAGCCGTATTCAGGCTTCTGTCCTTTGTATTTCCTGAGGACGCAGTGTGTTGCTCAGTGGCTGTAACTTTGTATGGAATGGCGTGCACTAATATAAATATAATAAAGATGCTGAACAAACCTGTTGAGTTCATGTAACAAATGAGGAAATGCCTTCCCCTTCGCGTCTTTGATTTCCATGACGAGCATGAGGTCACAGCGGGTAATGCTCTGCAGAGGGAAGAGTAACCGACTGTTATTGTGCCATAATGCAGAAAAACCTTCTAATTGTCAGTAAATAGTTAACAGTATTCAGTCATCTACAAACCGGTTGGGACACTATAAAAATCGTGAATAAAAACTGAATGCATTGATGTGTAGGTGCCAACTTCTAATATTTTATTCAGAATAGAACATAACACACGAAACAAAAGTTTAAACTGAGAAAATGTACCATTTTAAGGGAAAAATATGTTGATTCAGAATTTCATGGTGTCAACAAATCCCAAAAACGTTGGGACAAGTAGCAGTAAGAGGCTGGAAAAAGTAAATTTAAGCATAACAAGGAGCTGGAAGACCAATTAACACAAATTAGGTCAATTGGCAACATGATTGGGTATAAAAAGAGCTTCTCAGAGTGGCAGTGTCTCTCAGAAGCCAAGATGGGTAGAGGATCACCAATTCCCACAATGTTGCGCAGAAAGATAGTGGAGCAATATCAGAAAGGTGTTACCCAGCGAAACATTGCAAAGATTTGCATCTATCATCATCAACTGTGCATAACATCATCCAAAGATTCAGAGAATCTGGAACAATCTCTTTGAGAAAGGGTCAAGGCCGTAAAACCATACTGGATGCCCGTGATCTCCGGGCCCTTAAACGACACTGCACCACAAACAGGAATGCTACTGTAAAGAAAATCACAGAATGGGCTCAGGAATACTTCCAGAAACCATTGTCAGTGAACACAATCCACCGTGCCATCCGCCGTTGCCAGCTGAAACTCTACAGTGCAAAGAAGAAGCCATTTCTAAGCAAGATCCACAAGCTCAGGCGTTTACACTGGGCCAGGGATCATTTAAAATGGAGTGTGGCGAAATGGAAGACTGTTCTGTGGTCAGACGAGTCACGATTCGAAGTTCTTTTTGGAAATCTGGGACGCCATGTCATCCGGACCAAAGAGGACAAGGACAACCCAAGTTGTTATCAACGCTCGGTTCAGAAGCCTGCATCTCTGATGGTATGGGGTTGCATGGGTGCGTGTGGCATGGGCAGCTTGCATGTCTGGAAAGGCACCATCAATGCAGAAAAATATATTCAGGTTCTAGAACAACATATGCTCCCATCCAGACGCCATCTTTTTCAGGGAAGACCCTGCATTTTCCAACAAGATAATGCCAGACCACATTCTGCATCAATCACAGCATCATGGCTGCGTAGGAGAAGGATCCGGGTACTGAAATGGCCAGTCTGCAGTCCAGATCTTTCACCTATAGACAACATTTGGCGCATCATAAAGAGGAAGGTGCGACAAAGAAGGCCCAAGACGATTGAACAGTTAGAGGCCTGTATTAGACAAGAATGGGAGAGCATTCCTATTTCTAAACTGGAGAAACTGGTCTCCTCTGTCCCCAGACGTCTGTTGAGTGTTGTAAAAAGAAGGGGAGATGCCACACAGTGGTGAAAATGTCCTTGTCCCAACTTTTTTGAATTTGTTGACACCATGAAATTCTGAATCAACATATTTTTCCCTTAAAATGGTACATTTTCTCAGTTTAAACTTTTGTTTCGTGTGTTATGTTCTATTCTGAATCAAATATTAGAAGTTGGCACCTACACATCATTGCATTCAGTTTTTATTCACGATTTGTATAGTGTCCCAACTTTTTTGGAATCCGGTTTGTATTATATAGCATTATATATGTGTCTTCCACCACAATGTAATAAAAAAAAAAGTCATACAGTGTTCTGGAACAGCCTTTTCCTTTTTTATAGACCACCTGCACAGTGAAACTCGGCATATCCCAGTGATGTTGAACAGTTGGGGTCTGCATGATACAGCACCCCTGGAGCACAGAGGCTTATGGGCCTTGTCCAAGGGACCACAAATGGCATCTTGCCATTGCTGAGGATTGAACCCTGGACATTCTGAGCAGTAACTGCTGAGCTGCCACTTCCTTATGAAGAGAAGGGAAACCTTGGCAGCTGGATAGTCCAATTTTAGTGTAAAACATGGCAACCATGGCTTTTAATTGCATACTGATTCCACTGTTAGAGTGCATAAAGCAGGCAGTGTGTCTTTTCAAACAAATAAAAAAGACCTCTATACTATATCAAGCCCAAGGGGACAGTGAGGATGCTGCCCGACATTTATATAACGTATAGATACACAAAGAAATAAATGAACCCATGGGTTTTTATCATTAACTGTCTTTATAACACATTGTTTATTATGTTAATTGCTGTGGAATTTAAAAAGAAGGAAAGAAGAGGGAAGAAACTGGTAGTGAAGTTTGTGTACATTACTTCATTGCAGAATTGTAGATCTACATACTTGCTCATTTCTGTTTTCTGCATGACTAATGAATTGGCTTGTTATTCACTGTAATGTTTGTGGACGTTCGCCTCACACCTTCAGGGTCGGCGGTTCGATTCCTGCCTCCACCATGTGTGTGTGGAGTTTGCATATTCTCCCTGTGTCTCAGGGTTTTTTTTCTCTGGGTTCTCCGGTTTCCTCCCGGTCCAAAAATATGCACGGTAGGTTGATTGGCACCTTGGAAAATTGTCCCTAGTGTATGAATGTGTATGTGTGTGTGTGTGTGTGTCCTGTGATGGGTTGGTATTTCATCCAGGGTGTATCCTGCCTTAATGCTCACAAACGCCTGAGATGGGCACAGGCTCCCCGTGACCCGAGGGAAGATCGGAATTTTTTCTTCTTCTTTCTCTTGAATGGATTTGTGAAAACATCTGGCCACCGTGTTCACGCTTTACATGCTACTAACCTCGTAGATCCAGAATCCGAAGAGTTCGAGGACCAAGTAATAAAGTCAACATTTTGCTACCGGATTTTGTGCTTAGTTGTGTTTATTTAGGCAAAGATATTGTTTCTCATTTTAAGAAACCAAAACTGAAGAAAAAAAACTATAATATTACAAATACGTGGGTCTATAAATAGAATTAAAAGTTATGAAGGTTCAGTGTTATTTATGGTACAGTGGCTGCTTTGATGCGTTTGAGGAAACGGAACAATCCAAGGATTTTGGAAAATATCCCAGACAAACAAACAAACAAAAAATGGTTCTTGTGATGCTTTGGGAAGTGAGACAGTAAAAGGTCCCATGGAGATAAAAATTCAAAGTAATGGAATTTACACAACTTCCTGTTTCAAGTGTAGAAACGCATGCTGTCATTTCTGTTATCGCAGTGATGTACACTATTGAAGTAAATGTACTAAGTTACTGCACTTGAGTAACTTTTCTCTGTGTGTACTTTACTGATGTGTTACTAAATTTCAAAGTCAAATATCTTAATTTTTTCGTCATCCTTGTTTTTTATTTATTTAAACCCAGGATCGGAATCTGCACACAACAGACAAGAAGAATATATATATATATATATATATATAAAACATTCTTGTGTATAAAGATCTGTATGATATTTATATATATAACATATTCTTGAGTATATTTGATCTGTATGATCTTTATATATATATATATATATATATATATATAGAGAGAGAGAGAGAGAGAGAGAGAGAGAGAGAGAGAGAGAGAGAGAGAGAGAGAGAGAGAGAGAGAGAGAGAGAGAGAGAGAGAGGAGAGAGAGAGAGAGAGAGAGAGAGAGACGAGAGAGAGAGAGAGAGAGAGGGGGCACGGTGGCGTAGTGGTTAGCACGTTCGCCTCACACCGCCAGGATCCGGGTTCGATTCCCGTCTCGGTCATGTGTGTGGAGTTTGCATGTTCTCCCCGTGCTCAGGGGGTTTTTCTCCGGGTTCTCCGGTTTCCCTCCGGTCCAAAAACATGCACGGTAGGTTGATTGGCACCTTGGAAAATTGTCCCTAGTGTATGAATGTGTGAGTGTGTGTGCCCTGCGATGGGTTGGCATTCCGTCCCGGGTGTATCCTGCCTTAATGCCCATAGACGCCTGAGATAGGCACAGGCTCCCCGTGACCCGAAGGAAGATCGGATAAAGCGGTAGAAAATGAATGAATGAATGAATGTATATATATAACAACATATTCTTGTGTATATTTGATCTGTATGTCACCACATATTGTACAACTTTCTTTTTCATTATTCTTTACACAATATTTGAGGTGTGTGTGTGTGTGTGTGTGTGTGTGTGTGTGTGAGAGAGAGAGAGAGGGAGCGCACTTTAAATAACCCCTTTTCTGATTCCAACAGTGATGAATCATGTACATGTATATAATAATGTGAACACTTTATGTAAACAGTACACTATAATTATTGTAAATGATCACAAATAAGAGCCAAACCTCTGACAATACAATACAACGCAACTCTCACCTCCAGGATCACGTTTAGAATGTCAGGTTTCGCGATTTTGCTTTCTCCGAAGGTCTGTATGTTGAAGGAGCATATTTTGAGGCTTACGGCTCCTCCGAGGCTCAGCAGGAGAAACACCACCGGCTTCATTACTGCAGAAGAGGACACGTCCAGAAATGAGAAGCTGAAGGCTCCTTTTGGGTGTATATTTCCACTTAGCACTTCCTCAGTGTCACTGCTTCCTCATTTTTACATTAATAAAAAGCAACTATACATAAAAAACGTTTCTATATCCATAGAAACTGTGAACACTGTGACTGTATCCTGTAGCTTTCTGTAAACAACTCCATATTAGGCAGCGAAGACGTGGTGTCAGTTCCAAGGTCCAACTCTGAGAGAAGCTGAAATATGTGAGTAATGAATAATGGAAATATCAACTTTTGATGCTGCATGAGGAAGTCTGGCTTTGCGGCCATGCTTCCCGTGTACATCAGCGGGGTTGAGGTTAAGACCCGCTTATGCTGCGTGAGCTGCAGCTGGACAGTAAACAAACACGCTATGGGTTAATTAACAAACCGTATCCACAGGATATTGTGAGAACAATAATAACAATATTGTGAGTTCAATAATGTGTGATTTTTGAAAAAGATTGGACTCTTCATTGCTCATGTTGGCTGTTGTTTTGCATATTTATTTGGAGCAAGTAAAATTCAGATTTCTGAATATTCTCAAGAAGTAAAAGTTATCTGCTTTTTGAAATGATATTTGCATTATTATGCCATTATATTATACTAAAAAAAGATTACCAATGAAAATGCAGTAATATCATGTATTTGAGTAATTTCAGAATATTATTAGACAAAAGAAGTGGCTGTTTTTTAACTGTATTTTTACAGTTGTAAGGAAAGAATAAACATGATTGAATGTATAATGAAACAATCGGATATATGCTGTTTATCTTCCATCGGTAAAATAAAACATGCCGAAGTGTGCGATTATAGGAAAATAATCAATGACGGTCATCAATCAGACATAATGAGGTCTAACACAAAGTGAAGTCATCATATCTTGTGTTTTATTAACCTTAAAATACATACTATATTTTACAATATACAACTAGAAACGGTATTTCTTTCTATTTTCCACTTATTAATAGTTAATAAGGCGTAAACGCAGCTTGTCGTGTTACTGAGAAAACTTTAGTGTCATTTGAAGTGTTTGTATGGTGAAGACACGTGACCTCTTTAGGCTTTAAACAGTGAAAAACACACACTGCACCTGACAGGCTTTTCAGATATTTCTGTCGGCATAAAAAAATGAACACCAGAAACTTCCACAACGCTTCCCCTTTAACGTTCATCCGCGTTTCTGCAGCCAACGATGTGTTGCCAGATTGACGTAAAAACCCGTACGATCAGCGACCTTTAATTTAGACTTGGGCAAACGGTTTAAAAGGCTCCAAGGCACATCAACATTCATTCATTCATCTTCTACCGCTTTATCCAGGGGTGGGCAAACTACGGCCCGGGGGCCACATCCGGCCCCTTGGTCCTTTTAATTCGGCCCGCTGAACTGCTTCGGCTTCTTTGCCGCACGAGAAGAATGTATAACCACACAGCAATGCTGACGTTGTTGGAGTATGCTCAGTGTTAAAAATGAAGGAAAAATACAGCCATATTTGTTGTTTCTTTTCCTTAAATAGAATATCCTTATTCTTAAGGATAGTGGGTAGCCTAATGAACATGATGATATTTAACACTCTTTACAAGTGGAAAAAATTCATATTGAACATAAGTTACGTTCAACGTTATTGTTGGTTCGGCCCACGAACACACCTCAGGTTTCTCATGTGGCCCTTTGGAAAATATAATTGCCCACCCCTGGCTTTATCTGATCTTCCCTCGGGTCACGGGGAGCCTGTGCCTATCTCAGGTGTCTATGGGCATTAAGGCAGGATACACCCTGGATGGGAGTGTACACACTAGGGACAATTTTCCATGGTGCCAATCAACCTACCGGGCATGTTTTTGGACCGGAAGGAAACCGGAGAACCCGGAGAAAACCCCCCTGAGGCACGGGGAGAACATGCAAACTCCACACACACATGGCCGAGACGGGACTCGAACCCGGGTCCTGGCGGTGTGAGGCGAACATGCTAACCAATAAGCCACCGTGCCCCCACATCAACATTTTTTATTTAAAAAAGAATATCACATTATCGGAAAAAAATAAGCAAATTGTGTAATATATAGATATCAAATGTGAAAAAAGATCTGCGTATGTGATGCAAAATGTTGTTGCTTTTTGGGAAATAAGATAAATGCAAATGTACAAATAAAAATAAAAATCACTTGTGGAACAACACAGTGTTCTTTCAACACTGTGCATTCATTCTAAAGACATCTAAAGAACATATACACAAACAAAAACGTGTTAAACAACACTGAATATGTTTTAGAGTTTTTGAATACTTGTTGGCTGCTTTTCTTTCACTCTCTGCTCCAACACATTCCATATTTTCTCAACTGTATATAGATTGGGTGATTACAGAGGCCAGGTTATCTGAGGCATCACTCCATCACACCCCTTCTTGGACAAACATCATCTAAATGTGTGCACTTGGTCTTATTGTCCTATTAGAAATCAAATGATGATTCTACAAAACACGTGTTGGCATGCCAATGCAAAATACTTAAATTTTTTATTAAAACACCAGTTTATCAACACCCAAACACACCCACACCATCATACCTCCACCGCCATGCTTCACAGTAAAGAAAACACACATTCAGGACCTGTTTGTTTTGTACTTATAACAAAGACACACTGGATCTCACATTTGGACTGATAAGACTCAATGACAGTTTTTCAATCAATTCCTTGTGTTTCTTGGCCAAAAAAAACTCTTCAACAACACCCTTCAGTGTGTCACTGTACATGTTTTTATTCATGGTTCTCTCAATGAACTGTAAAGCTCCACAGTACCGACAGCTCTCGTGCATCCCCAGACCACGACACTCCCACCACCATGCTTGACTGTAGGCAAGAGTCACTTGTCTTTGTTTTCCTCACCTGAATGCTGCCACACACGCTTGTCACCATCTTAACCAAATACGTTTATCTTGGTCTCATCAGAACACAGGACATGGTTCCAATAATCCATGTCCTTAATCTATTTGTCTTCAGCAAACTGTTTGTGTGCATCATCTATAGAAGAGACTTTCTTCTTGGACGACAGTCAGACCAATTTGATGCAGTGTGCGAGCACTGGCAGGCCGACCCCTCAGACCCACCCCTTCAACCTTCAACAATGCAGACAGCACTCATACATCATAATTCCCACACACAACCTCTGAATATGACGCTGATCACATGCCCTCGGCTTATTTAATCGACCACGGTGAGGTCTGTTCACATGACACTGGGCAGAAATTTGGCCCAATATAGACATTTTCACTTAGGATTATATTCACTTGTGTGGCCAGCAGTTTAGGCATGAATGGCTGTGTTGAGATATTTTGAAGGGACAGTAAATTTACACTATTACACAAGCTGTACACTCACTACTTAATATTGTAGCAAAGTGTCATTTCTTCCGTGTTGCCACATGAAAAGATATAATAAAATATTTACAAAAATGTAAGGCGTGTACTCACTTATGTGAGATTTTTGGAATAAATAAATAATCCCGAATAAAAAGAAAAAAAACGTTAAAAAAAAAACCCTAGCGTTTAATTAATATATACCAAAAATAAATCACACAAAACCATATGGGGGGGGGGGGGGGGGGGGGGGGGGGGGGGGGGGGGGGGGTGGGGGGGGGGGGGGGGGGGGGGGGGGGGGGGGGGGGGGGGGGGGGGGGGGGGGGTGGTGGGGGGGGGGGGGGGGGGGGGTGGGGGGGGGGGGGGGGGGGGGGGGGGGGGGGGGGGGGGGGCACGGTGGCTTAGTGGTTAGCACGTTCGCCTCACACCGCCAGGGTCCGGGTTCGATTCCCGTCTCGGCCATGTGTGTGTGGAGTTTGCATGTTCTCCCCGTGCCTCAGGGGTTTTTTCTCCGGGTTCTCCGGTTTCCTCCCGGTCCAAAAACATGCACGGTAGGTTGATTGGCACCTTGGAAAATTGTCCCTAGTGTATGAATGTGTGTGTGTGTGTGTGTGTGTGTGTGTGTGTGTGTGTGTGTGTGTGTGTGTGTGCCCTGCGATGGGTTGGCATTCCAGTCCAGGGTGTATCCTGCCTTAATGCCCATAGACGTCTGAGATAGGCACAGGCTCCCCGTGATCCGAGAAGATCGGATATAGCGGTAGAAAATGAATGAATGAATGAAAACCTTATGGACAAAACTGTGACAAAACTGGAAATGGGTATTTTTAATCAACCTGGCAACCTTAAATCGTCTGATCGTCTAACCTTTCGACGGAGGCTGAAGTGTTTGTGCGCGCTCCCGCGCTTGCGAGCGTGCGCGTGTGTGTGTGTGCGCGTGTGTGCGCGCGCGTGTGTGTGTGTGTGTGTGTGAGAAGAAGAAGAGCAGTTGGTATTTGAATAGAAGCTGTGTAACACCTGGGTGAGTGCTAAAGGTACACTGTATTTTTAATGTTTAATATTGTGGAGATTGACCGCAACCAAAACGCGTTTAGAAGAAAATTAACTCGGCTTTGTGTTTTATTTTCCTATTTATATCAAACAACAGCAATGCGGAGGAAAAATAATAATAACACACATTTTTGTGATTTTTTAAAATCCTGTACTTCAAATGTGATGTATAATTAACAATAAACTGTAGGGTATCTGTCTTTCCTTTCCTTTATATTCTATGTTACTATTCTATTCTTCCTTCCCTTTCCTTTATATTCATTTTGATTATTCATTCATTCATTCATTCATTCATCTTCTACCGCTTTATCCGATCTTCCCTCGGGTCACGAGGAGTCTGTGCCTATCTCAGGCGTCTATGGGCATTAAGGCAGGATACACCCTGGATGGAATGCCAACCCATCACTGGACACACTCAAATTCACATTCACACACATTCATACGCTAGGGACAATTTTCCAAAGTGCCAATCAACCTACCGTGCATGTTTTTGGACCGGGAGGAAACCAGAGAACCCGGAGAAAAACCTCCTGAGGCACGGGGAGAACATGCAAACTCCACACACACATGGCCGAGACGGGAATCGAACCCGGACCCTGGCGGTGTGAGGCGAACCTGCTAACCACTAAGCCACCGTGCCCCCTTTCATTTTTAATATATACAGTTCTATTCTCGCTTTTCCTTTCTATTCTTTTCTTCCTTTCCTTCCATTTGTTTTCTTTGCCTTTTCCTGTCTAACTACATCAGGAGTCACCAACACAGTGAGTGCCGATACCAGGGCGCCCTCAAGGACCACATTTTTAAATAATACATAGATTTTTTATATGATTATTACATAATTTTTTATAACATTTTTAATAATACAAATTGCACAACTCACATTTGAGATGCATCTAAAACTGAACATTTTGTTAGGTCATTGTCGATAATTATTGTGAGAAAACAGTGTCTTCACATAAATAAATGAGTATCATTATCCATTAATAATAATAATAATAATAATATAACTGGAGGCAGATTTATTATTTCAGAGGAGTATGACAAACTGCTAGCCCTTTGTATGACTCCATACACAGTATCCATAATGTAGCTGTAAGTTTAAAAAAGGTTGGTCATCATCATCATCTCTCTCGGCTGCTCCTGTTAGTGGTCTCCAAGGCACATACTTGGTCTGGCACATGTTTTACTACATTACCCTTCATAATGCAACCCTCCCAATGTATCTGGGCTTGGCAAGGAACTTGTGCAACCCTAATGGCTTGGTCAGACTGAGCCTTTAGAGCCTTAACCAATAGTGGCTGCTTAATGGTGCTGGGATTTGAACCTGCGACTTTCTGGTCCAGATTCCAAATACCTTAACCACTGATCTACCACCACCCCAAAATAAACAAATCAATAAATGATCATATCTGTGTATATTTTTGTACATTGAAGCCTTTTTTTTTTTGCTTTACACAAATGCTTTTATCTTTGTATCATTCAGTCTTTTCACCATCCAGACACAGGTTTCCCCTTCCAGTTTCTCTGGTTTCCCATCTGTCCCAGACGGCTCTGGATCCCTTGTGATCGAGGCTAATATCAATGCCTGAATTAACATGTACTATTTATATTAATCAAGTCAATTCTCTTAATTTTGTATTCCTGTATTTTTGCTTGAAAATATATTAAGACGTCTTTACCTTGCAACCGAGTTATGAATATTACACTTCTGAATATTATATAACACATAAAATACCAGTGTGTCTTGGCAGGAAGATGCTCGGGTTGTCAGGGTGTTTTTTCCTCGCAATGTTCTTTCGAGATAAATCTTGTCCAGTTTGGAGGACAGTGATATTATTTGTTTCCTTATGTAATCTTATTACGCTGCAATCCTAAAAAAAAGTACCAAGAAATTACTGTCTGATGATAAACCTTCAAATATATAACATCGTTAAAACTGGGTCGGACACCATGTAACCGCGATAAACCGCATAATGTTTTGTTTTTGTTTCACAGGTAAACTGCGGTGATGGATCTGGACGTGATGAACATGTTCTTCATTGCTGGAGGCACGCTCGCAATCCCAATTTTAGCCTTCCTAGCTTCTTTTCTGCTTTGGCCTGCAGCACTTTTGAAGATTTATTACTGGTGAGTGTGGTGTTTTTTTCATTTTTTGTTTGTATTCTGCTTCTTTAAAGAATTGCCTATTACTACAGATTAAATTTGGATTGGTATTAAAATAAAGAAAGAAAAAATGGGTTAATATTAATGTATTAACGACTACTTCATTTACATTATATGAGCCAGACCATTATATGGTTCTTGTTACCACAAAGCTGGAAGCACACAGTTATTTAGGATGCCTTTGGATGTGGAAGAAATCAAGTCTTGCGGCACTTGAGACCCAAACATGTTATAACATAACCATGCCCATAAGAGTCATTCATTCATCTTCTACCGCTATATCCGATCTTCACTCGGGTCACGGGGAGCCTGTGCCTATCTCAGGCGTCTATGGGCATTAAGGCAGGATACACCCTGGATGGAATGCCAACCCATCGCAGGGCACACACACTCACAATCACATACACACACATTCATACACTAGGGGCAATTTTCCAAGGTGCCAATCAGCCTACCGTGCATGTTTTTGGACCGGGGGAAACCGGAGAACACGGAGAAAAACCCCCCGAGGCACGGGGAGAACATGCAAACTCCACATACACATGGCCGAGACGGGAATCGAACCCGGACCCTGGCGGTGGGAGGCGAACGTGCTAACCACTAAGCCACCGTATCCCCCCCTTAAGAGTCATGATTTTTTATTTGTCACAAACATAGTTATATGCAGAATACAACTTGCAGTGAATTTCACACAAAGTGATCTCCATGAGGATATGGTTTGCTTTGGTTGGAGTTGAAGATCCTTGTTGTCCTGAGTTGAGTGTCCTACTATAGAGCTCTGACCTGATCTATCACCTGTGGAATGAATTGGAACCTACATCAAGGTTAACTAATAAAGAAAACGTATTTCTTATCTAATTACTCAAATTAATAATTGTCAGAACGCTCTATTAATAAAATAATCAATAGCAACAGCCCTAATAAATATTTTTAGATTCCTCCTGTATTCTCTAAAATTATGAAAGAAATGAGAAATTATGAATGTTTGTTCCAGTTTTCTTTATTCTACTTCCTGCAGACTTGTTCTTGTCATCTCTGTTCACTCAGTCTCCCTTGTCTGTTACATATGAAAATGCATGCTCATGCTGCAGACTAAATCTTGCCAAAGGTTGCAGATTGCAGATATTTTATATCACACTCTTATCTGTGTAGAAAGATTAGGGAAGGTACTCTCTCTTATCATCAGCCATATGGAACAGAAGTGGGTCAAAGGGGAAGTTCACACACCCAGATCGGTGAATGGGGACAAATTCCTATGTGGGATGAGTGAATTTTGTGGAATAGGTATTTGTATAGGGATGAAGTTCGTGTGTATGTGTGTGTGTGTGTGTGTTTACTTTCCAATGGCGGAACAGGGACAGTTTTGTATTATTTACAGCATGACTAGTTTCTCAGCTAATGAAGTTGGACAGTAAAGCAACAACTCAATAATAATGGCTTGTGATTTCCACCACTGTAACAGAACAGAATGCTTAATGTACTCTGGAATGACAGGAGTATAATAGAAATGCACATAAGATTTATTATTAAATTTATTACATTTAAAATGAAATTTAACTCACATTCATTAACACATAACATCTTCTGTATATGTAAAATTTAGGGCTGTCAATCAGTTAACATATTTAATTTCGATTAATTGCATTATTGAGTCAACTCGCGATTATTCCCAACTTATGTGCACATTTTTGTCTGTTCACAATGTTCCTTAAATCAGTACTTAAGTTTTTAATACTTTAATCAATTAATCAAATGTATTTTTATTATTAGTGGTACCAAACTCAACATAAAGCACAAAGACAAAATATTGTTAAAATGCTGTAAAGTAATTGTGGTCTTCTAAATGATGTAAACCAAATGGAACCTTTGCAAGACAAACAGTTTGAATGATTACATTTTTGATATGACGATAATTAGTTTGGTTACTACATTTTTTTTGCGGTGTAGTTTATTCATTTATTTAATTGTATATCCAAGTAAAGAAACAACGTCATTAATAAATGTGTCTAGCGGTTTCATTGTGTCGTGTTCATATTTGTTTATTTGGTTAGATTTTTAATAAAGGTGGTCAAACATAAGTGCATTCCGCTGTATTACAGTGCATTAATACAATATGTGCCGTTAAAATGAATTGTGCGAATAAAGAGGACTGTATTAGAGATTTTTTCAAGGACATTATACAATCCCTGTGGATTTTGCTAAAATATTGCAGCAAAGTGTGATGTAATTTGTACTGAGCATTGGAAGTCATGACCCAGTCAGAGGTGATGCACAGGTCATCAAACCTTTTCAGTCGCAAATGGACACATCTGTTATTTTAACCTGACCTCTGTCTATTTTTGAATCTGAAGTAAATAAGCCATAGTACTTTTTCCAATTTTGCTGCATTTTAATTGAGTTGATTCACTGTCATGTCCACTATAAAAACAACATTTTATACTGTTCGCTGAAATCTTTGCTTACAGAAGGAGTAGATCGATGAGAAATGTTTTGAATGCAGATTTTCTGTGCATGAGCAATTTTTTTTGCTCTGTAAAACAGTTTTGTGGCCTGAGGCAGATGCAGCAAAGCGATGTGTTTTTAGAATTTTGCCGTCAGACTTATGTTTTCTACATATTTATAGAATGCAAATATGAAAGCATACTTGCACTGCAAACATTATTCTGGCTCAACAATATTGTTTCATAGATTTCAAATAGAAAGCCACAGAGGTTTATCAGTTGTTTCTATTAAGATTTATTTGGTTCAAAGCCAGAATGTCTTTTGGTCCAATCTGTAATCTTCTGGTCTAATACATATAAAGCCGCTATAGCAAAAATAACAATATCAGCTTTTTTTTCTTAGCTCAGCCATGTAGATCAGACTTTGTCCATATGTAAGTTGTCATTAGATGAGCTTACTTTCTTCACCTATCATCCGATCATCCGAACTCAAAGCAATTTGTTTTGAATTAATGCTCATTAGGAGAATTCAATAAGAATGTATAATAAGGATTACTAAATTATAATAGGATTACAAAATCTCTGTAGCATTTATGTCAGGACTGTCTTGATGATCCAGACCAGGGTTGGGCAATTATATTTTCCAAAGGGCCACACGATAAATCTGAGGTGTGTTCAAGGCCTGAACCAAGAATAATAACATAATAATGTTCAATATTAATTTTCTCCACCTGTAAAGAGCGGTAAATGATATTGTGCTACCAAAAGAATAAGGGTATTCTATTTAAAGAATAGGAGGAAGTTTCACCTGTCATGGGGTGGACGTGAATATACCGTGTGCGCGTTCTGTGTGTCGTGAATTGGTAATGGGGCAGGGGGCAGCAATCATAACATTGTTCTGGAGTTTTCCCTGGGGTCATGCAAACCCCGAGACAAAACCCCACCCACCACCCCCCCAACCTCACCATCGCACCGCGCCCCGCAATTTGAGAGGCTAATGTTCCACCTGCAGGGGACTCAGTCATTACAGAACACGATCAAATGAATGCACTAATAATTATATGATATGATTTGAACAATACTGTATCGATTTTCGGCAGGCCAAATTAAAAGGACCAAGGTGCCGGATGTGCTCCACGGACCGTATTTTACCCATCACTATAGTTTTTTCCTGTAAATGCACAAAAACAAGCATTTGTGTGCGATTACTGTTGCACTGATTAGCATGGCGGACTTATTTATTGTGCATTATCAAGACCACATGCATTGTCTCCTCCAAGCTGGTAGTTGGTAGGTGGTCTTGGTACTTTTCATAAATAATTACTCCTTGAGGTGATTGCACGTGTAATATCCTGTGATGGACACCTAATGTTCCTAGGACAGACTCTGGATCGCTTGGAACTAGTCTTGGACGATATACTGGTACTAGAAAGGTATCGTGGTACCCTGCTTTCAAAAAAGATATGATTATTTATTCTTCACTTAAAGAAGTTATGGCTGGAGCTCTGAGTATTGGACTATAGGGGGTAGTGTGTGCACATTTTTTCGCCCTCTCGGATGCATTATTAAAAAAAAATTTAGTTAAAATGGTTTCAGCAGACATCAATCATGTTTGTTAATAAATAAAAACCAAAGTATTTTATATATATTTATATATTTAATCTAGGTACTGTGTCATTTAGTTATCACTGTCACTTTTTTGTTATGCTAAATATGTAATTTTATGTAATTTTTTCTGTTTAGGTATTGGAGAAGGAGACTTGGACTGCAGGTGGATTATGCCGAGCACAACGGATATCGATTTTGTTACACACACCGTGGGAAGCCTGGGAGTCGGCCTTCCATTCTCATGCTTCATGGTTTTTCGGCTCACAAAGACATGTGGATGGGTGTGGTGAAGGTAGGATCTATATTCCGTCCTGCTTATATCATTCATACAATTTCAGCAGACTGTTTGTTCTACACTATTGTGTAGTATGCAGGTGCTTTTAATTTTCAATTGCAAAATGAGAAAGATTACTTGACAAAAGTGTTTTTTTTTTTAATTCAAAGTTCCTCCCAACCAATGTGCATCTGGTGTGTGTCGACATGCCCGGTCACGAGGGCACTACACGCACTAGTGCAGTGGACTACTCCATTGAGGGCCAGGTCAAAAGGATACGCCAGGTATTATTTTTAAGTCCACATTTACATTTTTTCTCATGGACCTTTGTAGGCACCGATGATATTTGTAGAAATACTTGCAAACATCCCGACTCATCTAGTGAAATACCATCTTTGGATCCCGCTTCATGCAGAAATTAATATTTTCATATCATCTGACTGTATAGAACTGCAGAACTACATTATTCATAATCACACACTCCAGTTTCTGGAGTGTTGGACAGTACCACTCATTTCTTATTAAAAATAAACTTTTAATATTAATGGTTTGTTCTTTTAAAACTGAGTCTGTAGGAAAGTCTTTTTAGTTAACTGTAATCCCACGTTTAGCCAGTAGGGAGAGATCGGCAGTATTAGGCAGGTTGAGCCACCTACATGGCCGCCCCCAAATTTAATATCTAAATTTGTAGAAGACAGGAAAGTCTTATTGTTTGTTGCTTTCTTCTTCATCTTCATTGCTTTACTATGCAGTTTAGCCGCCCCGTGAAGGAACTGTGTAGAACATGGCTCGGAGCAAGGCATAGAGAGATGTTTGAGGGGAGTCACTTTAGACCTTGCTATTATGAAGGCTGCGTAGAACCTTTCTTCATGGTCTTTAGTGTGAAGATAAGCAATAGAGCCATACATGCATTCTGAGGCATCCCAGAGAATATGGGGTGCGTATGGCACCATGTTCTCGAAAGACTGTATAATCTTGGAGCTCTTGGCCTCCTGGACATAGGTGAAGCAGCCGGAGATGATGACTGCAGCTGACAGCCCAATCCCAAGATACAAGTTGTCTCCAGCCGGGTCGTCTTCGGTTGCAGACTGGAAGGTGTAGGTCAAAAGGCAGAGGATAGCGGTAATCCACAGCAGGATGGAGAAGCCGCCAAAGAGTTGCCTGCAGAACTTTACCCTCACAGGCGTACTTGAGGGAGGCGTGAATGCGTTCAGACCATCCCGCAACAGAATCTCCGCCGCCTTGGCATTAGTCAGATCCTGAACAATGTCTGACTGAAATGTCCGGCCTACTTCCACTGACATCTTGTGTTCTATCGAAGGCACTTCCTTCTTCCGATCATCCAGGTCCTTTACATGTTTCTGCAGTGCATATGTGGCGCTACAAGGACTGTAGGTGGTTCCAAATGGTAGAACTTGCCATTCGAGGACGTCTGGTTTTTCATCCCTTTTCATGTCTCTCCAGATGAAGCGTAGCAATGAAGGATCTTGGGGTAGGAGCTGGATCTGATGTAGACGTGAAAGGCATCAACGAACACAATCTCTCATTAAAGTTTTGTGGAACAAACCCTCCGTGCCGTCACTCTCTAACAGGAGTCACCTGTCTTCAAGGGCTATTAGAACTCAACCGAAGCTGCACACGCACAAGCTTCTTTTCAGAGTCTTTAATGTGACTCAGAAGAATGAGTTGTCTAAAAGATGATTTGTTTCATTTCTCCCGGGAAAATGAACAAAGCATCTCAAAATCTCTTGTTTACGCACAGGAAAGGGAATTAAATTGTGACTCCTCTGTTCCGAGTCGTTAAAGCACAATACAGTAGGTTAGGTTTGGTTTGTCTGAATCTGGCCATTATTGTTACAATATTTATGTGAGCAACATGACAAGAAATAATAACACAGACAGGAATGTATGAGAGCTGAGCATAATTTGTCCTTATCTGCATTGTCATGTTGACATGTTTGGTGATCTGCTTATTGAAAAGGTAACATTTGATATCATTTCTGATCAAAAAGGAGCATCACAGAATCACAGTAACACAGAACATTCACTCAATTCATTGTGCCTAAAATAGATGCCCTTGTTGAGGCCAGAGGGTTTTTAGAGCAGTGAGTCTGTGTGTCCTTGTGTTACACCCAAACTCTGTATGAGGATGAGAAACTTAAAACAACTGCTTGTATTTTTCACTTGCCCTTTATGTTAAGATGGGCAGATTCAGTTTTAACCACAATACATAATGTTGGTGTCCAGTGCAGAATGAACCTGACCTTTTATCCCTGGCATCAGTCTGCTTGCAACATTGAAATTTGTATGGAATATGCATTTCAAACATTTTTCTCTGTCTTGCAGTTTGTAGAAAGTATTCAGCTGAATAAGAAGCCTTTTCACCTGGTGGGTACATCAATGGGTGGCTGTGTAGCTGGGGTTTATGCTGCTCGATATCCTTCCGATCTCTCCGGTCTGACACTGATCTGTCCTGCTGGTTAGTATTACATTAAAATACAAAGTTTCTCATATTCCCACTTATGTGTAGTGCATTTATGGAAAGAAATCTCATTTTTATCACACTCCAAATGAAACATTCATTCATTCATCTTCTACCGCTATATCCGATCTTTCGGGTCACGGGGAGCCTGTGCCTATCTCAGGCGTCTATGGGCATTAAGGCAGGATACACCCTGGACAGAATGCCAACCCATCGCAGGGCACACACACACACATGCATACACTAGGGACAATTTTCCAAGGTGCCAATCAACCTACCGTGCATGTTTTTGGACCGGGAGGAAACCGGAGAACTCGGAGAAAAACCCCCTGAGGCACGGGGAGAACATGCAAACTCCACACACACATGGTAGAGACGGGAATCGAACCCGGATCCTGGCGGTGTGAGGCGAACGTGCTAACCACTAAGCCACCGTGCCCCCTCCAAATGAAACAATGATAATAAAGCTAAGTGGGGAAAAAAAACAGATTTTTAATAACAAATATTATTGAGAATTCTAATTCTAAAAATCCTATTTCTGAGTAGCAGAAATCTTTAGAAATGCACATAAGATTAAGAACTCATTTATTATTAAATGTATTCAATTTAAAATTAAATTTAAAAAGTTTCCCTTCTTATTCGCATTTTCAATAAATTTTGCAATAAATATACTTTTACATGCATTTCCAAAACATGCGCAATCAACTTCATTTGTCCAACGATCCAATGAATTTGTTTTACTTGTCAATGTGATATTTCTGAAATATTTTTAAAATATTAATTTAAATATATGACATTGTACCGTTCTGTGCATTTGTACATCAACTGAGGTTTTTGTCTGGTTCCAGATGCATCTGTCATTATGGAATGTATATTTATGTGGAGACAAATTTAAGCATTTTAGCATAAGGCTGCAAATCAAGGGGTTTGAATAAAAGAACAAAATGCCTTGGCATGTCCACAGTCTGATAACATCATGTTGTAAGACTTCTGTTGGTTAACATTCAGCTCAATTTTATACTCAGGAAGTTGTTTTGTGTGTGGAAACGTTATAGTATAAAAGTGAAGGAAACATTACTGGATTTGCTGATGTCAGATCTGAAAAATACACATATAAACACATTTTATACACATATTGATGCATGTAGGTCTGTTTTATGAAGGCTTCATCCACAGAAATTCTTCTTTTGCCATGTAGGTCTTATATACCCCAAAGAGAGTGAATTTGTGAGACATTTGAAAGACTTGGAAGACAGTAAGGAAGTCCAAAGAATCCCGCTCATCCCATCAACTCCAGAGGAGATGAAGGACATGCTGAGACTGTGCTCTTTTGTACGCTTTAAGATCCCTTATCAGGTATCTAAAATTTTACATTTATTTTAGCAAGTCTCCTTTATAAGTTATGTTCTCTTGCACAGACAGTGATTCCCCTTCAGAAATTGTTGCAATAATCAGCAATAATCAAAAGTAAAATCCCGTTAAACGCAGAAGTCTTCAGAGGCCACATAGAGAAACATATATATTATATTTTATTTAATTTTCTTATTCATTTTCTTGTTTATTTAAAAAAAAACAAGAGTTTCAGACCTTGCTAATAAAATTAATTACGTACTTAAAACGTACGCTCCCCGGAAGAAAAAACAGTCTCTACATGTTTCTATTAGATTAGATTAGAATAGATTACATTTACATAGTTAATTTACATAGTACACAGCCAATGAAATGCAGTTAGAGTCTGACCAGAAGTGGCTACTTTACAATAAATAGTAGTGTAATATATAAGGGTATGACAAAAACCACCTTCTCTGCATTCCCTCCCAAATGGCTTGCTGGGTAAGCAACCTAAATCGCTTGAGTTTTATGGGATCAAATCCCACCTCGGCTTGTTTCTTTAAGTTTCAGCTCTTTTGTCTAATAAATGAAGTATTAAGTATTTAACAAAAGTAAATATAAACATAAACAAAAATGAAAGTAGAATGAGGAAAGTTAGATAAATAAATAAGAAAAAAATATATAATAATATAATATATCTAATGTATATATATATATATAATTTTCTTTATAGTCTTTCTTTTTATTTTAACCTATCACCTAGACATTATAGATGCAAGAAAAAGTCTGTCCTTTTGACAAACTGAATTCACCAGGGCTGGAATTTGAACCCTGGAGCCACAGGTTAAGATCTCTACTTACCTACCCACTGCACCACTAGGACCAGGGTGTAGAAATGCTAATAAGATTTATTATTTTCTTTTAAATATTGAATTAAAAACTTGTACGGTTTTATAGTTGAAGTTGGGACTCGATCCTGAGTTTTTACATTACAAGCACACACCACTGTGCATTTGAGCTACTTATCATGGCTTACATTCAGGTTACTGTTTGGTCTTAATAATAGGGAGGTGGTAGCCCAGTGGTTAAGGTGTTGGACTCTGGACCAGAAGATCACGGGTTCAAACTCCACCACCATCAAGCTGCCACTATTGGGCCCTTGAGCAAGGCCCTTAACCCTCAATTGCTCAGTTGTAAGTCGCTCTGGATAAGGGCGTCTGCATAATGCTGCAAATGTCTTATAGATGACATGTTGACAAATAAAATCCATGCCCATTAGTGTTATATGTGATATATGTGTGTGTGTGTGCGAGTGTGTGAGACAGAATGGAGACTCAATCGTAAAGTCTTTATTTGTAATAAAAAGTAACATTACAACAACCACAATTTGGCCGAGTATAATTTCAGTTTTGCAGATCTTGTTTTTTCCAGTATTTGGCTAGTAAATTGTATTCATGACTTGTAAAGTGTGAGAGATTTGATATCCAAATACTTTTGGTACTTTTGGTACTTTGGTACTTTTTACTTAAACTCCTGTTTGGTTAAACTGATATCCTGTTCTTGGTTTGCTACACTGGTTTGAGGAGGAAAAGCTTAATTAAACTTGAAGGGTACATTAAAATTAAAGCTGAGCTAATTGACTGCTACATTTACGCTTGACTTTAATGTGCGCTTGACTGTCCAACTGTCCTGGAGAGACAGAGGGCAATCCTTGTTCACGACGCGGCACGACACTGTTGAGTAGGGAGTTAATACGTTAACTGGACCAAATGTTGTTATCCGGTACAAAATGGTCGCAAACACGACGTTAACCAAAATGATGTTAGCAAAAACAGACCATAGCCGAGGTACCATACACAAACACTGTGAAGTGATGGTAAACGGGCTTGGGCCAGTTATAACTGCTAGACAGGTATATTTCTAACTATAATTTTCCTAACAGCCTGCTATTTTCTTTAATAGATCCTTCAAGGATTGGTCAAAATCCGTATTCCACACAACAACTTTTTCCGTGAGGGTGAGTTCCATTTTTGGAGATTTTCTACATGTCGGTGTGCATATGCTTTAAATTGACACGTGTCTTCAAACCTCGATTTGTTTCAGTGTTCATGGAGTTAGTAGGAGAAAAATCACGACACTGTCTGCATGAGAACATGCATCTGATTTCGACGCCACTTCAAGTCATTTGGGGGAAGCAGGATCGGGTAGGGTTGGACATCATGAACATATTCATGTAGAATTTTTGCCAAGCGTGTTTACTCGCCTATCCATGTTCAGGCCAGAATCTCTTAACTGGTACAGTTGGTCCTCAGATTTACGATGGGTCTGGGTACAATATTTTTGACGTTATGGTCTGTGCGATAGCCATGTGAGTTTTTGAATTACACATTTACAGCATTTATCAGACGCCCTTATCCAGAGCGATGTACAAATAGTGCTTTAAGTCTCCATTGTGAATAAATCAACTATGGTATGCTTGATTACAAACTTAAGATACAAACAACCATAGACACAGGTGAAGATTTTTTGTGTGTTGCCATGACAGTGAAAAAGGAGTAATTATAAGGTTAAGTGTTGTTGGAAGAGATAGGCCTCCAGTCGTCTCTTCTGCTGTTCGTACGTCTAGGGGAAGTTCATTCCACCACCTCGGTGCCAACACATAGAAGAGCCTTGAGCTAAACTTACCTCTTACTTTGAGAGAAGGTGGAACCAGGCGAGCAATACTAGGCACTCTCAGGAAGCGAGGTGCGGTACGGGGGGGTGATGACGTCTTTGAGGTAAGAAGGTGCCGATCCATTTTTGGCTCTGTAGGCGAGCATCAGTGTTTTGAATCTGATGTGTAGAGCTACAGGAATCCAGTGGAGCGAGCGCAGCAGTGGGGTGGTGTGAGAGAACTTGAACACAAGTCACGCAGCTGCATTTTTAATCATTTGCAGTGGACGAATAGTGGTACGTTCTGTGGTAGATCTGAATTAGGCATGAAGAGGTGAGCTAGGTGTTTTGCACGGCTTGCTGGGCAGCTCTTCATATGGCATCAGTATCGCTCACCCGATTCCATCAGTCTTATATGGGTGCATCAATGTTTGTGTTTTATCTTGCATTCTACAGTGTACCTATTGGATGAGACTAATATTACGTAGTGGTAGATTACACCCCCTATCAAATTCGCTTTATGATAAGTTTGTGTTACGATGCATTATGTGTAACCCTATCGTAATCATTGTATTGTGTGCAGGTGCTAGATGTATCCGGTGCGTCTGTGTTGGCCGACACTGTGCCTGGAAGCCAGGTCGATCTGTTAGACAACTGTGGGCATACTGTTGTGATGGAGCGTCCTCGGAAAGCTGCTAATCTCATCATGGACTTCATCACACGTCATCAGGAATCAGGAAGTGGTAGCAGCAAAAAGTTCTCTTGAAACACACGTTAACAACAACATTATTTCATTTGAAGAAATTTGTAAATAATCTTAATTGTATTTTTCTAGGGAACCCTCAGGGACCAATGACCAGGGTGAAAATCACTTTGTTTGTATTTAAGATTTAATATAATTCGAATCAGAAACTGATTTTACTGTGAATTAAGAACAGGCAATAATATTTTAACGATCCTTTCAGGTTTAGAACATGGCCATACAACAGCCATACAACACAAATGCTATTACATTTTTTGGGAAGAAATATTCTGCATTCTTTTAGGGAAACGCTGCATGTTCTTCTTTGTATCCTGTTCTGTGAAGCCATGTATGAATCAGCATTTGTTTTAATGCAGTGGTTCTCAAACCTTTTCAGCAGGAGGAACCCTTGTGTAGGGTGAATCATTTCAAGGCCCCCAAAAGTAAACTCGAAACAAAACAGTTTTACTCTAAAAAATGTTCATGTTAAGAATTTCTCAGCTGAGACTCAGAACATCCCAGAGTCTTAGCATTTATAAGCATGTTCATGGCTAACCGTTCTGTACACTAGTACATCAACTGAGGTTTTGGTGAGCTTATTGTGTATGTGTTACATAAAATTTATATCTGATTATTTATTAATTTATTAGTTGTAATATTTTTATTATTTTTTTATTATTTTTAATAGTTTACATAGATTGACAATCATAACACAAATATAAAAAAAATGTATTTCCTAATTTAGATTCTAGAATATCCATGCAGCCTCTCCAGCGCCATCTGGTGGCCCCCAGTTTGAGAACCACTGTTTTACTGTATATGCTATTTCTTTTCACATTTATAAGTCACCACGTGTTGAAAATTAAAAGTGTTGAATATGTTAGTCGTTTCCATGTGAGATACATTGTACACCAACATTATTCTGAACACTCAGTAAAAGCTGCAAAGCCATACCCACAGTTTTATTGCAAATTTTTTAATAG
This sequence comes from Kryptopterus vitreolus, assembly GCA_030449085.1. NCBI lineage: Eukaryota > Metazoa > Chordata > Actinopteri > Siluriformes > Siluridae > Kryptopterus > Kryptopterus vitreolus. Next base: position 13,081,727 of record JACRUU010000013.1, read on the forward strand.
TTATACTGAATGGTCTGTTTACTAGTTATATAGATTTAATAGTTATTTTAGCCCCTACTATACAAATTGATTGCACTTGGTACATTTAATGTGTAGCTAACGTTTAATGTGTAGTATTTTGGTTGTAATATCTACTGTATACTTCAAAGAACTTACATACACTGCTGTTATAATATTATAATGAAGGTTCAGGTGAGAAATGTGTCCTGGGGTTACAGGGTTTTAACACCTATTATTTAATACAATAACACTCATAATCTATTTATTGTCCCTAATGAGCAAGGGAATATGGCAAGGGAAAATCTCCTTGAGATAGAAAAGGAAACACTGAGTGGAACCGCACTACACGTGTACATGGACACATACAGGTTCCAATATTTTGAGTCTCTTGTTTTTCTGACCATGCATGAAATTTCCTGAACATCTTAGTTAGCTACTTGTTGCTCCAGTTACTTGCTAAGAACAACTATAGAAATTTACCATTTACCAGCGAGATAACCAAGAACAAGAAGATCCAAGTAAATGAAGGAAGGAATCCTATATAAAGGATCGGGTTATTCATTCCAGATTTGCTCGTCTCTAGCGATGTCCCAGTTTTTCATTGAAGTGAGCCAATAACACGCTTTTTATTAAAACCACTTCTACAAGAAACTCACCACAGACCAATCTAAATTTTTTTGCAAAATTGTTTTTAAAATTAATTTTAAAGATTTAGATTAAAGTTAAATGAGGAAATATAAACTAAATGAAAACTAAATTATGGCATAATTATGACATCTCTAAAGCTTTTTTACACTATTGATCTCGGGAAAGTCATACAAGCCCAAAACTGACTTACATACTGACGTACAAAAGAAAAAACACAAGACCCATCTGTTAAATCTGGAGTCGCGGTGTTGATAGAAGAGAAAACCATGAAGTTTACCATTTACAATTTTCTGTAGTGTTAAATTAAAAAAATCAGCAAAAAGAAACACATTATAGTGAAATAATTATGAAATAATCATAAATACTGCATTAGTTATGCTTCATGACATATATTCTGATATTTTCAGAAACAGTTGTCAGCATTTTAAGATGTATAGATTTCACATTACTATTGGGGGGAACACTCTTCTCTTCAATCTCTTCAATTTTCTGACACAACCAGTCAAAAATAAATAAATAAATGTATGTATATATGTATATGTATATATATATATAGATAGATAGATAGATAGATAGATAGATAGATAGATAGATAGATAGATAGATACAGACACACACACACACAATATTGGGGAGGTTACTTTGGAATTGTAATAGATTACAGATTACAAATGACCCTATTAAAAATGTAATAAGGATTGTAACTTTTCAATTATTTTATAAGTAAAGTTTAGAAGTAAGTTTTCTATTTACTTTGTAAGTAAAGTAACTGATTACATTTGATACTTTTTTATTACTTGCATTTGTCCACTAGGTGGCACTTTTAACATTCTAAGGAAAATAGTTTCAAACCCTCTGGAAAAACAGGTTATTTTTAGAAAGTAACTATAATTATATTATTTTATTTTTTTCAGTTACTGTAACGTATATATTATATTCAGTTATTCAGTTCATATATTCAGTTAATGTAATGTGTATATATATATATATATATATATATATATATATATATATATATATATCTATATATATAGACATGTTATTAAGATCTGCCGACAAAAATGTTACACCTTGTAGAACATGAAGTGTGTGCAGGAACAGTCCTCAGGGACCATAAAAGCGAAACAATTCTGACTTTTCTAAAGATAAGCCTGAAGAGCATTAGCATGTGAATAGGCACACTTTTATTGTTTCTGACTTTCTCTTTCAATAGTCAGAGTGTGGGAAAGCTCAGGAGGAAAGAGTCACAACTATGTCATTAACATCCTCTAACATAACTCTAGCGCCCCCTGGATATTTTGTTAAACACAAGGGAATGAATAGACACACTTATTGGTATGGTAGTGAACAAATCACTCAATAAATCATAAAACAATAAAAAATAGCTAAAGATTATGTAGACAGTTATGAAGCCAAAAGTGTAGATGATATTACTGTAAAGCTAATTATTATTATTAATATTAGGCAGAACATTTGGTGCAACTATCTAATGATTATGTTTGGGTGTATATTAAATGGTTTTGCTTTTGGAAAATTAAAGTAAAAAAAAAAACTAAATTAAGCAAACATTAACAACAACAACAACAAAAACACATGGCACGTATGAGCAGTTATGACGAGGATGTGCCATTGACAGTGACATTGATCCCAAAATCATGCAAGAAAACTGCTCACTAGACAGGGTCACCACTTTCCAATATCCTGTGACACCAACCCCGTTTTTTAACTCCTCCACCTACTTTCTCAGACAAGAACCCCTACTTTCACCTACTTTCATAAGTCGTTGAGAACTTTCCAGGAGTTTTCTGTATGGGCAGAATGATAACAAATATGCTTAAACTTATTATTACTATTATTATTATTATTATTGCCTTCTTGTAGATGCTGGTAGAATCCAGTTAGGAGCTAAGGCTGCAGTCTTGACAATGCATGTCTATGTTAGACATTAATATAATCTATAAATGTTTCTATTTATTAGAGATATTTTAAGTGATTTGTGATATTCATGAGCTGTATTTCCATTTTGGGAAAATCTTGTTAACTGTCAGTTTTATATTATTGATCAGAATTTTAATTGGGTCATAATTTGTGCACTGGTCTTCATTTGGACTGTTTATTTATTACTGTTCATTTAGACAATACATGACAATACAAGACAATGTTAGTGCCTCTAGGTTTAGTATGCCTTTATTCAAGGGTACTAGACTTTGTCCAAAACGATATCTTTTGTGACACATTGTGTTTTATTGCTATTTCTAACGAAATATCTTCCCATATATCAGATTTTGTCTCTTGTTTCCTGTGTCATTTGTAATGATGAGCTGCTCAATTGTGAGTGTTACATGTCTTGAAGAACCTTTCAAGTGATGTCATTAAAATGTATTATCTACAAGAATATTTCCATATATAGAACAAATAACAAAAGTCTCAATCCTTTTTCTCAATTAACTGATTTAATAATAATATTTTAAAAATACAAATGAATGATTCTTTTTAACTCTCTTGTAAAATACACATTCAAGAAACATTTGATTCACTAAAATTTGGACAGTAACCTATATACGTTTCTGTGGGATATGTATTAAACAGGGTAAACTTAGAACTATAATCTTGTCAGAAAAAAAAAAATTTCTCCAAACCAGTTGCATTTCTGCTTGTATAAGAGTCCAGGAATTTGTGCACATTGCAACTGCACAAGTGTCATTGTTTATTTCGTGAATAGCAAAGACTTTTACCCACAGAGAGTCATTAGCACGTGAATGGACACACTTCTTTTGTCCAGCGCTTCAGTTCAGTCGGAAAAGTGTGGGAAAGTGGAAGAGAGCCGAGTCACACTTCTCAATTGCACCTTTACATTTTTTGACAGACTGTCAGTCACCTAACGGGTTGTTGACATTTTATGCATGATTTCCTGTCTGCTAGATTTCAAAGTCCTTGAAAAATGGATATGGAAGTTTGTTGATAACATTCACATATCCTTCACATATTATAACACTACACATGCATTTTTTGTGATTTATCCATAAGGCCATGTAAAGCAAATGCGTGTCAGTTAGCATACTATTTGATCGTGGAAAGATTTTGAAGGGACGTGATCAGACTTGCCTCCAGATGGCTAGTGACGTCAAACTCTGTGTTTTAAGTCGTCACTTAGGGCCCATTCAGCACTCTGAAGCTTTTGTACTCCATTGATCTCAGCACAGAAGACTCGGTGTGGGAAACTCGGATGAGCTCTAAACACAAACTGACTTACAAAGGCATGCCATGAGACACATCTGCTCCATCCGAGCTGCTGGTTTTAAACATGTTCCCCTTACCTTAGCAAAAACTCCAACGCTACATGTTATACATACATGCATTAAGTCTTGGAGCAGATAACCTTTAATCCAGTGATAAGACTTTACAACATTAATAAACAACATTAATTCACAATTATTGGTGCAACATATGTCTTGATTTAAATAGCAAAGGTTCTGACATCACATTTCAGCCAATAGGAATCTTTCCCTCCAGATGGTGAGTGAAAGTGGTGCCACTATGAATCCATTCACAAAAGTGAAACATTCAGATATGCCCAATATGCAAAGTTCAACATCAGTAAATATAACATATATTTGAATAGCATGTTTTGTGTTAAAGGCGCGATTAATTTGCTTCTTACTTTTACAGTTTACTTACCCTAAGAATATATAGATTATTTGTAAAATGTCAAACCAAGGCTTCTATGCATGTGTATTAATTGGATAAAAATAAACTGTGAAAAAAGTATACTTGTGCTTCATGGACTGCCTCCTGAAGGTCAAAGTTATGCACACTTATAACCAGTGAATCCTTGGGCTTCCTGAAAATAGGTGTGAATTCATGAAGAAAGTTGATCTGACCTTTAATGCGCTTCATTGTCCCTATACATAATGTATAAATACAGTGTACATGCTTATACTGTTCATTAACAGCTTCTGTGATACAGACTGATATAAGACTGTGATACAAATCCTTTCAATAATTATGTTTTAACTTATTTAAGCGTCTTTTACCACATGTCAATGTGAATAATACTGCTAAATGACAAACAGCCCCTGAGGGTCCTTTCTAGTAGATATATTAGCATGTGAATAGGCACACTTCTATTCTCTCTGATCCTGTCTTTGAATAGTCAGAGTGTGGGAAAGCTTGGGAGGGAAGAGTCACAGTCGATCCCAAACTCCACTAGCTACAGGAATATTTTGGATGCACCCAGGGGAGTAGCCACGCTTATGGATATGAGTGGAAACCTTTTTTTTCTTTTCTCGTTAGCATAAGGATTGTCATGTGGGAATAGGCACACTTCTTGCCACTTTAAATAATGATGAAATGGAAATTGCACATGAAATAAAAGGAAAAGTCACATTTCTAAGAAAAGATGATAAATATTATGTTTGGTTATTTATGCATACATCTTCAAAAGATATGTCGGCAGCAATTAAGACAATACATTAATACAATAATAATGATTGTATAGTTTTCATTTCAATTTGGTGAAATTATTTCATCTTGCAAATCATCTTGAATAGCTTGATGTTCCCTACATCCTAATTTGTATTTTATACCAATAAATACCACAGCACTTTAGAATTATACACATGTAAACAGTGATGATGAACAGGTGCTCTGCCCTTGACATTGATCCCAAACATCTGGTAGCAGATATGTATCCTGTAGTGGGTCATGAATTTCCCAATTTCACCCATCAGCCCAGCCCCCCCCAAAATTAATAAATATTTCTAATTAAATACGGCTAAATGCTCTCTCTTTGTGATTTGTAAAAGAGGAAGCTAGTGGTGGAGAAGATATCGGATCAATAGCAGCATTGAGCAGCTAAAATCTCTTCTGCCTCCAAAGTTGCTCAACCATCAACCTGACTGCCAAGCTGTATAATGACATATATCCTGGAGATGACAGGAAGAGAGAAACTATCTTCAAAAAAGTACTGAAGGGGAAATTTTCTGACTCAGCTGAGCTATACATAATCATCAGTAAAAAGAGAAGAGTACAGTAGTGAGCAGTAGTGAATATCTGTATTTTGTGTCACGTCTTTATCATGTTTCAAACTGAAAAGCCTTAAGAAAGTTTTATGTTTACCCATAAAAGGAAAATTCTTATTTTTAAGAATTATTACTTTGTTACAAAAAAAAATCAATTGAATGGATTTGGAAAATGTATGACTGACTTGAATGGAGGCCTCATTAAGTTGTTACATCATACTCTGTCTTACAGAATTATCCAAGCTACTTATGTGGTACATTATTACAAAGTAAAGCAATACAAAAAATCATGATGTCATATTTCATTGTCACTTTCCCTCAGAATTGATATTTATAAATATAAGAAATTATAATTAAATTTATTGCAACTTATATAGGTACATTTGCATTTACATTTGCAGCATTTAGCAGACGCTCTTATCCAGTGCTTTGAGTCTCTATCAATCAATAAATCAATGTGTTAGATTACAAACATAAGATACAATCAATCTAAAACTCTTTTGAGAGGATTTTTTTAAAAACAAAGTGGTAGTTTAAATATTTCATAAACAGGTATGTCTTCACCCATCACTTAAATATAACCAGTGATAGTCAATATTTAGTAATGTGTTATTATTATTATTATTATTTTTAATAAACATTCAATTCATTAGTTTCCATAAAAATCCGTTATCACTGAGATTTTATCTTCTTTTACACTTTAAATTCTTTGTTAAAGATCATGCCATTCATTTAAATATGAAGTTTCTCCCATTCCGATACCCAAGGATCCCTTGTCAGCATGAGTAATATATGTTTTATGTGCTTCATTTCCTAATTACAGTAACAATCATTAATAAACATAATACACCACAAAATAAAGTAAAAATGTAGTTTACATCATTTATGGAGCTTGAATTAAATACAGTTGAATTGAATTTTCAAAGGCATACCATAAATTACATATACAGGATCAACTGAAATATCTGTAATCTTATTTTCATCGGGTGACAAGATTTTCAGAATCCATTAGCAAATGTATAGATGCACTCATTTGTTTGCTTTATAATCTCTGTATGCAAATAATCCAGGATGGAAAACTACAGGAATATTAGCATTTTTGCCTTTTCAATTTTAATAAAGCCTCAAATCCCAAATCAGACATTTTGTTGTTAAACAAGTATACTGGAAAGAAGGGAAAACAAGACCGAACTTTCTGTGATTGTTTTATTTCGCCTTGTTACGGGTCCAATACATTCATTTAATCTTTTTTTAATAATCACCTTCACAGAAGGTGTGAATCCAAAAAGGATAATTGTTCACTATGAAGTACAGGTTTTAGGACAAACTGATATTTAGTGGTTAAGAAAAAAGAGCTTTTATATGTAGGGAAAACGCCTTTATAAAAGGCACACAACAATATCTGTACCAGACATAAGAAATGGATGAAATAACGGACATTGTTCTAAACATTAGAAACAAATTATTCTTCACAATGCAAAGCATTGCAACACATGTTTTTTCTATAAAAGCATCTTTATGATGTCTTGTAGTTGAAGAAGAAATCACGTGCCATATAACACATTATAAAATGTATTAACCAGAGTAAATGTTACCCAACAGGACAAAAAAAAAACATAGTTATTACTCTCATATTATCATACCAATGTGGTCAACAGTGTTTAGAAGAGAAAAGTTCTAGCCTGGTGAGCTACCAGGGCCTCCAGAGGGAGTTCTTTACTGAACTTTGCTGATGATCTTCTGCTCTGTAGAACTCAGCCAGGACATTTTCACTCCTTTTCTCGTCTGTAGATAGCTGGACATGGTTCAGCAGTTTTCTCTGACTTTGTTTCTTCACCTCTTCTTTAGACAGAAAGTGGACAACTTCATGGACACATCTGGAGTCTTGATTAACATTTGCTGAACTGGAGGAGAACGCAGGCTGCTGCTGTCGTCTCAGGAAGTTAACTGTCAGATATCCCCAGGATATCTGCTTTCTCCTGGTTGAGGAACTCTGCAGCCAGGAGAGACTTCAGCTGCTCAATGCTGTTGTTGTTGTTGATGCAATCTCTGCGCATCTTCTCCACCACCGGCTTCCTCATCTACAAATAACAACGAGAGAACATTTAGACATCTTGACCCAGAAAGTGTTATTGAGTACAAGGATGTTCATTATAAGCAGTGAACGAAAGCAGGGTCTGAATTTACCTTGTTGTTCAGTTGTTGTTCATTTGAGATTTCTGAAGTAATGGTTGGTGCCATGGCTGTGTGTCTCTGTGCTGTAGATCTCTGTGTGTGACGTGAACTGGCTGCATCTCCTCTATTTATACTCCCAAATCTCCATATGAATGTGTGGGTCTTGGGCTTAGTAGAGTTTCTCACACTTTGGAGCCAATAGGAGAGTTTGGACATACAATGAGGAATGCAGGGCTGCCACATGCTCATTGAACTTCTAGCACAGGACAATGTTTACGTCTCAGGGGAGCAGGTGGAGGGGTGGGGTGATGATGTGTGAATCTGGGAAAATGGTGACCTTGTAAAAAGAGCAGATCTGCTGACTGGTATTGGGCTCGATGCCAATGACAGTGCACACGTGCTTCATCTACACTCACTTATGTGGAAGTGTGGCACAACCCTAATTATTGCTTCTGCAATTGTATTATAAAATAACTGGGTTTTTGAATACATTTTTTTTGTTCCAGAGAATGAAAATTTTTTAATAAAGTTAATATTTGAATATATCCTTTAGTATGATTATAATGTTGAATGTCCACTATCCAATAGTCCCAATATTTTAGTTGTGTATTGTTTCATGTCCTTTTCAGTCAGTGTGAGTTTGGAGCTCCTCTGTGTTTCCCACACTGAGTCCACTGTTCTTATCTCAATGGACTACAAAAGCTTTAGAATCCTGAAAGAACCATCCACGATGGCTAAACACTGTGTGTTGGATTGTAAAGTGACATCACTCACCATCTGGAGGGAGAAGTCTAGACATGCTGCTAGAATCATTTTTTTTTCTGTTATAGTAAAATATTTCCATTTTTATTTTTTATATTTTGAACTCATTAGTTTAATTTGAATGAGCTGATTTTCCTTATAGTCTTGATTTCTCAGGTAATGTGAAAATCAAGCAGAGGTTTGATTTTTAAATGAATTTGTCAAAAAGGGTTTGGTATGCTGATGCAATTAAGAAGCGTGATTCTGCTCTCCTGTGCGTTCCCACACTTTTCCCATTAAAATGAAGCAGTGGTCAATAGACGTGTGTCCATTCAGATACTTATGATTCTCTGGGTTAAGAAGATCCAGACAGGTATCTTCACATAAGCGATAACTTATAAAACATTCTGACTAAATTTGAATAATTGTTAATGAGAAAATAAAAGAAAATAATAAAATGAGAAAATGTGAGGTGGAATGAGAAAATGTATCACTGTTTTTGCATTTATTCTCTTATTTTCCCATAAGGGAAGGGGGTAGATCAGTGATTAAGACACTGGGCTACTCATCGTAAGGTCAAGCTCCAGTATCCCCAAGCTGCCATTCTTGGGTCCTTGAGAAAGGCCCTTAACCCTCTGTGCTCCAGGGGGGATGTATCATGGCTGACCCTGCGCTCTGAGCATCCAAAAAAAAAGAAAAAGAAAACCAAGAATGGATACGCGAAGAAACAATTTCACTGTGCTGTAGGGTAAACGTGACAAAGTGTATTATAGATTTTTTTCCTTATTTTATATAATATTCCTATTTATATGTATATTTTCTGATACATACATTTCAGCAGCAGATAATCAGATTTACATTGCACTGCAAATTGTATTCTGCGCATATAACTATGTTTGTGACACATAAAAATCTTGAATCCTGCCTTAAGGAATGCAATCAAAATACCATTAAAATGATCCACATGATATGATTTTTTCATTCTACTATCTATCTGGTTTATTTAGAATTGACAAAATAAATAATCTAAATAATATTCAGTGTACAGTACCGTAATAATTAACAACTCTTGACTATTTGATAAAATTCTCCCAAATCTAGTGGTAAATTAACTTACTTTTATCCTTCTTCATATTCCATTCCATTAAACAAAAAAATTGGGAAACATTGTTTTCTTTTCTTTTTTTTTTTAATTATTAAAGGGGCATGGTCACTTAATATATAGCTTGTTTTTTTTTTTATAGAATTGCTAAATAAATCCTTTTAATCAGAGATGCCCATTTTCCCCCCTATGAAGAATCAAATATCAAACTTGATTATGAGCCATGGGACAAGGGTATGTTGCATTATACTAAACATTAAAAGTTTACCAGGGGTCCTATTATGATTTAGTATTTAAAAAGAATGAAATATGCAGATTCTTTTTTCAAAGTTCTTGTTTAGTGAAACTCAAAGTACAATGATGAAAAATACAACTTATAGAATTTAATCCATAATACAGTTATATAGCTATCCAAGTCAGCACAAGCCAACTTCCCATATGGTCCAATGCATTTTGAGTTCATGACAAAATTCATCACACAGAAAGAAATACTTTGGACATTTTTTTTTTATTTTAAGTGCAATTTGTGTTAAGGCAAAACATTCTTACATGTGATAATATATCACAACACTTACTTGAAGTATTCAACACACATGATGCCCATAATAAAGCAGAGTTTAAACAGTTTATCTTTACAAAAAACACACTTTTCCAACAGATAAAAGTTAGATATCAAGTTATTTTTTTCTCACAGAAACAAATGAGGAATGAAACAACCATCTCAACACTTTCAATATCAAAATGTATGCTTCGTATTGAACAGTACCATACAAAAGGTACATGATAATCTTTGACTAAGCAAAAACAAGCAAAACTTCTCAAATTAAATGAGAAATGAATATAAATAATCAACAAGTAACATATTGATAAACAGTTATATTTCAAAGAAATGTATATTGTTAACTCTGATTTAATCAGTATGGGATCACCTTGACAGAAGGCATTTAAATTGTATAGTTCACAAGAGAACTAGCAAACAAATATCTGAACATCAGATATAATCAGAATTTTGTAAAACCAAAAAATCTCTAATATTTCACACACACACACACACACACACACACACACACACACACACACACACACACACACACACACACACACACACACACACACACACACACACACACACATATATATATAATGCATTGAATGATTTTCTTAAAATTTAAATTGCATTGTGAAAAAGGTTCCATGAACTGAAAACAATTCAACAATATTATTATATATTAACAAACTTGCATTATCATTATTGCAGATCAAACTGGAGTCTTCCAGCATCTTCATGAAAATCTTTCTCAAAGTTGAAAGGTATATTAGTATATTGCCATAAGATATGAATATAACACGACAATAATGACTTTTTACAAAAAGCATTAAGAATCCTTTTCAAACTAAAGGTGAAACAAAATGAAAAGTCCACATAGACTTCTTTCTTCTGCTATGAGTCTTGATCTTCACTTTACCAGGGCCTCCAGAGGGAGCACTTCAACGAACTCTTCTCTTTACAGATGAACTGATGCTCTGTTGAGCTTGGCAGAGTTAGAACACTTTCCCTCCTGTTCTCATCTGTAAAAGGCTGGTGACTCTGAACGTGGTTCAGCAGTTTTCTGTGGCTCTGTGTCTTCACCTCCTCTTTGGACATGAAATGCACAATATCTTGGACACATCTGGAGAAGCCTCGATTGACAGATGCTGAACTGGAGGAGGATGCAGGCTGATGCTTTCGTCTCAGGAAGCTGACTGTCATCTCCAGGATATCTGCTTTCTCCAGCTTGGAATCAGGTTGCTGGTTGAGGAACTCTGCAGTCAGGAGAGATTTCAGCTGCTCAATGCTGCTGTTGATGCGATCTCTGCGCATCTTCTCCACCACCGGCTTCCTCATCTACAAAAAACAACAAGAGAACATTTAGACATCTTGCACTAGAAAGAGTTATTGAGTAGAAAGCAGGTAATCATAAGCACTGAAATGAAGCAGGATCTTAATTTACCTTGTTGTTCAGATGTAAGTGCTCATTTGAGAGGGTCATTGCTGAAGTAATGGTTGGTGCCATGGCTGCGTCTCTCTGTGCTGTAGATCTCACTGTGTAGAGTGTGATTTGTACCGGCTGCATCTCCTCTATTTATACTCCCAAATCACCATATGAATGTGTGGGTCTCGGGCTTGTTGGAGTTTCTCACACTTTGGAGCCAATAGGAGAGCTTGGACACACAATGAGGAGTGTAGGGCTGCCACATGTTCAGAGGTCTTCTAGTAGAGGACAATGTGTAAATCTCAGGGGAGCAGGTGGAGGGGCGGGGTGTTAGAGATGGACCCCTTACAAAGTTGTGTGAATCTGGGAAAACAGTGACCCTGTAAAGAGAGCAGATTTGCTGCCTAACCAATGCCACAATCAATGCACACGCTCGTCATAAACCGTGCACGTACTGATGCACGTAGTTCAAATATTATGTGGTATTTATTGGTATAAGAAAGAATATATTACAGGAACAAGCAACACAAGTCTTTTAATGCAAGAAAGCATGTATTTGTCCATATAATATCTAATATCAACCCATTATATTTTTACTTTTATGAAAGTAATGCAAACAGCAAATGTATCAGTGATTTTCTTCAACTGCACTTCTTCTTTGTAAATATTTGTGTAAATATTTAAAGTAATATATATCACAATATTTCAAGCATTTTTTACAACTCATGACTGCATCACTATTTAAGCTAGCTGTAAGTGTGCCTATTCCCACATGACCCTCTTTATGATGTTCTGATTCACATGACAGTACCATAATTATGCTAATAATGTCAAACGGGTGTTAAAGATCCCCCTCATATCCATAAGCGTGTCTACTCCCCTGCGTGTACCCAAAATACCCTGTGGCTGGTGGAGTTCGGGATCGACTGTGACTCTTCCTTCCTGAGCTTTCCCACACTCTGACTATTCAAAGATGGGATTCGAAACAATAGAAGTGTGCCTATTCACATGTTAATACTCTTTTAGAAAAGCCTCTCAGGGGCTGTTTGTCATTTAGAGGAATTACTCACACTAACCTGTGGTTATCATAGTATCATAATATCATAGTATCCTAACAGAACTAACACCCTAACGTTAGAAATTATCCTACAAACTATTTTTTTTAATCTCTCTTGAAATTAGTAAAAAAAATGCCTCTTGTTGTTTTGTTTTTTAGATTCAAAACACTGAACATCCGCCATACTGAAGATTTTCCCTTCATTATGAAAAATGTAATGGTTATTAAAAAGTGCTTCCAAACTGCTTCCAGCCAGAACACAAGCAATTTAATGTATGTATTTCTGAAATGCCAGTTGATGCATATGACACGTATCATAGATCATATTGGAGGCACTAACTGCGATAGTATCTGCTTGAAAACAAAAACACACCATCTTTTTTATATGATTGTAAATAAATTCAGGCAACAAGGGGTTAAGAAATAATCTTTTTTGAGTAATGACGCCAACACTGGCAATGTCCTTGCTGGAGTGTGACATGATTTGTGTCATGTGCAGGTGCGATGGATGGCGTACAAACCAATAGGGAGTTAGGAATGTTGATATATTCAATATATGTTAATATATGTTATACTTCTTAACCGACTACAATCAAATTCACTCTACAATTTATCTGGATTTCTTTTAAAACGATGTCAAACCAGAAAGAAAACTAGCAGAAATGAAATAGGAGTAAGGAGGCTTTTTTTTTTTTTTAAACGTAAGGAGTATAAAATGTAGATAATTGAATGAACATGTAAGGCCACATGGGCCACATCAACATTACGGTTGCCCTCGAAAGGCCAGTTGTAGCTAAGACAGTATATTTCAGGGGTCTTCAAATAAAATTGTTTAATGTACATTAAATGGAGCTTATGGAGAATATATATATATATATATATATATATATATATATAATATATACTGCTGTAGGACACAAACACCTGTACTGACCTTCATGTGCCTGATATTAATTAGATTTTATTACAAAATAGCGCTCAGCATATGATTATTTCATTAAGGAAAAAGATTTTGCGGTCTGCCCTTTACATTCGTGAAAAGATAATCTACCTACCTGTCTCAAAAGCTCTTGTTTTCCATCTTTCATTTGTCCATTTTTAGGGAGACACAATTATTTCTCTTAAATGCAGAATAAGAACGCTTTGTATAGTTTTATCAAACACAATAATGTGTTCAAGAAATAATATATGTAATATTGCATACAGCTCGAGTTGTCGCTAAATTAAAGGGACCAGGTTTTAAACCAGCAGCTTGGCTGGAACAGATGTGTCTTATGTCTTGCTTTTGTAAGTCAGTCTGAGTTCAGAGCTCATCTGAATTTCCCACGCCGAGTCTTCTATGTTGAAATCAATGGAGTACAAAAGCCATAGAGATCTAAACGGAGCCTTCCTGATGACGAAACACACTGAGTGTGACATCACTTAATTTCTGGGGGCAAGTTTCAACATGTTGCTACTAAAACATTCCACAGTTCAAATAATATGCTAACTGGCTAGCACTTAATTCAAATTTATGGATAAAAAAACACAAAAAAACAGACAAGTGGTTTTGGAGTATGTAAATATGAAAAATCCACACACTCCACATAATCCACATAATAAAAATGAAATAACTTCCATTTTCCATACTGTTTATAACACAATATATAATATAATGAAATCCACATTGTATGCTGTGTGTGTGTGCGTGTGTATTTGCAACCTGGCCCAGGGGGTGGTCTTTTTTGCATTTATCATTTAGAAAACCAGGCCCAACTTTAGGCACCAGTTAAAAAGTAGTGTACCAGTCCAACTCCCACGACATTACAAAATCTTCCCAGGTTTAAATAGTATGCTAACTTGCAAGCACTTTCCGGTATCCTTATAAGGAAAACAATCACGTACAAGTGAATACATGAAGAATACGTATACGAATAAGAATAAAGACATTAAACATCCAACAAAAAATTGCCATAATTCATTCATTATAAAAAAAAAAGATCTTTATCTCTGTTCACTTTGGAGACAGTCAGGAAACCATGCATAAAAAGTCAAATCAGGTGGCTGATCTTCTGCCAAATTAGCAATATCAAGAAATGTGATTAATCTCTCCTGCATTTTCCCACACTTTTCCCAATGAACCGCTGAACAATAGAAGTGTGTCAATTCAGATGCTAATGACGCTGTGGTTTAGCAGATCTTGAAAGGCTTCTTCACAAGTGTGCTAAACATTCTTTACTAAACATGACAGAAACATTGACACTTAGGCAATATGACCCAATACTTCCTGAATGTCTGTAATAGCAAAAAAACAAAACTATTGAGTTGGACTAATGTTTGAAAGGTAAAGAATGCTGGTTATCCTCCAGGTACTATTACATGTTGGTGACTAAAACTACTATTCGAATTTAACATACAGATAATTACATATAATAATTGAAACGGTTTTCTAATGTGGTGTTTCGTGGTTGATTTATTGCCTCATTGACGAAAAAAGCAAGAATACATTTCTCAACCTATTTCTACAGATTCTTTTTTGAACTGCTGTTCCTTCTCACTGAGTGCTTTGGTTTAAAAATGAATACATCTTAGAAAAGGAAATAATTTAGACTTTTTTATTAGTTCAATATAAACGAGTGACTTACTCATAGGTTAGAAAACACATGATAACATATCACAACTTTCACTTGAAGAGTTCTTCAAGATACATGGCACTCATCACAGAGCGGAGTTTAAACAGTTCGTCTTTACAAAAGACACATTAAACATTTTCAACAGAAAAAGTAACCTTGTTAAGTACAAAAGGTATTTTTAACAGTATTAAAAACAGATATTGCAATAAATTGCAATAAAGAAAAATGTCACAACAGATTCTGTCATTGACAAAGTGTAGAATTCACATACAATAGTACCATCGAACTGATACATTATAGACCTTCATTCAAGTTAATGAAAGGTAATTTAACAATGCTACCATAACATTATAATTATACATCATAAAAAGAAATGCTTAATATTTCTGTATTAATCAGAATGTTATTACCTTCATAGAAGTATTATACATGTTTTCATTTATTAGATAAATATATAGTGTATATGGTACTGTATTTCCCAGTATTCAACACCATTTCCTCGAAATATCATTAACCTTGATCAAATATAATCAAAATATTGTAAAATCAAAAAATAATATAAATGTTAGTTCTGTGTAGAACAAAGTTTCTTTTTCCAAAAAAAGGAAGTAACAGGTGGTGCATGAACTAAATATCATTTGTAATAACAAACATTGTAAAGACTGCAGATCTTAGTGTTCCTCCTAACTCGATCTTTAGCAATAATCATTCTTAGACAGTAGAAAGGTATTATTCTATTGCCATAATGCAATAATAACATGTTACGCATAAACGATGTAATCCTGTTCCCACATAACGGGAAATAAGAACTAAAAAAGTCCACATAGACATTTTTTTGTTTTATTCTTCTTCACCAAGGCCTCCAGAGGGCGCTCTTTACTGAACTGTTATCCTTGCTGACAAGCTTCTGCTCCCTCCTGTTCTTATCCAAAGATGGCTGCAAATTGTGGAAGTGGTTCAGTAGTTTTCTCTGATCTTGTGTCTTCACTTCCTCTTTAGACAGGAAACTGACAACCTCATGGACACATCTGGAGAAGCCTCGATTGACAGATGCTGAACTGGAGGAGGATGCAGGCTGATGCTTTCGTCTCAGGAAGCTGACTGTCATCTCCAGGATATCTGCTTTCTCCAGCTTGGAATCAGGTTGCTGGTTGAGGAACTCTGCAGTCAGGAGAGATTTCAGCTGCTCAATGCTGCTGTTGATGCGATCTCTGCGCATCTTCTCCACCACCGGCTTCCTCATCTACAAATAACAACAAGAGAACATTTAGACATCTTGCACTAGAAAGAGTTATTGAGTAGAAAGCAGGTAATAATAAGCACTGAAATGAAGCAGGATCTTAATTTACCTTGTTGTTCAGATGTAAGTGCTCATTTGAGAGGGTCATTGCTGAAGTAATGGTTGGTGCCATGGCTGTGTCTCTCTGTGCTGTAGATCTCTCTGTGTAGAGTGTGATTTGTACCGGCTGCATCTCCTCTATTTATACTCCCAAATCACCATATGAATGTGTGGGTCTCGGGCTTGTTGGAGTTTCTCACACTTTGGAGCCAATAGGAGAGCTTGGACACACAATGAGGAGTGTAGGGCTGCCACATGCTCAGAGGTCTTCTAGTAGAGGACAATGTGTAAATCTCAGGGGAGCATGTGGAGGGACGGGGTGATGAGATGGACTCTCAGAATGCTGTCTGAATCTGGGAAAGTGGTGACCCTGTAAAGAGAGCAGATTTACTCGCTGACGCTGGGATCAATGTCACTGACACTGTCACACGTGTAGAGCCTCAGTTACTGAAATGCAACAATTGTGCTGTAGTATTTATTAGTATTAAGTTGTAAATATAGCTAAAGATGCTGGAAGCAGAAATACACCTCTCAAACCATTGGTTAAACATTTACAGTTTTTTTGTTTAAGCATGTGCCTAGATGATCTAACATACAAATCAATAAACATGGTCAGAAATATTTATGAAAACAATTCAAACGGATATATATGTGATTATCTACAATTTGACATGTTTTTGGATGTCTTATGAATAAATATTTAAAGGTAATATTTGTCATAATATTTCCAGAATTCTTAAGTCCTTGTGAGTTATCACTATATAAGCTAGCTGTAAGTGTGCCTATTCCCACATGACCCTCTTTATGATGTTCTGATTCACATGACAGTACCATAATTATGCTAATAATGTCAAACGGGTGTTAAAGATCCCCCCTCATATCCATAAGCGTGTCTACTCCCCTGCGTGTAGCCAAAATACCCTATGGCTGGTGGAGTTCGGGATCGACTGTGACTCTTCCTTCCTGAGCTTTCCCACACTCTGACTATTCAAAGATGGGATTCGAAACAATAGAAGTGTGCCTATTCACATGTTAATGCCTCTTTTAGAAAAGACCCTCAGGGGCTGTTTGTCATTTAGAGGAATTACTCACACTAACCTGTGGTAAAAAAAAAAAAAACACTTAAATATCATAGTATCCTAACAGAACTAACACCCTAACACCCTAGAAATCGTTCAAATATAAGATTAATTCGTAGAATTATGTTTTAAATTCATTTTTATATTAAGTATAAATTATTATTTTATATACTGTATCTTATTACTTTCACATTATGCATGAACCATATCATTATTTAGCATACTGCTATTTACTATTAAATTTATTAAATATGACACTTATGAACTTCCTGTTAGATTCTAATTGCATTTCTTTGACTCTGTATACATGCCAAATGACAAGGTTAAATCTAATTTAGTCTAATTAACTTTTTTTCTTTTTTTTAATCAAGATGCAATATGAGACATTGATCTTTTTCGGTTTGTGCATTAAAAATTGGCACTCAGGTAAAATCAGGTGAGAACAGGTAAATTAAAGCAATGATTAAAAGGACTTCATCACCACTGAACTTCTGGAGGGAAAGATGCAATTTCCCCTGTTTTAATGGAGGTGTTAGCTTCAGCTATACATTATTTTGTCATTATGAGTAAGTTCATGAGTTCACAGAGGTTTAGTATGATTAGAACATCATGTATATTTAGGAAAATTGGAATTGTGTTAAAAGAGATGAAACGAATATTGTTTATAAACCCGAAATTCAGATTATTAAGGATTTTATGAATTATCTTGGTGAAGTCTGAAATGTCTTCAAATATACAGTGTATGAGTTATTACTAAGTTACAGGTATCTGGTCTGAAACCAGCAGTTTGAATAGAACAGATGTGTCTTGTGTCGTGTCCTTGTACGTCAATGTGAGTTTAGAGCTCTTCCGAGTTTCCCACACTGAGTCCTCTATGCTGAGATCAATGGAGTATAAAAGCAACAGAGACCTGAATGGACCCATAGTCATGACTAAACACATTGAGTCTGATGTTACTCGCCATCTGGAGGGAAATCTGGAGGGAAATCTGGAGGGAAATCTGGAGGGAAATCTGGAGGGAAATCTGGAGGGGATTCTGAACGTCACAACAAAATCTTTTCAGGTCCCAATAGTATGTTAACTTCTTAGCAATTATTTTAGATCCTGTTCTGGATAAATAACACACATTGTTCAAGTAATGTAATTTATTGTGGAAGAATATGTGAAAACATATTTCAGCATATAAAAAAAATACTTCTCCTACGATATATGCTTTATTAAGAATATTTTGCATATTTTTGTCCACTTAGGACATATAGAGTCAGAAAACCATCCTTAAAACATCTCAAAAAAATTAAGTTGACTGCATGGTGCAATAATGGGAATGTTTTATATGAATATTTTTTATTTTGTTGGCTATTTTTTTGGCTAACTTTTAACTAAATTTAACTAATAAATTTTTTTATTCGGGATATATGTACAACTGGTTAAGTTAAGAAATCAGGTGATAGCATATCACAACTTTAACTTGAAGTATTCTTCAAGACACATGGTAGAGTTTTAACACTTTGTCTTTACAAAAGACACATTAAAACGTGGAACAGTTAAAAACTGTAGGAAGGTATTTCTTATAGGTGATTAGTCAGAAAGAGCAATAAAAGACAATGTCTCAGATATTGCCAAGTGTTGGTTTCTAAAGTAACATACCATAAATTAGATACAAAATAAACCTGAATTAAGATTTTGAAAAAATCTAAATAATATTGTGATAAAATAACACTAGTGTTATATTTCATAGAAATTAAAATGCTTAAATATAATCAGCTTCATAGAAGTGTTTAGATGCATTTAGAATAACTATATTAATATACTATCAAATGTAATTCAGCACCTGAAAATGATCAAAAATGCTAAAAAATGAAACATTTGTAATAATCAAACAATCCAACCTAGAACAAGTATACACAATATTTTTCCTAAAATGGAAATATCACTTAATATGCCTCTTCAGGAGTTGAAAATGTTTAGATTACATTAATGTCTAACATATGTATTCTCAAGCTAATAAATGGGTTATACCAGAATCTTAATAAAGAAATAATTCTTCCATGAGAACGGAAGGCAATAATAACTTAGGTTAAACAAACTGTTATAATTCTGAACATGCAGAAGTAAAAAACATGAAATTCCACAGTGATTGCTTTTCCATGTTTTCATTCACCAGGGCTTGATCTTTACTGAACTATTTGCTGATGATCTGAAAATGGCTTCAGATTCTAGAAGTGGTTCAGCCGTTTTCTCTTCACCTCTTTTGACAAGAAGTGAACAATCTTGTGGACACATCTGGAAAAGCCTTGATTGGTAGCAGCAGAGCTGGAGGAGAACACAGGCTGCTGTTGTCGTCTCAGGAAGCTGACTGTCATCTCCAGGATATCTGCTTTCTCCAGCTTGGAATGGTTGAGGAACTCTGCAGTCAGGAGAGATTTCAGCTGCTCAATGCTGCTGTTGATGCGATCTCTGCGCATCTTCTCCACCACCGGCTTCCTCATCTACAAATAACAACAAGAGAACATTTAGACATCTTGCACTAGAAAGAGTTATTGAGTAGAAAGCAGGTAATAATAAGCACTGAAATGAAGCAGGATCTTAATTTACCTTGTCGTTCAGAGGATGGTGATCATTTGAGAGGGTCACAGCTGAAGTAATGGTTGGTACCGTGGCTGTGTCTCTCTGTGCTGTAGATCAATGTGTGTGACGTGAACTCGCTCCATCTCCTCTATTTATACTCCCAAATCTCCACATGAGTGTTTGCGCCTTGGACTTGTTGGAGTTTCTGACACCTTGGAGCTAATAAGAGACACACAATGAGGAATGTAGGGCTGCCACATGCTCGTTGAGATTTTACCAGGACAATGTTGATGTCTCAGGGGAGCAGGTGGAGAGGTGGGGTGATGGAGACGGACGTCTATATAAGTTTGGGAAAGTAGTGATCCATTAAAAGGATATTGGGATCATTGTCGGGGATAGAGCACACTTTCACTGCTTGCATGTGGACGTGGAAACACGTCATAGATCTAATGATTATCTGATTTCATTCTGTAGTTTTAGTATATTTAGTTTTTTTTTAGTAAATCTGAAATTGTCTCAAGAGAGAAGAGAATTGTTACTAATGTTATATATATATATATATATATATATATATATATATTATAGTATATTATATATATATTATATATATTAATGATTATAAATAGTGCTACATCTGAACAATTTAATGTACAATCAGTGCTTTAGACGACGGCATGATTTTCAACTGAAATGTGATTTTGATTTGAATGATGACGATCTGCTGCAGCTTCACTTCACAGGGATTGAAACTTTTTTCTTATAACGTTAACTTAAAACGCCACCTGGTGGACAAATGAAAGTAATCAAAAAGTAATCATATGTAATCAGTTACTTTACTTTTATAAAGTACATGAAAAGTTACACTACTTATTGCATTTTAATAGGGCAATTTGAAATCTGTAATCTATTACATTTCATTATATTACATTAAAGCATTAAAGTTAACTTTTCCATGTCATGTCTGTCATTCCGAGTGAGTTTTGAGCGCTGAGTTTCCTACACTGTGTCGCTGATATCAATGGACTACAAAAGCTTTAGAAACCCTAATGGCTCCTTAGTGTCGACTCAGCACTGTGCGTTGTGTTGTAAATTGACGTCACAGACCAGCTGAAGGGAATGAAATCTTTTCTTTTCATTTCTTTACTATGTTAATTTTAAAAATCAGAATGTAAAATCCCTTTCCTTAAGTAATCGGTAGCGTTATAGAGTGAGATTATTAAAATTATTCACCATGTATCCCATAATTGCATTCTGCATTCTGTTTCAGCCTAAAGCAAATTGCTTTTAAACCATTTAAACATTCTGATTCTACTTTCCTTGACTTTTCCACACTTTTCTCATTGACATGAAGCACTAGGAAATAGAAATGTGTCTATTCAAATGCTAACGATTTTGTGGTTAAGCAAATCCCGACAGGCTTCTTCTTAAAGTGTGGTAAAATCACATTTCTTAATCAAGTGAGGAAAAAACACTGACTTAGTTAGGAATAAAGCACTTTGTTTTATGATTTTATTATACACTTCCAAATAAACATATATTTGCTCAGTGACAGCATTGTATTGCACACAGTGGCAGTATTTTAGTAGATAGTCGATCATGTAACAAGAATGCAAGCGCTTAATTCATTTGATAGTTCACCATCACTTTTTTTAATGAAAAAATACTAATAAATCATTAATAAATATACACTTGTATCTATTTGATATTGTATTAGCTGTGATATGATTTCATCGAAATTTACATCTGTATTTTCACAATATTTTTCTGTGGAAAAAAAACCTGCATTAAGCCAACTAGAATTACAAGGAGTTGACTCTAATAAGTGAAGTGAGTCAAATGATTTGACTCACTGAAATAAGTCACTATTCACTATTCACTTTTAAGATTCATTGCCATTGGTCTTCATTTCTTTCTGACCATTTTTTATTCTTCTTTTTTTATGTCTTAACAAATCTTCACAAAACAGATATGATTCATTTTCATCTTTTTATTTGTTTCTTCTTATAATATATGCAGCACACAGTGAGAAATATTATAATCATTTCTCACAGACAAAAACATTTGTGATAATATATCACAACATTTTCTTGGAGCAATGTTCAAGACACACGGCACTCATAAAAGAGTAGAGGGAACGTTTGATCAGTCTTTACAAAAGACAGCTCAGAATTTTCCAACAGGTGAAATACACTAAATATGAATACACTGGTAATGAACCTACTGTTAGTAACACACTGTATGTATAATGGATATAAAAATATCAGAAAATAGGTACATTTATTATATAATATCACCAGACTGGTGGAAAACTTAATAAGTTGATCAACAACTGGAAGATAAAAATGATTGATCATGTACTGATCATAATCCTTTAATTGCTTTCTTTGAAAGCATATAAGGTAAATAGACCTTTAGTTAAATAGAATAGTACATTTTGCGATTCGATTAATGGAAACATTCTCAGAAATAAAACAAAACAAAAAAATACTTAATACACAACTAATATAGTATTAATTTGAAAACACGACAGTTTTCCTAAAATGGAAATAGTATATAAAAGCAAGAACTAATAACAAATTTAGTTAATCTGTTCAGGTCTAACATAGACACAAAATATCAAAATTGCTTGGATGATTCTTTCTTAAGAAAGAGATTCATAAAAATATTGCCATAGGCAACAAAGCAGTGTTCAATTTTTAAATTCATAATGCTCTGACAGAAAAGCTGAAAAATCCAAAGATTTCTCTGCTTTTCATCTTTATCTTTTCTTTACCATGGCCTCCAGAGGGCGCTCTTTACTGAACTCTTCACATTGCTGCTGATTTTCTGTCCTGAAGAGCTCAGCTGAGTGAAAACTCTTTCCCTCCTGTTCTCATCTGAAGATGGCTGGAGGTTCTGGAGGTGACGTAAGAGCTTTCTCTGGCTTTGTGTCTGCACCTCATCTTTGGATAGAAAGTAGACGACCTCATGGATACATCTGGAGAAGCCTTGATTGACAACAGAGCGGAAGGAAGACACCGGCTGCTGTTGTCGTCTCAGGAAGCTGATTGTCATCTCCAGGATATCTGCTTTCTCCAGCTTGGAATCAGGTTGCTGGTTGAGGAACTCTGCAGTCAGGAGAGATTTCAGATGCTCAATGCTGCTGTTGATGCGATCTCTGCGCATCTTCTCCACCACCGGCTTCCTCATCTACAAATAACAACAAGAGAACATTTAGACATCTTGCACTAGAAAGAGTTATTGAGTAGAAAGCAGGTAATAATAAGCACTGAAATGAAGCAGGATCTTAATTTACCTTGTTGTTCAGATGTAAGTGCTCATTTGAGAGGGTCATTGCTGAAGTAATGGTTGGTGCCATGGCTGTGTCTCTCTGTGCTGTAGATCTCTCTGTGTAGAGTGTGATTTGTACCGACTGCATCTCCTCTATTTATACTCCCAAATCTCCATATGAATATGTGGGTCTCGGGCTTGTTGGAGTTTCTCACACTTTGGAGCCAATAGGAGAGCTTGGACACACAATGAGGAGTGTAGGGCTGCCACATGCTCAGTGCTCTTCTGGCAGAAGACAGTGTGTATGTTGCAGGGGAGCAGGTGGAGGGGTGAGCTGATAAAGAAGGACTGCTGTGTAAATCTGGGAAAGTGGTGACCCTGTAAAGAGAGCAGATCTGCTACCTGATGTTGGGTCTATTGTCGCTGACAGAGCACACGCTCACTATGACTGCTCACATGTGTACAGATAGCACTCACATATATACGATGTAAAAGGATGTAATTTTATCCCTAAAAGCAGTATTACCATACTGTAATCCATAACTTCTTACTTTTTTATTCTGAAGGTTTCCTGATACACCTTAATAATAAGAAAAATAATGAGCTTCACTTTTAGTTTGATTATTTTATATACTTTTATTTTATACACTTTTTATTTATCATTTTTTATTTATATACTATTTATTTTACACTCCTATTGCTTTCTAGTGCACTTTATAGTACTGAGTTCAACCCTCATAAGTGTATAAGTGTGCCTACTCTCTTGTGTGTACATGAATATCCAGCGGGTACTAGAGTTTAGGATGACATTTAATGATATTAGATTGTGACTCTTCCCTCCTTAGCTTTCCCACACTCTGACTATTGAAAGAGAGAGAGAGAGAGAGTTAGAAACAATAGAAGTGTGCCCATTCACATGGTAATACTCTCTAGAAAGTGCTCTCTAGGCGAATCTTTAGAAAAGAGAACATTTTCTGTTTTATAGCCCCTGAGGGCAATACTTTTGTTCCTGCACACACTTAATGTAGTACTAAAATGCAAGGTTACTATTTTTGTTCAACAGGTCTTAACAACATAACACATGACACACACACACACACACACACACACATATAGTTTTTGATTTTAGGATTTTTGTCTGTATCTTATCTCAGATCTAACATCAATACTGGCCTTATAAAATGCCTTTCACAGGCAGCCTAACATGCATTGTGATATTAATCTGTGTATAAAAATGGATTACTTTAGATGAAGGTGATGAAGGTATCTATTTGATTAGATCTTGAAAATCATTGGAATTTCAAGGGTTTATCTTCTTCATAGAAATCGTTCATTCCTAATAAAACCAATTTATATTTGAAGATGTTTCTGGATGAAAATGATGGAATTTGATCAAATACTGTATGTGATATCCTGACAATACTAATAAATACACTTAGAAATAAGAATATGACTGCTCATATTACTGACGACTGAAATAATAAAAATGAATTATTTCACTAATTCAAAATTCACTATTTGAATTTAAGGCATAAACCTGATAGCAGGACTCCAGATGTAACAGATGTGTGTCTCATGCCATGTCTTTTGTATATCAGTGTGAGTTTAAAGCTTGTCTAAGTTTCCCACACTGAGTCTTCTGTGCTGAGATCAATAGAGTACAATAGCTTTAGAGACCTGAATGGACCCTTACTGATGACCAAACACACTGAGTCGGACATCACTCACCATCTGGAGGGAAAGTTCCTTATTGGATGAAATATCCTGTAAAGAGTAAGATTTTTAAACTTCTTTTTGTCATTTATTTTATTTTATTGCCTTGATATGTTTTTTCCCCTTGATCTCACTTTAATTTCCACATTTTTAAATAAACTATTCAGAAATAAATTGCTTTTAAATACTATACCAAATTAGTGAAATCTTCAAGATTGTACCTAATTCATAGGACATTTGTTGTATAAATTTGCGTCTAGAAAAAGCAATGTTTCATGTTTTAACTGTTCCTACTAATTTCATTTAATAACTAATGAACCAATGGAAGTTCTTAATAGAAAATCAGTATGTACACATGGTGCTTAAAAGATAGGTGCTAAAAAGTTCTTGAAACTCTAGTGTTAATGTGCTACACACACACACACACACATATATATATATATATATATATATATATATATATATATATATATATATATATATATATATATATAATATATATATATATATATCATATATATATATATATATATATATATATATATATATATATATATATATATATATATATATATATATATATATCATCAGCTTCATCAGCCTCTTTTTCCAAATTACAGTCTAAATAGATCGATTTAAAAAACATTCAATAACAGGTATACAATACTGATTATGAATTACTTAATGAGAGATCATTTCAGTAAAATGCCTAGTTTATATAATAATAATGGTAATAATAATCATCATCATCATCATCATCATTTTATAAGGTTCTTAGTAACACTCAATGAACTGATCCTGGCCTCTTAATTTGTCTAAAGCTAACTTCTAAATAAAATATAGATAACCAAAATCTTCCTTTTGATAAAAATCAAGTAATCAAACTTGATTTAAGGACGTGGACCAAAAGTAAATGTTTCATAAAAGTTAATGCTTTTTTTGCCACCATACTTTGAGAAAGATAAAGAATGGTTGTTTCATAATAGAAAAATATTCATAATTTTCAAATTTCATATCAGCTGAGAATTTCATCTAGCCTGTGTGCTACTGACCCGAGCGCTCCATTTAAGAAAAAGCTATAACTTCCCCTTGAAGTGAACACTTACGTTAAATAATTCACATTTATTATGTTCATTATGGAAAAAAATATGATCAATTTGTCAATGCACCAGGCAAACCCCTCCCCCACCCTGCTTATATAACACAGGGCTGTGGGACTTAGTTTGGGCATCTCTGATTTATCATAAACACTGAATGAAGCAAATCCATAATTATGCTCATTGACATTAAAACAGTGTGGTAAAGTTCACTTTTTGTTGTGAGCAACAAAATACTCAGTGACTAGTAATATGTGATTATTAGACTTATTTCTTATCTACATTTCTACTTTTACACTTTGAATCTCAAAACTCATCAAAAGATCCAAACTCATATACTAGACATCAAAAAAATTAATTGCACATTAAACAAGTACTTTCAACATTGCTTTTCTTTTTCTTTTTTATTGCTCCTTTTTGTTCAAGGTAAAACAACATATATATAATCATGCGATAATATATCACAACATTCACTTCAGCAGAATTCTTCAGCAGACATGGTGCTCATAATCGAGCAGAGTTTAAACAGCCGGTCTTCACAAAAGACATACAAAACATTTTTATGTTCAATATATACAATATTTCTCCACAGAAATAAATGGGTCTCAACAGATACTGTCAAGGTCTATCTGTAAAACATATGTTACATAATTAACAGTACCATACAAAAGGTACAAAATATACTTTGAGTAAAAAAAAAGAAAGACAAGTATCATTTCTCAAATTAAATGAAAGATAAGACACTAAAATCCCATTTTAAAGAAATGGAGTTTAAAATTTTGTAATCATTCTGTATTAATTAGAATGTGACCACCTTCACAGAAGGTATTTCATCTTGTTATATATTCCAGTACACCATTTAAATATAGTGCATTAACCAGAATTTACATACATTACAATTGGTGACCAATTTTCCAAAATATGATCAATCTTGATCAAATACATATTAAGAAATAAAAGACAAACGAGACTACAGATTATAGTTCTAATGGTGGAACAGTGTTTTTTTCTAAAAAAAGAAAAAAAGAACTGTAAAATATTTTTTGAACTGAAAACAATTCATCAATAGCATGCATTATTAAGAGTGTAGATCTCGATGTTGTTCCTTGCTGAGTTCTACCAGCATTTTCATTAAGCATCTTTCTCAAAGTAGAAAGGCATAAGTCTACTACCCTAAGACAGTAACAATCTTAAGCTTTAACAGCTTTAACAACCCTGTTCACAGAAAAAAAAATCTAAAACTAGTCCACATAGACTTGTTTTGTTTCTGCTTCGAGTCTTGGGCTTGTCTTTACCAGGGCCTCCAGAGGGCGCTTTTTACTGAACTCTTCTCTTTGCTGATGATCTGATGCTCTATAGAGCTCATGCTCTTTAAAACTCTCTCCCTACTGTTCTTGTCTGAAGATGGCTGGAGATTCTGGATGTGGTTGAGCAGTTTTCTATGACTTTGCACCTTCACCACCTCTTTGGACAGAAAGTGAACAACCTCTTGGACACATCTGGAGAAGCCTTGATTGGCAGGCGCAGAGATGGAAGAGAATTGAGTCTGCTGCTTCAGTCGTCTCAGGAAGCTGACTGTCATCTCCAGGATATCTGCTTTCTCCAGCTTGGAATCAGGTTGCTGGTTGAGGAACTCTGCAGTCAGGAGAGATTTCAGCTGCTCAATGCTGCTGTTGATGCGATCTCTGCGCATCTTCTCCACCACCGGCTTCCTCATCTACAAAAAACAACAAGAGAACATTTAGACATCTTGCACTAGAAAGAGTTATTGAGTAGAAAGCAGGTAATAATAAGCACTGAAATGAAGCAGGATCTTAATTTACCTTGTTGTTCAGATGTAAGTGCTCATTTGAGAGGGTCGTTGCTGAAGTAATGGTTGGTGCCATGGCTGTGTCTCTCTGTGCTGTAGATCTCTCTGTGTAGAGTGTGATTTGTACCGGCTGCATCTCCTCTATTTATACTCCCAAATCACCATATGAATGTGTGGGTCTCGGGCTTGTTGGAGTTTCTCACACTTTGGAGCCAATAGGAGACACGCAATAAGGAATGCAGGGCTGCCACATGCTCAGCGCTCTTCTAACAGAGGACAATGCGAACGTCTCAGGGGAGCAGGTGGAGGGGTGGGGTGATGAGATGGACCCATAGGAAGCTGTGTGAGTCTGATAAAGTGGTGACCCTGTAGTGAGAGCAGATCTTCTGCCTGATTTTGGAGTCAATGCCACTGACACACATTCATCATAAACGCTCACACGTGTTGGGCTGATTACGAACCCCGATCCACAATTATAAAATAATGCTTTTTATTTGAAAATATCAAATATTGTGGATTATTGAACACATCATAAATATATTCTGGGGACGATGAAATACTGACCTAAATTGCCATTTAGTAATAGTGTTATGCAAAGTATATATAATGTAATTAATATTTGATTTTAATCATACTCTAATGATAATGTAGAATTTGTTAATTGTCATGTATACATGTCCTAATTATTTCATTTATCATTACTTTTGCCAAACTTTTTTACCAAAACCACCTGTCCAGGTGTAACAGATGTGTCTTGTGTCATACACCCTCATGTTAGTGTGAGTTTAGTGCTCGTCTGACTTTCCCACACTGAGTCTTTCTATGCTGAGATCAATAGAGTACAAAAGCTTTAAAGACCTGAAAGGATCAGTACTGATGACTAAACATTGTGTTGTGTTGTAGATTAAGCTTAACGTCACTCACCATCTGGAGGGAAAGGTTCCTATTGGCTAGCACATATAGAAGCATTATTTATCTTTCCTCATTGTGTTTATTACTAAATATACTAATATTCTAATACAGTTTAAGGAAAGAGATTGTTTCTGTTTTTATCCAGCGTTTTATCCAGTGTCAAATCTTGCATGTTTTAAATGTGACAGATAAATTATCCTCTGATATAAACTGATATTAAACAGATATCGATATAGATATCTTAAAATAGTAATAAAGACCTACTATATGACAAATAAAACAAACTGTTTACTTCAATAAAGCAGCACAGCGGTGGCCCATGGAATTCATGTTAATGACTAGTAAAACTGGGACTCGGCTTTTCTGAGCTTTCCCACACTCCCTTCAATGAAAAGGTTTTGACAAACAATAGACGTGTGCCTACTTAAATGCTAATCACCCCTACACACAGCTGGTCCTCACCCTAACCCCCACCACCAGACCTGAACCTTGTTAGATTACCATCTTGACCTTCCTTAAACACACTGAAAGCACAGGACATTCTTATCTAACATAAATCTGCAAAAGAAAAAACAACCATTCAATCAAAATACAGCTAGATTTAGCTTTGCTATTGATCCATCCAGAGTGTATATATATATATATATATATATATATATATATATATATATATATATATATATATATATATATATATATATCATTCATTCATCTTCTACCGCGTTATCCGATCTTCCCTCGGGTCACGGGGAGCCTGTGCCTATCTCAGGTGTCTATGGGCATTAAGGCAGGATACACCCTGGATGGAATGCCAACCCATCGCAGGGCACACACACTCACATTCACATACACATTCACACACTAGGGACAATTTTCCAAGGTGCCAATCAACCTACCGTGCATGTTTTTGGACCGGGGGGAAACCAGAGAACCCGGAGAAAAAAAACCCTGAGAACATGCAAACTCCACACACACACACAATGGCCGAGACGGGAATCGAACCCGGACCCTGGCGGTGTGAGGCGAACGTGCTAACCACTAAGCCACCGTGCCCCTATATATGTATATATATATATATATATATATATATATATATATATATATATATATATATATATATATATATATTATATATATTTATATATATATATATATATTTGCATTTTAAATGTATAATATTCTGTAATATATGTAAAATATGTAATATTTTAAACCTATTTTCTGTCTTTTCTGTTTTATTTATTTAGATATTAAACCTGATACTTTTCTTTTGTGGTTTTGAATTGTTGTTTTTGAACTATGAAATCCAATTTAAATCAGTACTAGAAATTTCAGAATCAATGCAGTTTGAAAAAGAAGTTGTGTAGTAGTGTAAGAGACAAATCAATAAGCATGGATAAATGAAGTTGGCAATTTTGCTATATGACTATAATTCTCAAAAAAATGAAGGCCAGCAATTATGTATACATTGATTTGTTAGAACATTCAATGTATAAAATGATTTGTTAGAACATTTCTTTCCATGCCACTATAGTATACAATATGATATACTATTATAATAAGGTATAGTTTTCCCCATAATTTAATGGACACGCAAGCTGGTATGTATAAGACTGAAACCATGTTTATTTCATAAGAACAAATATTTAGGCATAACAAGTGATTCAAAATGATAAAAAAAAAATCAACATTATGAATTAAAGTGATACATTGTATCTTATTTCAGCGCCTTTTTGTAGAACGTCTTTTAACAGACAGCACGCTCATTATTTCCTCCCAAACACATAAAACATCTCTCAATGAGAGCAAAAGAAGATTTTAAGATTCCATGCGAATGCATAAACTGCATCCTGTACTACTGTAATTCCACAGTATTCAACATAAAATGTGGAACATATTAAACTTCATAGGCTCAGGGTCTTCCAAAGTGAAAGTGCCATTTCTTTTTCATCTGGAGTTGAGGTAGTTCACAGAGTCTTTTTATTTTTTTAAAATCGACATCCTCGTTGTGTTACTGCTCAAAAAACAGTGGTGTCACATCTTCTGTTGGCGACGGACAAAGTCGAAGAATGTCCCTCGTACACCTGGAGTAGCCGTTGTGGAAAACCAAGGCTTTCTTCATGGTGAAGAAGGACACGGTCTTTTCCAGAAGGTCACAGGCGGGGATTCCGTTCTGCAGGTGTTCTTCCAGTGATGACTTCAGTTTCTCCACCTTGCTGAAACATTTCCTTTCCAAGCTGTAGAGTTTACATCTTTAAAAGAAAAAAAAAACAGTATTCATCAACATATTAGCTTAAATCTAGTATGCAATGACCTGCTGGAATGAAGGTTTACTGTAATATCAAATCCAAAATCATATAACAGAAAACAAAACTCATTGTAATTATTTGAAGTGATAAATCGTGAGTTCGGTTTGCTTGTTCATTTTTATACAATCTGCTTTCTATAAAAATACAGATATGCTGATATTAATTCATGTTCATTTACAGTAATTTGTTTATGCATAAACTACAAATATTAAGTGTGGCAACCAAATTACTCTCATTACTCATCAGTAAAATAAAACACTTAACAGCCGATATAAAGAAATAAACATCTTTGGGGTGGTGGTCTTTGGGGAAGGCTATAACACCACAGTATTGTAATTTTCTTCTAACAAAGAAGATAACATATATTCACTGTAGTATTTTTAATGTTATTTGCAGGCAGAAACAATAAAAAATACCATCCTAATGCTCTATCAGAATATTTTTTAAGTACCTGGCATGTTGAACGTTGTCCAGAGGTGTGATGTCCATGTAGGCGGGCATGTTTGATGCTAGGCTTCAGGTGATTAAGAGTCAAGTCTGGTTCTTCTTAGAGGACAGGCCTGGTTGGGATTCAGTTTGAATCTGGCTTCTATCCCTTGATCATGCCTGTATTTATACAGAAGTTTGTCTGGGTTCAGCCAATGAGTGCATCAGAAATTAAACAATAGTCTGCATATAGTTTGGGACACTGATGAGACACTTCAATGAACAGGTGGGATGGTCTCGTTTTTTGCCATCTGCCATTGGGGGTCACACTTACTTAACAGAGGGAAAATGACTAGGGGCACAAGCATCCAGATTTTCCCACACTGTGATTAGTGATAATGACAGAGGGTAGATGTGCAAACCTAAGCTAAATATGAGCATGAGAAAATGTAGTATAACCAACCAATTCATTTTTAAGTGGAAACAGTATGTCGTATGACTCAAGTACTGTTACTAGCTGTGTTCATGATATAGAATAAGAATATATCATTTAAAATCCTAGAAATTATATGCATATTACTATTTACAGGCTTAGAAGGATTTCCGAGTTTAGTTCCAGCTCTTTTGGTTCCAATCCTTCACTCTGGTAGCTGATTGTGCCTGTGAGAGCAGACACACTTCTATTGTGTGGGGGGATTTAATGTGATGAATGCTGAAGTGTGGGAAGCCGTGTGCCTGTGTGACTCCCACCAGCTTGGAGCAGACAAGGGTGTGTGACGAGGGCGTTCTCAGCTTACTTCTGATGGACAGCTGTGCATGTGCGTGTGTACAAGACTGCGTGAAATGTAGAAGCCTGAGAACATGCCAAGGAACATGTAGCATATGGATAGCTCTCAAACAGAATATATGCCATATTTTAAAAAGAGAAATTGCTATAAATTACACATTTTCTATGTTTAGTTTGTGATTTGAATGATAATATTATAATTGTATTATAATTGCATATCTATATTTTTATTGGGCTTGGCGAATGTAATATTTTATTAGACAATATGACAAAAATAGGGGGTAATATTATTAATTATTAAAGACTGCCCGGTGTAGAGTGCTCATTATATTTCCTATAACAGCATTTCCCATTGCTCTTAAACCATTTTCTTGTAATAATGTGGATCTCTATGACAGTAGAGTATGTGGCTGTTATCACTTACGTTATAGCAACTACACACAATCAGTTCCTCTTTTTCCTTTCACTCTTAAAGTTCAGAAGACTGAGTCATGAAACACTAGAGCCTTCAAAACTGAAAACTTCATCCAACTGTTTGTCGTCTACTTGTTAAAAAAGTGCCTACACTGGAAAAGTCTTCCATAAATGTGTAACAATCATCTTCTTATGCAAATTTTCACCATATCAACAATTCTGCTCTATTAAATTAAACTTTCAATTTAATAATTAATAATTCAATATAATAATTTCATATTCAATTTAAGTCATATACAATGCTGACCCTAAGATTTGTCCTAAGTCCTAATATTTAACATTCAGTGTCAATAGCGAATAAGGGAATTAGTTCAAACTGTGGACAAACATAGTGGCACGTGTGAGCAGTCATGATAAGTGTGTGTTTGGTCAGTGGCATCGATCCCAAGCCGATCTGCTCTCTTTCCAGGGTCACCACTTTCCCATATACAGACAGTTTTCTATGAAAACATTTACATCACCCCACCTCTCCACCTGCTCCCCAGAGATGTGAACATTGTCCTCTACTAGAAGACCTCTGAGCATGTGGCAGCCCTACACTCCTCATTGTGTGTCCAAGCTCTCCTATTGGCTCCAAAGTGTGAGAAACTCCAACAAGCCCGAGACCCACACATTCATATGGAGATTTGGGAGTATAAATAGAGGAGATGCAGTCGGTACAAATCACACTCTACACAGAGAGATCTACAGCACAGAGAGACACAGCCATGGCACCAACCATTACTTCAGCAATGACCCTCTCAAATGAGCACTTACATCTGAACAACAAGGTAAATTAAGATCCTGCTTCATTTCAGTGCTTATTATTACCTGCTTTCTACTCAATAACTCTTTCTAGTGCAAGATGTCTAAATGTTCTCTTGTTGTTATTTGTAGATGAGGAAGCCGGTGGTGAAGAAGATGCGCAGAGATCGCATCAACAGCAGCATTGAGCAGCTGAAATCTCTCCTGACTCAACCAGTTCCTCAACCAGAAACCTGATTCCAAGATGGAGAAAGCAGATATCCTGGAGATGACAGTCAGCTTCCTGAGACGAACGCATCAGCCTGCATCCTCCTCCAGTTCAGCATCTGTCAATCAAGGCTTCTCCAGATGTGTCCATGTGGTTGTCTACTTCCTTTCCAAAGAGGAAGTGAATACACAGAGCCACAGAAAACTGCTGGACCACTTCCAGAATCTGCAGCCATCTACAGATGAGAACAGGAGGGAAAGTGTTTTGGCTCAGCTGAGCTCTACAGAGCAGCAGAACATGAGCAAAGGGAAGAGTTCAGTAAAGAGCGCCCTCTGGAGGCCTTGGTAAAGAGATCAGGACATAAAGAGGAAAACAAGAGCCTATTTGGACTTTTGACCCTTTGTTCCATTTTGTTTTGTTTTGTTTTTTTTATTATTTTGTATGTACAAGAGTACAACAAAGTAGAGTGATTTTTCATCAGCTTTTCTTAGAGAAAATGCATCATAGCTCAGACTTTAACCTGCTTTTTAAAAGGCAGATTAGATTATACATTGCCATGTATAATACAGATTTCTGTTAGAAGGAAATATTGCATCCATCTGGATGAGTTTTATGTTGATATTATATACTCTATGAGTTCTTTATTCAATTCCTTTCTAGATATTAAATATGCTGTTAACATCTAACCATAATATGGTTTTTGTTCTGTCAAACAATGAAATATAATATGACTTTTATTGACAGATATAACAAAAAAATATTTGTTAAAATATTGCAAGATTGTTTTCTTTATATGCATTCCTGACATGCCAGCTTTCTCTGTATGTGAGAAATCTACATTGTACAAATATTGTGGTTTATGCTGAATTATGTACTCAGTGAGTACACAGTGAGTATTAATGTATTATGTTGATTTTTCTAACATCTGACCACAATGTGGTTCTTTATTTGACCAATGAAAATGTAATTTTTTTTTACAAAATGTAACCTTTTATAAAGGTTTAATTCTTTGCAATTACATGACTGAATTCACTATTTGTAGTAGTGGTTATTGCATCACTGTTTCTGTGTCTATTGTTCATACCAATGATTATTGTGCAAAGAGAATAAATAATTTAACTATATATTTATATGTCATGAGCATTATTTTCCTAATTACATTCAGTAATTACTAAACAATAAGTGTAAAGATCTCTTCTTTATTTGGAAAATATATATATTAATGAATGATCATGTAATATTTCAACTACATGCTTATGAAAACCCTACCATATTTACTGTGAATAAACCAATGGATCAAGCCAAGCTTAAGACTTAAATACAAAGAATGTTTATTAAATCATTGCAATTACATCATGACAACAAATAAAAGATCCATACTGAATTCAAACGTTGGGGTATGTATTATAGGGAACGCCTTCACAAAAGACAACATTAACATCCAAGAAATATTAATAATAAAAATAAACAGACCCTTGTTTTGTTATACAGCACAGGTTTCCAAATGTGGTCTTGGAATAACTCTTAACACAACACAATCCTATCAGAAGAACTGTTAGGAGTAGTAAGAATATAGAATATGAGATCTCCAGAGAACTGGCTGCATACATATAAACAAAAATACAAGTAACAACAATGCATTTCTATAAGACATTAGAAGACATATTAAATGATAAATACTAGGCTGCATTGCATTGTGGTGTGTGTAAATTTTTTTCCCAGGGTCTCCACAGGGCAACACGGATCCTGGATGATTTTCTTTTCAGTAACCTGTATATAATATGGCTGTGATTTGGTATCACTGAGCACAACCTCAGACTTATCCTCTGCCGGACATAGAATCGTTTGATTTCTTCTTGGTCTCTGGGTGGCAAGAGAGCGTGTAGGGAAACATGGCGCAGCATCTCTTGCAAGCACTGAGAGAAGCCCTGTGCAAAACTTGAGTTTGCTCGTGAACCTGCCTCCTGCCTGAGCAAAATCACAGCCATTTCTAAAGTGGCAACGTTCTCTAGTTTGAGAGCATGCTCTTTAGGAATCTTCATGATGGAATAGAAGATTATCCTTAGATGCTCAATGCTGCTGTTTGTTCTCTCTTGGTCCATTTTCTCTGTCAGAAGCTAAGAAGAAGAAGAAATTTTGGTGAAAATGATGAGAATAATGAGGGGGTAAATATGCAGAAAAATAAGTTATATACCACTTGCAAGTATCAGTATTTTATGTGTAATGAGGTGAGTAATATGAGTTTGTTTGTTGGAAAAAACAAACACATTTTAATTGTGCAATATAATTGCACATGATCTCTCGATCCATGTGCTCACAAAAAAATCAAGAGGGGGACAAAAATTGCACTCATGCACTACACATGACAAATGTGTTAAAAAGCCCTCTTGTGCTTGTAGGAAGATTTTCTTGGAATATACGCAAATGAAAACATCGTGCATGAACTATATTCATTTTTAAAAAAAAATCAAAATCAAATAACATATACAGACAAATTCTCAACCAGAACAACGGTGGGCAAAAAAATAGCATGTCTCTTAGCATAAAAAGGAAAACTCATGTTATTAATCGTTTGCAAATTTATTGCATGGGCTTCCTGCACAAGTTTCTGTCCATAATTTTATTCAGAATTGTTTTTTTTATTTATTTCATTTATATAAATCAATAGTAATAATCGCAGCTCTTTGAGTCTTCTCTACTCACTTTGCGTTCTGTCCTCGCGGCTCAAAATCCATATTTATCCAAATGCGTTGCATTTCTTTGCAACTAGTTTCAAAAGGTGTGCAAACTAAAAATAAAACTCAAAACAAAACAAAACCCAGCGCGTGTACGTGAGTCTGTATTTATACCAACCTAAATACCCCCGACACCCACCCACCCACGTATACACTCACTCTCTATCTTTCTCCTCCCACGCCAACAGATAATTACACGAGAACAACAACAACAACAATAAGCTTCACAGCACGTGATGCCCCCGGTATGCCTTGGGTTACAGCTACTTCCTCTCCCACGACTACACACGGGCGACACGGGCCGCTGGTGAAGTGTTAAAAGCGTGCCGGTGACACCTGCCCTGGCCGCAGACGCCTTATTGCGTTAGTTCGCCATGTAGGTGCGAGGCAATAAAGTCGCTCAGCCACGCTTCACTTCAAGCGCGCGTCTTTGATCCGAAAAGCTGTAATGGCCTTGTCTTTGCTTTGAAGCCCGACCCGTGTTCCTCATGCTCATCCCTTCCTGCACGAGCTTATAGGAGTTGGGAGATAGCACGACGTCACGTGCAAACTCTGAACCGAGATAATAGTTTAAATCGTGTGGGATTAATGCACGTGTTTAGCTGCGCATGGTGTTATAATAGGCATGTTCACACAAGGACATTAGAAAAGCACATTTTTTCCTGAATAAATGAATGATTTATTGTAATGCATCCTTTAAACAAAGAATTACTCATTTTGTGCGCACACTATTTTTTAAAACTATTTTGAAAATCAGGCTTTTTCTAGACACATTCATTTAAAATGTATCATATTAAAACCCATTTTTTTCATTGTTAAATATTTAACCTTTATCCTACATATGAAACTGTTCGATATTGACGTAGCGTTAATGATGTATGTATTGACCACCTATTGATTAATGGAAGCCGATTGGCATGATTTGATTTGCTGAGGACGCCTCTCCCTCTGGCCTCTGAGTGTGGGAAACCTAATCCTGCCTGGGACTCATGCCTTTGTAATGCAAATGTGCCCCTATAAATAGGGCTGAGAGGGATCCTCACTCCAGACCACATCTGACTCGTTCTCCTCAGAGAAGCACAAGCTCAAGCTCTCTTTCTGAAACGATGGCTCCTGCTTGCATGCCTTCCGCTGACTACTCAAAGCTTTCCAACAAGGAAAAACACAAAGTAAGTATCTCTATAAGTATTCCACTTTGAATTAACCTTATTGCATTTGTCCATTTGTTTCATTTGAACAAAGTGATCAAGTTTCTAACAGAATTTCCTTTTGTTTTTTTCAGCTAAGAAAACCAGTGGTGGAAAAAATGCGCCGCGATCGCATCAACAACTGCATCGAGCAGCTTAAAGTGATTCTGGAGAAAGAATTCCACCAGCAAGACCCCAACACCAAGCTGGAGAAAGCTGACATTCTGGAGATGACTGTCGTCTTCATGAAGCAGCAGCTGCAAAGCCAGATATCAGCGCCTCAAAAAGCTCACTGCGACGGTTACTCTCAGTGCTGGAAGGAAACCGTCAACTTCCTGTCTGCCAACTCCAAACTGGACGTGACACTTCAGCATCTCAACCGCTGTCAAGATGCCCAGAGAGTACAGAAAGATTTCCCGGTGTCTCCGCGTTCCTCCCAGGCTCCAGTCAAACAGGAGATCAGCGTAAACAGGGCTGTATGGAGGCCTTGGTGAAGAGACACTGAACATTTTCTCATGTTAACCAGATGGTAGTTTTACCATTACTAAGTAGGAGTGTATTTTCCATTCTAATAATTCAGATCATTTTCTCATGTTGGGTTTTGATCAGAAATCTAACTACCAACCCTATGGGTGGTGCGATTAACATTTGTCCTTTATCTTCATATTGAAGAGTTACACATGTTCTGAACGGTCTAAAAGTTTTATTTATTAAATTATTTAAAAATTAAAGTTACCTTTTTTAAACAAATCAAACTATTGTGTATGTATTCTTTTTTGCATGTTGCCTTAAATGTGACTTTGATAAAATTTACGAAATGTATTCCTTGTTATGGTTTTGTTCATTCATTTATTGTGCTTTACATATTAGATAAAAACACTTAGCAACTGTTGCTCCTCCATGGTCAAACTAAACCACAAGTGGTTACATTAGAAGCAGGTCAGGTGATCTGTCTGTAATTAATTCAAATTATTTAAACTTGGTTTTACCTCAAAGGTCATTTACATTTCTGTACATCTTGGGCCACAATGTAAACAGTTACCACTGGAATGAAAATGAATAGATTAGGATTTCCTTTGCTAAGACGATGCACTATATTAAATATCACTTGTTTTGCAGTATGACATAACAATATTAATATATTTATGAGATACCTATAAATTAAAGCAATTATCATTCACATGTTTTCTCATGAATATAGTGAACTTGGCTGTTATATAATCTAGTAACCAAAAACTGAGAAAGCCTTTTTATGTAAAGATATAGATTTACAGCATGTAAAGTGCTTAGTTTAAATCACAAAAAATCATTAGTCTTCTACTCTTCTTATTTCTCTACATTACATACAGGATTCGTGAGTATGCACATGTGTACAGACACATACAGGAATTCACAGGGCTGTGAGAAAGACAGCCTTAATGTGCCTGTCCATACCCTAGAGCCCTGATAGTCAGTGTATGCTGTCAGATCTGGTTTCATCAGACAGCTGGTGAGCTCAATGGATACAGGCCGTGTTTCTCGGCACATGTGTGGGGCCAGCTTCTCGCAGGATTTCCCACACTCCTGACACAGTCTCGCCTTTCAGCGCAGACACAAAGGAAGTGTGCCGCGCTAAATTATCCATTAGGCATGGTGGTGTGAATTTTGACCCTCCACCACCTCTGATTCACAGCCTTCCCAAGGGAGAGACCTGTAGGCTTGTTTAAAATCAACTTGTTGAAGAGATAAGTTAATATCTATATGTATGTATGTATGTAGGTATGTATATATATATATATATATATAGGAGTCTGATTTGGTATGTGGCAACTGTAAAACAGCAACTAAGATCACTGGCACACTTTTCACACTGTCACACATGCAAATGCAACCAGCACAAGTTTAACAGGATGTCACATTAGTAGGATTAGAAGGCAGACAAACACAATAAAATAAACTAAAGGACAGATTTGTGGTTTTTAAAGTGATATCTGAAACCCTCCAGAAATGTGATGTAGCCATGCTGTCTGAGATTTATGCATAAAATATTATTATTCTATTAAGCCATCTTAATAGATATTAGAATTGTTATTTGTCTGTATTTTGATGGGTTATTCAGATAGAGCTCTAGAAGATAAATGAA
The DNA here is from genome assembly GCA_030449085.1 of Kryptopterus vitreolus. Classification (NCBI taxonomy): domain Eukaryota; kingdom Metazoa; phylum Chordata; class Actinopteri; order Siluriformes; family Siluridae; genus Kryptopterus; species Kryptopterus vitreolus. The sequence continues at coordinate 13,121,836 of JACRUU010000013.1, forward strand.
TGATGGGTTACATTTAAAAAGAAGCAATTTAACATGCATATTTTAAACAAGGTAAGCAAGTTTAATATATATATATATATATATATATATTTGAAAAGTATTGGTAATACTATACAATAATGCACAAAATACTACATAGTACAACACAGTGATATTCTTTGCATTTGCATGGAAATAAGACAAATACAAAGATTTAAAAACGAGCATAACACTACAAGTGTGCTTGTTGGTTGATTCATTTGATCAAATCGAATCAAATCGCTTAAAGATTGCTGAATAAAATGACACGGACACACTTTTCTCACTCTGGCAACACTCTCTGGCATGTGCCTTTACTACTGGACAAAGCCTTTGCTCTCTGTCAAGTTGCATTAAGAGACAGCAACCCCCCCCCCCCCCCACAACCCACACACACCTCTCGAATCACACACACACACCGTTTTGGTGTCCTAACCCCCACTGAGAGACACACTCCGCTTCCTGGCGTCCCCCCTCCTTTTCTTTTCCAGTTCAGGTTTGCCCTCAGGCTCAAGCCATTGATGTTATCAAGTGTTGCGCACAAGCCCCTGATTGGACGATCGAGTGTGGGAAAGCTCAAAGTGTCTCAGACCCATGCTGTTAGACGCCGAGAAACGTATTGTAAATGGAGCATCACCTTTGTGTGCTATCCGTTGTCATTGTCAAACCTGTTTATAGACACAGAAAAGCTTCTTATTAAATTAAGATATGGCCTGTATTGATTTTCGCAAGGGAAAGGGATGCTAAGACCACCCCTGTGAGATTTAATTCAATTTCATGGATATCTTATGATTAAAGTTCAAGCAATATTTGAGTTTTATTTGTTAAAATCAGATTCAGTTATTTTACCCACAAATTCACACTAACAAAGACAATGGTAGTGGATGAAAAAAGTAAAAAGAAAAGAGAAACGTTAAAATTTTGATGTTATTTTTTACAGCTTTAGTCAAATATATGATTGAAGATGAACTTTTATTTAAGTTGGATTGTTTAAAAGAGTTTTGCAACCTATAGTACTTTCTTACAGTACTAGTATTTCATTATTCAATTTGAATAGATTATTTGACCAGGAAACTGAAATGCATATTATCCATTATGTAACAAATTTCTAGAACTTAAGTATATAATAAACATCCACGAATTATTAAACCAAGAGAAGCAAACTTTAAATGCAATTTTATTAAAAGCCTCGGTTTTTATGTCGGAATTATTCAAAAGAAATACTGCAATAGTTAATAAAGAACTTGAGGAGAAAGTTCATTTTATAAAACAATTGTTTTTATTAAGAAACAACACTAGACACACAGTGCCAACTATACATTTCAATGCATGAAAGTACCAACATGAGAAAACACACAATTTCTCATCTGCCTTTATAAAAGGAAACAATCACGGATTACAATAATAAAATCCAACATGTTCTTACAATGTTTATTCTAAGCAGAATTAGTGAAAACATACAGACTGTCTGTAAAACAAACGACTTGACAGTAAGGCAAACTTATAAAGTTCAGCTTCCAATAGTCTTCAATGTGAAGAATCTGAACGAAGAATTAAGTGCTTCTCAAAGAGAAGTGTTTCTTTCAACTCCATATTGAAAATACACGGAAATACAAATCTCCTACATTATAAGAGACGGTAAAACTACCATCTGGTTAACATGAGAAAATGTTCAGTGTCTCTTCACCAAGGCCTCCATACAGCCCTGTTTACGCTGATCTCCTGTTTGACTGGAGCCTGGGAGGAACGCGGAGACACTGGGAAATCTTTCTGTACTCTCTGGGCATCTTGACAGCGGTTGAGATGCTGAAGTGTCACGTCCAGTTTGGAGTTGGCAGACAGGAAGTTGACGGTTTCCCTCCAGCACTGAGAGTAACCGTCGCAGTGAGCTTTTTGAGGCGCTGATATCTGGCTTTGCAGCTGCTGCTTCATGAAGACGACAGTCATCTCCAGAATGTCAGCTTTCTCCAGCTTGGTGTTGGGGTCTTGCTGGTGGAATTCTTTCTCCAGCATCACTTTAAGCTGCTCGATGCAGTTGTTGATGCGATCGCGGCGCATTTTTTCCACCACTGGTTTTCTTAGCTAAAAAAGCAAAGGAAATTCTGTTAGAAACTTGATCACTTTGTTCAAATGAAACAAATGGACAAATGCAATAAGGTTAATTCAAAGTGGAATACTTATAGAGATACTTACTTTGTGTTTTTCCTTGTTGGAAAGCTTTGAGTAGTCAGCGGAAGGCATGCAAGCAGGAGCCATCGTTTCAGAAAGAGAGCTTGAGCTTGTGCTTCTCTGAGGAGAACGAGTCAGATGTGGTCTGGAGTGAGGATCCCTCTCACCCCTATTTATAGGGGCACATTTGCATTACAAAGGCATGAGTCCCAGGCAGGATTAGGTTTCCCACACTCAGAGGCCAGAGGGAGAGGCGTCTTCAACAATAGAAGAGGCATCAATTATTCCATGGTTAACCGGCCTCATAGCCCCCACAGTGAGGACGGCCTTTTAGATATCAGTAGCACCGACACAAGACAGGTTGTTAGACTTTTATTACCTGGGAACCTTCCCTTTGACTGATAAGCCGTCTACAACTAAAGTCTGAGAGTCTGATCATTTCCCAAGGGTCACTGGCGTAAAGATAACGCATTACACTCCTTATCTGGTTTATGCACCTTTCCAAAATGAACACGTTCCTGCTATAAAGGAGAATTATTAAGATGAACCAGTTACTGGGCTATTATTAATTATTTGCAATTTTTGGTCTTAATAAGCATTTTCTAAATCAGAAGTTCGACCTGATGTGACTCAGTTTGCAAATATATACATTATAGTGACTATTTTGCTGCTTTCTCATGCCCGCACATACACAAAGAGAGGAATGCATTCACAGTAAATGTCAATTAAGAACAAATATCCCATGCCCTGGAGGATGGCACACTTCTATTGTCCTGGGCGCCCTCCCTCCACCCGAGAATTTCGGGTAATAAATGGACAGACAGTGTGGGAAAGTCAGGCAGGATCCTGCTCACACGTCCTCCAGTCAATAGAGCTGAGCCCCTCCTTGTCCTCCCCTCCCCTCCCATACACACACACACACACACACACACACACACACACACACACACATCCTTTGAACCTGCTGCTCAGCCCGGAGGTGATGAGGGTTTGTGGGACGCGTGCATGTTCTCATCGGACCTCTCCCATATCACCTGCTCCCGTCATTCCCGCACTCTTTCCTCCTAGCCCCCCCCGACCCAAGCTACATAGACATGTGCTTAAACATCTGCATAACAGGCTCTTTATAACAAGGATTTAAACATGAACTTCTCTTCCTCCTGAAAGTTTTCAATGAGATTAAAGTGTGTCGTTCGATATTCACAATATTCAATTGATTCATTATTAATTCGAGAAAAATAGTTCTATTGTTTTTTTTTTACTTGACATCACAAAGTGAAAGTCATATTTGGATGGTTGTAAAATCAAACTTTGGTTAGTGTTCCAACAAGCATGCAAATGTCTCTAAACACCTTGTTCTCTGTGGTGGTTTTGGAGAGAAACTTCTATCCACCATTTACTGCCTCATTTTCCCCCCCTCAAGCTAAACATCTCTCAACAATGATTCACAATGGCACCGAAAGAATGTGAAGCTCCTTTCCATTAAAAAAAGCCCCATAATGCACCACATATTCAAGCATATAGTGTCTCTATGGCTGAGCGCCCGGCTGCCCAAGTATCTAAAGTTTGGCCAAAGCAGCACTCTCCAGCAAGGAATGTGTGAGAGATCCGACCTGTGTGTGTTTCCCACACTTTGGCTCCATTCAGATACCAGCTCCACCCTGCCTCCACAGATCTAGTGTGCTCCATTATGCCTCAGTCTCAATAGACCATCTGGACTTCTGCGTACACACACAAAGCCTCCCACTCTCCCACACACACCTTAGAAAGGGAGGGCTACAGGTAAATCTCCTGTTGACATATCTCATCAAGGTGCAGGAACCCATAACCGCACATTCATACACAAACACACACACACCCCTGAGGCAATGTATACAGCAGAACACTGTGCACCTGTCTATGCAAATTGTTAGTATTAACTTAATAATATTGTCATGATACAAAATGGCAATTTACCTGTTGGATGTGAAGTGGCATGAGTTGTAAATGTTGGGTCTAACTCCAACCATAAACATCCAGGCGCCCTGTATTTTGAAAGAGCTAGCCTACATTTAAACGTGCAAAAAAACGGTTTTGTTTTCCCATTTCCTCGTCTTTTTTGTTTAATGACCACAAATACACCATCAACTGCTGGCACTTTCTTAATGGGGCAGAAGGTATGTGACAATGCCACAGTTTTGCACTCCAAGTGTCTTTTCATGGTTTGCCATGAATGCCAGGTCATGTGACGCCGGAATGCCATTGAGCGTTTCCTCACATCAAGGACAAAATTCCACCGGGCAGAGAGGAGGTCAGGGCTTTCCCAGCTAACATGCTGAGGCGCACGCTCAGCATCTGCCTCCCTCGCTCTCTGTGTGGGGGTGAGAGTGTGTCAGGCAAGGGGCATATCGTCAAAGCCTGGTTCTGGAAGGAGGCACCAACGCATTGTGCCTTTACAAGCTACTTTTGGCGGGAGCTGGAAGTGAGTGTGGGAAAGGATTTGAGGTTAAGCCGTCCATAACAACCCACACCACCCACACACACTTGCAGATGACTCAAAGAAAGAGTGCTGTTAAATGGAGTGATGCAATAACACAGTTATGCGCTTCAGCAGGTGCTCCTGTTATGTTCATTCTTCAACACTAAAACATATTGCAAATATATGGTTGAATACAACCTTGAAAGATTCATAAGACTTTGAAAAAATAAAGTTAGAATTACAATTACAAGTTACAAAAATTACAATGTTGGCTGACAGCCTGATGGTGTGAACGTGAAAGTAAGATTTCAGCTTCAGATTTTCTTTCTCAGTCTTGCAAATTTTAAAATGTTTATTGAGATTTTAGTTGACGTACACTATATATATATATATTATATAGAGATATATTATTTATATGATATCTATATATATATATATATATATATATATATATATATATATATATATATATATATATATTCATTTTTTTATTCAATTTTCACGTTCACACCAGCAGGCTGTCAGCCAACATTGTTATATATATATATATATATATATATATATATATATATATATATATATATATATATATATATATATATATATATATATATATTATATATTAATTATTGTTTATTAATTTTTGCTGACGTGTAAAACACTTTGCATGTGTCACGTATTTTTCCCGCCGTTTCTTGTGTATAATTTCCTTACAACAAATCCGGTGTTATGACGTATTATTTGGTCTAGCAGAAGCACGCGCACCGCAGACCCAACCAATCAGGAACTCTGTCGTCGTCACCACGGGCGTCTCTCATTGGCTGCCGCGTGTGACAGCTTGTTGGCGCGAACGCGACAGCTGAAGGCGCGTGAATGCAGCGTGCGTATATAAACAAAACAAAATAATAAGTGGAGACGTAGTTTTTTGGCACGAGTGCACGCGGATGACAAGCAATGGGAAAACCGACTCATGAGAAAACCGAGAAACCCAGAGTGAGTATTTTAGTAATGCATTGTCCCAGAAATATATGTTTGTGCAGAAATATAATATAATAGAGTAAACAGCTCACCATTCTTTATTCGCTTGGTGTGCTGTTCTTGGTGAGCTGTTCTCCAGTTCTAGCACGAGTTTGTCTGCTCACCTGTCTTCTCTCGTGTTCACCTGAACAGCTCCGCAAGCCGGCGGTGGAGAAAATGCGCCGAGATCGCATCAATGCAGGGATCGAGCGCCTGAGACTGCTGCTGAAGGACGATCTGAAGCCCAGGTCCAAACTGGACAAAGCGGACGTTTTGGAAACGGCTGTTGCATACTTGAAGAAGTGCGAGACGGGAATGGACCGCGCATGTCCGGAGGAGAGATACGCGGACGGCTTCGCGCGCTGCTTGGAAGAGACCGCGCGCTTCCTGACGTCGCACAGCCGAGTCGAGACGTGCAAACACGTCGTGATGAACAGACTGGGTCAGACCATGCATCCCAAAGCGGCCCGAACTGTCAGCACGAGTGCAAAAGACCTTGAAGGTCCCCCTGAATGCACCGGAGCAGTTTGGAGACCTTGGTGATCCTCCGGCAAGGAACCAACAAAAAAAAGACACTTTCCAAGCCATTGTCAAGGTGTGAATGGTGTTTGTATTGGTGTGTTAATGTAAATGCATTTGCAGCTTTTAAACCTTCATTTGTGTGACAAAGAATGATAATATGAAGTATAAAAAGGAACCATAGGTCCAGAAAAGTCTTCGCATGCCTGTGAACATTTCCTACAAAGTCGTATTATTTGTATACTTGATCTATCATATTGATAGAATTGCCAACGTATGTCTGTACCAAGACAATAAAAAGTAAGCTGTTTGTTTTGACGTCTTGATTTGTGTTCCTGTGACACATTAAGGCTGATCACATTTGTCTATATACATTTGTCTATATCAGTAAGTACCACTTGGATGAAAAGGCTGCATTACTTCAGGCTTCACTAACTACTTCATCCTGGACAGGGTAGTGATGGATGTCTGAGAACACAGCACAAGGCAGGAATACATTCTGAATAGGATGACAGGGATTCCCCCCAACACACACACACACACACACACACACACACACACACACACACACACACACACAGTGTAATATCACTTATCAGGAAAGTCAGAGTGCAGGCGAGACCGTTGGAGAGCCACAGGACCAATTGGAGGAACATGTGACACAGACATGACCACTACAGTGAATGGATAAACTAGGAGTATTACAGAAGTTAGGTGTCATCCCTAAGGAGTTACCCATCACCAGGTCTCGCTATACTAGGCAAAGTATTACTTCTATATTAGCCACGGTTCAAGATTTTAATTGGTGACAAGAACACATCCATGTTCCCCTCTTATCTGTTTTTCTTTCCAATTTCTCAGCCAACAGAAAACATAAAAGTTATTCCGGAATAACACATTCCATCGTGTAATCACAATGGAGCTCCAACAACTAATCGATAAAATAATGATCACGAATGAAATTAGTCTATAACGAATATCGTTGAATATCATTGCAACACAACACTGTAACCTGCAAGATATACCGCGCTGAACATGTGTGGCAATGGACGCACCACACTGACGAAAAATAAGCACGGTAAGCAAACACTGTATTTGCTCATCATACGAGCTCATCATTTCCAGCCAGTACATTTCCCCCCTTATTTTAGTCTGATAACTTTCTGCGTTTCTGTCCCCATTCTTTAATTTTTTATAGCATTTTAGCGACCCCTAGCGGGAGAAACTGAAAAAGAAAGAAGAGCTTCATAGCATTATCAGGATAGCCATCTTCATTCATTCATTCATTCATCTTCTACCGCTTTATCCGATCTTCCTCGGGTCACGGGGGAGCCTGTGCCTATCTCAGGTGTCTATGGGCATTAAGGCAGGATACACCCTGGATGGAATGCCAACCCATCGCAGGGCACACACACACACACATTCACGCACACATTCATACACTAGGGACAATTTTCCAAGGTGCCAATCAACCTACCGTGCATGTTTTTGGACCGGGGGAAACCGGAGAACCCGGGGAAAAACCCCTTGAGGCACGGGGAGAACATGCAAACTCCACACACACATTCCCGAGACGGGAATAGAACCCGGATCCTGACGGTGTGAGGCGAACGTGCTAACCACTACGCCACCGTGCCCCTAGCCATCTTCAATTTTAAATTATAACAAGAAAAATGTAGATTTAGGCCAAATGCTTTACCTTGCATGCTCAAATTCTACTTTGATTTCTTTTCTTTTCCTTCTTTTCTTTTTTTTTTTTTTTTTTTTTTTAGAAAGAACAACACAGCTTTGTTCCCCCCCCCATGGAATTTATTTCCCCCCCCATCTACTCCTCAACAAGCAGCCACAATAAGATTTAAAATGTTAAAATAAAAGATTGGCTATAACATCTTGACTGAATGCATTAATTAAACTCGACAGCTGGATTTTATCTAAGTAGTCTCTTCCTTAGGACACACACATACATTTTACCAAACAGCCCAAATAAAACACCCTGGCTGATCTAATTGCAGACTTTGAACCCTTCAGAAGGTGTGAGGAATCCTCTAGAAGTCCATGTTCCCAGGCCAGCACATTTCTTATTTTACAGTGTGTTAAGAAGTGTGTCTTACAGCCCCAGTAAAGTGTTTGAGGTGTGTATTATGGCCCTGCAGTTTGGACTTTGAAATTAACCAGTCACTTAAAATCTCTTAAAATCATGTGAGTGTTGAGAAGAGTAATTATACATACACTGATTCATTGTAGATCAGGGGTCTCAAACTCGCGGCCCGCGGGCCAACTGCGGCCCCCGGGACGATAATTTGCGGCCCCCGTTTTAATAAGAAAGATTGACGTCAGTGCGGCCCGCAAGATTGTTGTTACGGCAAGCGGTGAAGAAGCAGAAGGTAGCAGAATTGACTTTAGAAGAACAAAGAGCTTTTATTTTAACAGCCCAGGTGTAACCTAGAAGTACGTCATCTTAAAGACAATACAACGAACTCATACCCCGAACCAGAGCCATGGCTGCGCACGTCAGCCTGGCTCATGGTTCCTTCCCTCACACTCACTCACTCACTCACTCACTCACTCACTCACTCACTCACTCACACACACTCACACACACACACACACACACACACACACACACACACACACACACACACACACACACACACACACACACACACACACACACACACACACACACACACACACACACACACACACACACACACACCACACACACGTCTTGTTGTGTGCGGAGCTGAACGAACCAATCACGGTGAGGTATATGGCTCTGGAGGGCGGGACATCGGCTGGGCTGTCCAGTGCCTCGCTCACTCGCTCATTCATTCATTCCTCCAGTAAGGTGGAGGAGAAGCCCACAGTCATCCGCTGCTCTCAGCTCAGAAATGAAGGAGGTGCTGTGATCTGTGATCCAGCCTGTGTCTGTGTCTGTAGCCATCTCCATCATAACCGATCCCGCTCATTGAGGTGCTGTGTGTTTGTTCTTCTCACAAACTCCGTCCTACTTATTGTAGGCGCGTCGCGGGTGAAACTGAAACTTAACAGTAAATGCGTTTATATGACACTTGAGAAATTCGGATAACTGCCGCTATCCGATACGATTGGAGAAGGAGAACTCCGATTTAGCTGCCCAGATCTCTCTGCCATGTATACGCCTTTCTCTGATAACGATCGGAAAGCGAAAGTGCGCATGCGCCACAGCCCCGTGCAACTGAAAGTCAAAGTTATACCCGAGACTTGACTCCTAGTGGAATCACATATTACACAACCTGCAGTGCAATTCTGCACTCAAAGCCAAGTTCAGGGAGGTGAGTGGAGACGCAGACAAGCTTCTGCAATTTTTGAGACAGTTGACCCCCAACTTCCCTGAACTTTCCAGAATGTTCAAGCGGACCATGTGCCTTTTTTGGGAGCACATACTTGTGTGAGAAGCTCTTCTCCTCCTTGAACTTCAATAAGTCACATACAGGGCACACACACACACACACACTAGGGACAATTTTTCCAAGGTGCCAATCAACCTACCGTGCATGTTTTTGGACCGGGGGGGGGGGAAACCGGAGAACCCGGAGAAAAAACCCCTGAGGCACGGGGAGAACATGCACAAACTCCACACACACATGGCCGAGACGGGAATCAAACCCGGACCCTGGCGGTGTGAGGCGAACGTGCTAACCACTAAGCCACCGTGCCCCCCTATGTTCAGAACAGTTCATGTTTAATGTTCCATTCATGTTCATAAAGTTAAAGATTAAGGAACTGTTAAATCAGACATTCATTTTAAAATTTATTTATTTAATTCATTATTTTGTGTTAAAAATAAAGATATTTGAGAACATTGGAATGATCATGAGGGGCACGGTGGCGTAGTGGTTAGCACATTCGCCTGGGTTCGATTCCCGTCTCGGTCATGTGTGTGTGGAGTTTGCATGTTCTCCCTGTGCCTCAGGGGGTTTTCTCCGGGTTCTCGGGTTTCCCCCCGGTCCAAAAACATGCACGGTAGGTTGATTGGCACCTTGAAAAATTGTCCCTAGCGTATGAATGTGTGTGTGCCCTGCGATGGGTTGGCATTCCATCCAGGGTGTATCCTGCCTTAATGCCCATAGACGCCTGAGATCGGCACAGGCTCCCCGTGACCCGAGGGAAGATCGGATAAAGCGGTAGAAGATGAATGAATGAATGAATGAATGATCATGAACATTGGAAATCCTGATGAGGCCCAGCCTCACCCAGCCTCTGCCTCCAGCGGCCCCCAGGTAAATTGAGTTTGAGACCCCTGTTGTAGATGGTATAAACAGAACAGCACACACACAAAACAATTCCATTTATATAGTGCAATAGAGTTGCCTAACCCAGCTACTCAGGTTATAAATTATACAGCCATATCAGTGCACCATCCAACGAGACATGGTGTTCAAATCAGCTTTAAAATAAACCAAAATGTTATATTTAAAATTCGATACAAAATAACTATCTGTGTCAGTGCCCCCCCCGCCCTTTCTTAGGCAATTATATGAACTATATATGAACCAACAATCTTGTAGAAAACTGAAATATTTCCACACAGAAAGGATGAACAGTTGGACAATAGTAGCTTTAATTAGACATGGGACATTTCCTGAAGAAATTTTGACCGATGCTTGCCGATGCAAACAATGATTTGACTGTCCACTAGATGGCAGCGTCCATGTGAGGAAATAATAAAAGCCCACAGCAGTTTGCAGTCACATGTTTGAAGCTAAACTCCACATTCCTTTATTTAACAAACACGACACTGTGCTGTGAGTTAATGACATTTCTACACACATTCAATTCCTAATTTGTCAAGGTCAAAACTACTTTCTTCATATCCGTCTGTTTGTCCATTATGACAGTATTACTGTTTTTAATTATATATTAATACACTTTTCTGTACTTAATTCATTATCAACACAGCTTAGATTCAGACAAAATGAATCAATCTGTATGTACACACACTACTGTAACAATTTTACACAGCTAGGCTAAACGTACAGGATATGAAGATATGAATTAAAAGAGAGGTAAGCAAAAAAAGTACACTTCAGATTATATTCCATAAAAAAACAAAAAAAAAAACAATGAGTATCAGTGATTAGCAGTGGATTTCTGATGCTTTCGCTTTATTAAATTCTTTATTCAAATTTAAATGAAATTCCTTATGCGCATGTGTGTCTCTGTGTGTGTTAAGAAACGGCTTAGTCTTTATGCAGTTCTTCCAATTGTGTTCACATATGCAAGTGCTGATTCAGTAGTTTTATATGCTTAGCCCAGAGCAGCATAATATGTAGATACTCTGCCTTCAAGTTTTTTTGTGGAAACAGAGAAGAATACAACTTTGAAAGGTCACTTTTGGTAACTGACAAGTCATTTTCTGTTTGTGCATAAGTGCCATTTTGCAGATGGAACGGCATGCAATTCATCCCATGTAGGGGTATTTCCACTCCCTGAGTGGAACGTGGGTCTCCTTTACAACCTGCGGTGAGGTCCATCTGAGGATATAGTGTGGGCCGCCGGGTTTGTCATTGGTACCTGTTGAATGGAAAAATAAGTTAAAGCAAAAGAGGTAAACATTGTAGCTATAAAAAAACACTAGTAGGTAGAGATTAGTACTGATGCAAGAAATTTTACATTTGTTTTCTTAATTCGAATTTTATAAAACATTTATGTAAATCAACAAAAAAGGACTTTCCACTAGAAGTGTAATACATGCAGGACTGTGGGTGCTGTATTAATCTTTATTGTCCACATGGACCACGTGTCAAAATGAAAAACCCCAATTAGTCCTGCCACGTCATTTTATGCGGCCCGGAGGAGATTAAACGGTGTATGATCGTCTTAAAATAAGGCTACGCTGCTTTAAAGAGAGCATTTAAAATAAACTACATCTCCCACAATGCATGAGACTATGTTACCCGCGAAGTGACGGCAACCCGCCACTAAAGTGCAGTGTATCTCACATCAGCGTTTACCGAGGGCGATTTTTCCAACTTTGAGAAATTTCTACTAATTAGCCCAACAAATGTCCAGGAAGCAGAAGATTGATGCAGATGGAAGGCTTTTCCAAGAAAGATGGGAAAACATGTTTGTCTCTTTTTTTTTTTGTATGTCCTCTGTGAAAATGAGTTCGCCTCCCCTGACCTAAACTGATACATGGTTTCAAACATTTACCTGATGCTCTGGATCCTCCAAATGGCTGCTGAGCCACAACTGAACCTGTGGATTTGTCATTAATGTAGAAATTTCCTGATGAGTGTCTTAAAATCTTTGATGCTTCGTCCACAACAGCTCTGAAAGAAGTAGATCCAGATATCAGCAGTAAATTTGAGCAATTCCCACAAATATGGAAATGAACTAGGGCGACACCCTGGTACGCAAAACATCGTTACTAACGTCAGCGGGGGACACAAATTGAAGGGATGCAATACTTACTTATCATGAGAAAAGACGGATCCAGTTAGTGCATACGGAGATGTGTTATCAATCAACTCCAGCACTTTTTTGTAGTCCTTCTCAGGATAGACGAAGACAGTCAAAATTGGTCCAAAGATCTCCTAAAGCGTATTAGAGTTCTAGATTCAGTGAGAAAGCCATACATAAATCCTGTCTATCTAATTACGTCTGTATAATGCCAATCTATCATGCACAGGATCTCTTTGATAACTTATAGCAATTGAATCAGTGGTAACACAAATATTCCACGTATTCCAATACAGCACAAAAGAATAACACTTTGTCAAGGTGACAGTAAAGCGATTGATCTGTTCTGCAACACCATGTAGCTGTAATGAAGAAAAAAAAAACATTACTATATTAATTATTATGTGATCAATTTAGATGTGTCCTAAATGGTTTTTTTTAAATATTCAATTAAGGAATGTGCGTGTCACCTACAAAAATGCTTGATTACAAAATGACTTATTTCCCATTATTAGTATTATTATTATTATTATTATTATTATTATAGCTTGTATGCTCTCATGGTATGGAAAGTCATGCAGTATTATTCCGTCATTGCATGTTCTATCAATGATCATTGATAGACACCTTGCATCTTTGCATCATCAGCATGCAAAGTGTACATTATATGAAGGTCCTCTTTACATAGAAAATAAAACATCATTTGTATCGTTTTATATCAATCATTGGTAATCGATTATGAACTCGTACCGAGTGGCATTGATGACTACAAAACCAAAAGACAGAAAATAACAAAGTGACAACTACAACAAAGAGCAACTCCTAATTCTGGACTGAGCTAAAATGACTAATTATGTAGATCAACACCATAAACACACACTCTCTGACTTAATTTATATGTTTGTTATTGAATCCTTCCTTTCAAATCATTAATAAGTAAGTTAAACAGCTACATTTATATGTACTATATGGACAAAAGTCTTGGAACACCTGACTTGTTGCCGTATGTTGCAAACTGGTAGCAGTAGATTTTCCCATTGACTTGATCTAGGAGACCCAAGCCTGGTCCAGCATGACAATTCTGCAGTACATAAAGCTAACGCCATAAAGATGTGCTTTATATGGTTTGGACTGGAAGATCAATAGAGATCTAGGTCTGACCTCATCACTAATGTCTATCCTCGTGTACTTGTGTTTGTATTAACCTTTCTTGAATAAATCTTATCCTTAGATCGAGACCTAAAGCACTTCCTGTACGTCGCCCTGGATAAGGGCGTCTGCTAAATACCGCAAATGTAAATGTGTAAATGTAATGAGCACCTTTGGGAGAAACACTCACTGCACCTCAGGTCTCGTAACCCTACATCAGTACCGGATTCTAGAACCGAGCACAAATCTAGCACACTCCAAAATCAAAAGCACACACTCCAAAATCAACTAGAAGACCTTTATAGGCGAGTGGAAATGATTAAATCAATAAATGAGGACTAAATATGGGAATGAGATGTTCAAAAAACACAAAAATCTTATGGTCAAGTGTCCATATGACCCTTACAGTGCATATTTAATTGAAATAAAGAACCTATTTGAGAGGATTTAGATATATACATCGGTAATATAAATGCTCCTCAAACAATTCATGGAAAAAAAAAAAAAAAAAAAAAAAAACATTTTGCACATCCAGCTTGATAAATGAGGCTCAATGATATTGAGCTAGACTTAGAGGTAGCTCTGCAGATTTCAGAAAGAAGGATGAATGAACACGCTTTTGAGCCTGTGAAGTTTGGCATGTAACGCGGGTCAGTGGGAGACATTGGCTAACGCAAACAAATCAAAGTCCATGCACACACAGTGTTCTGCTTGTGTGTGCACTTCAATACAGTATGATATTTTTCAAACAAGGATACCTCGATCAAATAAAGCATTATTACTGTTATGCACGTTATGAGAATGATTATGCGATAAATACCTCATTCATTATTTTATCCTGAGGGTCTTTGGTTTCGATAATCGTGGGCTGCACATAGTATCCCTTTTTATCGTCACATTCTCCTCCAGCAATTACAGTAAGGGTGGGAGATGACTTGGCATATTCGAGCCACCTTTTGTTCCGGGCAAAAGACTTGAAGGAGGAGATAAAGAATTAGGAAATTAAGAACAAAAACTAACAAACAAATACTAGCATTAAGAGTAATACTAATTTTCACTCTTACCTTCTCATCAATGACTGCTGAGAAAAATGTGCCGAAATCCTCAACTGGCTGTGAAGTTAAACAAAAGTCGATTTAGAATCTGTACAACGGACACAAAAGGCTGTTTATCTACCTATCCATTTATCTATCTATCTGTCCTTCTATCCGCCAGAAAACAGCAGCAATTCTACTCACATCACCCACTGTGATCTGTTCATGCACAGCCAGGAGCTTTTCTTTAATCTGAGGCCAGAGCGAGTCTGGGACATACATCCTCGAACAAGCGGAGCATTTTTGCCCTCCGTACTCGAATGCTGAGCGAATGGTTCCCGTCACCACGCTATCGACATCTGCCGACTTGTGCACGAAATGGAAATTCTTTCCACCGCATTCTAAGTTAAAAAAAAGCAAAGAAACTGGCTTTAGCCGAAAAACTGCACAAATGTCAAGTGTCTCCACAAAATCTTTGTTATCTTGCTATTGGGTTGATCTCAAATCCTATTTTGCCCTGCATGCTTGGTTATAAGGCAAGGATGAAAATCATTATTTTTTTTTATACAACAGCAGTTCTGAAAACAGCTGGCTGTAATTCAAAAAGTTCATATCAAAGTGCTTGTTCAAATACAGACGCTGATTAATTCAAGGTGAATAAGAAAAGTATGCAAGTCTGAAATTTGCCAAGAAAATATTTAATTAGTATTATTGGTTTTTTTGGTTGTTTTTTTTTGCGCCAAACGGACATTTATTGAAGGAGTTTCAAGTGCCAGCATTTTACCAGTTAGTTAATATACAAAAAGTTAATCATCCATGAGGAATTCTTTAGAACAGAGGATTTTCTGGTTTGTCTATTACACCAAAGGCCCGGCATGTAAATGACTGTTTGCAGTTATAACATCTTCCACTCAAATGCAGCCAACAAGCCAAGTCACTGTTGGTGTATAATATTTGGTCACATGTTTCTCACCCAATGTTTTATGTATACAGTAAGTACATCGTCAAATGTTCATCAACTTGTAGATTAGCTGTACTTGTTAAATAAATTCTTGTGATTTACATGATCTTTGACATTTAGCAGTTCAGGTAAATCTTTAGGGGTCAAGATGCAGGGGACAGACATGCACCAAACTGAAAACCCGCAAATACCAACGTCCAGTACAGAACTTGGACAGGAAACATCTGACAACACCACATATATTGGGTAATTACAGTGGATATAAAACTCCTATATAATTGCTGAAGGAATTGAAATTGTTATTATACCCTGTAATTTCACAAGGGGGTGTAGACTTTTTCTATCCACTGCATTTAGACTGAATGGAAACAATTACATGGAAGCGAGAATAGATAGATCATTAGCTGTTGATTTTGGGTAATACTAGACAAATGAAAGAATAATGAGGGAATCATCTGAATTAGTATGTTTTTAACTACAGGATTTAAAATCACTAACCTCCAGCAACACGAGGGAAATTTCGGTAGATGTCCAGATTCTGTGCTACTTGTTTCCACAAGTGCTTAAAGGTTCTGAATAAAATAAAATGCATTAAAAACTTCTATTCAATATTTTTTGGTATTATAATACATTATATCGCATTAACTTCAGAGGGAAAAAAAAGTAGTAGTCATACGGGACACTGCCGGTGAAGTTGATTCCAGCCAAGTGTTTCGAAGCAGTGACGGTGTCGCCGAAAACGGGGCCGTCAGCTGGAACAAACTGGATGATGTTGGGCGGCAATCCGGATTCGCGGAGGACATTGTAGACCGCATAGCTGGCGGACATAGCCGTGTCGCTGGGTTTCCACAGCACCACGTTGCCCTGACCAAACACACACTTCTAATTAATTACTGCGAACACCAAAAACTGAACCGGCAAGAGTGGATTTAACAAGTGGAGGCCAATTTCCTGCTCATTTTTAATGATCTCACCATCATCGCCGGCGTGCCGGCCAGGTTTCCTCCAATGGCAGTGAAATTAAAAGGAGCCACAGCCGCGATAAAGCCCTACAACATAATTAAAGCACAAAAGATCAGACCGTTTTAGCAAACGTGCACTCAAACTAAGACACTTTAATGATGGATTTTTTTGCCTTGAAACAAACTGATGTTTATTACACATCTATTGTTAATTGTTATAATATAACTGCTTGCTTACAAATGCATGGCTAGGCAGCTGTCAAGCTGACAACAGTTTTTGTGTCAGTAAACACTTTATTATGAAGGGTTAGTTTAGACGATCTGAAGAAATCATCTTTGGCTCAATTTTGACTCTTCACTTGAATATTTTGGAATCGCACCATAATCTATTTATAGACTATAGATCAATCTAGGGAATGGAGAATTGGCCTGCATTGTATTTAGATTCATTGAACTTTATGTTAATTTGCTCAGCAGGTTTAAAAATTTTTTTTTAAAAAGTTTTCCTGCATACATTTTGCTGCTCTGCATTCAATCTGTGCTTCCCCTGTGTATGTATGCAAGTGATTCTAAGATAGAGCACATCTGTATTATGTTTTATTTATGGTGTTAAAACTTTGATCAACGGGAGATTTGCTTATCTTTACTACAGACAAAAAGGTGCCTTTCTTTGTGTTGTTTATAATTCCGGAAAAAAAAGGAGTCTTATCAGTTATGACTATGTGTAATTAAAAACATACAGACGTGGACAAAATTGTTGGTACCCTTTGGTCAATGAAAGAAAAAGTCACAATGGTCACAGAAATAACTTTAATCTGACAAAAGTAATAATAAATAAAAATTCTATAAATGTTAACCAATGAAAGTCAGACATTGTTTTTCAACCATGCTTCAACAGAATTATGTAAAAAAATAAACTCATGAAACAGGCATGGACAAAAATGATGGTACCCCTAACTTAATATTTTGTTGCGCAACCTTTTGAGGCAATCACTGCAATCAAACGCTTCCTGTAACTGTCAATGAGACATCTGCACCTCTCAGCAGGTATTTTGGCCCACTCCTCATGAGCAAACTGCTCCAGTTGTGTCCGGTTTGAAGGGTGCCTTTTCCAGACTGCATGTTTCAGCTCCTTCCAAAGATGCTCAATAGGATTGAGGTCAGGGCTCATAGACGGCCACTTTAGAATAGTCCAATTTTTTCCTCTTAGCCATTCTTGGGTGTTTTTAGCTGTGTGTTTTGGGTCATTGTCCTGTTGCAAGACCCATGACCTGCGACTGAGACCAAGCTTTCTGACACTGGCTAGTACATTTCTCTCTAGAATTCCTTGATAGTCTTGAGATTTCATTGTACCCTGCACAGATTCAAGACACCCTGTGCCAGACGCAGCAAAGCAGCCCCAGAACATAACAGAGCCTCCTCCATGTTTCACAGTAGGGACAGTGTTCTTTTCTTGATATGCTTCATTTTTTCGTCTGTGAACATACAGCTGATGTGCCTTGGCAAAAACTTCGATTTTTGTCTCATCTGTCCACAGGACATTCTCCCAGAAGCTTTGTGGCTTGTCAACATGTAGTTTGGCATATTCCAGTCTTGCTTTTTTTTTTATGATTCGTTTTCAACAATGGTGTCCTCCTTGGTCGTCTCCCATGTAGTCCACTTTGGCTCAAACAACGACGGATGGTGCGATCTGACACTGATGTTCCTTGAGCATGAAGTTCACCTTGAATCTCTTTAGAAGTCTTTCTAGGCTCTTTTGTTACCATTCGGATTATCCGTCTCTTAGATTTGTCATCAATTTTCCTCCTGCGGCCACGTCCAGGGAGGTTGGCTACAGTCCCATGGATCTTAAACTTCTGAATAATATGTGCAACTGTACTCACAGGAACATCTAGTTGCTTGGAGATGGTCTTATAGCCTTTACCTTTAACATGCTTGTCTATAATTTTCTTTCTGATCTCTTGAGACAGCTCTTTCCTTTGCTTCCTCTGGTCCATGTCGAGTGTGGTACACACCATATCACCAAACAACACAGTGATTACCTGGAGCCATATATATAGGCCCAATGGCTGATTACAAGGTTGTAGACACCTGTGATGCTAATTAGTGGACACACCTTCAATTAACATGTCCCTTTGGTCACATTATTTTCTGTGTTTTCTAGGGGTACCATCATTTTTGTCCATGCCTGTTTCATGAGTTTATTTTTTTACATAATTCTGTTGAAGCATGGTTGAAAAACAATGTCTGACTTTCATTGGTTAACATTTATAGAATTTTTATTTATTATTACTTTTGTCAGATTAAAGTTATTTCTGTGACCATTGTGACTTTTTCTTTCATTGACCAAAGGGTACCAACAATTTTGTCCACGTCTGTATTTCTTTACAAAGATTATACACTGTGTACTTTTTGGTTTCTTTGTCTTTATCTGAATACCGAGCTTGGTGCTTCTGAAAGACGAGCCTACCTCAAGCCCCCGGTAGAGCGCCGTGTTGGTGCTGCCGTCGCTGTTCAGGGGCTGCTGCTGCACCAGCTCCACGGCGTGCTTGGCGTTGAATCGGTAAAAGTCTATGAGCTCGGCTGCGGCGTCGATCTCAGCTTGCACGACGGTCTTCCCCTAAAACGCCAGAGGAGAACGTTACACTTCTACAAACGGAACGAATCACAGTGAGTGACGGCGCACTACCTGGCCAATCATGGTTTTGGCGAGAATCTCTGCTCTCTTTGGTCCACTGATTATATCAGCGGCTTTGAAGAAGATCTGGGCTCGGTCTGATACAGGTTTGAGGTCCCATTCTCTTCTCGCTGCCAAAGAGGCCTCTATGGCTTTGTTCAAGAGCTCCTATGAATAGAAATCAGGGTGGAAAAATGGATTTAGTGTAATGCTGTAATAAGACTGCAAATTTATTAACATGGAATATATTTTTATAAGCCACAAAATCAATGAATCCTACAAATCATACATGCATCCTAAAAACCCCAAATCGGTCCCTTATCGTGGGGCAGATGTTTATGTAGATAAATATTCGTTTAGATGGATAGACAGATATTGGACAGACGGACAAATGGATAGCACATTTAAGAATAAAAAAGCAATTCATCAAAAATATATTATTTTTATTCAATCCTTTTCATTAGATTTAATAAATTATTAGTCAAAGCAATACATACAATATTATAATATGTATAATATCCATTCCAACCAGCTCCCAGAGTGTAAATTAATTTCCTTACCTTATCAGCATAACAGAACTTCGCCACTTTATGTGCATGATTAAAGGGCTGTAAATTAGAGACAGAGAGCACAGTACTTTAATAAAAAACTGTAGGCATTAACAAGAAGTTTTGCCGAGAAATTTTCATTATGGTGATTTCTAAACACTCCAGTGTACTCACAGATAACTGGTATCTGACATCTTTGGTCCATATCTTATTGTCTCCGACCACACATGGAATTTCCTCAGTCTTCCCTTTCACAGCCTTTAATGCCTATTGAAACCGGAAACAGTACATAGACTTTGCTTTAATATGAATGACTCGATATTGCATATTAATGAGGGTGTTTTTTAGTGTGCGCAATATTCACCTTTGCAAGCTCTTCTCTCTCTTCGCTACCCTTTTGAAATGATAAAACGGGCTCATTTTTAACCTCGACAGATGCAGAAGGGAAGGTCTTGAACCTGCGGAACAAAGTGTTGATTTTGTGTCACATTCCCTGACTTCTTTTTAAAAATGCAGTGAGATTTCAGCAATCTCAAAAGCCATGGCATGGCACAAACGTTGGAAGAAAAATTGGAATATGCTCTGGTTGGGAAGATTGATGTTCCAGTCAATCCCACTGACCAAATTTGGGCATCTGGGAGCTCTTATAGAATTAATATAATTAAAGACTCTCACACACACACACAAACACATGCACACCCCAAGAGTTCTAAGAGTTCATTCGTAGTGTGAATTAATTCGTAAGTTCGCCATTACTATACATGTCACCAACTATGTTCGTAAAATATATGCTATAAAAACCAGTTGTATCTTTTCCAGCAGTTAACTTTCGCTTTTCGCCCAACCATTTTTAATATATGATGTTTAAGATTTAAAACGATTAGGAATGACTGGTCAGTACAATGTAGATGGACAAAGACAAAGACTGAGGAAGAGGTATAGAAAGGCCTGATTTTTGCTTTGACATATTTTCACCCATGAATATCTTTGATTTGATCTGTAGCAAACTGCACACGCTGCTTTTTCTTGCTTTTTAAGAAACTAATTTGACACACTTAAAGACATTTACAAGATGGACTTGTGAAGAAAAATGGTTGTTAAGCTTTTTCATTAACCATTTATAAACTTTTACATCTTATTACATCTTACATCTTAATCTTATAATCATTTATAGGTTAAGCTAAGACTTCATTTCAAGAAAAAAAAAACTCTTTCCTTACTATAATTATATGGCTTTAGTGTTCTATAGAATGAGTTAGTATACATATTCATGGGCATACAAAAATGTCTAGTATTTCTGGTCAAATGTGCTAACAGGTTATGATCTCTTTTTTTTTTTGTCCCGGTCCAGTCCTGGCTCCAGAGGCCACGTATCATGACTGACCCTCTGTTGCGCTCTCACCCAGCTTCCTAATATGGAGACATATGAATAAATAATTTCGTCCTGATAAGTAAAAAAAAAAAAAAAACGCATTTTAATCTCTGTATAGTGCAACTGGATACTCTTCCGGTTTAATAATTTAACGTGGGAACGGTAACTTTGTTTTACGCTATTTATATGACCTCACAGATCTGCTCGTTTTCTAGTCAAGCAGTCCGTAGTCATATGGAAAAATAAAAACAAAAAAAAGTTCGACTTTTCTGGTGCACAAATCAATATTAATAAAAATATTAAAAAATAAAAAGAAGACCGTTTTTTTGCGATTATGGTAGAATGCAATATGACCAAATCGAAATGAAACGTGCAGAAGGTCCAACATCTTCCCTTTACACGTGTTGTCTATAAGAAGTGAAAGTAAATATTCTTATGATAATAAAATGCGAAAGTGACACGCATACCCTCTCCAGGAGCGACACAACCCGGACGATGTGCGAAACATCTCTCAAAAACGAAACAGAAATGAATAAACAACTCGGTATGAATTGTCGTCGACAAATGAAATCTTAAAAAGAAATAAGTAACAATAAACACAAACAACTAAGCCCGCATTACAGTAAAGAATTACTGCCAAAGCCAAGGCTAGCGAATTTATTTATGGCCATTTTGTTAGTTCTACTAAGGGGAGGAGGTGCTTAATATATATATAATATTTTTCCTTAAATATTTAAAGATGCATATTTTTTAATAAACATAAAGAATGCTATACCTTTTCTAAAATGATACATTTGTATTCAGTATAATCATGATCTTAACTTTTAAATTTATATTTACAAAAAGTGTCGCATACCCCTATGTCTAGCAAATGGAACGCGCTAGGGGTGTGTCCTGGAATAGCCAATCAGCTTACGAGGCGTTATCTTATCCAATCATACAGCAGCATTTTTCTTTTCTTTTTTCTTTTTTTTAAATATAAAGTTCTATTTATAATGCAGTCACAGCTGATTTGGTCACTATTTTAGTTGTCGTGTTTATTCTGTTATATATATATATATATATATATATATATATATATATATATATATATATATATATATATATAATTCCTTTACGGACAATACGGTGGCAAGGGCAATGCCACGTGACCTCGAGATGCACTGCATAGCCAATAATCAAATAATCTGCAACAAGCCAACATAATTCAGAAATAAATCTTTTATTTTTTTTTTCTGAAACTTTTTTTTTTTTTTACATATAAAACCCCAGCACCAACATCATCATCATCATTCATCATTTGGAAACATCTGTACACCCCTCACACCAAATTGCAAAAGCTTACATATTAAAAACATTAACCAATAACAAAAAAAACCTCAAATATTTACGTGTGTAATTTTGGATATTACACAAAAAAGATCCATAAAAATGAAATTTAAACACACTGGAAGATGAAAACGATGTCTGTGCATGATATTATAAAAGTGTGTTCAGATTGGTGTGTGGAAAAAAATTCTCAAAAAAGAGGAAATAATAAAATAAAAAAAAAACTGCAATAGAAATAATAATGCATTGACCAAATTAGTCTAAAACAATTGTATTTTTTAAAATACAGAGATGGGTTGACGTCTTATTTAATATTTGTCAAAACTGTCAGCATTTTATAACATCCGGACAAAACGGCATGTTATGCAAAACAATGGACAACAAATGAATTGTACAGTATTATACTCAAATATCACACAACACTGTAATGAGCAATGAATCACTCAATAATCATCTTATTTTGTCTTATCATCATCTTAAAACATGCCTGTTGGGAAACATACATTCATTATGTGAAAACAAAGACACAGTACATGACCCAACTTAACTTTCTTTACCTGTAAAACAATCCTCAATAAGGAGCAGATTTTTCATTTGTCCTTGATTAACCTAAGACTGGAAGACTGTCCCGGCACTCCAGTATTGTTTTAATGCACACTTGCTGACTTCCCATTTCCCAATTAACCACGGCTTGATCACATTTTCTCGTCTCAGATTGGCTACATTCTTCTCTTCTCAAAATCCAAGATTCAACAAGGAGATTTAGTAATCATAAGCTTTTTGTCTGAGAGTTTTTACTCTAATCTCTACTCTGAGAACAAGGTTTGGTTTATGTGGTGCTCCATGGCTCTAAAAATAGGATAAGAAATGTTGTTTACCACCAACACTTTTCAGGATCTGCTGCTCATCAGGACTTAGTTCACATTGTGTAACCAGAGGTTTGCATACCCTTCAGCAAATGTATAGTTGCACTCCTCAAACCAGATGCCATGTTTTGCATGTCACTGAGGTAAATACCCTATTACTTTGTGCAGCTTATTCCATTTAAATTTGCTATAGACCCAGCACATTCATATCATTTAGAGTAAACAATCTTTTTTTTTATCTTGTTCACATTAGGTTTGTAAACCTAATATTTTTATATTAGCACCTTTAAATGTTTTTCTGAAGCAAAGTATTGACATTCTAGCAAAACCAAGTTACATATTAGATAGAAATCTAGATAAAAAAAATCTGTTAAAAGCTTATGAGGATTAAATTGTATGCCTCTTTAATTCAGTGAATAGAGAAGAGACTATTTTGCCTTGGGATAAATGGGTTTAATATAACTCTAATAATTAATTTATTTTATGCCCCTTTATGCTTTTATTGTTTTTAAGGGAGCACAAGTACTTTTGCAGTTCTAAAACTGCTTACAAAACAGTATAATTAAACTAATTATACTTCAGGTCCATTTTATATGAACTAGATTACTAGATTTTGACCCAGTTGGCACACTGAACACTTGGTAGTTATAAGTGATCATCTATTTAACAAAAATAGCTAAAATCAATTTGGTTTGGCTTTTGTAAATCATGTTTCAAGAAAACATTGTCTGAATGACGATGGCTTCCCCTTTAAGGCCGGTTCTCTTCATACAATCTCAGGGTTTCTTGCGAGAGGCACCACTGCCTCAGTCATTCGGGATAAACTTAGAAGGAACTTAAACTTGTACATGTGTAATCTCTTAATCCCTGTAAAGATACCTTGAAACAATGTCTATTATTAAAAGTGCTAAACGGAACTGAAGGGAAATCGAAGCAGGTGTGTTTAAAACAGCACTGCGATGCATAATATTGCACATGGAAGCTCTTTAGAAATGACACATCTACATGAATATTATGCACCTTCAGTGAATGAGGTATCAGGAATCCATAAGAGTAATGGTGAATGTGGCACACAAAATGATGCAAAGATGTTTTGGATACATAAACGTCAGATTACGTCTTTACTGTTCCGTTCAGTAGCGCTCCTGACATCTGTATCGTCACATTCATATGAAACTGACAAGTGATTTACAAGGTTGTCATCAAGGCTGTTAAGAACTCATCAGTGGCAACCCTGGGATGCGCACTCACAGCTTTCTGGTCACAAGCACAAAACCTTAAAACCCTTAAAACGCTTGGTTACCATGATAACATGCAGGAAAGTTTGTCGTTTTTTTGGTGTCTGTGTTGTGAACAGGAACTCTCAACCCAATAAATCCCATGTTGAAACCATGGGGATGTCCAAGGAGCTCCATTTCTGCCTTAAGGGTTTGAGGAAATCTCAACATGGGAAAGAAATAATGTTAGTTTTTCGATTGTAGGTTTAAAATGGTCTAATAGTTACAGGATTGTTTTAAGTCTGCAACTTCCTTTAAACTTGACAGTCTTTCCCTATATCTCTTTGACACCCACTATCTCTACATTTTAATTATTTAAAAATAGGAAGTCACTTGTACTATTTCTCTTATTGGTCATGCTACAAAGAAGTGTAGAATGATCTTCCTGTGAATTTAGTTGAAGAATAAAAAAAGAAGCATTGTTTGAGGCTAAAAGGCAAAATCTGCATTAGTGCATGACCGATTTACCAGAGAAAGCATTCCATTCACCCTGAATATTGTTTTTTTTTTTTTTTTTTAAAAAAAGGAAAGAAGAAATCGAAAAAAAGGCGAAAATTCGTACAAAACCCTTGAGGATTTTTTTTATGTGAAAATCCATAGTGACTTCTTAAAGTATAATACAATTTAATAAAAAGGTGGATACGATATTAAATCGATGTGTATTATGGAGGCTCATACGATTGCAACTGCATTTTGCTGTTTTGTGCAATGTTTGTGCGAGATTTTGTGTTCAACCGAATGTAATCCTTTTATCTTTGTCATTTAAGAGGACCTCCTTTTTACACAATTAGACCATTTAAATTGAAAGAAAAATATTCATAGAGAAAACATAAATGACATTAAAATGAATATGTACAAAATATTTTTGAAAGCAGGTAGAGAACATAAAATCCATGTTTAAACATGAACAAAAACAAAGATAACAATACAATATGTGTAGCATGGAAACACACTTATTGTCCTTGATCCCAGATACAGAGTGACATTTTTCTCTGCTGGCCAAATGTGAGATTTTCAATATTATAATTGAAATTATGCTGGCGTATCTGATTGATCATCATTATCAAATGAATATATTAGCAGTAATGACAATATCCTGTACTGAACAAAAAAACAAATTCCATTTTACAATCAAAATTGCTACCTGAAATCTCTTAAAATCATTCAAGCCATTTAGCAAAATAAGGCAGCTTCGTCTTTGGAAAAAACAGCAAAAAAAAAGAAAAAGAAAACATTAAGACATACAAAATAAGAAGATGATCAGAGCATATATTTAAGCTGCGGTTTAAGTAATTTCTGAAAAAAAGCAGCAAGCAAATACATTAAGGCTATCAAAATGAAAATGTCCAGTCACATGATCAGGCACATAGCTCATTTCAATTCAGAATTATGGTTTTTGAAAACTGGTATTTTTTTTTCTTAAGTGGAGTGATCTTGAGTAGGCACCTATACCGCACCACAGCTCCCTCCGTTGAGCTTGTAAACATTACAGGCCTCACAATTTCCTCTCGAAACACTCACTGCATTGGCGATAACCGTCTTTTAAGCAAAGATGGCAAATGGGATACATGTAGCATCAGATGAAATAAGGCTAACCGTTTGCATAGCTTGAGCTGTGCTGCATACCTTCCACACACACTACTGGGTTTTTTGTTAATTAGTGTTTAGAGGCAGCAAAAAGGTCACCAAAGCTATTGTTCGGATTAATACAGCATTGTAGAAAAGACAAAATATAATCGTTCTGTCATCTTAACAGACATCCAACTCACTAGAAAAGGTTCACGACATGCGAAATGGCTCTTTATGATTGGACATTATTTTGTGTTTTGATATTCATACTGAATCGTGGTTTAAATTGTAAGTTTTCTGCCTTACCTATGCTGTAAAATGGTTGTAAATGAAGCTTGTGATTGGTGAGGCTGTTGATTTGCCTGACAGAACACCCAAGGACATCAGTGCAGAGGCACAATGCTCGAGAATATTGTGAAGGGTATGTCCCTCTTCACCTTCCCTACTGGAAACTAGACTTTAAAGCACCTACAAGAAAACGGGACCTGTCTTTCAGAGTTCCTTTGGACTGGTCCTGTTTGGTTACCGTTAGCCGAATTCTGAGTGGCCTTGGAGCTGAGAGGAGCTCAGTGAGGGGGAGGGTGCAACCTGGCTGGGTAAACATCAGCTGATTGCGCCCTCTGTGTCTCCGTCCTTGTCCGACTCATCTTGGATCTCGTCAGTGTTCCCTGAGTCACTGCTCGCAACTGAGCTGAAGGACGGAGAGTTTCTGTGGGCCAAAAAAAAATCATATAATGAAATGGTAACAAAACATGAAAATGATATTAGAGATCTGAATGAATTTTGTATACTGTTCATTAATATTAGACAAAGAAAACATGTATGTGTGTATACGTATACATATATATATATATATATATATATATATATATATACACACACACACACACACACACACACACACACGTTTTCTTTGTCTAATATGATCTATTTCAATAAAATAACAGAGAACAGAGAAACAGAGAATTGCTGCTGCCTACGGTGACTGAATTTGGTGTGTGAGCTATTGGAACATTTGGGTTCTGAGAAGGGGATCGGACAACAGACTGTCGTCAGGGTCTAACATATATATATATATATATATATATATATATATATATATATATATATATATCTTGAAATAGATAATAGATTATCTCTAAACACTGTTTTGTAAGTAATGGGACTAGGAAATTGATAAGAAACATAAATGACATTGAGTTAGCTATGCTTACTTCTGTTCAAATAGTGATTGGTCTGGAATAGACATCACAATGTTGTATTATATCTTTTTTAGAATATTAAAAGTTCTTCTATTTAAAAGCAAGTTTTACTTGTTGGAGTCACAGTTGTGTGAAACGATAATCGTCTACATGTATTCATGGATCTTTTGCCACTTTCTGTAAAAACCATGTCACTGCTGAAAAATATCAGACATATCAGAATTCAAATGAAAAAAGAATAGCTATGAATACTGAATAAATCTCATTCTTTATCATTACCTCCCCCCCTTGATCATTCGTCTGCATGTCTCCATCTGTACATCCAAACCTCTCTTCATACTACACATTTCCATGTACTCATGAAGATGCCGATTCATGTCGCTCTTAGCTGTAGCCAGCTCCATCTGAAAAAGAGTAAAAGGAGCAGAGAAAGTGAGAGAGAGAGTGAAAACAGAACAAGAAGCCACTCATAAATCATAGGGTGACACCAGGAGGACAAGTAGAGCACAGACATACATTAATTTCTGGCAGATGTTAAAACAATTTTCAATTCAATTCAATAAAATTCTATTTATACATGGCTTTTCACAATGTGCATTGTTGCAAAGCAGCTTTACAGAATGGAACAATAAATATCACCAGAAAGAAATATTTCCCTAAATTCAAAAAGGTCCTCCAAGGAAATTGAACTGCGTCCACAAAGCTATGGGAATCTCTCTGCATGATAAGCCATGAACCGCATGTGAAATCTACGTAGTGATGTCACAACCAGGAAGCATAAATGCTGAAAAAAATGTGATGCAGCCGGCAACAGCGTTTGTGCGTTCACTAAGCGTTCTGTGTGAATTGTCTGTTAATTGTTTGTCTATATATATATTGATTAGGAGTAAACCTCACTAGATGAACTTGCACTAAAAAAAAGCTGGTCCGGTTTGAGCTATTGGTATTGATTTGTGCAGTTCCAAGCTGAACATCACCTGGCTGGCTGATCAACAGGAATTGCTTTCTGAGAACAAGATATAAGCATATACACGTTGTTTAGAGCATGTCACGCAGAGGTGTTGCCAAAACATTGTCAACGCAGAGTCTCTGTCCCTCAAGGAACGTGGCTTACATACACAAACGTTACAAATTCATGTTTCATGAAAAATGAGAGGACAAAGAACTGCTCAAGAGATATCAGAAAAGAAAACTCAATCATTAAAATCAGACATGATATTAACCTCGATCTGGCCGATTGTTGCCTGATACTCCTCTTCTCGGGTTTTGAAGAGAGTCTCGGTCTCATCGATCAGACTTCCCAAACTGCAATCCTGACAAAAGAAAAGGCAGTGAGGAGGCTTTGATCTTGATTTCATCCAGCTGCTATAACGAATCAATCAAACAAACAAATGAACAAAGACATGAATACATGTTTTTAAAAATACGGTGGGATATAGTGAATATTGTCCTCAAAGTTGGAGTGTCAGAAGCAGGAAAAACAGGCAAGAATTTGAAGGGATAAAGTGTGAGACCTAGATTGTCTTCCTGGTCTGCAATAATCACGATATATCAGTAACGGTCCAACAAAGGAACACTGGTGAACCTGCGACAGGATCATAGCAGGCCAAAGCACTTTTAAGTACATGGGAAGCGTAAATTGGCCAGAACCAACAGACGAGTTCCTGTAGCTCAAATTAGTGAAGAATTTCATGCTGTTAATGCGCAACAGGTCAGGCGTGTTTTGGCAGCAAAAGGGGACCAATTCAATTTGCTTTTGACAGGTGACTGTATATCAAGACTCAACATTAACAACATTAAACTTACTGAGGGTCCTGATACAATGTCATCTGTATACTGTATAATAATGGGATGTATATCACAAAGTTTTCAAAGTCAATGCATATAAAGCAGGAAAAAGCGGACCAAATCTTAACAGCTGAATGAATATACTTTATCTTCTCCAAACCAGGTCTTATGTGATGTTCCCAGTTTGAAGTGATTTAATAAAAATGTCCCCAGAAAGCACAAACAAAGTGCTATAAACAGGGTCGGGTCGATCCCACAGAAGATCTACGAAAGGCTACTGTAGCACAAATTGCTAAAATAGTTAATTCTGGCTATATACATTATTAAAAGCACCTAATGGCCCAAATAGGTAGCACATCTTCAGTCGAGTCCATAAGAATCAGAGCTGTGTTGGTTGCCCATATTACCCATATGATTTTAATGCCTTAGCTGACAAAAAACCCCACAAACTCACGGCTTCCTGGCTGCCTCCTCCACCATCTGCACCATTGGTCGTGGTGCTGATGAACGGCACATTGTAGTTGGTGAAGTCCTCCCAAAGCAGCAACGTTTCCTCGTTTTCTTCCCACGTCAAGCTGTCGCAATCATCGTCGATGTCGAACGTCTCCCGCCTGGCGACACATGAGTTATCTGAGCAATGTCTGCAACGTGAGGAAAATGTGGGGGAAGAGAAGGAAAGAAGAGAAGGGAGTAAAGAAAGGATAGCTTATGGCAGAGAAACCATTAAGAAAAGAGAATAGAAAAGCTCCAGAAGTTTGAAGAGTTTATATTTCAAAGTAGATTTATGCAGTTTTTAATTTAGCCACTTGGTGGCGACAAGTGACATTCAACCACCAAACGATAAGCCATTATTAATTTTATCATCAACTGTTCTGTCCCAGAAATTAGACACATTTTGTGTACTGTAACTCACATCTGGTTGAGCATGCGCTTCATCTCATCTGTAATGTTGAGCGCTCCGGCTGCTTCCTCTTCTGACGTACTTGGATCTGCATCCATCTCTGAGTTTTCCTCATCTGACAAAGCCTTCTTTTCTTTTCGTCTGCAAGCCAGGGGCCCCTGGAACCAAACAATGAAAAAAGTACAGACCAGCATAAGGCATTAAAACAGCAATAAAATTCTGAACCTAACAGTATATACAACCCTGATGTCACATCTGTACATCTTATTACACTGTGAAGTTTGGAAATGCCCCTGTGTCATCCTACAACCGTAAACAGCTACCTAATCGTTAGCTAAGAATACACGCAAGCTAGTAAACAATCTCATTTTGCAGCTCTCTTACAAAAAATGCCTCTGTCTATACTTCAAGTTTTCATGTTTTTTAGAATATCAATATCACAAAAAGGTTTTTCACTTATATTAGTTATGAGGTCGGTCATGCGATTAGCTCTAAATTCAAAAAGCATCTATTTATCCTAACCAAGTTAAACATCATGTGCAAGGAGTATTGCTGTCAAAAGATACAGTCTACTAAAACATGAATTGAGCATGAGGTTAATCAAGTCCTATGCACTGTAGCTTTAAATGTCTCATAATAGCTATAAAGCATTACTAAAGAAAAAAGACATCCTGAGTAAATGACCTAAAAGCAGAGGGAGAAGTAAAATAATATCTTCAGATTTACAAGGAATCTGACATATAACAGCATTGAACACAAGGTCTAATATTCGGACACCACAGCATGCTATAAAAGTTCTGACAGAAAATGTTATTTAGGAGATATACAAATCTGAGTAAAACTTTCTGTAAGCTTTGCTTAGATACAGTGTTAGGTTTTAGTCGGCTCAGCACCTGGAATGTGACACCCTTATGTGCTAAAGGTTTGCATCAGCAGATCTGTTGGTCTGTGCGTTGTCCTTGTGTGTGTGTGTAAGTTTTGTCCAGGAGTGCGTGAGCCTGAGCGCATGTGTTTCTGTGTGTGGTTTGGTTACCGTGGTGTCGTTATGCGTTATGGGAAAACATAGACTTTGTGTTCCATTCTGTGTGGTCTTGAAAAAGCAAGGTCGCGTGTGTGTGAGAGTTCCTGTAAATGATTTTCAAAGATAATTTTTTTAAATATTAATTTGTTATCCCAATTCAACACTTCAATTTTGTCTTCAATGTACCTTTTCTGGTGATTATTAAATTATAAGGGTGTTTTTAGATGCCTGATTTATTATTATTTTTGATCAATTTGCATTTCTCAAGGCATGTAGAACATTACAACATATCACTGATGTACAAATGGATGGAGCAATGCATGGCCATTGGCAGCTTTCATATGCTTTATATAGCTAACGAATCTAACAGTAATGATTGTCAAACTTTACATTAACTACAAGCTTTTAAATTACAATCATAGAGAATATAGTGATGTAAATCAGAAACTAAAATCCTTGCAACAAATGTGGGATAATTTTCCAGGAATTTGCTATCAGCTTGTAAGTGTGTCTGAGAGACAGCGTGAGAGAGAGCAAGAGAGAGACTTACTGCTGGAGCTCTAGAAGGACTGACATTGAAAATAATGTCTTCTGAATTTCTCTGTTGTGCTACATCGCAGAGTTTCGCGGTGATGTCGATTCTCCTGCAGATGTCCATGTCCACTTTCATAGCTTTCTCCTGGATTTTCGTGTCCAGCTCAGACATTTGCTGCAAATAAATAGCAAATACACACACACACATATATATATATATATATATATATATATATATATATATATATATATATATATATATATATATATATATATATATATATATATATATATTTTTTTTTTTTTTTTTTTTTTTATTAATTTGTGGGTGGCATATCACTTATAAAAAAATTGTGCTTTCATTCAAAGTATTATTAGTACAAATCTACTCTCTGATTCAAGAAAAATTAATTGGAGAAAAAGAGGAAAGATGCAACATCGCATAACTTCACATAATCATACTGCGACGGTTGTTAGGTTCTTGGGATGCACACCAGGTATGGTTAAAGTAAGAGTTCGACATAAATTGTAACCTGTTTATTTAAAAGGAAGCGTTTAGTCAAAAAATTAACACAACTTTTATTATACTTTAAACACGTTTCTTCACGTCTTTAGGAATCTACAAAGAGCTACTGCTATCAGTTTAGCATTGTGTTTTAGCATGCCAGGCCTGAACTATGATGTACTTATGTGGTTCATAAAAATAGAGCACAACTAAATAATAAATGAAAATAAATCCACTAATTCTGCATTTAATCACTTCATGCTTTAAGAAAGCACCAAGACTGAACAGCAACCATTTTTTTTTATTAGTGTTTGTTTGCTTCTGTCAAATCGTCAATTTATCCGTATCTGTGGATGCCACACCAGGCATGTTAGTCTCGGAGAACAGACGCCCGCATGTTAAATTCCTCCTTACTTTCACATCAAGGAACCTTCTCTTGATTTCTGCAGCACTATAACAAGAAGCAGGACGCCGGCCACCCTTTATAGTGAATGCCAACAATAAAATAAAATGTAAATAAGCCCCAACATAAACATACATAGTGGCTTATGTACATGCATTAGCTTATGTATGTATCTATAAGCCACTATAAATGTGTAAAATCCATTATGTGTGTATATAAAGAGAATCTATCTACATATAATGATGTATAAGACACATGCACATAAGTAGTCTGATACATGGGGTTTTATATGCTATATATATTATTTTATATTTACACTACGTACATAAGCCACTCTATATATGTATGGAGAACTTCATGAGAAGATATGATCTCTTAAGATTCACGAGTTAAATGTCATATAGACATATCTAGACATATATAGACAATGTCATATGGTCTTAAGTTCTGTAGGCAGAAGAGTTCAAATTTGACATTTTTGGCTCTAACAGAAGAAAAAAATACATACAAGATGGAGGGCAGTAGAGAGGATGTTAGCAGACTGCCTTACCTCCACAGTCAATAATAGTTAATGGTTTGGGGTTCTGACGCAGGGAACACTTGAATTCCAGGTGAAAGACAAACATGTCTAATCTTCCTTAATTCAACATGCACTTTTCTCTTGACTGTAATTGGAGACAACTAATACAAAAGCAGAATAACTGGAATCATATATCTAAGCTCTGTGTGAAATGGTAATTAAAAATGAAGGTAGTTATTTTTGATGTAGCTTGATCACTGAATATACAAAGAGTAATAACTATTATAATTCTAAATTTAGACTATTACTAAGCTATTATAATATTAAATAATGATAAAAATGTCTTCTTTGAAAATGCCATAAATCACAGTTATTGCAACCCTAACTCATAAGAGGTTACTGAGGCTGTTTAGGGCACTATGCAATGTCTTTAGACGACATTATAAATCAGTCTGACTAAACTAAACAACACATGACTAATCCAGACGGAACTCCAGACGACACTGCGATAAACCATTCCTTAGTAATCAGGTCAGCGATGTGTTAGTGCAGGTTTGACGTTCATAAGGCTTGAGATTGTGTTTATGCAATGGGAGGCAGAGCTGATCAGACCTTACTAAGCTGCTGCATTTTGTCACAGCTCTCCCTGTATCTGAGATGGAGGAAAAGTGCAAATAAGGTCAACTCTGCATCGTCCCTATCACCAGACAGGATCATGCTGTATTATGACTGTACAAATGTCCAGTATGATGTGACAAATGCACCTAGTTTGCTGTTTTAGTAAATGTTTAAATACAAACGGGCACATAATAAAGAAACATAAAGACAATTTATGGATGCTTAAGTATTTGTCTGGTTGGTGAACAACAACAATAAGAAAATATACAAAAAGAGTTTTGGTCTTGCCATTTTCAGTGATAGAGGACTGCATTCTATTGCAGACAACCTATTGCACTATTACTGAAGACATCGATGCTGTTCTGGTTCCAGTCAGAGACCTTATCATGAAGGTTATGTAATTATTGCACTTGGCCACCTGTCAACACCACATTAACTAATAGTATAGCTTAAGTAATATGTGACCTATAGAGTAAGAAAGGGAACCAAATTAAAAAAGTTCTAGGCACAGCTGTATTAACAATTATGGAAGATCCATATTACATTTAATCAATTTAGTCACAGAATGAAACTTGCTCTTTTAAAGTTACTTACATCGCTCACTAGGCTTTTGAAGACCACCAGTTCAGCCTTTAATCTCTCCACTTTATTCCTCAGCTCTTCCTGAATGGCTTCTGACTCCTGAGCGCTCTGAGAATACACAGACACGCACAGGTTTAAATGTAGACAATATAGATCATCCTGATGCTTGCAATTCTTAATACACACTTGAATGCTTACAAAGAATTAAAAAGAAAAAAAAAAGCTTCTTGAGCTAACACAGAGGTCCAGATAGTCCACAGAGGTCAGATACATGATACTCATCCGATATTGACATTCTCACGGCAGACCGTGGGCTTTGCTCTGGGTGTTTTTAGCAAATGAGTTTTCAGTTGAGTCTTGAGGGCAAATTGATATTCTTCATGTCAAGGTAATCAGAATCATCTTTATGTACAAGGAATTTGTCAAAGAAAATAACAAAGATAAGACATTACTTGTATATAATATTAAACATTAAAAATTTGAGATGCAGTTCCATTTCTGTTTTCTAATACACATCCGATATTGACATCCTCATGGCAACATCCCTTGAGATGTACTTGAGTTCAAACTGATAAGTGGACTGAACTAAAAAATATCAAGTCCTCTTGTCATGTCATCTGCTATGTATTTAAGGGTTTTGCCTCAGCTGTTACCTATACATATTCTTCTTTTATTTTCAGCACCATGTAATTTCTCATTGCTTCAGTGGATCTGTTCCTGAACCATGAATGTACAGGATCTCAAGGGATGTTGCACATATTCACATACTCATTCACACCTAGGGACAATATAGAGAAGCCTGCCTACCTGAATGCTTTTGGGAAACTCACACAGACAGCAATCCGATCTCAGGATTATATTGCGTACCCTGGGGATGTGAGGCAACAGTGCTACCCACTGTACCACATAATTCCTTCTTTCATGCTGTGTTCACAAAAATCATAAAAAAGGCTATTTTCCTCACCTTTGTTTCGAACATTTTATAGACTTTGCATATTGACTTCACTGTGACAATAGAATGTTCATAAGGGTTTTTGTGAATTGCATAGGGTTTTTTATTTACTACAAATTTACACTACTACACTTCTGTTTATGCTTGAGTCCAGTGCTGAATATATTCTGTAGCTAGAGGAGGAGATGACGTTTAATATGTAAGCCCATTTAGCTCCAAACAAAATGTTAAAGGTTATATGGAACTTGAGGCTCTTGTGGGAATGATCTGTCCATGCTGTTTTTTTTTTTGCTGAGTCGCATCGTGATCTTGTACAAACAGATACACAGTTGTCTATTGATTTCCAGTTGGGGCGAAGAAGGAGAGATGGCCTCTTAATATGTGCAGAATTTCTTGAGGAGGACAAACTGCTCACATAAGGAAGGTGTCTTACTAAAGTCTCTATTGCACATTACTATGGCTTTGTTATAATTTGAGTTATTATTATTTTTTGTTTGCATTCTAACTATAGCAATAATACTATCTGTTTTAAATAAAACGTCTCTTGTTACTCTTGTTACTATATTGTATTATATTTGAATCTAAGCACAACTGGAAGCTTCTGTCACCAAAACAAATTCCCTGTACAAACAAGGAACAAAGTGCAAACATACTTGCCTATAAAGCTCTTTCTGATTCTAATGAGTGTTGTAAATTAGCTTCTTTTTTCACATTGTATGTGAACGACATTGTTTGCTAGAAAAAAAGGTTGCATATCTCTTTCTTCATCAGCAGAAAGTTTGGTATTACTGTGCAGAAGCATCCTGCTTAAATATGACTACAATGAAAAGTATGTATTTTAGAATGCATATTAGAAAAACCTAAAAGCTTCTCATTTTAAAGGAAATCTTGTTATTAAACTGTTTAGTTATATCTAATGTTATGCATACTCTAATTTCAGGTTATATAAGGAGGTCTAAAAATTTTGTTAAACTTGTTCTTGCTTGTTATTAGTAATGAAACATCTTGGGTGTAGGACACTTATTAAATACATTTGAGTGTGTGTGCGTGTGTGTGTGTACGTGTTGTGTTTGAGGGAGAATGAAGGTGATCTCACCTCATGCAGTGTCTCCAGCATCGCTTCCATCTGTTCTCGTCTAGACAGCTCATCCTGCCACCTGAAATACACAACACACATCTGAAATGACTGCATTCCTGCCGTATTGCGAACAGATGTGCATTAAAGATGTGATCTTCAACATGACAATGTTACTAGTTTACACATTGTTTCCATAATAGTAAGACAAACAGACTAAGTTTTGTAGATGATTACATTTGTCTTGCCAATAAATACACATCGTGGCTTTGAACCAATCATGTCTAAGAAGTTCACTTTTCTGATATATAATATTTTATAACATTTTTTGGTTACTTTTTACTGAAAGATTAGCTTAGTTTTAATTGCATCATGAGGCATTTGCCATTTAGGTACAAAAATTTAAAGTGTGTTTATCTTTGACAAATGAAATTCATATACAGTCATAAATACCATTATTTATGACTGTACGTGAATTTTACTGATGTCACAATGAATGAATGAATGTTTGGGATATCTATTGTTATACTTTTAATTTGCATACTTATAGAGAACGTAATGGTTTAATATTGATAAAGCCCAGCAGGCATAAATGGCTCAGGCAGTGAAGTCCAGGCGTCTATAGTCTGTTTTACAGGCCACAGTGTAATTCAATCCTGATGCAGCAGAACAGACCAAGAATCAGCAGCATAAGGGCAGAGGGTTCATCTAAAGACTATGACAGATGCATTTATATATATATGTATATATACACAGACACACAAAACCATATATATATATATATTCTAACTGCTTATACAGTGAAGCTAATTCATGAAGTCTTCTAAGTCCCCATGAAATTGCTTGATCTATTATTGTAAGTTGAAGATATTCCTTCACATACATTGCATAACCAGAATATCTAAACAAATTTGACAGCCGGTGACTCATCTACCTAAAGATGGAGATCAACATAGAGTTTAACAAGATCCCTTTTTCCCCCACTGCGGAATTTTTTAGAATTCAATTTTTAGAATTTTAGAATACTGACACTAACAAGGACAATATTGTAGACACTGTCATGCTAGTTGAGTTACCGTATATATACTGTATATATATATACACACACACACACACACACACACACACACACACATATACACAAATAAAAATTTGCTGTGAGTGGGAGCCAGCTGACATCTGACAGGTAACACTGTAATATTCATTCATTCATTCATCTTCTACCGTTATATCTGATCTTCCCTCGGGTCATGGGGTGCCTGTGCCTATCTCAGGCGTCTATGGGCATTACATTTGCGGTATTTAGCAGACGCCCTTATCCAGGGCGAACACACACACTCACATTCACACACACATTTATACACTATCAACCTACTGTGCATGTTTTTGAACTGGGGGGAAACCGGAGAACCCGGAGAAAAAACCCCTGAGGCCTCTGTGTCTCCACACACACATGGCCGAGACGGGAATTGACACTGGACCCTGGAGGTTTGAGGCGAATGTGCTAACCATTAAACCACTGTGCCCCTTACATTGTAATATATGTTAAAGTATGTTTAAATACATAAAAACACTTTAAGTGCATAACTACCATCAAACTTCTCACCACAAATCTCTTTAGAATGAATAAATTCCTACGACTGATCCTCCAAATAGGAAAGATAAAACCATGTTAATTAGTAGAGGAATCAGTTTTCAAGCAACTACAGCTTCCTTGGAAATAACAAGCTTTTTTTATTTTTATTTTTTTATAATTTTAATAGTTCCAAAACTATTTAAACATCTTTATGCCATTATGTTGGTTTTACTACAACGAAAGAACAGGAATATATAAATTAAAAGACATGAGGGCGAAAATATTTTTCTACTTTTTTTAATTGAAATTTTTATACTAAAGGTTGAATATAGTGTCAAATCCAACGGAAAATCCAAATATTCAATTCCAATATCAGTCCAGTCAGACAAAAAAAACAACAACCAAAAAAATAATTACTGATGGTTCACTGCTAATGTTTAGAAAATAATTAATATTTATAATTAACAGTTCTCCTGAGCAAAAAAAAAAAAAAACAACAGTGGAAAAAAAATCCAACATTGCAGTGCAGTGAACAAACAACTTGTAGAATCATTTGTCTCGAACTAGTACTAGTGCTGGTGTCAAGCAAGAAGCAACTAATCAAATCCACAGACAGAAGCGTCAATGCTCTTGGACCACCTAAGCATTAATGCTCTTGGAGAATCAGATAATTTTTAATAGATAACCCCTTTGCTGCTATGGAAACCCACATGAGAGACACCAAAATAGCTCCTTGGTGAGTGATAATCTGCTCGATCTTTAAACAGGCAGTGTCTGTTTCCTTTGCACGCAAACGGAAAACACCGTCCCGAATTCAGAAAATCGCATCTGCAATGTCTGCACACTGATAAACCATCCTACTGTGTTTACACTCAACTGAATGACTGGACCACAACACACATACAGACCTCTAACCACAAGAGATCAGCGGGACTGAAACACAAGCCTTTGCTCTCAGAGTTGCCTTTTCGGGTATAAACCTAAATTGGACCAGTCACGTGTAAATCCATGGAGCATGCTTTATGTATTTCATTTATGTATACACACATTATACATCATTTCATTTCACATATTCTGTATATTCCGTTTAATACTCAGAATATGAATATAGAAAAAGATATAAAGAAACTATTAAGTGAGAATGTATAGTTCTATTAAAATGAACATTTACTGAATTGATCATATAATTCAATTTACTTCAACATAAAAACAGCAAGATGTGTTTGATTGAACAGGTTTGTATACCTCATTGTATTTGGAATAAAAAAAAGAAAAAGAAACTGGTACCTCTTTTAATTTGACTAAAAAACAAGATATTAAAAATGTAACTAGACATGGGACATTACCTGAAGAAAATGTGAGTGATGCTTGCCGATGCAAACTGCAGACGTGACCCCTTAGAGCCTAGTCCATTTAATATTTAGCATTGACCTCGAAATGCTAGCTCGTTCAGATAGACGAGTGCTTAGACACCAAAAACGCTTACATTTTTTTGTAAGGGGGTGGGGCCAGTTACACATGTGACATCATCAAATTATCCGCTGACCGACTCCCGTCGATGTGCCGATCGTTTAGACCCTGTGTCTGAGTTTTGTGGTTTCGCAGATTTTTTCACATTTGCGGCCAAGTGACGCCATGCAGCAGTCATATGTTCACGACCTACTCCATCACACCTACGAGTGGATATGTCAAATGTGCATGTCGGGCGAACACGGGCCAAACAGCGGAGCGTCAAATTTCCGCATTCATTCTCTATGGGGCTGGAATGTCGTGGTTTTCCCCAAATTCCGAACAGGTGTGGGGTTCTGGAGGTATATGATCATGAACCATTCTGGACCCCCTACGAGTGGAAATGCCATATGTACAGTACATCATATGACGCTCATAGGCCGAGCTGTGAGGCACGAATGTTTGGCCCCATTCATTTTCTATGGGAAATAATTTCCTCTTTTTTTCCGCGGGCCATTCCTTATAAAAGTAAAAGCACACCTCACACCATCGGGCCGCACAATATGATTCGTGAGGATCGGATAAAAACTGAGGGACTAGTTACGCACCGAAAATTTAAGCGAAGCTAGAGAGAGATTATAATAGTGATAGTGCTTTTGCAAGCATCACTAATAATGGCATAAGATCTCAATTTAAAACACAACGCAAATAGTTTCAAATGTGTTTGCATAATCGCCTGGTAAATATTACAGTTATCATAACTTTCTGTTCACAACATAACTTCTAAGAAGATGTTTCTCACATTTTTCTAATCTTCTACGACTCAATTTACACTCTATGACAAACTGACAATACTGTCCTTATATAAATATGTCAGGTGCCGTTTTTTTTTTTTTTTTTACTATGGACTAAGGGGGCTGCCACAATAGGGTCCTCTGTGTCCAGACTGCCGTCTCAGCTGCTTCAGCTGTGTTTAAATCACACATGGATATGGTGTGCTGAGCTGAAGAGGTGGTTAAAGTTCACAGCTACATCAGATCCATTCAATCAACTCATGACACACTCAGAAGCACTGTGTAGTTTCTTTTATGATTGATCCTGATATGTGCACCAGCGTAAATCAGCATACATCATATAGAAACAACATTTTTATAGCACGATTTTACCACTGCAATGCTTGAGACTTATTATTACCATAAGCCAATATAAAAAGTCACGTATAATAGATTACCGCTTTATCTGGTCTTCTCTAGGGTTACGGGGAGCCTGTGCCTATTTCAGGCGTCTTTGGGCATCAAGGCAGGATAGCCAAGCCATCACAGGGCCACAAACACACTCACACTCACATTCACACTCACATTCATACACTAGGGACGATCAACCTACTGTGCGTGTTTTTGGACCTGGGAGAAACCAGAGAACCTGGAGAAAAAAAAACCCTGAGGCACGGGGAGAACGTGCAAACTCCACACACACATGGCGGAGGCGGGAATCGAACCCTAACCCTGGAGGTGTGAGGCAAACGTGCGAACCACTAAGCCACCATGCCCTTATGCTAGAACATATGGACAATACTGGGACACCGAATCTTTAAGGCCATGTGTGGTTCTTCACCAAACTTAACACAAAGATGAAGGCGCATGCTTATATAAGATGTCTTTGGATATCC
This sequence comes from Kryptopterus vitreolus, assembly GCA_030449085.1. Lineage (NCBI taxonomy): Eukaryota > Metazoa > Chordata > Actinopteri > Siluriformes > Siluridae > Kryptopterus > Kryptopterus vitreolus. The sequence goes on from JACRUU010000013.1 coordinate 13,163,000, forward strand.
TTGCATTACATTTCCAATAATTTGTGGTCCCAATAAGACCACATGGAAATATGGTGTTGATGGATTGTAGTGGAAGACTTTGAGTGGCCCCCTATAGAGCTCTGTCCTCAAACCTACTGAAAACCTGTGGGATGAATTAACTAATGTCCTTGTCTGATTGAGCACACCCCTCCAATTGCACACACCGAAATCCCATGGAGCATCTTAACAGAAGAGTGGAGCTTATTGTAACAGCAAATAGGAACTAATTCTGGAATGGGATGCTCATACAGTCAGGTGTTCACAAACGCTATAGTATAGGTAGGAATAACACATTGATATGAAATATCCTCAAGATAGCAGATTATTTTAAGGTAAAATACCAGTTATGTTGAGACAGAATGTTGAAATAATAAAATATTTCACAACAGTGACTAAGTAAATAATAACATGACACCAAGCTACAAGTACAAATAAATGTATTAACATTTAAATATGTTATTTAAGCTTATATACGCAATATACACCCTCCTGATTACTGACCAGGTTTCCGCCTTGCAGTCTCCATAGACAAGCATAGAAAGATAATGGAGAGTTCAAGGAAAATATATTTTCTTTATAATAAAGTTTATAAATTTAATTATCATATTCAAGCTTTTGGCATGTAAATAGTGCAAGATTACAAGCTTTGATGATCAAGATAACTTTGATGTTATATGTCTATTAATCCATATTATTTTCAAACAGTCATGGAGTTGGACGTCAACTGCAACACATGAAGGTCACACTATTGTCTCAATATTTACTAAGATCTAGACTGAAAAATGTCTAGAATGACAAGCAACCCTAAAACAGAAGCACATGGCGGAAACATTCGATTCTCAGCCATCCCTCTGCTTATAAGGAGCATTGGACCGGCTGTCCTTTTGTGTCCGAGTTGTAAATAGACATCGAGTCACCTTACAAGGACTAGGAAACATCCTCCGAGGATGACCAAAAAAATTCCAAAGTCATCCGAGAACTTAGGAAAGACTGCGTGCTGGGTGAGTGCTGGTTTAACAGAGTGAGGTAAAAGAAGAAATGACAGAACATGGTTAACATGCCACTGTTCTTATGTCAGCTAACCTATTTATAACAAGGGCTTATCGTTTAAAACTGTTAAAAAGTGTATTTTATATGTTTATACATTGAAAGGTAGCTAGTGACCATGTCAACACTTAATATTGCATGTAAATTTCAGGGGGTTCAATGCTTGCATTGCTTGAATCAATGCAGAGAACCATATTTTAAAACAATCATATGATCATATGACCTGTATGTGTGTATTCTTTATAACAGCAGTAAAGTGTCTAATTTTTTATAACCAAATGCAGATAAAAAGAGTCATAGTTAATTCAACAGTACCTGAATGGTATAGTTGTTGAAAAAAAGCTTAAAATGAAAGAAAATTAAAATTTTTTGTTTTGTTTTTGAAATGCCAATATTGGGGCCAGGCATAAGGCAGAACTTAAGCCATCATGGTTCGTTGCTACTGACCGAAATGTTGTGAGGTCAGATTCCAGCCCTAGCAGATCATGTTGCACCTCCATTTGTAATGAATGCTACGTGAATACATGAAATATATAATCCCTATGCACTTTCTGGTCATGATACATGGGTATTCCTTTCAGAGAGCCTAAGTGGGCTTCCATGCTGCATAGATTCCAAATTTACTCTTGTGAAATCCCATATCCATTTATGACACACATATACACACACACACACACACACACACACACACACACACACAGATGAAGGGTTTGGTCAGTATTGATTAGGTGTAATGCAGGCAGCCTGAAGGGATCTGATCTGTCCACGGAAGCTGCGACACATGCTGAGTGTTAATGAGTGTTTAGTCTGGCGAAGTGCAGATGGAGCAAAGCTCCATGCTGCAATTGATCACAACAAAGCCTTATTAAATTCATCAAGATTCTTTTTCTTTTTTTGCCTCTATATATCCTGTGCTATCAATCATTCCGTTTTTCTTTTTTTGCATATCTATTTATCTTGACTCTCACCTTGTTTTACATTTTTTGTGAAAATACTTGGTATGGTAGCAAAGGCAACCAAACACAATTCTGTCATGGTTACCCTCTTCTTGAAAACGTGATGGTTCCCATGGTGAGAAATGTTCTTGTGTGTGCACCATGTTTTTTTTTTTTTTTTTTTTTTTGTTCCAGTTTTGGTCTTATCATTTCTCTGTGTTCCCATTACATGTACATGTTTCTTTGTTTGCATTCAGGATTTAAATTTCCTGCCTGGTATGGGTGTATATATGGTTTCACTATTTTCCCCCAATAGTGTGTGTGTGTGTGGGGGGGGGTGGTGGGTGTTGGTGGTTGGGGGGGACCCCCAGTACAAACAATGATATTTTTTGATGAAAAATGATAAAAAATATAGCATCTTGAAGTGTCCTTAATGTGTTCGGTGGTAATACTAATGTTCTACTATGCTACCTTATTGCTTTACTGAGGTATACTCTGGATACACTATGTAACCTATAGATTTGCTGTGGTTTCCAGACACAATGAAGGCTTGCTACAATTATATGATGATACTCACTGGTTTTGCCATTATCCTGCATTATAACTAAATTTTACGGTAACTATGTTTGCGCAGGCAATTATTACAGCTTTATTGTGGTGACATACAGTAGGTTACTTACTACCACATGCAATGCTATATATTTATAACGAATGACCATGGTTGATCTTTGGAATGGCAAGATTCTCTTACCACATGTCAGAATTAGAGCACTTTAAATAGAGCAGGAGAAAATAGCCTGCACCTCAAATCTCCAAATGTATCAATAACACAAAGTACTGAGATGACAGATGGCTCATAAGCTTTAGGTGCAAGTGTATAAAGTAAAACTGTTTATGGGAAGTATACTGAAGTTTCCATATACTCTCAGGATTCACAGGAAATTAACAAAAATAAAATGGTCATTTAGAAATGTACAATAGAAATGCCATATTTCCATGTTTTAACCTGTTTTTTTTCAGGTTAAAACATTGGTAACATAGAAAGGAAATCTGCTTCATGGAACGCATGCTATGTGTGGCATCGACTTTCAGTGAAATATGTGCTTCTGAAATCTCATCCTGTGCTCTGCACTATCAAGTCTCGAGGTCATCTGGATTTCAGATTATTACATTTAGACCAAATTTTGTTGTACATCATATTATATACAACATTTATTTACTGAGAACTTTTTGATTTCAACTTTTATAAAGGAAATCTGTTCGCAGTGAACTCTCTTACCTGATTGGTCAAAACATGATGCTTAATTTGCAATACGTGCACAGCACCTCACACTAGGTCATATACAGGTCAGTTGTTGTCATGGTGAAGCTTGCTCTTAGGTGCTGTTTATTCCACATTTAAGCAGCGAGTTGCCAGTGTTGGTGCTCTATAACAGTAGCTATGTTTACCAACACAGCAAATTCTGTTGTCATGGTGCTTTCCACAAGTCCATCTGTATTGTATATTTATCTTATTTTACTTTTCTTCATAGAGTAATGAAAAAGAGAAGCTTGTAATGAGAAATTTGTTAGTTTTCTGCATTTTACCAATATGTAACTATAAGTAGTTAAAATGTATTTGGTTTCATTCAACACTTTGCAAGGTTCAGCAATAGCAAATAATTATACATTATATGTAATTGTGATATATATATGTAATTGTGATATATGTGATATATATATATATATATATAGAAAGAGAGAGAGAGAGAGAAGAGAGAGAGAGAGAGAGAAAATCTCCAGGAAAAGAACAAAAGTTAACCTTGTTTCTCTGTTGGTATTTACCTTTTGAGTAGCTCTATGACCTTAAATATGGCTGCCGACAACTTGTTTAGGCCCTGACTCTGTTATCTTGATTGGAGAAACTTGTTCGTTAGAAACATCTGGCCAAGACAGCTTTGTATATTAAATACAGAGTCTAATATTGATATTATGATATATGATATTTTCTGGATATATGCACACACACACACACACACAAATACAAATATATATATATATATATATATATATATATATATATATATATATATATATATATATATATATTATATATATATATATATATATTATCATACATACATATATACATATATATAGATATATATATATATATATATATACATACATATATATATATATATATATATATATATATATATAGATATATATATATATATATATATATATATTTTTTTTTTTTTTCTTTTATATTACTGTAATATGTATGGATAATTTCAGTATTGCAGATGCAGCTGTGGTTTATATAACCATGGGTATTATTTTCAAATCCTTAAATCCTCAATGGGGCCAAGCCACTATACAGGAAACAATGATCTATATCAGCCTGGACTTGACTGGATTAGATGATTTCATTACTTCAGTGGACTACTTCTTTCGGAACATGAATACTACAATAATGTGCATTACACAGACATGATGCTTTTATTCCTTTGCCTGAGGATTTTTGTTTCCCTTTCATGTGCCTGCAGTAGAACCATTCAAGCCTGAACAGGAGGCAGGATGCAAACAGATTCATCTTAACACAGTGTACATAGCAAAACAAACATAAAACACACAGAAAAGAGATCTATTATATCATCACCATGAGGAAATTGCATCAAAGGATCAATTTCTATTTGGGTAGCATCAGGCTTCCGTGTAAAGTTCCCCAAAGGATATTAAAATCATACTGGTGAACACAATGAGACTAGGTTTGGGGGGGAAAATACTTTTTTATAATCTTTCTTGAGCAAGGAGACTCAAACAAGACTTGGAGTGGATGCATAGAGTAGTTATTCGAGATACCAAAACCTTTCAATCAACCTAAACTATTTGGCCATTTTCCTGTCTCTTTATTAAATTACATATATGTTAAATGTTATATTAAATACATATATGTATGTGTGTGTGTATATATATATATATATATATATATATATATATATATATATATATATGTTTATTAATAATGCTATTAATATTGTTATATAATAATTATTATTGTTTTAATGTCTATAATATTTAATCAATTAATAAATTTGTTGGTTGTAGTTTTGGGCTGTAAATGAAAGTTATTCAATGGTATTCTGAATTGTTTTAGGTTATTAAATTGCTTTCTTTTCTTTTTTGTTACGAAAAGTTAAGTAATTTGTGACTTAAAACTGATGTTAAAAGCATTGTTCCATCTCAGTCATAAATCCACCTACACTGCCATGCCCAAAGTGCTTAGTTCACACTTTATTCCTCTGTACAAACTTATTATACCATCAATTAACACTGTGGTATACCTTGACAACACTTCTCATCGACCCTCGAGCTATTCTCTGTCAGAGAATAAGATGTCTTATGAGGGTCACACCCTGAGCGAATACGTTCCTGTCTCTGAGATATAACTTTCCAAACAGGTGGGGTGAGGTGTGGTTATGGAGCCTTGTTTTGACAGCACTCTGATCAAAGGATATTCGAGTGAAAAACACATTACTGCCTATAACTGTGGCCAGAAAACAGCCAAACCCTCTGATGTATGTCTTTGTGAGAATGTAAAAGGTCTCTGCTTGGAGCAACATGAATTAAAAAAAAAATGTAATAGAAAAGTGATAATGATTATAACGTCCCTGAATAGGTAATTGGATTAATCGGTAAATCTGGGTGGACCTCAAGGCTTGTTAGAATTCCTGTACAGGCAGGAGTGAAACAAGGAAAAGCGAAGATAAGGTTACTGAAAGAACGACAACAAATACTTGGGTTTTTATCTCCATAATTTGTACCGCTTTGGTTGTTTACCTTCGGCTCACATTCTCTGAATCACCATCAAAGGCTGGTCATTGGCCATTAAACTCATTTCAGTTCCAAATTCATAGAAGGACTATTTGCAAAGATATAAGGGAAAAAAAGTATTTCAGGAGGTTGTAGGATGTTGGTCTTTCACTCAGATCCTCAATACATCTGTTTGTTTTCATGCCTGCTAATGCCACGGCATGTTTATTCAACAGTAGTTCTCTATAGGTCACTTTAAAATGGAACAAGTCCCTTGGTAAATTCTTTACTATAGCCTCAATGCAGTACAAAACAATATTACTAAAAGAGCTCTGCAAAAACCAAACATGTACATGTACTGTAAAGAAACTGTTGACCCCATGAATTGCCAGAACAGTTTCAACATGCCTTACAAAACAGTATGAATGATTCACCCAAAAGATCATTTCCTCATGAGGATGATGATGGTGGTGGAGAATGCTCTCTAACACAAAGCTCTTAAACCTCCCAAAGGTAACTGTATTTACTTTTAAGTCCTAAAAACATGTTTGATCCACCTGAAAAAGACCACACTCATTAGGATTGCATTGTTGCCTTACAAGAAGCAAATTGCTGTATTACAGGGCTTCTAAATACATAAAAAATACATCATATATAGCATTATTGAACAGAGATTACAATGGTTTAAGGAGCCAATTTCTTTTTTCAGTCTGGTCAAATGTGTAGCTATGTAGACTGATTTACAGATCCAGCAGACTAAATCTCACCACTGAGACTCCTCAGACATGCGAGTATCACATTGCAAGCTCTTTCAGTATTAAGGTCACCAAAATGTCCTTTGTATGAAGCAGAGGGGGTGTTTCTGGCTAAGTCCACACTAAGCCAGATCGATCTGAACCCTCTGATTGTTGTCTACAGCATTTCAGCTGAATTAAAAAATAATATATATAATATATGTTTGCAAAAAAGTAATAAAGTGACAAAAGAAAGCCTACATTTTTCTATTTTCTATGCTCTTAACATTTAATTGAAACCATTTCATCTTTATACCTGATCTTTGTACATGTAATAAAGTAAAATGAACAAATGTTGACAAGAAGTAAAAAGATAAATGCAGAGACAGCTACACTCAACATCCAAAAATTATGGTAGTTTGTTCGATCTTCTCCTTTATTCATTTATTTTATTTCAATGAAAATCAATATATATAAATAAAAAACTAATAAAATACTATATTTTTTATTAGGCTATATAATAATAATAATAATAATAAGAGAAAGAGGAAGAAGAAGAAGAATGGGCTTCCATAATACGGATTTGGGACCAACCACTAGCTTCCGTAAGGTTACATACATGAGGAGCTCATACCTGTTGTGACTGTGCAGCTAGTAAGTGTAATTCGGGGAAATTTAGGAAGCGTGAGTGGACTACACCAAAGTTTCTTTATTCATTTGTTCTTTGTTTTCTGGGTTTTGTTAATTTCAACACAACGCAGAGTAAAGGAGCAAATCACTCACATAGTCATCCATGTTAATGCATTAATAAAATGAATATATATTATATAATAACAACCAGAACTATAAAAAAAATGTGTTTTAATTTTTCTTTGATAGAATGTTGATAGAACCTCAGCGTCCTCACATGATAAAGAGCACTGAAAGCCTTTTAATTGCTTTCCACTTGAGGCTGATACAAAGTTGACTCTATTTCCCCAAAGCCTATAAATGAAACATTGAGATGTTCAGGAGAAAGAGATCATGATGCCATTAATGTGTCTCAGACAGCAGTTTATTAAGAGGTTTCTGGAGAGGGTTGAATGAGAGGTCATAGATACAGACAATGAGGGTAAGAAAGAAGAATGACATCTTTTTTTTTTTCGTCTCCAGATTAATCCACTCGACTCGCTGGGTAGCTGGCTGATGTCCAGCCTGGCATGTCTCCTCCGCATGTCTGAGTGTAACCTCATTGTCTCCGTGCTGCAGAATATGTTCTTCTCCTACTACACTACACACTATGATTTTAAAGTTAATAGTAAATGTTGTTTTCGTGTGTGTGTGCCGTAACTCTCCATTCCATACCATACCATAACAAGCCAGGACAAGGGTGTACCGAAATGATGGGTAACTCACTTTCTCTAATTTAGTGCCACACCTCAAACCCAACCTAATTCAGGTCTAGGCTTGTAAAATTAGGTAGGGCTGTGATATGTACAAACAACATCTCACGCAACATTTCTCCAAATTAAAAGCCATGTAGAATGTGTTTGGGAAGGAAAACAGTTTATGACCTCTGTGTTTCCGTACAATAATCGTTGTGCAAGTTTTCTCCTGTTTACAGACAAATTGTTAATATCAGGGAGACGTGCCAAGTAAAGAGGTACCTTACATAAGTAGAAATTTTGGGTATCTATACTGGAGTAATTATTTTTCAGCTGACTTTTGCCTTCTACTCCTTACATTTTCCTGCAATTATCTGAACTTTCTACTCCATACATTTTAAAAAAAGCCTCATTACTTCAATTTCATTTCAGATTTTTATTATTTAAAAAAAAAACAATCTAGATGAATGTGAGTGTGGTTGGATGAGATATAAACATATACCATCTTGACCCCATATTAGTTTGTACACTATCCATCGCACCTGCACATGACACAAATCATGTCAAACTCCAGCAAGGACATAACCTCATATTAAAATAATAGGGACAATTTTCCAAGGTGCCAATACCGTGCATGTTTTTGGACCGGGGGGGGGGACAAGGGAACCCAGAGAAAAAAACCCTGAGGCACTCATATGGCCCCCAACCCTGGAGGTGTGAGGAGAACATGCTAACCACTAAGCCACGGTGCCCCCTGGATCGTTATCAAAAGAGATTCATTCTTAAAAGTTGCTATTTCTCCACTACTGGCTCTATTATTTCTCCACTACTTATCAAAAGGGTGTTTTCTCCTCGTCCTCCACAAATGAAGCTACAGTAGGTAGTACAGTAGAGAAAAGTTTGAATAATTAACAATTACGATTGGCCTAAGCTTTTGTCCATAAGGGCATTTTTTTTCCTTACACTACTTTTATATTTTAAGTAGTTTTAAAAACAGTTGACCATTTGAGTTGATACTTCAACAGGTCTTTTTAAACCCCATTATCTCAAATTCTTAATTCAAATTCAAATTTTATTAGTCACATACACAGTCATAGACTGTACGATATGCAGTGAAATGCTTAGGCAACTGCCCTGACCATAAAACAAGACTATTAAGATCAAAGAAAATAAATACAAATATAAAATATAAAATAAAGATCTATACTTATCTATCTATATTCTATACTAATTCTGTCTATACTTATACCTATAGTAATGAATGTGAATACTTTTGACACCAGTGATATAAGGGTTAAAGTGTTTTAAACCAGAATAATTTTGTCTGCATCAGTCATGTCAGTATTTTATTTTACGTGCATTTGGAAGGATTATGCTGAAAAGATACAAAATACAAACACTTACTATCTGATCATAAATACATTTACTGATCACTTATGCTACAGCAACTTTAAACAGCTGTTCCTCCACCAAGCCAATATTGTGCAGCATTTTCATACTGGCGACTTTCCTGTGGTGAAAAATTTCCTTACAACTTGCTGAAATTTGAGACCCCTTTTTAGTATTCTGGTATAAATATAAGCTAATGATTGTATATGGACAATCCATTTTGTTCAACCTTCTGTAGCGAACTGGTCAGTGCTACTGTGTCACTTGTTTCCTTGCCTCGTTTTTCTTTTAATGTCCAAAAGGCACTGAATGCGTCGCATGCAATTTATGGTGTTAGTTTAGAGTTATGTGTTGTTCTGTGTTTATAGTGTTTGATGAAGCACCTTGGTCTTGGGGAAACATTTTATTCACTCTGCATTGCACTGTATATTTTAGAAATGACAAAGCCTACATGACTCCAGACAGAATTAAGGGCTATCTTGCAGTGTAATGGTCTCTCTCTAAAAGTTGGTTTTTAAAAGACTCCTTAATAATATCTGCGGCATATTTACTGCAGCTGCCGAAGTGCTGCTTGATTATTACTTTCTGAAACACTTTATTTAACTAGGGTTCCCAATGCAAATTCATATAAATGTAGTTAAACGTGGTTGATGTTTCTCGAGGGACCCAGCTAGCCTCGGCATGATAATCACGTCTTTCATCTATAAAAACGGAAAGCTCCAAAAGTTCCTCCTGCCCTTATCGATCAGAAGCGCCGAGATAAATTCTGCTGCGCTTCAATTATTCATGAAAGGGAAAGTGTTTAGGAGGAGTTGCTGATCTTAGAACAGCGAGGAAAGGTTTTTTTTTAATAGAACTGTGCCCGAGTTATGTGAAGTGCAGAAGATTAGTGTTTATCCAAAGATACCAGATTCCATGCTCATAAGCCCAATGTGGTTTTTATTTATTTTTTATTTCACTTTTTTTTTTTATAGCTATTCGCTAATGCTACCCGCTAATTGTTCATTTATCTTACTAATCAAGCAATTTCTTTTACCAGCTCAATTTTCTCTGGTACTGTAGTATCATAACTGTGTATGTTTGGGTTTTGCCTTGTAAATTATGATTTCATGTGGAAGGTATAGAAATGCACTGCATTCTCTCTGGCTTTTGGACAACTACATACACACACCAACACACACACACACACACACACAGTGCTGAGTGGGCAATGGTTCCACATCTCATCAATCTTTTGTGCCTTGCTGACTCAATACCTATGCCTCAAACAGTAAACTGCACACTGATACTCATATCACAGCATGTCACACCAAGCTTTGCAGCTACAGTGACTGTAAACATTTTTGTTCAGACTTTACAACAGTAAAAAGCACATGACTCTTTTTTTTTATTCTCACAACATAGCATTCCCTTGGAATCGTTGCAGGAAACACGGAATTTGAGGCGCACACACTATTCAATGTGCACAGTCCAAAAGTGTCACATATTTGAACAGAAAAGCAAGATGATTGTACCTAGGTATTTAATGTCGTTTATATGTACTGGATATCCGCAAAAGCATATTTTATGATGTTTGCAAGTGTAAGAATAAAGGATATATGTCATATGTTATAGCAAATCAAATCTATTCCTCTGACTGCTTTTAAACCTTGAAATTCATATGAACTATTACCAAATCCAAAGCTACATTCTCTCATGTTGTCTCATTGTTTACGCTGTTCTCTAATACAAGAGGTTTCTGCTTTTGACTGAGCACAATAAAAGTTAAGATTAGTTTTCTACATATAAAAGTGAACATGTCTTAACCGGCATGAAACCTGCCTACTAAATTACTACCATGATTACTTTAGCAATTAGTACTTTTGTCACAGTGAAACAAAACCACATCACACACAGGGCATGTTTTTAACAGCAAGTATAAAAAAAGGCTTATCTCCTATTATTCCTATTGCACGTATGTCACTGATACAGATGGTGCATATGGTTCTCGCCTGGAAATTCTATTATGAGAACGACAAAAGGTGATTTATTGTTAACTTTTAAGGGCTGGGTATATGAGTCCACTCATGCATGTATGTGTGGGCCTAATTTCAATTTCAAAAGTGGCCATAAATTCACTGGTGTTCCCTTTTAACCTTGAAAAAAAAAAAGGAGTAAAAGAAGTGACCAATTCACCCCCAGTCTTTTCTCCAGACTGCCATTCATTTTGTTGCCCTGAGGAGCTTGGTTATAAGTTACAAAACTTAACCACAAGCCACTCACAAAGCTTTTATTATTCTGTGTCTGGAACGGCTTTGGGTTTTTTCAAGAGGCAAGTGATAAGGCAAAAACAGTCTGGGTGTATACTGAAGTATACTGAGTCTGAAGCTGTTACACAACACCAACAAATGTGGTGAAGAAACTTATAGAACTATGCTGTCAAATACTATGTAAGAGGGAGGATGTTAAATGATCCTTTGAGAAACTCTAGTATACTTGCATGTAAGACTAACAAAAATCAGGCCAAAACATATTGCTGCCAGATTTTTGTCAGAAGGATTTTCTAGGTAGCGCTCTTAGCATGCAAGTATACAAGAGTTTCTCAAAAGATACTTGTTGATTTTATGGATTAGATTTGCATAAATCTAAAGTAAACTGGGTTCCTCATTGGCGTCTATTTGGTCAAATGCATAAAATGAACCAGTTAGTGTTTTCCTCAAAGCATTAGGGGGTTGAGGATGATTTAGATTTTATTTAGTCCAAATTATTTAGACCAGATTGCATAGAATCTAATGGTTGAGGGTTGCAACTTTCATGAACAGTTTTGCATTTTAGCACCCATCACTGAACAGAACCTCAGAAATTTTATAACTATCATAAATAGATATCCAGTGGACGCCCAAATGTGATTTCACTCTCATACCATCTAAGGGAGGTTATTTTTTTTCCCCATTATGGATAAATGTATAAATTCACATTCATAACCTTTGTAAAGCTGTTTTGGGACACAGTCTATGAGTGCATTACTAAAGTGATACTGTATCCTTATACAATGGCTTGTTAAGCAAAACGTATACTATTCCCATTATACGTGTTCATATATACAAGGTATATCATACAAAAATAAAATAAATAAAATATATTTTGGTAATAAACTGATAAAATGACTTTTTCATGAGTTCATTCTATACCACAGTTTCTACTTACAACTCTGTATTCTGATACTTGGTTCCACCGGGCTTTGTGAATAAATCTACTCTGCATGCCAGGAAGAGATTTCCACATTGTGTTCTGCCATAATCAAATACTGGCATGGCATGAGCTTTAAAAACATGACCAAATGTAATCTCTCTTCTTCAGTGCACATGCACTTGTGAGAATGTAATTAGTGACTGGGGTTCGATGTTGCTTGGTGCATCAGGGCAGGTCAAAATCACATGTAAATCCAGTTGGGAAGAGCTGAGGTACTGTGATGTAGAAGAAAAAGATCCTGTATAAAAGTTTCCTCCAGATTAAAATTGCAGGTGTACCATTTCACATTATGTCAAGCATTTATTCATAAGTCACGAAAGGTAAAAAGCTAAAACATATGTCTGGAACATATTGAAACTGTGAGAACACTTAACTGGTGACAGAGAAATTAGTGCTAAGCTTATATATGCTACACTAGCTAACGACATCAACATTTACCTCAGATTTGTGAGACAACTATCAGAATAATCAGTAAAATTGAAAATCCACAGTATTTACACATAGCATTTACCCTCTAAACAAACATTCATGGTTTCTATGCTAATTTGAAATGATCTTATTAGGTATGAGATATTTTAGGTCATGGTTATTGCATTAAATCTTTGATAATATGGATAACTTATTTATGATCACACAAATAGACACATTTAAAACCCACTTTACTCCTCACGCTATTTCTCGGATAGCATGGATAATGAATTATCCATTTGTGGAAGTCTAAACTGTACACAAAACACTAAAACAACCAGCATGACACGACTGATTCAACACTTTTTAGGGTGGTCAAATTAATTTCATGAGTACATGATAGTCCTAAAATTCTGGGTTAACATGCCTATCACAGTGCCAACAATTCAAACTACAGTACCAGTGCAGTACTCCGTCTATATATATATTTTCCTTGTCTGCGGAAATTGCTCTATTCACACAGCAGCTTAGTGGGATAAAAGATTAAAATCCATCAAGCAAACAGTAGACTAAGGCATGGATTACTTAAGAGCTATTGGGATACAATTAACTGGTTTAATATTGAAATTCTTTACACACTGCCTACATTCTAATACAACCTCTAGCAAAATGGTGGAACTTTGGTGGAAGATTACTTTGTTAAGTCACGTTCAGGTATCCTGGCAACCTACTGGCCAATTAAATATGCTGGGCATTCCTTTTATATGACAGTAAGTAACTGCGGATTATTGTTTTTAATCTGCTTAAAGTTACATTTGAAGTCATAAAGCCTCTACAACAAAAGTTAGTGTTACCACTTGTAATTTATAAACTCATAAATCTTCTAGAGTAATTAAAATCAAGAATTACCTCATACACTCATGAAATAAGATATTGTCTTGAATATAGTGGTCATAATCTTGGTCATAAATAAAAGCAATGAAATTATGATCATTTCAGTGACTCTTATCTAGTGAAAACCATTTCACCTGTGTTAATTATTATAAATATTATAAATCATAACAATAGCTTGCGGGGCACGGTGGCTTAGTGGTTAACACGTTCGCCTCACACCGCCAGGGTGTTCGATTCCCGTCTCGGCCATGTGTGTGTGGAGTTTGCATGTTCTCCCAGTGCCTCAGGGGGGTTTTCTCCGGGTTCTCCGGTTTCCTCCCGGTCCAAAAACATGCACAGTAGGTTTGATTGGCACCATGGAAAATTGTCCCTAGTGAATGAATGTGTGTGTGTCTGTGTCCTGCGATGGGTTGGCATTCCATCCAGGGTGTATCCTGCCTTAATGCCCATAGACGCCGGAGATAGGCACAGGCTCCCCGTGACCCGAGGGAAGATCGGATAAAGTGGTAGAAGATGAATGAATGAATGAACAATAGCTTGCATTGGTCATGTGATTCTCCCCATTGCTCTATTCTTGGAATAAGAATATTTTCATCTCATCATTGGATATTGTGTTTGTTATTCACACCTGTTTCCTTGTTTAATTCATATGTTTGTATAAATACACATTGAGGTCATTATGTCTCTGCAAATGTACATACGGTTTGTGACCAGCCCTGTTGACTTACAACTGACATACAAGTGATTTACAATTGGTCCTCAAGTTGGTTCGGATTACGATATTTCGACTTTTACGATAATCAGCCCAGTTATGATATTTTGAATTGTACGATCTCTACGGTAGCAATGCAGGTTTTTGAATTAGGTGCAGACTGACCCTGGGCAGCTCACGGCTATTCACGTGGCGTCAGGCTCACGAGTTTTTCGTCAGTCTTGTACAGTTGCATCGGTGTTAGTGTTTTATCTTGCATTCTACAGTGTACCTATAGGGTGAGGCTATAGGTAAGTAGTGGTACGATGCGTTTTGTGTAATATAACCCCATAGTACAGGGGTGGCCAACTAGTAGGAGGCTAAGAGACACTTTTTTTCTGTGTTACTGCAAAGAGCCACATCATACACATGGGTACACATGAACATCATCCCATTCCCATTGACGCATGTTATGTGAAAGCTCCTAAAGAGCCGCATGAAACTAGTTAAAGAGCCGCATGAGGCTCGGGAGCCACGGGTTGGTCAGGCCAGTCATAGTAACTAGAGGACTCTCTCTCTCTCTCTCTCTCTCTCTCTCTCTCTCTCTCTCTCTCTATATATATATATATATATATATATATATATATATATATATATATATATATATATATGTATGTGTGTGTGTGTGTGTGTTCTTTACCACTGTTTTTGCACCTTGGATTCTGTTCGGATTTAACTACATGTTTTGGATCAGATGCTTGGATTGTCTGTTTTATTGCACTTGCATTTGATATTTGCATTTTTTGTTGGTAAATTTTGAGACATTCAACCCACGGATGGGCCCAACTTAAAAAAAATCAGAGCCATAGCCAGTGTCACCACAACATTATTAATATCCACATATCAACTTAAATAGTCTCTTTAATTAGACTCTGAGAACAGTGGATGCTGGCACATACTCAAGTCAGCGGCACAGTAAGGTAGCCAAGCGTGTCTATATGGACAATCGAATTATTCCATAAGAAAACACTTACTGCGACATGACATGCACCCATACACATGTGAGTATAAAGAGTACAAAGAACAAAACACACTTTGTTTTCTTTCTTTTTCTCTTTCAGTACCAGCTTGGTGTCTTTTTGGGGTAGTGAGGCTGCCTTCTCTGGTGAGTCATCACATGCCTGAAGGAAAAGGCAAGCAGCAAACCCAAACAGCCTAACAATCTCTGACGCACACACTAACACATCCCCTCTGCACGGTGCGTGGTCATCCAGGCATGCGTTATTAATCGTCCCCCAAAATTTCCGTTGAAATCTCATTCATTACGACTCCATGTAAGGCCACCTCAGGACAGCCAGAGATTAACGGCAACACACAGACATGCCATAAAGCTTTGCAGCTGCACCTCGGTCAGTGTGTGTGTGCTTTTTCACACACTTGACTACGCCAGGCTGTGGTTATATGGGACTCTATTACAATAGACTCATCAGTCTGAAGACAGCCAGCTATGTTTTATTAATGTCTGCTATTCCTCAGCATATCATAGTCTACTAATGTATAATACAGTACAGATATTATAGTACAGATGTTTCTACCAAAAATATGAAAAGCTTGATGTCTTGCTAGCTTAAGGCTACCTTTAAGTCCAGTCAAATATATTGCATTCTGACATATGCACATATTTGAGCACCTGAATGCTCTAATAATTTTGATTTAACTATTTTAAATAAATTGTAAGAAGACAATTGTTGTCCACATTGATCTTTTTGTTTGTACATTATACATATAAATAAAAAGTAAGAAAATTACTCAGCTTTAATATTTAAAAAATGCACAAATAAAATCCTTGACAGCTTTTGTTTCAGATTAAAAACTTTAATATTATGGATAATATTATTAATATATATGGATTTAATATTATTTAATATTATTAAGTTTTTTAATTTGATTATTTTGTAAAATTATTAACACAGTCAAAAAAAACAAATTCAGCTCATATTACATAGTGAGACAAACTACTGTCTTGAGCCATTCTTATGTTTCTTCAAAATGCTGATAGTGAAGACTCCTTCAAATGACATTCAAATGAGTTCACACTTAAACTTTCACCTAAACAAATGCAGTCCACACACTGCTTATAAACCATCTGACACATCTGCATTACTAGTGAATTAATCAATGCCTTATATACAACTACATGCAAATGTAGGGAACACAATATATTACCTGTTAATAAGTTAAATCATTTTAAACACAATTAACAACTCAGTCCTGGTGAATTAGACAAACTTGTGTGCACACCTGTCCAACACTTAATTTTAGTGTGAAAAACAATGCTACCATTAACATAGAGTGGATTACTCCAATAGCAAACTTCACTTTTCTGGGAACAATTTCTATTAGATTAAGGTATGTGGCTGTTAGGAATTTTACTCCCACGTGATAATTAGATAAGGCCTGTTGAAGTTCATCACAGCGGAAGGTGTTCAGTGGGATTGAGGTCAAACAACTCAAGTCCTTTCATTCTCATCTTGGCAAACCCTGAGAAGGGACACTCTCAAGCTGGAACAAGTTTGTTCTGTTTATTTCCATGAGAGAGCAATCTGCATCCAAAAACATTCCTTTCGATTGTGTGTTTGCAACTTTGTGACAACAGTATGGAAAGTTTCCACATTTGGGTGTGATGGCCAGATGTCGACATACTTATGGTAACATATTATATAATCTGTATCAGATTACATAATTGTCAAAATACAAATAAGCAATTTGTTTGAGTGACCTGTTTATCTTAGGAAATAAAATCAAGAGAAAGTTATCTAGTCAAGACTTTTCTAACATAAATTAGAATGAAAGGCTCTCCAGACAACTGGATATACGATAAACTCCAAAAAAAGAGAGACGCCCATTCAATAAAGACCATAAATAAAGCCTAACAATACACAAAGCTCCCTCTGTGTAGGGTCTTGGTGCATCTTGGCCCAGGACAACATATTTTGTAGTACTTGACAAATGCACTCTACCGTGATTGAATCAAAGTTTTGAGAAGGGTTAAAGAACAAAGCTCGTTCCTTTGGAAGCCATGTGATACCGGGGAAGCCTATTCGCTCATTTGACACACATCAACAAGCCTTCTATATTGAATAAAATAAAGTTTTGAGGAAAAATTTACATTTTATTTTATTTTTTTCTTATTTTTTGCTGAATGTCCTCCTGCAGCACAACTGCAGTCTGCAGAACAAAGGTTTGGGGTTTTTCCCACTCCTACATTTCTCCACACCCCGGACTAACAGTAATTTTCACATCATTGAGTTTTATTATAGTAGCAAATGAATTGAACCAGAAAAAAAAACAAACACACCAAGCAATTTGTAAACATTAAAACATGCACGGCTCTCCCCCCCCCCCCCCCCCCCCCACCCCCCCCCCCCCCCCCACCCCCCCCCCCCCCCCCCCCCCCCCCCCCCCCCCCCCCACCCCAAAAAAAAAAGTGCTGCAGGGAGTGCCAGTAAGTGCCTGTGTATAACTTGAACAGGTTTGGTGGTTAACAAAATGAATATGAAATTATTACCATCAATTGGCGCCATGCAAACCTCACAACTAAATCATTTCACCTGTCAATCATTTCACCTGTAAATCATATCATGACTTTGTGATGCAGTTTACATGCTGCTAGTAAATTATCACAGATTTCTGGTGCTTTTTAGTTCTTTTTCGTCGAGAGAGCAAAATGAGATACTGTGAAATACAAATATATAAATACAAATTTAAAAGACATGTGTTGCAAGCATAACGTTATGAGGGATTCATTTTAATTGCTGCTTATGCCACAGCAATTAATATATAAATAGTATAAACAGTGTCTTTGGGTGTGAGAGACTGCATGCGCTCCCTTCCATACAGCAAAACTGGCCAATCGTGTGTCTGTACCGATTTATGTGGAAGAGGGTAGATATCACATGCATCCAAGTATGTCACACAGTGTTATAAGCATGGAACAAACCTGATTTTATTGGGATGTTTCAAAAAGGGACTTTTCACTCTAAAGTCCATTGAAAGGTTAAATATTCTTGTTTTTTAAGGGTCAGACCGTTTTTAATTCACTGTCTTTCTTTTTTGCATCTTGTTCTTTCCCCTCTAGCCACACCAAATGCCACACTGAGCCATTACGAGCAGTAAACATGCTAGACCTGAATTAAAAACCTCTACATGTGTTGCACTATAATTACCAGTAATACTATCCTCAGGTCAAAAATACCACCCTGCTTTTAAACTGTATCACAAATGGCATACTTCACATACTTGTAGCTCAAGTAGCGAGTTCACACTGGGTTACTCAGACAAATGTGATGTGTAGGTAGCCTGGATGATGTTTCACAACCGCTCACTCTTGTAGTGTTACATGCTACAATGGAACGTCCAAGTAAAGTAAACAGAACTGCTACTAAACCAGCTACCTATGAAGTGTAAAGCGCACTGGGAATGATCCCTACTTCTTTTAGACGCCGACCAATTGGTGGTGTAACAGACTACTGTAACATGCTCTCTGGTTTTGTGCCACCTCCAGAAATTGGTGCACACAACCTCGTGTCCTATACAGGCTTTATTTTATTGTGCAATTTGACCTTTCCCACCCCTGGTGCAGCATGGCAATACCCATTTGCACCAAAACAAGCTCCAGGTCTGAGAAGGCTGTAGTAGGGGAACTGTGGTGGTACACGGGACCTCACACAGGGCCCTCAACCTGAAGGAAACTACACCCCGGACCTCCTCATCATAAACCAGTTAAAGACCTCACTAATGCTTTTGTGGCTGAATCGGCAGAAATACATTAGAAAGGAATGAAAAAAACGCAGAAATGGAGTTTACTATCATGAATGGGATGTTCGTCATGGCTGTATTAATTAAGAGACACACACATACACACACACACACACACGACCGCAGACTCAATACTCCACAGAATATTTTTTTTGCAACTCACTTGGTCCTGTACTCGTCTCTCTCGCGTCTGACTTTCCCCAGAAAGTTGTAAAGCGCCCTGAGTTCGGGTGTGATCGTGTCTATTTGCACGCCCACCCCGTCCGGGTGCGACCACGACACCCCGGGGCCGTGCAGCGTCTCCACGCGTTCGCCGCGCCGCCGCACGTGCGTGAAGCTCCAGATAGTGCCCGGCAGCCTCGGCTCGGTCGAGTCGGTCTGCACGGCCACGTCGCGGTGGAAACGCGGCCGGCAAGTCGCGCTCTGCGTGGCGCGCTCCAGCTGGCCCTCGAGCGCCCGGTTGCGGCGCTCGAGCTCGTGCACCCGCGCCAGGAAGCGGCGGAAGCGCAGGTTCAGCGTCTTCAGCACGTGGATGTTGGAGCCCAGGTCGTCGCGCAGCGCGCTCGCTCCAGAGCCTCCGACCCCCGCCAGCGTCCCGCCGAGCATCCCGGCGGACAACGCGTCTCCGAAAAGTAGCGAGTTCATGATTCCTTGTCTTTTTCCTTTTCAGATTTGAACTCCCGATAGCAAGGTCGCTGAGACTCGGACAACAAGATCAGAGTGCGCAAAGATCCGCAAAGCCGAGACAACCAAGTGATGTCACCATCGCTATCGATAGCTTTGGGCTTGTCGCAATAATAAAAATCCTCATGATTTGCCCCATCACAACCTCGTCGGGATGCAGCGCGTAACTCGGCTCCGTTCGTCAGCTCATGTTCCTCTTCGCCCTGCGCATTGCCGGGGATGCGGCGGAAATTCTCGCCACGCGGACTCCGGAGAAAGACGCTGGAAACGGCTTGCCGCAGTATCAGTCTGCAGAGGTGACAGTAATTCGGAGCACTCTCGGTACAACGCGGTGCTGCTGATCGTTTAAACCGGCCACGGTACTCGAGTCGCGTTTACATTTCACTCTCCCCGCGCCTCTGGATCTTATTACAGCTCTTTAACCGGACTCGGTGCCACCGCATCAACCACTCCGCCCCCCCTCCCCAAACTCTCCTCAACCCTCCCCTACCATTCTCACCCATCCCATCCCATCCCCGCCCCGCACCGCCCCGCACCGCACCACACCGCACTGGACACGCAAAGGAACACAAACGTATGTATATTTAAAGATGGTTGTTGTTTAACAATTTTAACAAAAGATATTGTCTCAAAGTAGGGTTTACAGAGATGAATCAGTTCTAAAAGTATGTTTAAGTTGAGTGGCTATAACTTGATCCCTACCCAGCGAGACGGTGGAAAGGTACATTTTCCTCTTCATTGGGTAAGTACCATCATAATGCATGCTAGGCGATCAATCAATATGTGGTCCAGATCGATAACATTTGGTCTTAATGGTCTTACCAGTAATCATTATTTAGAAAACACGAGCAGTACGTGAACAAAACGATAAAGTCACTGACTAAAAACAGGTGATCAGGTTTTGATGGCAAATGCAGACATTTATGAAAACATTTCAAGCGTTATCATTATTACACCTTTGTGTTACAGACCACAATTAAGGTGAATTCCCATGGGTTTTACCACGTTACAATGTCATCCTGCTGCAATCTTACTTCTGAACATGCCGGATTCATACAATCAGTGGTGCCCAGTGGTTAAGTGATTAAATACTGGACCGAAAGGTCGCAGGTTCAAATCCCGGCACCTTGGGCCCTTGAACAATTGCTTAGTCGGCCCCAGCCATTAGGGTTACACAAGCCTTCCTGGCGCTAAACGGGAGGGTTGCGTGAGGAAGGGCATCCAGCGTTACAACAAATATGCGGCTTATCCGCTGGGGCGCCCCCTAACGGGAGCAGTCGCAAGAGATGATGATTTTGTAGTTCAAGTTAAATTAGGACCCTGACGATTATTAAGTTCTGCGAATGATCTAAAACAGGGATCACCAACCTTTTTGTAACTCAGAGCTTCTACATGGACACTGAGTCATAGAAAGACTACCATTTCAAAATACTCCTCTGAAATAACAAATTTGCCTTTAGTTATATATTATTATTATTATTAATAATTAATGATACTCGTTTATCTATGTGAATACACTTATGATTTTTGACAGTAACTATCAACAACGAGTTAACTACATTTTACATTTTAGATGCTTCTCACTGATGAGTTGTGCAATTTGAATAGCAGGCCTGAGAGCTACTCATGTGCTCTTTGGGGACCACGTTGGTGACCCCTGATCTAAAATGATGTCACTTTTTAAATTGAGAAATTATTCAAATCTGGGTAGAGTTTGTACAAAGTGATCAAATTTGGCACATGTTAATGCTATTTATTTTGGACAACATGCATAGCTTTTTCAACTGTATAAACAACTTGACATGATTGTAAATGTAACATTACACACATAAATAGTAATTTCTCACTCATTGCTCATACAGGTTTGTCTAGAAACATATTCATGCACGGATTTGCAGACAAACATATTTAACATGTCTTCAGGGTTTTGCTACAAAGTCACTGTTGACGCTGACAAAATTTGAAATCAAGGTCATTTGTGTCATACGGCAATGTAAACCATTTACCGCTCGGAGCACACAAGCAATTAGTATATAAAGCAAGTAAAAACATGTTAAAGTTATGTAGAGGAGATTTTTTTAAAAAGCAGTCTCGATGACATAAGACTGGAGTAGACAGGAATCTCAATCAGCATGACAAGAAGTTACTGAATAACTTATCCTCGTGCCAAGTTATTTCCTGGCTTTGTGTATTGCATAGAACATATACCATGTATTCCAACATCATTATAATAAGCAAACCGTAAATGCTAATCGGTAGATTTAACATTCAAACAAAAAATGAATGGTGAAAGTGTATCAGTTCATGCTAGTTACTATGTTTGCTATAACTCAGTTTTAGACGATGCCATTGCTTAGATCCACAAATTCTCACTTTTGACTGAAAAAAAGATGTTGCTCTGCTTCTTGAAGCCCATGCTCTATCATTTACTGTGGCATAGCGACAATATATGTATTAAATACAGTTTAATTATGGTTGTGTGTGAATGTGTATGTGTGCCCTGTGATGGGTTGGCATTCCATCTAGGGTGTATCCTGCCTTAATGCCCATAGACGCCTGAGATAGGCACAGGCTCCCCGTGACCCGAGGGAAGATAAGATAAAGCGGTAGAAGATGAATGAATGAATCAAATTTCAAATAAAAATTGTTGCTTATTAACCTATGAATGGCATTAATCTTATGGCAGTTTATATTATCTAATAGTATTATAAAAAAAAAAAAATATATATTATATATATATATATATATATATATATATATATAATATATATATATATATATATATATGGCATAGTGTTTAGCACGTTCGCCTCACACCACCAGGATCCGGGTTCGATTCTCGTCTCGGCCATGTGTGTGTGGAGTTTGCATGTTCTCACCGTGCCTCAGGGGGTTTTTCTCCGGGTTCTCCGGTTTCTCCTGGTCCAAAAAACATGCACGGTAGGTTGATTGGCACCTTGGAAAATTGTCCCTAGTGTATGAATGTGTGTGTGCCCTGTGATGGGTTGGCATTCCATCCAGGGTGTATCCTGCCTTAATGCCCATAGACGCCTATGGAAGAGGGAAGATCGGATAAAGCGGTAGAAGATGAATGAATGAATGAATATTGCTACACAAACTACGTTTTATTTGATCCCCCGGTGGATTTTGTAAGGTCTAACCACAACTCTTTCAAAAGTAGCACCATCTACCGGGTTCAAAGTGAAATTACAGTCATAGTTGCCAATACAGTATTAGCGGTAATACACACAGCTGGCACTAGAGGACAGTAGAGTCAATTCATTAATTATTTGGATAGCGCTTTCAACAATGGACATTCAAACAGAAATGTTTAATTTTATAACATTTACCTCTACTAAGCAAGGGACAGGACAGATCCAAAAACTTTTTATTGATTGAAATACTCTTTAATATAAGCCTGAGTATGAAAACATGGCACTATTAATTAATTAATCACTATGTTTTTAAAATATAGAATAATTAGTAGTTTGTTATTTCTTTATTAAACTAACAGTATGAAAATTTAGACCTAAGGCTGAAGACATTCAAATATGTTGTTTAAGTGCATACTGTATATATTCATTACATAAAAAAGTGACACATCTGAAAGCAAAACCATACCGCCACTCTCCCAAAAAAAATCAGTGGATTGATTTTGTAGAACATGTTGATTTAATAACTATAATTTCAGTAACAGTGCTGTTTTAATCAGGGCATTAGTGCCATAATCAAATAATATACACACATTTTTCTTCCTACTGCACTGAACTCAGTCTCTCAGAAAACAACCAAACTATATATTACATCAAATCTGTTGATGCATGTAAGTCAGTTCTTATTATGCACTCATTCGTGAATGCCATATCATTTGTCACATGGTCTAACGGGATCTGAATCATACTGTAATTATACTGTTTATAATAAAATCTATATTGATAATGTCAAATTTGTAATCCTAACAAAATGTTTAAGGATGTAAAATTGTAATAATCATAATAATTTGTGTTACTAAAGACAGAGGCAGAAGGCTGTATTGGAGAATACATGGCTTTAACCAGGAAAAAAATATGCAACAGTAAGAAAATAAATACACAGTTATATAATATATATATATATATATATATATATATATATATATATATATATATATATATATATGTGCATCTTAAACTGTAAACTGTACAGGACAATACAAAATAGAATATTGCATACCGGCTACAATAGAAGTTGTTGATTTGTGGTGCTAATTTGATAAACAGTTACTGTAAGTGTAATAAAATAATATAGATGTACATAATATAACTCTGCAGGTAGTCTTGTAGTCAGCATTTTTCCCCACAACAGAAGTCAATAATAAAATGTTTAGAAATGTATATATATTTTTCTATACACTACACAAACCAGCAGTCATGTGCATTACAGGACTTGCCAGTTTAAATAGATACACATAATAGTAAGCATTCTATGACGTCACAACATTTTCTTAAATGTAATTCAGCTTATGACAACACTATATTGCATTTACAATGATTATTATTTTAACTAAAGTCTTTAAAGCATTTGGCTTGGATGTATGGCGTAATTCGTAGCACCCTGTGTTTGCTAATCTTGGATGCAAGCTTTGAATTAGAGAAGTAGCTCTTACGGAAAATGCAGCCTGAAAATGTTGCCTACTCAGGTAGCCAGATTCAAAGTATTACATAATCACATGTCTAATGCTATAAAAAAAAATCTATAATGGCATAAATATGTCAACAACTTGCACCGAAATTACAGGATACAAAACCAGCCCACCCCTAAAATAAACATCCTAACAAAACAACATCTAAAAAGGGGGAAAAAAAAAACACACACAATCATATTTTTTCAGCAAGGGCTTCAACTACTCTGACCAGAACTGCAGAGTCCAAATATGCCACCAAACCCCCCTGGTTTGCCCACTGATCCACCCCCTGAAAGCCAGCTCTGGGGTTATTATAGGTCAGTTCAGCACTGGGATCATTTTTGCCATTCTTGACAGAAGAAAGGCACTGGCTGAGGTCACAGATCCCCCCTCCGAGGGCACGTAGTATGGCATGGGGGGCGCATGAGTCCCATTTATAGGTGCTGCCCTCAGAGAGAACGTACATATCCACCAAGCCCTGAATCACACACAGGATTTTGTACCCCGCCCCCGAGGCGTAGGTCAGCTGGCCGTCACAGAGCAGCGATAACGCTTCTTTCACTTCCTGCTTCTCGCTGGAGCTCAGAACCACCGATAGGGGGTCGGGGTTTTTCTCATCAGGCCGCTGACGAGGTGTGAAGGAACAAATGTTGATCTGCTCATACGAAACGCCCCAGAAGTAGCGACCACGCCACCTACAGCGCAAAAAGACAGGACACGGTATAAACACTAGTGAAAGTTGTTTTATAAAACGATGCTAAACAGCAGTAACATACATGTTCTAACCACAACGTACGCCGGATCACATTGTTTATCAAGGGAGGTGGGAGCTCACTGGTTAAGGCTCTTGACTGGAAGGTTCAAATCCCAGCACCATCAAGATGCCATTAGTGGGATCTTTAACACAACATTTAACCTTTATCTGCTCAGTTGTAAGTTGCTCTGGAGATTAGAGTCTGCCAATTGCTGTAATTACAAATCAAGAGTTTCACGTTTTAGGTATGTGCTTTGTAAACATACCACAATTCAAACAGAAAGGTCTGATTACTATCAAAGATTCCTTCCATCCCTCACATTCTTTCACTTTTTGCATTCAGTAAGAAGCTTTAAACATCCACCGATGAGGTAAAATATCAACACAAAACAAAATTCAGTAGGTTATTGCAACCCTGCACTCCAAACCCAGCTTCCTTGCACCGATATGCAATGGGAAGAATTTCACTGTGGTGCAGTGTACACGGTTAGGAAGCAAGAAACTATAGGTCTAAGCTTCTCTGTTATGCTCTCCACTTATCAAAAGAAACACTTATTAAACCGTACCATTTTAACAGCACAAGAAAGATCACCGCCACTTTCTGCGTATAAGAAAAGGTTATTTAATAATCTCCTTGATGTTGAGAGAAGACGACGATCTGCTTTATTTGTTAGAGCAAAAACCTTATTAAAGTCGTTTAGTAACTCATTTAATACACGACTCGACATGAATTTACTGCTGGACAAAATTCCAGCTATTCACAGTGCATATAATTAACGAGAAATAATTTCTCTAAATGTCACACAACACAAATAATATCATTCCATGAGATGAATCTCCTCAACACTGAACACTAATGGTGTGATTATGGGAAGCTGCGTTCTGACTTGCTGTTATCTGAACCGAGCTTTACGCAGTTGGAATTTAGTTTACATCTAATTCTGTTCTATTGCAACAGTTTAAGGCATCTTTTTGGTTACTCTGAACACATTTCTGAAAAAATAGATTAGCATAATTACAGTAGCACAACACAATGTGCGCTGCTTCAGAATCATTAAGGAGGTGGTGCAATGTCACTACTGAAATAGTTTCAACTGAACCGTTTTTTTTTCTTTTTGTTCCTCTTCACCCAATATACCAAATCTATACATTTACTGATTAACAAATACCACATTTTTATTATTTATGTAACAGCTTTATAAATTGTAGGTTTTCTCACAGGCTCCCTCTCCCTCCTCTCCATGCCCTAAACACATAAAAAACACAAACACATGCAGCTCATTATGTTACCAAGGAGCGTAAAAGTGAAACAATCTGCATTGTGAATACTTTCATTGGAGACTTCTTCCAAAAACCTTCCAAAAACAAACAAAAAAAAAAACCCTTTTCATCTCGTACGTTTACAAAACAGTGTTTTGTAAATGCACGTTGGATTTTTCCACTTTGAAAATCCATGTGAATTGGTGGTTACTATAGAAACAGCAAAATATTGAAACCAATAAATTATTGAAATGAAATAAATGAAAAAAGAAAAGAAATGATTAATAATAAATATTATAAATATAATAAATAAATAATAAATATAAAAAATATATAAATATTATTTACTTAACAATGACATAAAGACTGTTGAGTAAATACTTTACACCAGGCATGTCCAAAATACGGCCAAAAAATACCACGTTTCCAATGGGCCACACCCTCCGTCATAAAATCAATAAGATGTGGCCCGCCAGCCCTGTTGACCACAGTTAAAATACTAGCGTACAAAAAAGCTTTTATTTTTCGCCAGTAGATGGCAGTAGACCTGTGTAGACCAGGGGTCACCAACGTGGTGCCCGTGGGCACCAGGTAGCCCCCAAGGAGCACATGAGTAGCTCTCAGGCTTGCTATAAAAAGTGCACAACTCATCAGTGAGATGCGTCTATAATGTAAAATGTAGTTAATTCGTTGTTGATAGTCACTGTCAAAAATCACAAGTGTATTCACATAGATAAATGAGTATCATTAATAATAATAATAATAATAATAATATATAACTAAAGGTAAATTTGTTATTTCAGAGGAGTATTTCAAACTGGTAGCCCTTTATATGACTCGGTGTCCATGTAGTAGCTCTCAGTTACAAAAAGGTTGGTGATCCCTGGTGTAGACACTCTCGGTGCCACGGCACAACAACACTTTTTCACAAGAGCCTGTGAGTCAAATGCCCTAAAGGCAAGCTACTAGTGCTGATTACCAAGCACTGCAAACCTTTCACTGAGGGTGAGTTTAACAAAGGCTCTGTGATGACAATGGATGAGAAAATTTCTCCTGAGAAGGCGCAAGAGATTGCCCAAGTAATTTTGTTGAAAACTTGTTTAGATTTATGTGGGTTCTGTGTGAAGAAATGAAGTATTCCATGTGGAATAATAAAAAAAATCATTAAAAAGTTAATTTGCATTTAATGTTGAATGGTCTGCCCTCACATATTTTCACCTCATCAAATCTGGCCCTCCTTGCAAAAAGTTTGGACACCCCTGCTTTACACTACTTAGGGATTTGCTCACTTTTCAGTTCAGATTCAGGTGTATTGTCATTAAAAAGAATTAAATTCTGACCAATCAAAGTGTTTTCTTCACTGAGGTGTGACTAGGAACGATTACAAACACACTACAGTAGCTCACAGAGTCAAATCCAAAACCAATATGTGATAAATAAGGAATTTTTTTGAACCAGTGATGATTGATACGTACCCCTTGCTTGTCGAGTCTTTGCAAGTAAATGGCTGATTGATGACCCCCATCACGGGTTCTCCTGTGGCACGGAGGTAAACGCCAATAAGCACAAGCGCACACGGGAGACCCGAGGGGCAAAGCTCGTCGTTCGATATCTCCCGCTCCTTCCCTTCGATATACTGACTTGTGCCATCTGCACAAAAAGAGCATTAATAGCACAAGGCAATGTTAAAATATATCCAGATTTAAAGCAAACTTATAAACATTAATCATGTCCAAAGTACTTCATAAGATTATCCTTCAAAAGTGTTCAAGCATAGAAGAGAGACCTATGGGGTCGATCCAGATAGCCAAGTCCTCTGGTTTTAGAGGGAGCTTCAGCTTTTCGGCGAGTTCGTCTTGTAGCTCCAGCTTCTGATGGATGGCTTCAGCCAGGAGCGACGCAGCTGTTCCGTCTCCATCCAGCACCTTAGCCAAGAGCGCAGTAGTGTCCTCTTGTTTCGGGCATACGGTCACGGTCACACTCTCTCCTGGAGGATGCAAACAAAACAGTGCTTGGGCACAACAGGCGATGGTATACGTTATATATTACTATTACATTAACATCTGCTAAATGGTGTAAATGTCAAACTAATTTGGATTCTACCTAATATATCATGTGGCGATTTATGTAACCCCTTATAAATATAAAACTTTAAAACTTGTGTTTTTATATTAGAATGAAGAAAATCAAAGAACATACAGCACTGTTTCTAATAGAGCTTAATTTACTTCAATCTACATTACAAATTCAGTAAAAAAAAAAAGTCCTTATAAATTTCCTTATAAAACTATACAAAGTTTGATTAGAGCAAAACATTTTTGCACATCTAGCAATTCTAGCAATTTTAATAACCCTTGTCTTCCTAATAAACAAGTCAACATTGTACGTGATGTTGTATGAAATTGGTAAATCATTTTGGGGCATTATGGGATAACACTGATCTCATTTAAACGTCTGAGAAGCTGAGGGTTAAGTAGCATGCTCGAGGGCTCAGTAGTGGCAGCTTGGTTGGATGGGATTTGAACTCCTGACGTTCCGATTAGTCAACTTTTGTATTAACCACTAAAGATACCACTTCCACTTTTTCATAATCTGATTACAAGTACTTTCATTTTGCAATCAGATAACAAGTTCTCCTTTTTCATCATCTGGACACATTACACTGATTCCAAGATCTTCCCGCTCGTTATCTGATTCCATTAATCTGGCGAGTTCGATTTAGTTTACATTAAGAGATATCTTTCTCAGATTTCCATCATTACAACCACTTGCTTTTTTGTCATCTCTATGATCCTCGCTCAAGACACCGAACTTACACTGTACTGACTGTACAGAATAAATCACTCACCGAGTCCGTTCTCAAACTTGTTGGATTCCTCTCCGTAAATGAAGCCGTTTAACTCTGGAAACTGTTACACAAAGCTTTCATTAGATATCAAAAAGTGAGATTCCAAGATACTGGACAGGATGAAGTTTTGAGGAGCACCTGTGCACACACGTCGTGTCGAATCATTTCCTGTATCACGACATCAGCGAGGGTCTTGAAGTCCTGGACAAACTTTTTGTTCTTGTCGGTGCCGGTTTTCTCCTGCACCAGCAGCTCGAACAGCGGTGCCTCCTGCCGGCACACCCTCGCCACGTTGGCGGCTTTTTCAGCCACACTCAGGAGCAGACGCAGCAAATTCGCCATCGCTGCAAACAGATGTCACATTAGCTGTGAATATAAAAACTTTGATATTTTTTTTCAGTAGGTACATTACAATGTGAACCAGCTATCAAAAATGTACCATTGTGCTCATCAAAAAAAAAAAAAAAAAAAGAAAAGAGAGAGAGATGCAACACCGTGTGACTCATCTTGGCTGAGAATTCTGGTACATGGCAACAGTTTTATCACTGACATAATGATGTATAACTTGCTTTAAATAGAAGCAAAACACAGATTCTAAACAATTTACTGATTTATACTCCCATCATTTATATTGAAAGAAATGTGCAGGACTGTTCATTATTATTTTTAAACTTATGGCTGCTAGTTGTATTATTGTACGGTCACTATCAGTATTAGAGATTTATTGCTGATTGTTTCCTTTCTAATGCTTTAGCTTCAGGAGGTTTC
Source organism: Kryptopterus vitreolus (assembly GCA_030449085.1). Lineage (NCBI taxonomy): Eukaryota > Metazoa > Chordata > Actinopteri > Siluriformes > Siluridae > Kryptopterus > Kryptopterus vitreolus. The sequence goes on from JACRUU010000013.1 coordinate 13,193,307, forward strand.
AAATGGGATAATCAGGTCAGGCTGTTAAAATACAAGGCATAAAAATATCACAGTAACTGGGACAGAGAGAAAAGGTTATTAGAGTTTAATAGAGGAAGTATTTTGAGTATTGCTTGTGGTATGTGCTGAGATTTAGGTTTTCCTTCCTATATGGTCAGGCCATAGACAGAGAGATGATAGATGGGCATGCAGGTAGATTTTAGCAACAAATATCATAAATACGTCATTCTTTTCCATAGTTGCAGAAATAATAGAACGTTTCAAATGTTCATTACAAACCCAAATCAAAACCAAAAAAAAAAAAATCCACATAGATCCAGAAAAGTCAGATAGATTTGTACATGAGCTAATGTGGCTTATAGCCAAATGTACACATTTGCATACCCACACTTCAGACCAACAAGTCATTTGTTTCCTAATCATCATAACAATTAAACATTCCAAATGGAATATATGCCCTTTTATTCCATTCAAAACCAACTACATTCCATGCCATTTTCTCTAGTACATTTTGTTATTGTCTTCCAATTTGTTTGTAGCTTTAGAAAACAACAATAAAAAGAAACAATGGAGATACAAACTCCAGCAGACTCCTTTTAAAACAGATCCTAAAATTGTAATATATTACTCCTGTACATATGATCCATGCAATATATCATTTTCAAAAGTTTGTTTCTCCCACTGTGAACTCACAGCACAGAATTAGTGCTGTGAAATATTTAGCAGAGATTAAACATCTGCACATCTTTATAAAACATATGAAAAAGAAATAGTTGAATAGAAACGCACATTTCTGCTGTCCTCACTATTCAATTGTGTCTGTGAAGTTTACCTTCAAAGCTACGTTCTAACAGCTGTAGAGATAATCTGTAGACAAATCTGATATCATTTTCTTCTTATGCATAAAGGAGTTAGGAAGAGACCTCCAGGGGACATTAGGAAGAAATATTGAAAGGAAACAAAACCCAAAAAAACAGGGAACATGTTTTCTTTGCTGTCCTGTGTTTGACACTGGATTGTGTGATTACATTACAAAGCATACATTTGGAAGAGACCAAGGAGTTCTTTCATAAAACAATTATAAGAATGGTTGGAATCCTTGAATACTTAACAATAAAAGCATATCCTAAAGTGCTTTATATATATGTTAAAAAAATAAAAATAAATAAATAAACGTAAATCACAAAGCGCTCGCAAAGTTACTCTTTAAAATGTGTGGCATTTACATAATACAAGCTATTTTTAGAAGAAGAAGTCACTGTGGACTTGGTTAGCAATGATTATGAATGAATTGAGTGATGCATTCATCTAAACTAATTCTAGATAGACTGTCATTATAAATGAACTTGCATAAGAGAAAATCAAATCAACGTCTTTGGATGAAATCAACCAAGAGTCCAATAGCACCCAAGTATGAAAGTCTGACACATAGTGCAGACGTGTCAAACTCAAAGCCTCTAGACCAAGTGTCAAACTAAACACTGAATGCGCAAGAGCTTAAAAGGTGTGTGATAGTCTTAAAAGAAGGCTATGCTGCTTTTAGCGTGCACTGACAATAAACTACATCTCCCACGAGCATGTGACTATGTTACCTGCAAAGTGACAGCATGCTACCACTAGATTGCCGTGTATCCACATCAGTGTTTACAAAGGGCGATTTTACCAACAAGCGGAATTGAGAAATTTCTACAAATGATCACAAATATCCAGGAAGAGAAAAATTGATGCAGATATAAAAGCACTTCCAAGAAAGATTGAAAAGCAAATACAAATTTGTGCTTTAAGGAGAAATACCGGTGTGTCTTTTGTATTATGGGGTGGCGTTGCTCATCAAAGACTATATACTGTATTATAGTTACAACCGGCTCTTTAAGGGCAACCATAATGCTGATGTGGCACACAATGATTTTGACACCCCTGCTCAAGGCCAATACCAACCAGCACATTCATGCAATACAGCCTGTGCGGTTAATATTTCTATTATGAAATGTAAAGTTTCAGTATGGGCGCTGCACAGTTTCTACACATCACTACGGCGTGTTTTGGCAGCACATATCTGTGTGAGCAACTTTTCTCTGTTAACTAAACAGAAAATAGGAAAATATGCCAGGAATCCTTGTCAGGCAAATATGAGAAGAATGTTATGGTTTTGTGTTATATTTTCCCACATTATAACAATCTTTTTTCTTTTGGTCATTAAATGTCTGACAGTTACTTAGACCCAGTATTTTTCAAGATGGTCCACTGAGTTTGACACGACTGCGTTAATAAAACTTGAACTCATTCTCAGAGAGAGAGAGAGAGAGAGAGAGAGAGAGATAGAGAGAGAGAGAGAGAGAGAGAGAGAGAGAGAGAGAGAGAGAGAGAGAGAGAGAGAGAGAGAGAGAGAGAGAGAGAGAGATCGAGAGAGAGAGAGAGAGAGAGAGAGAGAGAGAGAGAGAGAGAGAGAGAGAGAGAGAGAGAGAGAAAACCTGAGGGTCTATCCTGAGAATGGTGGCTTGAAAGGAAGAGGAAGCGAGTCCATAAATGCGGATTTCCTTATGAAATAACAAAAGCTCAGATTGTTGCTGGACATTTTCTTCAAACAAGGAGACAATAGTGATCATTATCTTTACTGTTTTTATGCTCCTATAAATGAATGTATGCACATGTATGAACCATATATAAAGTCCCCCCCCCCACACACAATCTAAGCTCTTATTTCAATCCAGCTGCATCCAAATGGAATGCAAATATAAAACACAATACATATTTTGCATTGCTTAGTGATGCTGGAGTAGCCTGATAACACAAATACTCCATAAATCCACGATACTAACATGGAAACGAACGTTATACTGAACACATATCACTCATGCATACACAAACACATCTGTACTGTATGTCAGGAGGCACATCTGTCGCAACAACAGCCCCCCCCCCCCCCCCCCCCCCCCCCCCCCCCCCCCCCCCCCCCCCCCCCCCCCCCCCCCCCCAAAACGGAATGGAGAGTAATGAAGCTCGTACACGTAAAAGGGAAGCCGTCCAGGAAACGGATACTCACATGGAAAACACAAGATATTCGAGGATCCGGGGTTAAATTCGTACACTCGGGGTAGTCGGTGCACTCGTTCGAGGTGTGTTATCGACACAAGACAGGAGCACTTCCTCTATCGAAACCTCCATCTGACTGAACGGACGCCCCGTCTCTGCTGTATACTGCGTCCTGCGTCCGCGGGGCACTGCGCGTGCGCAGACATCCGGCGCACGCGCACTGTGCAGAGTGCGCGGGGTTTTGTTTTTTTCCCAGAGAGCGTGTGTTGTTTTTTTTGTTTTTTTTAATTCTCATTCTCATTTACATTTCTGCTTGGCTCACTCTCACAGTTTAAGTAATGCGTAGCTTAAATAAAAATAAAACCGCTCAAAAATAACACGACACCTCTTTAGCTACTAAACACGATCATGCATTGTTCATGATAAGATGTGTTTTACTTGTCACATATACATTACAGTAAAATGCTGTAAATGTAAAACTCACAAAGGAAAAGGGGCCAGAGTACAGGGACAACTATGGTAGAGCACCCTTGGAGCACTGAAAGTTAAGAGCCTTGCTCAGGATCCCATGAGTGGCAGCTTGGTAATAGTGAGGCTTGAGCTCCTGGCCTTCTTAGCAGTACCCAAAATGAGCTCAGAGGGTCACGAAAACCAAAGAGTGACAGCCTGTTGATACCACGGCTTAAATCCTCAACTTTCAATCAGTGACCCAGATTGTTGAAGGTCTGAAAAATGTACTATTCTATATGTATACATTTAGTGTTTGTAAATTCACTCGATAAAACAAAACCAGACCTGAACCACTAAACATCTCTTTGAAGCATATTGATGTTCGTTAATTACATTTTATTGATTTTATGTGCGACCATGGCTTTGAATTCTCTAAAGGTTTTAGAAAATACCTGCATCGAAACATCCTGTTCGAAGTCTTACTGTTTGACGCTGCACTCTAACCAACAACTACAAAAAAAACAACCTTTGTTGAAGATTGCGCCCAGGCTTTACACGGCTTTCAACACCACAATTCACACAGCTGCGCTACCTTTTGTACAGAAAAGATTCATATCTTTAAAAATATATCATTTCCTTTGTCTGGTACAAACCTGTTTGAGGCATGCTTTACACTTAGTTGTTAGGAACAATGACTAATCACTGGAATGTGTACAATTCATGCTTTGTGCCACTAAACAGAACCCCCCGTGGTATTTATATATAATGAACTGAAAGAAAGGTTTATTTACCAATAAAAAAAGAATTACATTTTTATTCACAAATATAACTAAACTTAATTTCAATGTAAAATTCCCAACCATTTAAAAAGATCTGTAAAATTGGCTGAAGACTAAAATGCGAAATAAAATCAAATGCAGTGCAACTGCATTAAAAACCTTTAATGGGATTTATTTCTCAAACAGCGTTCCATTCTCTGCCCACCGAACTCCATTTGGAGTTATTAGTCACCACAGTTTGGCCTTTGAAGGAAGGAAAAAAAAAATCAATACTTATTCACACACACAATTCCATCTCTGTAAAGCTGTCGTATTCACAAGGAGTGGTGTGTGCAACAGAGAAGGACGCTTTAGATTCCGTCCTAAAAGTCATTCTTCTGAAGGTAATGTATTATATCGGTAATAGTATTAAAATTGAGTGCAATATCCTGCAGTAGTGATTGATCAGATAATTTCTATCATCATAATCATTTGTGAGTTTTCAGGACAATGTCATCAGATCTCGAGAAGGCGATGATAACCATTGTGCAGACCTTCCACAAGTACTCCAGACACAAGTGTAAGCTGAAAAAGGCAGACCTGAAGAAACTTATTAACAACGAGATGAGCCAATTTGTCATGGTAAGGTGTTTGAGATGTTATGAATGCATGATCATGATCATATGCATGATCATATGAATGCATGAACTGGGTGTGACACAAATGGCTGACCTATAATTCAAATCTGTCGGCTTTTCCATTTCTGGTTTATGGACATGACTTTTACTAGCAAATAAGGCAAGCAAAGTATGTGGAAATCTATCTTATACTGCATAGTGAGTACAGAGACATATCTCAATTTTGTTTATTCAGAAATGGAAAAAACATTGGTAAATTTTTTTTTTAGACACCAATTGGTATTTTTTTGTGTGTGTAATTTATACATACTTGTTCCAACTCACCTATTCACAGTGCTAATATACAGAGCTAATTTAATTTAGATATCCAAGTTCAAAAACTTGTGGACCTTCAATGTCAAATAATGAAAAGGGATTAAAGGGGGATTTTTAATTGTCATTAGAGCACACCATTTTATTCATATCCCATAAATATATGAATTCCTAATGCCCAATAATGTTAGGAAGCTGGTGTCAGAATGCAACCATAATACATCACTCTGGAACATAGAGAGTTAATGGTTTTTGCTCAAGGGCCCCAGAGTGTCGGCATGTCAATACAGAGGCTTGTCCACTGATTTACCACTTCCCTGAATTTACTAACACTAGTAATAAAAAATGTTAATGAAACAATATACATTTATTCCCTTAAAACCGGTTATATATCTGGTGCAGTTAATCTGTTAGGGTTATCATGTGATCAAGATTATTTTAAACCCACTGTATTAAAAAAAAAGATATGCAATTTGGTTATATGTCCTGTTTCGAGAAGCACACATGTAATACAGTTAAAGGAAAAGGAAAATCTCTTACATTGTAGCTTGTTTATTCAGCTACAAAGACATTAGGAGAACGCTTTGGTTGCAGTCAATGTTGACATTCATCCCAAAGTTGTTTAATAGAATTAAGTTATGAGCTCTATAGCAGGTCACTTAAGATCTTTTACACCAACCCATGTAAACATATATTTATGGAGATGACGTTGTGCACAGGGGCTTTTTTCATGCTGGGACAGGTTGTTGGCTCCCACATCCTACAGACATCATACAGAATTCTGCGAATCCAACTTTTGTTGTAAATGTCGAGAGTCCCAATATTTTTATCCCATGTATTGTATATAGAATTCTATGTTTTAAAAGTATTATTGAATTATTGTATTATTTTGTGGATCTTTCCTTCAATTTCCTATGATACTCACTGGGAAGTAAAGTTTTATAACTAGCTCAATAATGTAAATCCCTGGCTAGTAGAAAAACTACTAATATTGGAAAGTAATAATTGTTTTTAGAATTCAACAGTGCTGAATTGCTTGTATGTGCTTAAAGTATTTTTGTGTACTCACAAAAATAGTTTTAAAAATGACATAATATAAATCTTAGGTAGTTGCTGCTAACTATATAAATAAATAGGTAAATATATATATATATATATATATATATATATATATATATATATATATATATATATATATATATAATTATAGTCATCCAGTGATAATATTGTTAATACTGTGTATGTTATCCTATGAAACTATTGCTATCTCATCACTTCATACAATCTATATAATGGAGTCCATTTGTAGAAAAATAACAACAGCAAAAAACCCTTACAATAAACAATGAAATTATGTGTCCTTTTCAACCAAGTCATGAGTTATACAATGCCAAAAAGTACTAATGAAGACAGTAATTCTTCACAACAAACGACTGCTGCTCTTCTACAGAAAATTCAGGACAAGGGTAGCCTTGACTTGCTGTTTTCTGATCTGGATCAGAACGGAGATCGAGAGATCGACTTCCAGGAGTTCATTCCTCTCATTGCCATGGTGACGTCAGCATGTCATGATCTTTTCATTGCGAAACATGTTCATTAAAATCATCATTTCTATTTGAAAAAATTAAACAATTTAAACCACAGACGCTCCGATTTTTTCTTGCATTATTCTGATTCTGTAACTTGCATTATTATTTCGCTGTGATTTTGTATTAAGAACGAGCCAACGTTGAATGCTAGACTGATGCAACAGAACTGCTTTGCCCATTGTTGAGAGACTGTGACCTCAAAAACCCTGATGGTGCCAGAGCCATCTGTGGTTGCCAGCCAAGCGAGCAAAATCGACAGTGGGAAATCATGTGACGTCTATGAGCTCATGTCTATGTCCATGAGCTCATGTATATTATGTGTAGTGTAGTGTGTTAACCTGCTCTAAGAGGTATATGCATGGAAGCAGTCTCAGAATATTGGAGAACTAGCAGGTAGGAGGGAAACATAAACAAGAAAGCATAAAATAAAACATATTTCGACTGTGGCTGCCAGAGTATGACTCATGACGAGATGATAGATTTAATCTATATTATTTTTTAATAATGAACGATGAACTCTAAACAGCTTTATGGAAGTAAATATATTACAAATATAGATGTTCCACTTACAAATCTGTCCCTATAAGTTTATCCCTCATGAGCATTCCAGTGGTTACAATGCCAGTGAGGAATAAAATACTATAATAATAATGCAAATCAATAACAAGAACATGTAAGACACCATTGAAGCCCTTCATAGGAAAAGACTAAGCAAGATCAGATCAGATCATTTAATGTATGGGCAAAACTAAATGGTTATTATAGACTTCTGCAAAATACTAGTTACAAATATTTCGTTTAACTGCACTGCATTAGTGTTTATGTGAATCATAAAGCAAATGTAATTTCAAATGTAAATGTAAAATCAATTTCATGTTTGATGCAGAGAACCTGGACTTATCAAACCTCACACATGGGAATTTTCATAGTAAGGAATGCCATTTCTTCAGGTCATTATTTTCACTTAGTGACTCATATATACTTAATAATCTCTATATTGTGATGTAGTAAGATAATGCCATACCGAAAACCCACATTGTGACCTTTTTACTTTCTAGAGAGAAAATTTTTTCTCATTTTTCCCATGGCATTTCAAAATTTCTGAATTCTCCCTACACCAAGGTCACATTAGTATTTCACTGATTAATGCATGATTTTGGCATACATTTGTTCATATGTCCACATTAGAGTTTTTTTTTTAGTTTTGACAGATTGAAGAGATTTGCATATGGTAAAAAAGTAAACAAAAAAATAAGAATGAAATCTTTAAATTGTTTTTCAATAAAATTAATGTACTTAATTATGATAACAGAATGAATTTCAATAAAGAAAAAAGCTAAATGTAATTTGGTTCCTGGGACAAATATATTGTGCACCAAAATTAGTCTTCACCTTGGTGTTTCCAAGCCCCAAGTTTCCAAGAACAAAATCATTATTTATTTAATAATATCTCATGCAGCTACACACTAATCCCCCTCCTCCTCCTCCTCCTCCTCCTCATCATCAGTGTCATTCATCCAATGAATGATTTGCTTTCTGCACATCTTTTTCTGATGTGAATTAGTGGGTTTCTGTGCAGAAAACTGTGCCAAATTACCACGCGGCCGATGACATTACAAGATTCAAATGTCATTGCCAGACCACTTTTCTTTTCATTTGAAACATGTCTAGTAGGAAGGCCTTGAAACATATGACTGATGGATACTATGACCAAGTGAAGGCTGAAGCTGACAGAGGATGTTTGACGTGCCGGTTCATCACAGAGGGATGATAAAGTGTTTCCCCATAACTCACAATGCAGTGGAAAAAGCGGCGTTAAGCTGAGTGACAGAGTAGGAAATTAAAGGTAAAATGAGAAGCCTGGTTACGTTCTGTATTTCGCAAACGAATCCAACAGTGTATCGAATCCATCCAAGTGTATGGTTGCTGCAATTCATCTGACCGCCAGATGTCGCTGTGTTCTGTTTCCAAAATTCTTAAGGTTTCTTTTAAACCTACTTACTATGTACACTAATATACTTAATATTTGTATATATATATATATATATATATATATATATATATATATATATATATATAATATATGTACTGAATGCACTGCCTCCATATGGCCACCAGATGGAGGTATAGAGCTTCTGCATATATAATTTAGAGCAACCCTGCGTGTATATATATATATATATATATATATATATATATATATATATTCATTCATTCATTCATTCATTCATTCATTCATTCATTATCTTCTACCACTATATCCGATCTTCCCTCGGGTCACGGGGAGCCTGTCTCAGGCGTCTGTCTCAGACTCCACACACACATGGTCGAGACGGGAATCGACCCCGGACCCTGGCGGTGTGAGGCAAACCTATATATATGTATATATGTATATATATATATATATATATATATATATATATATATATATATATATATATATATATATTTAAGAGGCACGGTGGCTTAGTGGTTAGCGCGTTCGCCTCACACCGATTCGATTCCCGTCTCGGCCATGTGTGTGTGGAGTTTGCATGTTCTCCCCGTGCCTCAGGGGTTTTTTCTCCGGGTTCTCCGGTTTCCTCCCGGTCCAAAAACAAAAACATGCACGGTAGGTTGATTGGCACCTTGGAAAAACTGTCCCTAGTGTATGAATGTGTGTGTGTGTGTGTGCCCTGCGAATGGGTTGGCATTCCATCCAGGGTGTATCCTGCCTTAATGCCCATAGACGCCTGAGATAGGCACAGGCTCCCCGTGACCCGAGGGAAGATCGGATAAAAGCGGTAGAAGAATAGAGAAGAATGAATGAAAGATGAATGAATGATTGATATATATATATATATATATATATATATATATATATACATATATATCTATATATATATATATATATATATATACGCAGAATAAATAATTACCTTAACACATGAGCCTGTGGTAGATTATTAATGCTATCATGCCACAGTGACACCTGTGATCCAAAGCTGCTGATGATTAAGACATTTTAACAATTTTCAAAACTGTCTTAATTTGACCCTGAAAGTTACAGTTCTGCGATCAGAATTTATGATCATACACCTCCGACAAATACGTTCACGCACGGAAACAAAATGAATTTTTAAAATATGGCTGATAATTAAGATAGAAGTAATATGATAAGAGCATTATTTGTGACATGGATCTGGCAGAGAGATGGGGATTTATTTATTTATTTATTTATTATATTAAATACAGTATACTGTTCTCACTTAAAGATATTGGACTTCTGATCAGATGATGCCATTACTGGGCGCTTAACTCTCCACTGCTCATTTCTTTGCCAACACACACCTGGGAAAACTATTCACATTGATCAATGTGACGAAAAACACTATGTAACACTGGTTGCATTCAAAAAGCAAGTTGTAAGACATTTTTAAACAGTGTCTGGCTGAGACAACTCAGTTCTTGCTTTGGGAGCAGGGTGCAGGCGTTCCACACTACACAAATGTCATAACATTTTCCTTTCTGTGTCCCTCTTAAGTATCACCTCTCAAACTGACTGGCTGTGAACTGGAAGGACATCTTTGGTGTCGTCTTCTGCTTGTCGGTAATACCACGTAGCCACGTGTGTGGATGTGTCCTTTCAGCATGACAGTGATTGACTGTATCTGCTTTATCACACCTTCATTCCTAAGAGGAGGAAGAAATGAAGAGATAACCTGCTGCCATTGTGCTCCATCATATCCCTGAGCCTATGCTTATGCTGGTGCAGAATTATTGTTACCCTTCAGCCGAAAGGTCACACAGCAGCTTGCGTTTGATCACAAGAATGTATTAGAAGCTTTTCCTGAGAGAAACCCTTACTTGTGTCTATAAGAAGACTTAAGTAAGAATGTTAGCCATGTGACGCAACTTAGTCGGCTGAATAAACGGGTAGTAATGTCTCTCATTATAAAAAAGCAAGAAAACACTCTTATTTTGAAAAGACCTCTTTATATTAGATCAAAAATATATTTAAAACAACTATATGACTAAAAAAGAAGAAGGATCAAAAGCATCAAAAGATAATAAACTCACAAGTTCTATATTGTATGTATTTATTATATATATATATATATATATATATATATATATATATATATATATATATATATATATATATATATATATATATATATATATATATATATTATATACCTTATATGACCAGGAGCAAACCAGAGAACCTAGAGAAAAATGCGGAGAACATGCAAAATCATTTGGAAATATACAGTATGTAAACCATTCTGAGAATATTTTAATAGGTCTTAAGAGAGAAATTAATGACATCCATGCATTCGAGTTCATGGTGTTGTTTTAACAGAAATGACCCTGTAGCAAGAGCGAGAGAGAGAGAGAGAGAGAGAGAGAGGTTAATTTATATTCATAATGCATGACTAAATTGAGATTGGTGTGTATAGAATCCTGATGTGACCGAATCAATTAGCATTAAGGTGGAATATAGAATATGAGGAAATCCTACTAATTTATACTAAACATATACACACATACACAAGAATGAAAACAAAATCTAAATGTTGCACTTCAATCAGAATGAATGACAAATGTGTACCGAGAGCTTTAAAGATGAGTGCAAGCTGTGTTTCTACACCGACTGCGTTAATAGACTTTTGAGTTCCCACATACAACTTCAAATGCCCAGGATGAAAGTATTTTGTTAATGATACCCAACATTCAATATACTGATACTAAAATATTTAAGATGTTATTAACGATTCCTGCCTTATTACTGCTGAATGTTAAGTTCCATTCATCAAAGACATTTTGAATGTTTGATTCAATATATTTAAGTCCAAGAAAAAGGTGCCATTTTCCATTTGCTATACTTAATGATACTGATTTATTTCAGTGATAGAGGGCGTCTTCTTAAACAGTGGCTTTAATAACACACAATGTTTTAATGTTTTTCGAGGCACTCTGTTCTCTATTCTCTGTTTTTCATTCATTCATTCTTTCAATACTCTAACAGAAGAAATTATGTAAGGTTGTGACCAGGCGAGAGGGTGTTAGCAGACTGCCTCAAACCTACAGTCAAACATGGAAGCTTAATGCAAAGAAGGTTGGACACCAATTCATGGTGAAAGGAATAGTGAATCAACATGGCTACCCACTCCATACTTCAAAACCATGCTATTCCATCTTGACTGCAACTAATTGGAACCAATCTTCATACTGTTAAATTAACGAATTCAATTATGAAAAATGTATTTATCAAAATGATACAAGACTAGACTCTGTATTTTAGCTGATGAAGGCAGGTTTCATCATTTGCTCCTACTTATTGTAGAAAATCGGTGGTGTCACACCAACAAGATGAAGGGAATAATAGAGAGCCTGGTATGTCGAAGACCCATAAACCCACCTCAATTTGTATCGATTGGCTTAAAAGCTTTTGATATGAAGCCTGTATTTGGTAGTCGCCAAGAGTGTCAATCAGATGACATAAAAATATCAGTGCAGAAAAGAAAGTGAAGGTCAGAATCCAGATCCTGTCTCTTTATTTTTACCAAGACCATCTCACACAGGGAGACTTTGTTTTTAGATCAGCACAGAAGACACAGAATATTGACTGTTTAATCAGTTGTACATTATCATGGACATTTGAACGTGTTATATATTCTTAATGAATAATTTAAGGTTAAAACAAATGAACAATTATATATTGGCACAGAAAATAAGCTATTAGTAAATGCAAACCTTCCCTATTGTACAATGTTGCATCTACAGTCTTTGCCTTATGTTGTCCTGTTTTGCACTTAAACTGAATAAGAGCATAAATAAATAACGGCAAAAATACATTTTGTATAGTATCCTCAGTAGTTCCCTTTGTCTATACTCCAAGTTAGTTTTGTGTAGTTTTTTCATTTACATTGCTTCAAGTGGCACCTTGAAATGAGCTTTCTGGAAGATACAGCATGAAACAAAACTATTTGCCCACATCATTTTGTTTCACTCCGTATCATCCAGTTACAGAAAAGTCATTGTATTTCACCAAGACTTTAGCTCTAAGCTCTGTCCTTTGGCTCTGTGTTCAACATTGGTCCCTTAGTAAATTGATTCTTGTCTACTGAACATTTAAGAACAAATTACATATTACATAGGGATTATGCTGTATGACGTTCCTGCAATCTCATAATCTTAACTGAAGGTTTTGTCTTATTAGCACTTCTACACCTGTACAAGAACCAAGTCTTTCCCACAAAAAATAAGGAGAGATCCATTCTGTCAGAAGTTTGCACTTTATTAAGTGCTTTTTCATCCTGTCTTTAACAACCTCACAGAACATTCTACAACCCCCCCTTCCTCACATGCAATCTTCAGATTTATCTGTTGACATTTTGGGATAAACTAGCTGATTTATTTTAGTCCAACACATCAGGAACTGAATACAAAATGTGACCCTTTTCATCCATATTTATTAGCATGCAGGTCTCTTCTTATGATATCTACTGATAATATTTTCTTCAGCTCGTATGGGACTCGGAACCGCAGAATGATAAATCCACTTGTGTGATAAATGAGGTGCCACGTATCTTCATTGAGGCTCTTAAAAGTGCTATAAAAGATAGCAATGCAATAGCAAGTGAGATTTTTAAACACTACCTTATATATCACCTTATACAATAATTCACTGATGTTTCTTTGGTAACAGGCTTACCTTAAACATCCTAACAAATTCAATCAAGTAATATTTCCTATTTCTAAAATAATTGTTTTATAACATATACAGTATTCTTTAGCCTATATTTTGATATATATACTTAAAGAAATTGCTATTCTATTGGTAAATACCTTTGGAATGTATTTTTCCAGGAAGACCACACATGTGTTAAAGCATGGTCTCCAAAGCCAAACTACAAAATATGGCGAAATCTTGGACCCTTTGTTCATAGAAAAGTTTATGTTATAACAGCAACTTCAATCTGGATTGGGATCTCCAGAAAGCACATATAGTAGAGTAATATAATCATTTATTATCACTATTATCACTATCATTTATTAACACTAATATAAATATAAATAATAACTAATATAATCAAAATTTATTTTTTATTTATTTATTTATTTATAATATTTTTTTTAACAACATCACTATTGAAGTAAAGAAAGGTGCTTTACACATGTATTTTACAGCCCAGTGAAATTCTTTCTTTGCATATCCCAGTAATATTAGGAGCTGGGATCAGAGTGCATGGTCAGCGATGATACAGCCCCTCTGGAGGACTGAGGGTTAAGGGCCCTGCTCTAGGTCCCAATTGTGGCAAATTGGCCATACTGGGTCTTGAACCCTGAATTATAAAATTAGTAACCCAGACCCGTAACCGCCAAGCTACCAACCTTTTGTAGTATTGGCACAGTGATAGAGATGTTAGATTGTATTGGCCAGTCTGTTGTTAAATTATATCTTTAAATCCTTAAGTCCTACTTGTTACAATTATGCATGAGTGATAACCTTTGAAATTACATGTGCCGTTGCATTTATTTCAGAGTATTAGAAATAATTCATATTTGGTTATACTCACACACACACACACACACACACACACACACACACACACACACACACACACACACACACACACACACACACACACACATATTATAGTTATATCTGCTTTTGTCAGGCATAAAGATCTTTAGATAAAATAGACTGTATGCTGACTACTGTAGTTATTTTAGACCCCCAAAAAATATTCATAAACTCGTGCATGCATTTGTTACTTCAGTATATCAGTATCCAGAGTTGGGAAAGTTACTTTGGAAATATAATAGATTACATATCATGCCATTACATGTAACTAGCTACACCCAAAACTGTCAGTATCATATCAGAAATTGCTGGAAAAATACAAAGAGAATGCGCAGAATATCAAGCAAGCTGCTCTCAATATATATGCGACTTAAAAGCAAGCAAATTATATTTTTTAATGATTCTGTGTAATTTTTCCCCCTATAAAGCACATTTAAGCTTCATTGTATAATCCATTGTGACATCATCGTGAAGTATATTCAAAAGTATTATTCAAAGGTGGCCATAACATCCTTATGGCTGATTCATGTTCAATTTTCCAAGAGCTGGCATGTGCAGATGCTGACAAAATGTCGGCTTCACTTTGACGGTCCTCGTTGCCTGGCTGTCACGCTCCCATACACAGCTCCTCTAATAGCACAAGTGTGAACCAGGCTGCGATGTGTTTCTCAGAGAATGAAGAAAAACATTGTGCCGGCCGTCTCACAATCTCACTGGCTTTTTCCGCCTGGGGAGGAAATAAAAGGAAAGGTGGTCACGTGACAAACATCTGAGAGATGATGAGATGGCCGTCATATTTTGCTAGTTCTGTATTAAAGCAGGCAGGCCACTCTTACCGTACCTTTTTCCACGAAGTACCGACCTGAAACATCATGATGTGCACCTGGTTTCTCCCTGGTGAGATGTGACACATTTACTTTAGAGTTACAAGCAAGCGTAGAGTGTGGAGTATGTATTCCCTAGACAGTATTAAAGCTGATGTGTTGCAACATTTAAAATAAATAAATTAATTAAACACTCCACAAACTTTAAGTTGTACTCATTAACGGAAGGTCAAACAATGCCAACATGATCAAGCACAGAGGCACTTTACTTAAAGTGAAACAGTGGGCAGAGCCGTAGGCCCTGTGGTGAAACGTTTGTTTTGTATTTCTTTTTTATATCAAAACATTATAAGATGGCTCACTCTTCAGCACAAACAGCACTAAATCATTGCCTTGTTTATTTTATATAAGGAGTGGCAGCAGAAACAGATCCCTCTTGGCACCGCTGTGACAGAAGCGCTGTAAATACGCGCAGCTTATAACAAACTCAATTATGGCTCATAAATTTTGAATATGAAATCTGATTTATTTATTTATTTATGTTCTTATTCAGTTTAAGCTTGTGTTCAGGACTTGAGAGTGATATGATCAGGGAATAGTGTTTTCCATCTATATAAGGTTCAGAAAGTGTTTGGAAAAGTTAACATCACATTTTCAAGTCACTTGAAATAGGAGAGTCAAGCCTTCTCCAGTGGGAGCTCCATGAAGATATGTTGAATATGTGTTCTAGTGGCAGATTTTGAGTGGCCTGCTATATATATATATATATATATATATATATATATATATATATATATATATATATATATATATATATATATATATTCATTCATTCATCTTCTACGCGCTTTAAACCGATCTTCCCTCGGGTCACGGGGAGCCTGTGCCTATTTTCAGGTGTCTATGGGCATTAAGGCAGGATACACCCTGGATGGAATGCCAACCCATCGCAGGGCACACACACACACACATTCATACACTAGGGACAATTTTTCCAAGGTGCCAATCAACCTACCGTGCATGTTTTTTTGGACCGGGAGGAAACCAGGAGAACCCGGAGAAAAACCAACCTCCTTGAGGCACGGGGAGAACATGCAAACTCCACACACACATGGCCGAGACGGGAATCGAACCCGGGCCCTGGCGGTGTGAGGCGAACATGCTAACCACTAAGCCACCGTGCCCCCTTATATATATATATATATATATATATATATATATATATATATATATATATATATATATATATATATATATATATATATATATATATATATATATATATATATATATATATATTATATAATATAATTGGGACACTGACTGCACCCCCCCCGGCCTTCTTCTGACCTCACTTACATTAGTATCTGACTTTAAAACCTTTACTTGTGGCTGAATAAACCACAAGTAATACGTCTACACAGTCGTACTCTTAATATTAGAGCTTATAATAACAGCAAGTGGGGAAAAAAAATTGGAATTTGGTCCACATAAAAAAAAATAAAAGATAAATCACATTATGGTTGTGTCCATGTACGTTTTGTCTATAATCTGTACTCTGCATATTTTTTTGTAAATATCAATAGAGAAAATACCAAACATTGTTTTTTGGAATGTTTGGCATGGTGAAAAGATTTCACTTTACTGAATACACTGAGTATATGAGCTGAACTTCATTATTATATGGCCTAATATATCTCATGCAAATCCATTAAAAATAAGAAAATTCGGTGAAATTCATACACTATCAAATTGCAAACAAGTTAGTAAATATATTTACATATATTTGGATCATTTTCCTCTCCAGGTAAAACACATACAATTTGTATTTTGATCTTCTTTATTTATTTGAAAGGGCAAGTAATGAAACATACAGCACGGTATTAATTTATAGCTTAAACACTGCTGACAGATGAGAATTCGATTGGCCTGTTGCATAAACAGCGGGTTGCCTTGCATGAAGTCTAATCTTTCCTCTGTGTGCCAAAAAAAATCCAATAAAGATCTGACTACAGCTTAAGTTGACAACTGCCTGCACATCTTCAAAGTCCAACCTTTTCAAAACAGACATGGAATTTTCTCAGACTTTGTCCCTTACTATACATGTGCACTATATATATATATATATATATATATATATATATATATATATATATATATATATATTTATCTATATATATATATATATATATATCACCAGGCTTTTAATGAGCAAACTTTTCTACCACTTGTTTCTCAGAATGCTTTAGACACGAGCCACGAGCACCCTGCAAAGCCAACAACATGCTGCAGTTGACATTCATTACTTATTGATGTCCTGAGGATTTTAATTGCATCCGGGGAACATTTCACTTCTGCACTCTCAGCTGCTAGCCCTCCCACCCCCACTCGTTCCCATTCACTCATCAGCTCCTGCTGGGTATTGTCAGTTGGTTGTGCCCTTTATCGGCATACAAACCACTGTAGATTATTTATTTCACATGGTATTTACAACCTCCGGGCGGATGACACCAACAGAGTGGTGCCAGGCACTGGAGAAAATGCCATCTCCATATTGTTTTTTTTTTTTTTTACATCAAAATTTCTTTAAGCAAGTCTGTATGAAATCATTCACATGAAATCATTTTACTGCACTGTTATTCATTTGGGATTTCATAAACTTTTATACAAAGTGCTAATTTGAAGAAGGCACAAATGCTGAATTCCCCTTTTAAGCAGACATTAATTTTATATATGACGTCATTGTGGATATGGAGCCAGCACTACAGTGACTATGAGGGACAAGAATTTGAAATAAAATAATATTTCAGAAAATAATAAAGAATATAAATAATTGTAATAATAAATGTTGTTAATATTTATCTGTTTTTGCTGGAAAATTATTATGAAGCTCACAACAACAACAATAACAACACACCCCATGGGATATTATAAGCGTATCAGAGCCACATGACATCAATATCCTTAATAATTGATTTTTTATTAGATTATTTGCTCAATCAAGCAGTCATTATCAATATTTAAACAACTGCCAGGACTTGTAAGTACACACGTGTCATCAAGTGTCCATTTGTTTGCTAGCTTGTGAACTAGCCTGTAAGTACATGCTAAGGTTGAAAACCTGCATTCATAGAGAAAAGCGAAAAACTAAAATCCTTAACGCTAATCTTTACTTACAAACAAAATATTCTCCTCAAGCTTTGTATATATAGCTTAGCTTTGTTAACTTAGCTAAGCTAGCTAGTCAGGTATTTGTATTTGTAATCTGCCTTTTTATTAAACATGAGAAATTGCACATTGAAAACAATGCTTTGTCTTCAAAAGGTGATAAAACCCGAAATGTAACATTCGAGTAAGAAATGTAAATAGAAATGGTAAAATGTAACCGAACAATGATAACTGCCTAAACATTCATAAAGAATGTGTTTTCTTTTTTTCATCCATTTTAAAGTCATTTAAGGTGAAGGAAGTAGAGCCTGATGTTAATGAAATCCACTGCTGAAGTATTTTAATGGTGTGGGTGTGTGTGGGAGAGGGAATTTAATCTTCTAATATGGGAAGTGTGTTTGCACTTACACATCGTATAAAATAACCTCATTCTCTATGGCCATTGTGTGGAACAAATTTCAGACTTAATGGCTCCCTGAGGCGAGCTGTTCATAACGTTATGGCTGAGCTGTGGGGAGAATTTGGGTTTCTCCAAAGATAAACACCTTTAAATTTATTTATTTATTTTCTAGGCTGACTGACCAGAATTTTATGCTGATTTTTCATTTGGACCGCAGTCTGAATTTCACATTATTTTGGGGGGTGGGCTATGGATATGTGGCGTTATTGGAACGCTGTTGGTTCACACTGTTCTAATTTGTCATTGGAACATTGTCGCCTTTAGGCTGTTGTGCCTCTTATTCTGCTTCTCATTAATATTCTGTGCAGTAAAGAAAATATTACTTTGGTCTTGCAGAGAGTATTAGTTAGAACTTAAACAACTTGGATTGCAACATAAAAAAAATGATTTGTAGGAAATCTATGGAAGGAGTTTTTCCCCATAATATAGGAGTATTTTGTTGGACATAGGGCTCTGTAAATACTCATGCAAATATTAGGGAAATTCACATTACTAGACATTCACATTAACTTGCACTAAAGGTAAAAAAAAAACATATTAATCTGATCTATTCTACAGAATGTCCCAAGTATTTCTGTGCATATTTAAGGTCAGTTCCTAAGTAGGCCACAGTTTCCAGTTTAGACACAAATGTTTTGGAAACTAATGCCACTATCTTGAGAATTTGTACTTTTTTTTGTCATGTATGTTTTGCTTTTCAGGACTAAAAGATGTTTAAATTGTGTTTATCAACTAAATAAATAATTTATGTAACTTGTAACTCTTTAAACTGCAATTTTATTAAAATCCCCCCCCCTCCTCATATAAAAAACTCTTTAAAATATGTTGTGTTTCTTTAACGCAGCCTACATAATTCTTTCTTCATTGAGGTGCTGGCTGATGCGCCTTTCTATTGTTCACACCTGCAGCTCATGATTAAGCTCATCGTCTTGTATATATGCTCTATTGAGCCCGGTTGTATTTGTTTATGTAAGAGTGGCCTGTGTATTGTACTAATTGTTGCTAATCCTTTATTAATTGTGGTTCCTCCAGGCATGCTGAGTTGGTTCTTTGAACGCTTCTGAAAAGCTTGAGTAGAATTGCTAAAGTCTGAGGAACAATATAAAGCCAAAAAGGGAAATTTGTGTTTACAATTTACAACCCATATTTGCCTATACACACTATACTTTTTCCCAATCCACTGTATGAGATTTTTGCTTTTGCATAACCTTATAAGAAATAATTGTTCAATATATTCTTTTTGGATCCTGACATTTCAGGACTCCCTGTAGTTTACTAATTAGCTACCGGGCCGGCCGGCCTACTAATCTCATAGATGTTTTAATGCAGCATTAGTTTTTGAAGATTTGAAGATTTTCTTATCTAAAAATTTGCCTTAAGTGCATTCGAAGGGTAAATGAATGCTTTCATGGACTAGAAGTACTGGTTTGTAAAGTTACATTTGCAAAGTGACAAAAACAGCAGGAACATTTTAACAATTTACAAACAAAATACAATGAAAAAGCATATAAAGGTTTTGCTGTAATTAAAAGGTTACTTCAGAGTTCCATTGATAAATATAGTAAGATATGGTAATCTACGTAATGTACACACATCTTGGCCAGTGATTTCATACATGTCCATCTACAGTAACTGGTTACTAATTTCTTCTGTATTATTGGTGTAGACTTGATCTGGATCGATATTGGATCAATGTTGGTGACGTATGCAGACAAGGTCACCAGTCTGACCTGGTTTAATGACCCTGCAGTTCCCCGTCCAGCCGTTGCACACCTGGGCAGACTAACAATCGGTCCTCAAGTACAGTAATCAATATTTAACAAACAGCAAATTGGTTCCTTAGAGGCTTGATTGCAGGGAGTTTTAATTACCTGTCACTCTCGCTTAGAAGGTACTGCTCAGTTATGATAGATATAGCCAGTGTACGTCACCATATGATGGATTGTACAGGAAAATATATGACATGTAGTCATTTAATGTCATGGAAACGGTTTGTTCAACCCTTTTTGGGCTCAATTTTTCTTTTATTATAGGAGGATTAAAACATTCCGTTCAGGTGTGATGCTATGAACGTATTGTTACTATTAATAATGTTTTACTATAAACAACCCAGAAATACTTTATACATTTATACATTAAATTCTCCAAAAGTCATTTTCTTTCTGTAAAACATAAAATAGAGGAACATCCAGAAATGCTAAACAACTTATTATTAGTTATATTATCAAGTCACTATTTATGCTTTTATCTTTAATGAATAATCATGCAAATTCTGAGTAAATAGATCATTGGTTCTAAAAGTGACTTGAATGTTACCAATGAAATGATGCATTAGACACATTAGAACTTGCACAGTAGTTTGTAATAATTTGTAATCAAGTATTCAATGATGGTACTTGAGGAAAGTATTGATTTTACTTTTAGAATTTTAAAAGCTCCAAGAAATCTTCCCTTGTTTTTGTTGTTGGTGCAATGCTAATTACAGTTAAAAAGCCATATGTTAATCAGACCTTGTTCAGAGGCTAATTTAAGGGATTCTTCAAAGGTTTCCATTTCTGGACCAGGCTGCAGTCTGGTGAGATGAAAGTGCAGGAGACTTAATTTTATACATGCACAGTTAACTATGGAGCAACAACCGAGAACTAGACCTTGGGGAGGCCAGACAATTATGGAAGGCAGATGCACTGCTCCAGATACACTTTCATAGCTTTCTTTTTATCCTGGACTCTTTATCATTGTCATCAAGGAAAAAAAAGCACTGTATATATATATATATATATATATATATATATATATATATATATATATATATATATATATATATATAATATATAACTTGCATTTTACATGTATCCACAGAGCACAACTTAATTTTACTTTTTCTTTTTTTTTCCAAAATCCAACGGTTCTAAAGGGCACAGAAAGACATAAACCAATTTTCCATCCCATGAAGAGTTTTGAAGAGACTGAAGTTTGTGCTTTCTGATTTCTCAAGACATGATTAGACGAGACATGTGACTCTAGTGTCACGAGACATTAGAGTGTCTATTTTAATAACTATATAAAACAATTAAAGAAGAATGCATATAAAACATGTAAAATCCTTACACCATATTCTGTACATATCACTGCTTTACTCACCAATGTTGCCTCATATTTAACTAAACTTTTTGTTTCTTGTGTACTATTGCAAACCACTCAAACAATGTACAGTGTACTATCAATACAATATTTTTATGCTCACAAAAAAGCCATAGTCTATTACCCTATTCTTAAATGTTATTTAAATAAATATATTTTGGAATAAATAGATAAATATTTTGCAAAATATTTATATTTTTATTCAATTCAGACATCGGTCTGCTGATAATACTGTTGAAAAGATAATCAGAGTGATTTCCAATTACATTTCTGAATGTGATCGAAGTTTGAATTATTTCATCTTATTTTATTAACTAAGATGATTGAGGTAAACTACATTCTTAAGTTCAGTTGATGTTCTAACTGTAAAAAAAAACATTTTTTTTACATCCCCTGTAGGGATGCAAACTTCTTCAAACGAATGCATAAATCATATACTGTAAAATCATTTCCCGCTTCTCATTTCCCAACATGTCACAACTGATTTATGGCTAATGAAGCACACAAGGCATCAGATATTAGCTCAGTGCAAACAAATCTGACTCTGCGATGATTTACTACCCCATCCCTATGTTTTTTTTGTTTGTTTGTTTTAGTATATAAAGGGTCCCCTATCTAACTGAATCATTCCGGGCCAGTCAAGGTCATAACCTGTTAGCCGTTCTCCTCATGCCAGCTTTCTCCTATTATATGCGTAGACATTTCCTTCCCAATTCAATCTATTACACTTGTCCTCCTTTGACTCGTGGCACAACATCGGTCTGTTCCTTTAATTCCATTTGCCTGTCAGAACTACTGCGTTGCAAATTCATCATTACGACTATGCAGCATTTACAAGAGGGCTCTGACTAAAGAGGATTAAGTGACTGTGAGAAACTGATTAAATCTGTAAAAGCTGAGTGAAATGAAATTACTTAATTTATTTTAAGAGACCAAAAACTGACAGCTGAAGATTGGTGAAAAACATCTTTTCACAGTATAGAAGAGCATGCATGGTTTTGGCGAGTCTCGCAATAGAGCCTGCTGTCAACAGCCTTTGTGACACAAGGTTGAAAAAGTTGTTAATTCACCAATAGAGCAGTTAAGGGTTAAGGGCCTTTCTCAAGGGGCCTATCATGAGGAACCTGGTGGTGCTTGGATTCAAACGTCCTGACTTTTCTAAACAATAAATACAAATCCCTGCTGGTGTTTGAATTTATTTCCGGAATGATGAACTTTCTGACAGCTTGGACGAATCGAGAGAAAACACCAAATCTGAAGCAGAACTAGTGCTGAATAATTTTTGCTTTTAAAGCAAGGTCTTTAGCAATCAGAGACACTGACATCACTGTTTTCCCCTCATTCTGATGTGAACTGCTTTGCTTTGTCTTGTACCGGCATGGTTTTCGGTTCCTAATAAATTAGCTGGTTTATTTATAAATCATTGGAGCCTTTGGTGTTTTTCCATGCACTGCATGTTTTTGGTTGGTCGCTACGATTTACTCTTGTCCTGTTGATTTTCACAAGTACATTTTCAGTCTGTACTTGCTGTACTTTGCATTATTTATTAGGTAAAGTGACCCAAATTTCCTCTATTGTACTTTCTCATGGTATCACTAACTCATCAAGTAGTGCAATTATTTAACATACGACTGATTTAGTATTGTGTAATCCCGTCTTGGTCAGCATCTGCATTCTGAGCCAATCTCGGTAACACTGGGTACAAGTATAAGATGGCAATTCTTCACAGGGTACCAAACACACAATACATTCACCTAGTCACAGCTGGGGGCAAGTTGCTGTAACCAATCCTCCTAGGTGATTTTTTATTCGGACAACGGAAAGCAATTGGAGAACCTGGAGTAACCCAAGACATGCCAACATGCAAAACCCTGTACATGGAGTAATTTAAGGTTAGCTTTGAATAATATTTTAGTCAGTTTTTTTGCTGAGTGGTAATATATGTATATATATGTGTGTATATATATATATATATATATATATATATATATATATATATATTATATATATTTATATTTATTATTAACAGATTGACAATCATTATTCACACAGGTCAAGGGGTTCCACTTAAAAAAACATTTACATTGTAAATCTTATGAACTCATATAATTAGATTGTTGAACACCTGGAATCATTACAACTCATTATAATTATATGATCCCGTTTAAGATGTACGCTGTAAATCTCTTTAAAGGGGAACCCCTTGACCTGTGTGAATAATGATTTCCAAGAGAAGCAACCACAGTAATAATGAGTTTAATTAGTTAGATTTTTTTATATTTATTGCAAATACTGCTAAATCTTAATTGGTCCTGATTTGGTTGTTTTTTTATTAGATTTTATTTTCAGATCATACCACTCCCCCCCCCCTCTGGAATGTCTTTATAGTATAGAATGCAAAGCCATGTGGATGAATTTAAAGGAATGTTTTTGAGAGAAAATGATTGGCATCTCTTACGCAAGGAAGTGACATCACATGTTGAGTGCGTGCCTCACTCATCCAGTTATCATAACCAAGGAGGGCAGCAAAACAAAAGCCCGGCAGCTGAGCAGCACACAGATTTCTTTTTTTTCTCTGCAAGTGTAATCTGTATGCAGAGGATTTCTTTGTGGATGCACCATAGCAACGGGAGCTGCAATTCCGTGCTGCAAGTTATTGGCTGGAACTCAATTCACACCACGCAGAAGCTCGAGCGATCGGTGGACTACGGTGTGAGAGCGGGGGTATTCTCGTGTAAGGATCGTGACCGCTTTGTGACGCTCGGTTCGGAGGTGCGTGCGCGCACGTTGATAGGCGCTCAATCAGTCCTTTGGAATGACGCTGACTGACACTGAGTGATTGCATGCAGGAGACATGAGCGTGGTCCTTTTGTGTCTGATTGCCATGCATGATCGAGCAAATGACGGCGAGGATGACGAGAAGAAACCTTTCAGTTACCTCTCGGCTTGCCTTAAAATTCCCCTTATACTACACTCGGTTCACCTCCCCTCCCCTTTCTCTTTCTCGCTTTTGTGCTCTCACTCCCTCCCACTGTTTCTCTCCTCCCTTCACTCATCAAAGCCAGTAGCCTAGTATTCTCTCTACAGCTGCTTCCTCTATGGTCTCTTGGAAATACAGCCTCTCTCACTTGCTTCTCAAGGCAAGACCTTTTTTTCCCCTCTCTTTTTTTCTTTTTTTTTTCCTCCAACATTTCCTCACCAAGACGGCAGGATGCTTCCATGCAGACTTTGACTCCTTTCTTTCCTTGCTCTTTCCCCTCCCCTTTCCCTCTCCTAAATTCCTGCTCTTTGACCCTGACCCTCCCCGTGCCCCTCGGTTACCCCTTACCCTCTATTCCCTCTATCTTCACACCCACTTGACCATGTTGCCATGTGTCTGCCTGGTCCATCCTCTCCTTGCCTTTATCTCGTTTGCCTTGCTGACACGTGGAGAAAACTGTCCAGCTGCCTGCAAGTGCCCGGACCCTCACACGGTGGATTGTAGTGGCCGAGGACTCACTCGCCTCCCAGACGAGATCCCGCTGGATGTGCGCCGGTTGCTGCTGTCCAACAACTGGATCCCACGCATTCCCTCCGACTTTCTTGTGCTCTACAGTGACTTGGTGTATCTGGATCTCCGGAACAATTCCCTCTCGCACATTGAACCAGGTACACTGAGTACCACCTCCAGGCTAGTTTTCTTAGACTTGGGTAGCAACAACCTGACCGAGATCCCGAAAGGAACATTTGGCGAGTCCCGGAGCCTCATCAAGTTGCGCTTGGGTAACAACCCTCACCTGAGCATGGTGAATGAGGATGCCTTCAGGGGCTTGACCTCACTACGAGAACTTGAACTGGAACGCAATGCTCTTTCCAGTCTTCAGGTGGGTGCACTGAGCCAGCTGCCTTCTCTGCGGGTCGTCAGACTAGAGGGCAATCCTTGGGTGTGCAATTGCAACTTTGCCAACCTTTTCGCTTGGCTAGTTGAGAACAGCCACAAGCTTCCAAATGGTAAGTGCTTGAGATTCTGTGATTAATGTTGTCGGTTTAAACAACATTCATGGAAGGGTTCCATTTTTTCAGTCAAGGATTTTCTATTTATAGTAACTCTGTTTAAATGGGGGACCCTTCCTTATGGTCTAAATTTATATCTGCACCCACCATGAAGGCATTTCTCCAGCCTGGAAAGGCATCTTGTCAGGATCCTATGGGTACAGCATGCTACCCTTATTCTCAGCCCATCTCATATTTAGCATTCCACTCCACATGGGGATGTGCTGTGTCTACGTCATATTCCCGACAGTCATGCCAAGCAAATGCTTCTCCCCTTCAGGGTCTGTATGTGTAAATTATTCAAAAATCTATATTCCTGAAAAGCTCTTTTCCTTTGTTTTTTCTGTTTGGGTGAGTTGCATAACAGTTTGTAACAATGCAGGTGCTTATTTTGAATAACCTTTGTGGAAGTCTATAGTTTGTTATTTATTTATTTATTTATTTATCTATTAGTTATTTTGAAGTCCCGGTTTAATGTAGTTTACCATTTTGCCCCACTATTACATTATTGAGCACCATAGTGAAAGCATGTCAACCATGCAAATTAGCTTTCTGACTGTGTTTCAATCACTACAATGCTAATAGCCACATAGTAAGCTATTAAATTTTAGGCACTTGAACATGGTTGTCACACTCTTAATAAAGAAAAGGCAAAGTGACCCTGATCTATATAACAGCAAACTCAAAGCAAGTGTAATTATATTACTGAGACTCTACAATTGCATGTTTTTTTTCTGCTCTTTTCAATTGGACAACCTATCATTAAATATATGCTGGTGGTGTATAGTGCATGAAACTGTGGACTAGTGTATGAGTTGTGGAGTGCTTTTGCATCGCTTTAAATAGCAATTCCCACACTACGGATTCTAGGGTAGGCGTTGTTGTTGGTAGGCACTGAGTGCAGCAAACTTTATCAGCTACTGTGGAACCGAGCGATGGGAATATGTGTGTGTGTGTACATATATATTTACATATTGATATTCCCATACATTATCATCCATACATGAAAAATGATTATATATATATATAATATATATATATATATATATATATATTTATATATAGATATCTATATATATATATATATATATAGATATATATATATATATATATATATATATATCTTCTTGATTATCATTAATAATCAAATTTTGCTTTCATATGCTGATTAAGTTACAAATATATATATATATATATATATATATATATATATATATATATATATATATATATATATATATATATATATATATATATATATATATATAGTGAAAATGTGAAAATGAAATGAACAAATGTATAATTAATCAGCATAATCAGTTTTATTTGTTCAAGACCCCAGCATTATCAATCCGTCATCTCAGCAAGAGAGGCATAATTGATGACCCTGCATGGAGAAAAGTATTTCACTATGCTGTAATGTATATGTGACTAATAGGATCTACCTCTAGTTTTTCCTCTGTTGTGGTAGAAATTCACGTTCTTTGTGATGTTCAAAGGTTTTGCAAATTAATTTGCAAAATTAATTAAGCAGTAATTTTTTATTCTAGTTATTTTGTTGAAGATGTTTTCTATAATTTCACTGTTTTGCATACAAAGAATACTTAATTAAGAGTATTGCTTTTAAATCACAACCTTCATTTCCATTTGCCCTGTAATAATGCTTTTCCCAGATGCGAGCTTTGATAATTGTAAGAGATGAAGATGAAGTGAGTTACAGAACCACAAAATTTGATTATGTGGAGATCTGACCCAGTGAGCAGAATACAAGCAGAGTAATTAC
Source organism: Kryptopterus vitreolus (assembly GCA_030449085.1). Lineage (NCBI taxonomy): Eukaryota > Metazoa > Chordata > Actinopteri > Siluriformes > Siluridae > Kryptopterus > Kryptopterus vitreolus. The sequence goes on from JACRUU010000013.1 coordinate 13,221,068, forward strand.
TATCTACCAACAATTAGTCACTGATACCAGAAAAGGAAGGCTCGTGTAGCGCATGAAGTAAAGACCGCAAGATGAACGCACATGTATGTGCAAACCCGTGTGTTCGAAGTGGACGTCATCCAAATAAAACCATTAGAAGATTGCAATGACAAAGGCGCAAGTTGGAAAATAAATAAATGAAATGGCCCCAGCTGTCACGTTCTCTTAGCCAAGGTCATTTCTCATCAAGGGGCAGATGTTTACTGTGCTCACTCGGAGGCTGACTTTCTGGCGATCATGTCTCAAGGACACTATTTTCCACGAACAACATTTTTTGAGCGAATGGAAATACAGTACGTTATTTTAGATCAAAATATGATGAGATGAGCAAACAGTATAGAGCTGATACTGAGACTATACTGTTTTTGTGAAGCCTGCCTCGCGGCATGTTTGTACATGAGCCTGACCTTGTACTGTCTTTGGTACATTCCTAGAGAGTTTTAAGCCAAGGTTTAGTCTAGGGGGATAATCAGTGTAGTGAACAGGAAAGCTTCTGTTAGCATCAGGTAAATTGGCCAAATACTACCAGCATAGGGTTACAAATGCATTCACTATGGATGATTAGTCACTGCAGCCCAATAAGTGGTTATTACACGGTGCAATAAAGAAAACAAGGCTCATACCTAAGCAGTTGTAACAGCAGCAGACCAAGAGCTGTGAACAGTCATGCCTTTGGCATATCATGCCTGTTCTCTCATTATACACTTACTGTAGGAGCTGTATCTCACCTCAGTGTCTATTTCTGCATCATTGGCTTCACAGGGGGTTTGTTAGTTGGATAGGAGAATGCCAAACTGGTCATGAAAAAGACTAAACCAGTCTGACCTTTCTCAACATGACTAAAAATGGGGATGGACTCTGGTGGTTTCCTAAAGATGGCCAGATCACTAAATCAGGCAAACTGCTTTTCAAGGAAAATTATATTTTTTCTTTTATATGAATGACAACTTTCTTCCTCACGTAAACACTTCCTTGGTTACCTTTTGTGAAATTGCACTTTTACGTTCACTTTTCTACTTTTTAAAGAATACCCTTCTGTGTGTACCTTACATTTGCATCTTAAACAATATTCAATATAAAAGTGATGTACAAATATACAATGTGTTTCCAACACACTTATCTGTAATATATTGTGACATGAATTTACCTTCGGGTAGACTACTCAAGCAAGCAAACAATATGTAAACAAATCCAAAATAAAAAAGGGAATAATACTACTACTACTACTACTACTATAATAATAATAATAATAATCATAATAACAAATAAATAAAAAAACGTCAGTATTGTCCATATTGTTGACTAACTAGTCACAAAGTTAAACAATCACAGCCTGTAGAAAAGAACAAGAAAGAAAAATAATAATAATAATAATAATAATTTCCCTAGATATCTCCAATAATGTAACATGTAGAACAGGAGATTGTTAAAAAAAAACATCTATCATCTCTGCATTGTAAAGAGAACAGAAAGAAAAATAAAAACCCATAATTTTTAGTGTTTGGGATATAATGTTTTATTCATGTACACGAATGCACGATTGTGAAGTGTAAGCAAAATCATGTTAAATATGTTAAAAGTGTGACTTTCTTATCTTTTCAGCCCCCCCTCAGGGCAGAGTCAATACTTTATCGGACCACCTTTTTGTTTAAGTCTCTATAAGCTTTTTTTACACCTTTTGATTAAGTCTCTATAAGCTTTGCACATCTAGAGACCCTACATGTGAAAATTCATGAATTCCCCATTTACTACTAATAATTTCTACTCTTTTGCGCTGTTCCAGTAGATTGTTGACTGTGCTTGCAGGTTTTAATTCATTCAGAAATGAGGGTGTAGAGTGAAGTCAGGTACTGATGCAGTGTGAGTAAGTCTTACATGCAGTTAGTCTTCCAATTCATCCCAAATGTTTTGAAGAATGTTGAGATAGGCTGACTATGGCAATTTTTTTTACTAATATCCATATAAAGCATATTTTCATTGAGCTAATAATAATACCACATCCAAAAAAAATCCTCATATATACATATATATATATATATATATGTATATCTGTATATACGTAAAGTATCTCTATTTAACAGTAAAAAATGACTAATTATTTCGAAATAATTTCATTCTTTCCAAATGTAAAATAAAAGATGTTTTGAAAGACGTAGGCGTGTATGCTGCTTTTGGCATTGAAGATGGGTTTTAAATCAAAATGCTTTTGACACTGGCCCTGGGAAAGTTTATCACCCGCTTTAAGATCCAGTTAAGATCAAATCTGAACTCCAGGTAGCTCTAAACTACTCATTTTCCATTTCACATGAGCTGGCTTGTCGTACATGATGGACGACCCCTTTTATACTAGCGATGGATTTTCTAACTCAGGGAGACTATATATAGGACAATAAAGGTTTTCCCAGCACTAATCAAAAACTTGTTTTTAATCATAATTGCTATACACTTACAATAAACTGTAGGTACTACATGCAATAACAAAAATGCATCTTTTACAGTAGGTGATGTGAGTCTCTTGGTAATTTACAGACATCTTTTATTGTTGTAAAAGAATAAGTCACTTGATGTACCTGATAAAAGCCAGCCCAGGGTTACACCAGTAATGTGAATTTCCCTCTTTCTTTTTATGTCACTGAGGATGACTTTCTATGTAATTAATTGTAATATTAAGTCTATTGGTGCCTTTTTATTTATTTATTATGATTTGTTTATTTTTTTTAAAATCTTGATGCAGTATTACTCAACATTTAAGCAGGAATTTTGAATCCTTATTGCTTTATATTCGGTGAGCTACTCACTATTATGAACAATCGTCCTTGGTTCCTTCCAGTCGTACTACAGTAAATATACGTTTAGATACGTTTATTGCTGTATAAACCTAACCCTATATTTTCTGCTTTTAATATTTGATCATTTGATATTTCTGTCAGCCTTCCACATAATCCTGTATGGGGACAGAGTCAGGCGTAGACAGTCGTGCTGAGTGACTTGAAAATAAATAGGGAAATTTGTGTCCGTAAACACTAATCAATAAATTAAAGACTGTGTTGTAAAAACTGGTTAAAAAAACTTTAAAGTTACACATTTGCATCAGATTTTTTTAATAACCATAAATGCTGACATATTTACAGAATTTATTAACATTAAAGTGCAGGTTTTGAAAACATGAGGCTAATGTTTACAGATTATGAGTATATAGAGCTCAGGAGTCGGAAAATTCACACTGTTCTCCTTGTATCTACCATAGAAGTAGTAGAAGCCGTCGCTTCGGCTTGCTCAACAAGAACAATTAGGTCAAAACTGATTTTCACTTATCACACAAGTATTATGTAAAGCTGCTTTGAGACGATGACAAATTGTTAAAAGCGCTTTATAAATAAAATTGATTTGAATTGAATTGAATTAAACTCTACACGTTTAACACATTTCACTGGACTGCCATTCCAGAATAGACTTTAAATTCAGAGAATAACATTGCTTTATTCATATTCCATCACCTGCTCTATAAGTGGTTTATCTTTCTATTCTGATTGAATTTGCAATTGTTTTGCTTAAAAAAAAAGGTTTGTAAATTGATACAAATTGTTATTTGCTTTAAAACCGAATATTGCCGTAATGATGTATAGCTGCGAATGAACATATTTCATAGGAATGCATATGTGGGCTCAATTTATGATCTAACCGTAATATAAAATGTAACGCTTTATTAGGATTTAATGGTTTATGATGCGTGGCCAATTGCAGGGTTGCTGCTTTGTATTCATCACTGGTAAAATCAGATATTTTGTGCCTTATTTAACTCTACTTAATAGCTATCCATTGCAAACATACAGTGTTTGTGTGTCTATCTGGTGTTTAGGTTGAGATTTGACAGCGTGAAAACGGCGATCTGGCGTGCAAGAAAGGCTTTTAGCTCATTTACAGAATAAATGATCCCTGCATAATCTCCTGCAAGTCTGACTGCAGAGCAACAGTGGTCCTGACCCAAACTGTAATTTTATCTGGGACTGCTTTGTGGTTCTTAACTGGGTCTTTATGGGTCTGTGCTCATTCACTCACTCTCTCTTATATTTATATACACACACACACACACACACACTCTCTCTCTCTCTCTGTACTCTGTACCAAATGTGCATGCAGAATCCAGGCTTAATGGATTAAAAATATCTTTATCTCTAGTAGGATCAGAAAACATCATCCAAATGTCTAACAATTCAGCGATAAGTTGAAACCCTACTTCTGCTTTCCAAATGAGGTACATTTTATGTAGATCTAGATTTTAATATCTAGCTTTGTGGATATGCACTTTAAAACGAGAACATAGCCTGCACCTATAGTTGCACTGTTAAATAATAAACTTGGGAAAAATGTTGGGAAAACAATATTTTGACATTTCAAGCTGCCAATGCAAAAATCTCAAATGTTAGCCTGCTTGCTTAAATGATCTAACAAAGTTGAGCATTGCTTTCCTATAACCGGATTCCTAATTTATTTATTTACCTATACATAACAATATTTATATAGTATATTATATATTTAATGCTCGTGAAAAGCATTCATTCCTGTTATCACTATTATATTTTTATAGCAGCCACAGGAGCTGGGAGGGAAAGAAAAATACTGTTACACAGTTTTTCTCTTATTTTGTTATTTGTATAACTTATATATATATATATATATATATATATATATATATATATATATATATATATATATATATATATATATATATATATATTATATATTGGTGTATGCCCTTGAATGTGATGAAGTGCATCTGCTTGGCTATTTCCTACACATAGAGATTCAGGAAATGATGTCAGTTGTTAAGTAATCAGAACGATCATAATTGATTGTAGGGAGAATATATACTATGTTGTATTTTGTTGAAATTTTAATACACTAATTCATATTTGAATAAATGTGAAATATAAAATAACACTGGTTTTGTTTTTTTTTTACACATTTCAGGAGCAATCAGCGAGGTAAAATATTTGATGCAATGCAGGACTAAGTTCTGTGTAACTTATCCAGTACACTAGTTTGTCCATAAACAGTCCCTTTAGTTTAGCAATAGCTGCTGCCATGAATCTTTTAATGGGAAAAAGTGTATAAACATGATCCTCTGCGGTCTGCCCTGTGTTCAGGTTAAACACAGACAAACCACATGTATTATTCGAAGCTGTTTTTGTCTCTGAGCCAACAGCAGCCAAGTGTTGATCAGACGCCGGACTAAAAGTTGATCACAGACTTATGATTCAGATAGCATCATCTAGCCACCAGGTCGATGTTTGATTGTAATAAACTACAGCTTTGCACTCATAGGGGTAGATTGAAATTTCTGTGGGCTGAATTTCTGTGGTCCTGTGAAGCCAGACTGCATACAAGCCTAGGCATGCATGAAAAAGCGGTTCATGTGACAGGGTCACTGTGTTTATTTCTCCATGGAGGCTTATCCAATTACCATCCACTGATTATTTCATTTACGGCAATCAGAATGTGCCAGTGATATGCCACAGCAGGTCTATTTCATGAACCATCAGAAACACACACCCCTTTTTTTCTTCCACAAACATTTTAAATACACAAAAAAAGAACGGGACACTTCAAGACACAATTCATATCTTTTCTTATTAGCTGGAGGAACTTTAAATTTCCTTTAAAAGAAGCCAAACAAAAGTAAAAAATCTGATATTTTAAAGCCTCCACGCTTTTCGATGCGAGTGATTGACATCTGACCAGATGAGGTATTTAATTGTACAAAGTGCAATCATTTTTTTTAACCGTGATAAAAACTTTATCTTATCTATCTATCTATCTATCTATCTATCTATCTATCTATCTATCTATCTATCTATCTATCTATCTATCTATCTATCTATCTATCTATCTATCTATCTATCTATCTCTCAAAGTGCACGTTTCTTTACACACGCCTCAATATTGTAAACGTGTGTGCACGCATGTGTCTGGCTGCTGTTTTGAGAAATTACCACGTGACTGTCATTAAGTTCTCTGCATGAGGGAAACCCCTCCTGATGCATGTGAGTCACACTCAGACATCACACTCTTGCAAAGTATGACACGTGAGCTTCTCCTCTCCTACCCTGCCATTGGTTTATACTGCAATTTAATATTATGCCTTCATGAGCTCTATTTCCCTCCTCCCCCATCCTTCCTTTCTGTTTGATGGTTTAGTTTAATCCACACAGGTTTGAGGCTGATGTATGATATATTATATATGTAATATATATTATATATAATATTATATATTATATGTATATATATCTGTTCCACTATTGTAACCTCCTGGCATAAGCAACCTGTTTTATGTTTTTTTTTCTGGTAAAAATATCACCCATCACCATATTTAAACTGTATTTAGGGTATGTTAATGATTTAAAGTCTGCTTCAGCTTATTGTCACCATAGTGAGCTCTAATGAGGCTTGGTAAAGTTTTCATGAATGGTTCATTTATTCCAAACTGCTCCTTGTCAAAGCCTGAGACTTGATTCTAAAATGGATTATTTTCATTCCAGCTACCTAAGCCTATATTGGCTACATACTGAGCAGAATATACATTTTGAGGCTGTAGTTTCTAGACGAGCTGTTTATATCTTCTCCTTTTACATCCTTGCTTATACTGAGTGCAATCCTTCAAATAGTGACACACGGGGGATCCCGAACGTCTGTTCAGCTTGTCCTGGCTTGCTGTGATTGCAGTCTCTTCATTGAACATGCCTGATCGCTTCATTTCATTAACTCAAGCCCGACATAACCTTCACACAAGGTACAAATGATCGAGTGGCTTTTGTCGTTCTTTTTTTTTCCAAGATGTCTTCTTCAGCCGTGGGAGTGATTCGACCCTAGTTCTGTGAATACAAAAGATATTCCTAACTGTAGGTTTGACATTAAAAAGAAGGATCTTTCAGAGTGACAGCGATGTACACAAGGGAGTAATGTTTCTGTTTCTGCCCTTTATCTCTGTCCTTTGTGTAAGTTTTGGAAAAGGGCAGAAAGATGGCATGCTGTATGACTCATAATGGACCCATTGCTGGGTGAAGTCAAATCTCAACTGTATCCCATCGCCGGAAACCCAGACGCCCAAAGAAAATCTCAATCTGTAGAACACAATAGAAGTCTATATGAACATAATCATTATTTAATTTATCTGTGTAAATAGAGGTTCTGCCAGGAGGGAAAAAAGCTTCTTTTTTTTCCTTTACAGAAACTGCCTTTCTTTAGTTGATCCCAGTGGATGTCAAGCAACCAGTGATGCAGATGGACAATTGGACATTACAGCATGAGAAATTTTATATAAATATATAGAACCCTCAAACTATTTCTAGTTTGCTTGAGAATTAGGCAACTGTTCACTCAGCACTTATTTAATCTTAATTAGGGGGCCAAAATTTCTTGTGTGCTGAATATTAGCCGACCCACTTTCTTCTGTAAAAGAGATGAAGGGATTGATTGCATCATCTGTCTGTTCTACTGTATAAATTTCATCTGTGCGTGTGTGTGTGTATGTGTGTAGTATAAATATCGACACAGGACATCTTAAAGATCTTTCATACACAAGTCTCAATTTACAGTCGATTCAAATTGTGTGCATTCTTAGCCCTGAACTGATCTCAGACCTGCTTCATGAACTCCTTATCTATGACTTAATGAACTCATTGACTTTACTGCTCACAGATTTCCAGAATCCAAAATAAACCCCAGTCACAATTTTTTAGAGGTCAAATATCCTCCCATCTACAAATGTAATAGTGCACGACACCATTTAAAAAAAAAATACTTCAGTCAACTTGAATGCCTTAATGACCCAAATCTGTACATTCTAAAACTATCATTAGATGAAAATGTATGTATTATTCAGCATTTAGCGACAGCCTCATAGGCAAATAGACGCAACCAAAAAGCCCCAAAGACCACCACTTTCTCGTAGTAAAGTGAGATGATTCTGGACCTGAGAGAACTCTGGGAATATAAATAGAAACCATTTATCTCTTTCGCCTCCTGTGAATTTGGTTGATGCTTAAGTATAGCCCATCACGTCAGACGTCGCTGTCTTATGAGCTGCTCAAAATGTGCAGACGAAATCATTAATGCTGTATTTTAACTGATTGGGAACTTTTTTTTTGGGAAATACAGGAGAAATAAAATGCTTTATGCTCCCCACGGATCTCATTAGCATGATAGCTTTTTATCAGCACTGCTGACATTTACCAAAGTGTAATTACCATCTGCTTACAGCTTTATTCTTTTATGTAGGTGATCCAAATGTCCCCCACCAAAAAAAAAAAGTTTCAGTGTTTGTATCCGTGTATTCCCACTAGCAACGTCACAGCAAGTGTTCATTTTCTGCTTGCATGCATGACCCCGAGCCACTATTACATATACAAATAATATTTACATTGAGGTTTTCTTAATAAAGTCTAACCAATCCAGACCATTTCTAACACATCTGCTCTATAAGAGTCAGTCAGATCCTCAATTCCCGGGGTGCCTAATATCTCATTCCATGACTGCTGCCGGGGGCACGGTGGCGTAGTGGTTAGCACGTTCGCCTCACACCGCCAGGCTCCGGGTTCGATTCCCGTCTCGGGAATGTGTGTGTGGAGTTTGCATGTTTTCCCCGTGCCTCAGGGGGTTTGTCTCCGGGTTCTCCGGTTTCCCCCCTGTCCAAAAACATGCACGGTAGGTTGATTGGCACCTTGGAAAATTGTCCCTAGTGTATGAATGTGTGTGTGTGTGTGTGTGTGTGTGTGTGTGTGTGTGCCCTGCGATGGGTTGGCATTCCATCCAGGGTGTATCCTGCCTTAATGCCCATAGACGCCTGAGATAGGCACAGGCTCCCCGTGACCCGAGGAAGATCGGAAAGCGGTAGAAGATGAATGAATGAATGACTGCTGCCATTGTAACCAGATATTATTCACTTCACCTGTAAGTGGTGTTGATGTTGTCACTGGTAAAGTAGATGACACAAAGCATACAATTTTATTTTGGCTTCTCTTGATACTAGTTGAACGTCTCCTTCTTCCTCTTATTATTAGTATATACATAAGTGCTGACATTTACATTCATTTGACAGACGCAATTATCCAGAGCAACTTTGCGCAATGGCCCCATTGGTGTTGCTGGGATTTTAACCGTTGTCTAGAGGCCAGTGTCTTACCCGCTGAGCTACCATCTCCCCAGTAGATGACTCTCCAAATGGTGCATCCTTGAGTGCAATGGAGAACACTGTTTAACCCATCGATACATCATTTCCTGCATGTTTTGAAATACATGGAGATCTAGTGAGTGCCGAGTGAATGATTCTTTTTAATGAGTTCTCTGTAGATGTGGAAGCGAGTCATCCTAGAAGACTAACTGGATAGTTCTCCGTAGTGCAAAAGAACACACGCGCTCCTTAAAAAGAATGAAGACTGAACTGCATCAACTATTCAAATATAGCCCTCATATATCATTACTTTAAATTTTGATTTTATGTTCCAAAAGACGTAGTTCTACTGAATCAGAGTCCTGTTCATTTGTGGTTATGTGATTATTTTGCTTTAAAACTACAAAACGAGATATACCCGCAATGTCCCAAACAGACTTCGACAACAATGTGTAGACTTGGAGAAGGACAGTGAGGCACCATTACATTATCTATAAAGAATTTGGAAGGCGACCAGGGCAGGAAGGCTTTGCTCTCTACAACTCTGCAAAGCTCATGACATCTTTTCTAATAGTGTTTTGGAGTGACAGAGCAGGGGCATTAAAAAGAACAGCGACATTAGTTTTATAGCTAATTAGAATTCAAGAGCACTTTCTCGCTGTCAGATTTATAGTCTCTTTCTCTTTCGCTGGTCAAGGTTTTCCCTCTATCTACACTGCCATAAATCCTGGGCTATTTCTGGGTGCTGTCGTCTTCCATTGCTAAATAAAATAATGGTAATGAAGAGTTGAGTGTTCATGTTTCTGACAGGGGAAATCTGATTAGCCTGCGTGTATATTAGACCAAAAGCAATTAATGCACTTTTTGCACTGATTTTTTTAATGAGTGTAATTTAATAATAAAATAAAAAGTTTTTTTTGTTCATTTGTAGTTGTAGTGTTGTAGTCAACAATGTAGTGCATGTTTGACTGATTAGTTCCGCTTTAAACTTGAAATGATCTTGAAATGGTATTATTATTATTATTATTATTATTTGCAGCTTTTGCTAGAATGTGTAGAAAATGAGGACCAGCATTCCCATAGTTTACACACACACACACACACACACACATATACACACAGCACACACACACACACACACACACACACACACACACACACACACACACACACACACACACACACACACACACACACACACACACACACACACACACACACAGGCAGAGGCTATGCTGCACTTATTTTAATGCATTATTTCTATGATGCCAATGATGAGGTGTTTGTATGTTACTTTATTTGAACATAATCTTAGAAATGTCAAAGAAAAGAAGTTCCTAGAATTCTGCATGTAATTGTGCAAAAGTTTTATTTAAGTAGATTTAATTTCACTTTAGTACATTTCAAGCTAACACAAAAACAAAATGTTCATTTTAAACAGAACGAATGGTGTCTGTTAAAGGAAATACTTATAGGTATTATGAAACAAGAATTTAAACATACCTATATTCAATATATATGATGCTATTTATTCATTTCCCAAACTATTGTAAAATTAAGAATAGTACTACACCAGGGTGATTGGGTCATATCTATCATCATCCTGACATGATTAATCTCAGATTCTTTCATGTTTCTTCTTTACGCACTGAAATGCAGTTTTATTTCTATAGCATATTTCATAAACAATGGTAATTCAAAGTGCTTTACATAAAAGGAAATAAAATAATGGGTAAAATTATTACAAAAAAGTAATAATCAACAATAATTACATTTAGAATGATTGACAAAATTAAAACTGATTATAAAATCATTCATTCATTCATTCATCTTCAACCTCTATATCCGATCTTCCCTCAGGTCACGGGGAATCTGTGCCTATCTCAGGCGTCTATGGGCATTACGACAGGATACACCCTGGATGGAATGCCAACCCATCGCAGGGCGCACACACACACACTCACATACACACACACACTCACATTCACACACACACTCATACACTAGGGACAATTTTCCAAGGTGGCAATCAACCTGCCGTGCATGTTTTTGGACCAGGTGAGGAAACCGGAGAACCTAGAGAAAAACCCCCTGAGGCACGGGGAGAACATGCACAAACTCCACACACACATGGCGGGAATCGAACCCGGACCCTGGAGGTGTGAGGCGAACGTGCTAACCACTGAGCCACCGTGCCCCCATTATGTTTTTATAATCATAAAAATGATTATACATTAAAATGCAGTGCAATTGGTTCGGACGTAGCACAGCGCTCATTCAGTAAATGCACAACTGAACAGATGAGTTTAAAGTCTGGATTGAAATGTGGCTAATGTTTTAGCACATCTGATCTTTTCTGGAAACCGATTCCAAACATGGGCAGCATAAAAGCTAAAGTCAGATTCCCCTTGTTCTGTGTGATCCCTTGGAATTTCTAACTGACACAATCCTAGTTATCAGAGGTTAGGTTAGGTTTCTATTCAATGAGTGTATCTGCAATGTATTCCTGGGCCACTGAGTGATTTATAAACGAATTGAAATACTTTAAAATCAATCCTAAATGTAACTGGAAGCCTGTGTAAGGAATGGTGTGATATACTCTGATTTTCTGGGTCTAGTAGGAATCCTGGATGAGCTGCAGCTGTCTAATGCGAAGACTAGAGAGTTAGAGATAAGTTTATCTAAGTCTTGACTGGAAAGAAAACATCTAATTCTTGCAATGTTGTTGCTGATTTAATTACTGCTTTGACATGACTACTGAAATTAAAGTCTGACTCTGGATTTTTGACTTGATTTTTATTTATTTGACCCCTAGAGTCAGGATATGCATTCACCTTAAAAACTTCACATTTGTTTCCAAATGCAATGATTTCTGTTTTCTCCCTGTTTTAAGAAATGTTTTGATCTGTATTAAAAATCCTCTTTGCAGTTAAAATCAACAGGCTGCTGCTGATGCCTCACTGTACACAGTATCATTATTTATTTATTTATTCAAAACATTACTGAAAAGGGTAATTAGCCTCTGTACTCTACCCTTGCAGGTATTGACAGCATGGAGTGCTCATTGCCTACTGATGGCCGCCGTGTGCCTCTCAGCCAACTCTCCCAGGATAGTTTCCGGGAGTGTCAGATCACCCTGACCCTCACCGACTTCCTCATCATAATCTTCTCGGGCATCTCGGTGTCCATAGCGGCCATCATGGCCAGCTTTTTCCTGGCTTCCACTGTCCACTGCTTCCAGCGCTGGAGCAAAGGTACCAAAGGCGAGGATGAGGAAAGCGAAGAATGAGCAGGAAATCGGACCTGATGTATCGGACTGCGAGAACGTTGGACACCAGCTACAGTACAAGAACGAGCGTGTCTTTGGATAAGAAAAACCCGACACACCTGCACTACAAATAAGACGGCTGATTGTTCCCATCAATAGATCACTGAATGGGAAACGTGGAAGCTAGCCATAGTATTTGAATTTTGCGGTTAAATTCTTACACTTTGGTGTCCTTGAACAGTAACGGATTACAATCAGTATCATATTAAGATATAATATTACTTATATTCTTAACGGAATGAAAAGAGACTTGCTGCTATTTCATTGTGCCAAATTAGTCTGAAGGAAAGTATATTAAGTATGTTTCTAAAAAATTTAAATAAAAAATCTGTAGCCTGCATACAGGAAGGTTGATTATTAGAATTTCCTATATTCAGGAAGGACAGATTCCGTTTGGTGGTGTCCCGTTTTGTTCACAGGCCAAAAAAAAATCAACAAACAGCATAGAAGTGTAGTGACAGATCCAGTTAAGGAAAGAATAGCTCAAATGTTGCACTTTAAAAATACATTTCCTCCTACGTCCTGCTGGCCCTCAGTTTTACCTAATGGACATGCCCAGATCTGCCAAAGATGATGCGTAGAATTGAGGGACAATAAGCGTTTTTACATGGTTTAAGAAGCTGGAGATGAGGTATGGTCAAGATATACACACACACACACACACACACACACATATATATATATATATATATATATATATATATATATATATATACATACAAACAAAAATATAGATTTATTTTTGCTTTCAGACACGTGTGATTATGTATAATCGAATGACTTATTTAAATGTATTTGCGATATTTAACTGTAATACTTCCAGATATTTACTTTGTTATAGAGGCAATGGAGGAAGTATGCTTTTTCCATGCTGTAATATGCCATTGCTTTCATCTTACTTAAAAAAAAAAAAGAAATATTGGTATATCTGTTAATTGTTGTACTGTGTAAGCGGAAACACCATTCAGAGATTACATGGACTGTATATTAAAACCATACATCACTTAATGAACCAAAATCCCCAGTTTAGGAATCTAGCTGCGTACATTAGATCAGAAAAAGAGCCATATTTCAGATTGTTTTGCTGAATGGCTTTGAAAAGGAACCAGGAGCCGTATTCGGATCCTCATACTAAGGAACACTGAGCCAACACATGAAGAAATGTCAGAAGAAGAAACTTAAACTAGCCCCCTATTTGGGTTTATCTTTAAACCAGAACATTTGTAATAAAAGCAGGAACTTGATCTGGAATTTATTTATGTTGTATTCCAAGCTTTTTAATATGTAAGCCCCAGACAGAGTTCTACATCAACCATTTTAAAGGTCCCGCTAAAAAGTTGAATCAAAGTAAAATACGGTAATGTGTTCATTATATATTTAGAGGTTGCTTCTACGTTGCTGAAGAGAAGATTTCTAAGGGCCCTACATGTAACCTTATATTGATTGCACCGAATCTACTGTTATAGAATAATTTATATTTCATAAGAATTTATATTGAATTACTTTTTTTTTCTAAAATGGAAGAGTTCTTGAAAGCTTGCTATATTTGAATATATAAATATATACTATAGAATATAAAACATTTACCAATGAAATTGTTTTCTTAGATAACACTGTAGGACCCTTCAGGTAAACATTTCTTTTCAGGAAGTAATCCAAGTTTCTTTTTCCCAAAGAAATCTAATCAAGTCTTTAATTTCTTGTCTTGTCTTCCGTGTTATTCAGACAATCCCAGAATATTTCGTACAAGATCTTATTACGAAATAATAAAAACCGAAAGCGCAGTTGACACACAAGATTATTTATTTCTGCATTTGACGCAAACTTTCCAAATTAATTTTTTTATTAAACGGTAATGAAAAATAGAAGATTGGTTAGATTTAAATCATTGACCAAAAGTCAGCCTGTCAAAAATAAAACGCATTTTCAATGTAAACATTGGTTTGCTTTTCATGCGCTTTAGTGCAAAAAATATCTGAAGGGAGTAAACACGAAAAATAAAACACCTAGGAACCTGAGCAATATTGCTGCCTTTTCAAACTACATTTCAAATTCCTTTTCAAAGGTTCACCATGGTGCAGCTTGATATAAGTAAACCGGCTGCTGGATTTCTGCATCTCAAAACTTCCACCGCGCTTTATTCACATACATTTCTGTATCTGCAGGTAAAAATCCCAGAACAGCCTCCACATTGCTGAACTCACAACTCTGTCCGGGCCAAAACCATCTGCTGTTTGTTAAACCTGTTTTATAGTGATGGAATACATTTGAAAAATCTGCACTTTTTTTTATTACAGATGCTATGAAATCAACATGGATGATATAAAGTCATGTACAAAACAAATACAGGATGATATGTTCCGACTACTATATTCTTATATAATTTTTTTGACTGCATCCGCGAGGGAAAATAAAAACCCTAAAAAAAAAAACACTTTTTCTCCTTTAGCGAGTCAGAATGATTGACCCATTTCTAAGCGCTCGCAAAAGCCAAGCCATTGGACTTGAACAAGCAGCGGTGATTGCACCACATCAGATTGAATGGTGTCTAAAACACTCTAACCGTGAAAATTTCCGTCATTACCATGTCCAGAGTTAAGATTTATATAATATATAAACTATGCCATATGCCCTAATATTCCTGATTGGTTATACTCAATACGGAACAATACTCAATGTAATATGTATTAGTATCATCTTAAATATCCACTAATCTTTTGCATTGTTTAATGAATGTGTGCTCGACATTGTCCAGTAATCTACGTGCACTTGTTTCAGAGGTGGGTTATAAACGTGGAATATATTGTGATTTGAAAGAAAAAAATAATCCAAAAGATTCCCAAAGCAAATCTTCTTTTGTAGCAGAAACTACATGTGGTATGTGTTTCCTATGCATCATGTTATGATCACACAAATACCGGATTTGCATGTCATATTAAACCGCACTTTATTTTGCATGTCGTGCATAAGTATTCACACCCTTGGACTTTTCCCCACACCGTTTTATTTGACTAATTGGTTACCAAATTGGTAGATTCCAACATTTTAAGGAGGAACCAACACGCTCTCAGTAACAAGTCACAGATCAGGATCTGGGGTCATAGAGTATCAGCCATGATATGGCCACTCTGGAGCGCAGAAGGTTAAGGGCCTTTCTGAAGGACCCAAGAGTGGCAGCTTGGCGATAGCAGGGCTCAAACCCCCATAGCAACAAACCCCCTTATCCACTGAGCTTCACCCTCTCCTCCTCTATCATAGTCTCAACCTGTACACAGAAGACTACAGTCTGCTTGCCTAGCTCATAAAATTTCATTGCCGCAAGCTCCTGTTCAGAGTTCTATAGAAGTCTGTGGGAATTCCTGCACGCACTAACCCAGTCCGTCAAAAAGTGACGCCATGGGATACTGGCCCAGCATACTTAAGTGACAAATTGGGAGTAAAAACGTGTTTTGGTAGCACATACGCTATATGTATATACATACAATGCGTTTTACATCATGACCATGGGTAAACCCCATTGTGGTACGTATCATTTTTCTTAGCTCTGTTCCCATTAACTTAAATTGATATTGAATCTTTTTCCGTTCTAGTGTTCCCTGATTCCGAAATTGCACTTATTGTTAATATATTCATGCAAATGTTTTTGACAACACTGGCTATGTGGACCTTTCACACGAGGACAGATTTGTGGGACAGAGTTTCAGGACAGAGGATTTTTGCCTTTCCAATTTGATTCCAATTTGATGACCTAATGAGAGATAACGTGGTAAAAGTGAGACCTGGGATTTTACACAGCATGAAAGTTTGCGGATGTCATTATTTAAATAATAAAATTTGAGGAACAACATAACAGATTTATCAATTATTAGCTAAATGCTGTGGTAAAAGTTAACAACGATGCACCTCATCATGCATATATTAAAGAGCAAGTTCTTATATGTATTAATAAGTGGATCTTATACAAGTTACATTAAATAATGTACAAGGAATTCTAATTGACACAATCACCTATTAAAAAAAATGTTACAGCTACTGTATGCATCTGTATTGTAAAATAAAGTGCGCAAAAATTTCTGTAGCTTTTGGGCATTGATAGAAATATTTTTCTCATATCCTATAACCCATCTCTGAATTTTAAAGAGAGCAAGATACTGTGTTTTATTGTCATATGTGTCTTGTACCATACTACTGCTGTTACACTGTAAAGAGTGTAATGTGTGCGTGCGTGCGTGTGTGTAACACTATGATAACATTAAAAATGTTTGTCCTGAGTCTTGAACACCATGTATACCAGTAGATATCCAACTACTATGTAGTTACATTAAAATGTTGGAAAAAAAATCATCTTGTTATTGTGATTTTTTTTTAATGATTTAAAATCATACACTGAAAAATTCAATATGATTGTTGAGTAAAAGTGTATATTCAAGTGTATATTCCAAATTATACATTTATACAAATTATACATCTGAGGTATAATTTCTCCAATAATCTTGTGAATATACATGTAAGATCGATTCGTATGGTATTCAGTAGGGACATATCTGACTTATGATCATTGGGATTTTTAACAAGAAATAATCCATCCAAGAAACATTTAGGTTCACAATATGAACATTTGTGGACATTTGGTAATAATACTGGTATAATTGTTTTTTTAATAATGTATTTTTTTTTTTTTTACAATTCCACCCACATTTCATTCTATTCCAACTTATTAAAAGTGTAAGAGGTTAAATGGACTTTAGAGTTTATGTTGAATAATGAATATTGATGTTATTTTGGATATGGTTGTAAGGAATTTGTATTATGCTTTAAAGGAGAGCAAGAAAGCACAATAAAGGATTATATTTTATTTCAATAACCTTCTTAGTAGTGAAGCCCCAGAAACAAATACTACAATAGAATGGACGTTAAAACACTATGGTTAGACCCATTACTCTTTATGAACACAAAGAATGGGCTAACAACTCGTGTCACATCTAAATCATCCATAATGCAACAAATATCATCCCAAAACATATTTACTGGTATAAAAACGTCCATTCTTCTGCATTTTTGTAGCGTGATTGTGGAGATTTGACTTCTTAGTTAAGTGTGCATTAGTTAAGTCATTACTAAGTTTGAGGAGGCCTTCGATTCATCAGCATTCCGATTCATCCCAAAAGTGGTCAGTCGGGTTAAGGTTGAAGGTCTGTTACTCAAGGCCACTCACGATCTTCCACTCCAATCTATGTAAAGCATGTCTTCTTGGAGCTGGCTTTGTGCACAGGGTGAAGGAAAAAATTTAAAAAGTAATGCATTCAAAGACATCCTATACAACTTTGTGCCACCTTGCAGTTTCTACCAACGTCTACTGCTAGAATATCAGGTTTTTATTTGATTTGATAAAAGAGGAGCTCCTTTTCTTTATAAGAATACAACTTTGGCAGCCGAATAGTCGGCTTCTCTTTAGCCTAATTTTAAATCTAGTACTCATTTGGTTCTAATAATTCGGGGAAACATTAAATAACACATGTGATTTGAAGTTCATCATGAGGACATAGCTGTGCTACTCTCAAACTCCAGACGCAAAATAAATAGTGCTACTACTCCTGTGCTCTCACCGTTTAAAACAAGGCAATGTGTGAGCTTCCAGGGATAGGGAAAGCAGAAAAAGAGGATCCTCCTGCATCCATTTTCCTCATTAAGTTGCCATGGGAACAAGCCTGGAGGCTGGCACTGTTAGATGCTGAAGCGTGTGCAGAGAAATGGAGAGAATGAGAAAGAGAGAGAGAAAGAAGAAGAGGAGGAGGAGGAGGAAGAAGAAGAAGAGAGAATGGGAATGACCCGTAGCATCGCTGCCCTGCCTTGCCCACCTACACTAAACAAATGTGGCATCTAATCTTGCCTTGTGAGGAGGAGTCACAGCGAGGGAAAAAGCTGCGAGGGAGGAAGACATCCAGTGCATGCTTCGGCTCTGGGACTATTTTGGTTCATGCCCAAATTAAGGCCTCTTTCATAAAGCAGTCCAACTGTAGTTTTCGATACCTGTCTCCGAATACAAAGTAAAATAGGACAAAGCAGAGCCTGATCTTTATATTCTTCCTCTACGTCTCATCTCGTTCCTCGCCTTGCTCTACGGCTCGGCACAGGAAGCGACTGAATTGTAAGTAAGCCGTGACCCAGAAAGCCCAGAGAGGAGTGGAGAAGGTGTAAGCCGACACCTCTGGAGAGATTTATGAGTCCTGGCTCATCATCCCTGTGTGGATACGAGGTGATATAGGACACTTGGGTTACAGTAGTGAGTCCTCTGGGACTTAAAGAGCAAGACCGGTTAGTTAAATGATCCCCAAACGATCTGAACAATGATTACTTTCCATGCATCGGCGTCTAGACGTGGCCAAAGAGACGCTTAGGCTTAATATGCAAACAGTGACTGGGGGCTAGTTTCAGTTGTTTCACTGAATTGAAAGAGAGACAAATTGATATTTCCATTTTAACCATAACAGTTTTCAAATAAATGTGTATCTGACCCATTGAATTAGTAGCTAATAAATAAATAAATAAATAAATAATTAATTTGTCAGGGCCCTGTTATACAGGTTATACAGTTCAACCAATGGAAGGAGAAACTCATTCCTGTTGCTAAGCAACTAACAACATATGAAACTGTTAAATGCATGGAAAAATAAAAAGTTAAATTCTACTTGACAGCTTTTATTTTAGAGCAAATAAATCAAGTAAAGATGTTCCCACCTGTGTATAGAGTTCTCTTCAAGTCCACTTGGACATCGCTCTATGCCCCTGGGGAAGGTTCCACATCTATAACCTGATCCAACAAGTTCTCAAGCTTTCTTTTTTACGCCATCTAATGGAGTTTGCCACAATTAAATCTGCCTCACTCATTAGGAACAAACATACAACTATAAGGATTTTCTTGGCGCTAATTCGGCACACATGCATTGAGACAATATACAGTTAATTGAGAAGAATCTACAAGTAATGAATGTGTCCTTTCTGATGTAGCCATCAACAAAGCAAAGCCATTAATGAATAGGCTGATTGACCAGGATTCATACCATACAACTGACTCTCAAATAGTCATAACACAAGGATCCAGAAATCTGACTGGAGGAAGTGTAAGCCGACACCTCTGGAGAGATTTATGAGTCCTGGCTCATCATCCCTGTGTGGGTTCGAGGTGATATAGGACACTTGGGTTACAGTAGTGAGTCCTCGGGGACTTAAAGAGCAAGACCGGTTGAATTAGTAGCTAATAAATAAATAAATAAATTGTCAGGGCCCTGTTATACAGGTTATACAGTTCAACCAATGGAAGGAGATACTCATTTCTGTTGATACTCGAAGCTGTCGACACTATCCATTGTTCTATATACAGTAGTAATCACTAGAGTTTTATATAGACAGAAAAATAATCACTTAGCGACTTTCCTACTTGAAAAAGTCTTCAGGAATGCCTCTCAAAAGCAGGACATGGAACTTGGAAAACATGAGGGAATGCCAGTTTATAATTGCTGAAAGAATGTTATAAAAAAAATTTCATTACATACTGATCCTTCATTTACAAAAAATAAAATACATATATAAAATGGCAGCTTGCTGTGGTATAAGTGGGACCTTCTGTTAGTGGCATACAGACAAATTTATACCATATTGCCATTTCTCTCTTTTTTTGTATTACTGCGGTATATTTATCTAGTGTGACCTTTGCCATATTATGTATCAGGATTGTACATGTTTCATTTGGTCAGATTTGGCCTCAACATCATTTGGGTCACTAAGTAGGAAAAACTCATTATATACAAACTCGTTTCCAAGACTTGTTCAATGCAGATGCCGTATAAAGTGCTAGAGAAAGTCTATTAGAGGGCAGAGGTCAGAACCACCAAAGCATTTCACTAGACAAATTGCCCTGTCCTTGACAATTGCAATGAACCATATAAAGCTCTTCTTTTAATGAAAAATGTAATTTCTTTATTTACCATGGGATGTTTACAATTTTTTAAATCACCAGCATCTTGTAACAGTACAATATGTGACATGTTGTGCCAAATCTCATAATCACTGATTATTTATTGCAGGAATCAAAGTAAAATTTACTGTTTATTGCAATAGCCATATCTTACTAGTAAATACAAAAACATTGGGTTAGCTGTGAAACACAACTTCATTATGGAATAGCCTTTATTTGTCACATATACATTACAGCACAGTAAAATTCTTTCCTTGCATATCCCAGTTTGTTGTTTGGAGGCTGGGGTCAGAGCGCAGGGTCAGCCATGATACATCGCCCCCTGGAGCACAGAGGGTTAAGGGTCTTGCTCAAGGACCCAATGGTGGCAGCTTGGCGATTCCAGGGCTCGAACCCCGATCTTCCCCGAGCACCAGCCCAGCACCTTAGACTACTGAGCTACAGCCTATTATACTATATACAAGAGTAAGTTATAATTGGTTTAACCCCCCCCCCCCTCCCACACACACACACACTGATTAATACATGGTAGCATTTATCAAATTATTTGAAAACACAACGTACTGCATGTTCCTTCAAGACAGCTTTCTCTAAGACACAGTTCATTGTTCACCTGCTCATGATTCCCTTGATTGTATACCACAAAAATGCTTTGTGTAAAGAACAATTGGCGTTTATTGATTCTGATTGAAAACTGAAGGTAAAGCCAAGCAGTTTGTGCATCAGTCATTTTGACACTAAAAGCCCTCTTATGATTGGCAAATTTTTAACAATGATCTGGGCTGAAGGTGACACATTTATCCGAGCTTGTGTGCATAATAATTCAATTGCTGCTATTTTGCCTTTGAAAGCCAAGCCACGTAAGACAGGATGGAAAAGATTTGTTGGAGTGCTGGAATGATTCATCATTCACTAGGTGAATGTGACACAGGGAGGGTGTGCGTATGTGTGTGTGTAACTGGATTAAAGGTGACAGACAGGCGAGGCTCACATCCGGCCATGTGTGTGTCCTGAGCTGCAGGAGACAGGGACTGTCGTCTTCTTCTCAATCTGTTTAGGCGTGTCCTCCTGAGCAACACGACCTCACGATTGCGTATTCCGAGCCGCACGAAGCTTTAAAGGGATATTCCGACATTTTCCACCTAATCTCCATTCACCGCATCTGTCGCATGTCTGGTATTCACAACACGCACGTTACGATTTACTGACAGTTGCATAGGAATTCATCAAATGCCAATGATGTGAACGAATAAAACGTCTGAATCTGTTTAACCAAAGATTTCATCAACGTGCGTCTCGGATCACGAGCGGAAAACTCTTTCACAAACAATCAATATTACTCAGTCAATAATACTCCCTGAATATTTCATCTGTATAAGTAGAGAATGACAAATTGCCGGTCACTGCATTTTTACCCCCGACTGTGTTGGAGATGCAATAAAGGTGTAAATTAACCAAAGCATTTTATTGTATTGCTTCCATGTCAGAAAGCTGGAAAAACCCCAGAACAGGTTTTGACTATTTTTGTCTCCCTTTGCAAGGCTCATCCTCTCCACAAGTGCTCCGTTATTTGCATTGAATGTGTATCCAAAGGGGGGGGGGGGGGGGGGGGGGGGGGGGGGGGGTAAGATGATGATTGAAACTTCATGAGTTAAAACTCCAGAACACCTTGCTGCCACATCTGGGCCCTTGAGCAAGACCAGGAGGTAGGAAGTAACCGAATACAAATATTTGTGCTTAAGTAGATTGTCCTGGTATCAGTATTTGACTCCACTATTTATTTTTCTGACAACATTTTACTTTGACTCATTACATTTTCACACAAAGATCTGTACTTTCGACTTATGTTTTTAAACCAGGCTTTGTTGCTATCGATTTCGTGTTTTCAGCCCATTCAATGAATTCTGGTCAACCTACCACTGTTGTATCATTTCCTGCTTATCACACACCACAGACCACAGGCTAGTTTACAGAGATAACCATGAACAGGGAAAGTGTTAAGAAATCTGTCTAAAGTCTACAAGGCAGAGTTGTACAGAGACATTCCTGATCACCATCATCTTTTCTTTGCTTGTGTTCTATATTTTGGATGTTCAGCAAAATATATCTATCTAAATAAAATATCTAAATATAAGTTGAAATTAAAACCTTCAGTGTTGTTAATTGTGACATCGTTACTTTACTCATATCTTTAAAACACCTCGACTGAAGTACAAGTTTAATCACTGAACATTTATTTTACTGATGCGCCAAATCTCATATCAGGCACCTCGATGCACATGTCTGGGAATTATGCATCAGAGGTTAATCGGTGCATTTTGTGCAATTTTGTAACGCGGAAATGAACTAAATTCCTGACTTTTTTATCTAACAGATAATAGCAATACATTCAAATATATACAGTTTAATCTCACAGTGTAATAACAATACAATGCTGTGCTTTTGTAAAATAAAGAAAATAGACAGGGGAGTTTCCTTCAGGGATGAATAAAGTATCTATCTATCTGTTTATCTGTCTGTCTCTATCTATCTATATGTCTGTCTGTCAATCCCAGTGCACATTTGCCTTTCAGTCATAAATATCTGAATAGAAAGTTCAAAATGTCTCATTTTAAATAAACTCTCATTTACAAGAACATTTTCTCTTAAACAATAAATACATTGTCCATTGTTTTTAGTATTAAAAATGTATTCAAGTATTAATTTAAGGTACATTTAGGACAAATAAAATTGTGTGATTAAATTTCTTCTTTTAACTTATGCATGTCAGAGGCCTTACTTCTTTACTTGAGTATATGTTTTTACTTCTACTGTTCAACCATGACTATCTTTACTTCTGCTGCCACCTGGCAAAAAAACATTAACATTTTTGGTATATATATATATATATATATATATATATATATATATATATATATATATATATATATATATATATATATATATATATATATATATATATATATATTATATATATATGATACCAAAGGTGTGTTCGAGAGAAGATGAACGGCCTATATATATATATATATATATATATATATATATATATATATATATATATATATATATATATATATTATATATGCATGCAAAGTGTCTACAGTACAGATGTGGATGCCTGACAAATGGCATAAAAGGCATATTGGAATTCTATACTGTTGATTTTGTGCGAGAGAGGACAAATGTCATATTTATAGTAATTACTATTTTACACATAATTACACATCACATCTAGAATTACTAATAGCTTAAGAATAGGCTTTTACCTACAGGTAAAAGGTAGACATTTCTACAGACAATATCCATATATATATATATATATATATATATATATATATATATATATATATATATATATATATATATATATATATATATATATATATATATGAGGAGGCTTAGTGGTTAGCACGTTCGCCTCACACCGCCAGGGTCGGGGTTCGAGTCCTGTCTTGAACATGTGTGTGTGGAGTTTGCATGTTCTCCCCATTCTTCAGGGGGTTTTTCTCCGGGTTCTCCGGTTTCCCTCCGGTCCAAAAACATGCACGGTAGGTTGATTGGTGCCTTGGAAAATTGTCCCTAGTGTATGAATGTGAGTGTGAGTGATGGGTTGGCATTCCATCCAAGGTGTATCTTGCCTTAATGCCCATAGACGACTGAGATAGGCACAGACTCCCCGTGTCCCGAGGGAAGATCAGATAAAGCAGTAGAAGATGAATGAATGTATGAATATATGTATATATATTATTAAACATTTTTGAACCACATGATGACAGTTGCCTAAAAGTTGAAAAATTTTATTTAAATTATGATTATGCAAAAATAATTTGACAGAAATTGGACCCATGTTCATATTCGCCTTTGCATAATGAGAAGAATTGTTAAGACCCCCAATGACCCCAATTTCTAAATCACATAGTTTGGGTCATAGAGTTGTCAAATTTCCAAATAACCTATTAGATTACCCCAACATAACAAGCTGCAGAAAAGAAGCCCTTTTTAAACAAACCCTACACAATAGTGCTTCTGAACTTATAAATATTAAATGAGAAAAAAGTGAGTAAAATGTCATTGCGAGTATGGTTGTAATCTTTGTGGATATAGAGCTGTAATGCCTTGTAGTAGTCCAGGAGACGCTATGGAGGTCTTTTGAGCTATTATGGTATTTTGTGGTATTTTGATGAACCATACTATTCTAGCCCAAAACATGTTTGCCTCTGCATGGCACAGTATTGACCCCCATGCATCTTGGTTAAGACTCTGGTCTATTGATTGGAAAGTCAGAGGTTCAAGCCCCGGTATAACCAAGCTGCCACTCTTGAAGCCCTTGAGCAAGAACCTTAACCTTCAGGGTTCCAGGGTTGCTATATCATTGCTGAACTTGCCATCATTACCCAGATTCTTTCCCTTTCCCTGTTATGATATGCAAAGAAAGCATGTTACTGCGCTGGTAAGTGACAAAGTACATGACAAACATGACATGCTTATACACATGAACCTATTTTAGTGTTTATGAATGTTTGAAATGTGGAGTATAAACAAAGTCAAGTTGACATTACAGAAGCTTTAACCTACTCACTAACACTGTCTATTTGTAGGAACAGTGCTGAAAAGACATACCAATAGGAGGCTTCCCAAAATGTTTAAAATTTTAAACTGAATCATGCATTTACATTCATTTGCATGCAGGGTGTCAATAATTGTGGAGCTGAATCTAAATGTTGAGTTAATGAGTGATCCTTCTCCTGATGTGCAGGCATATGGGAAAATATAATGTGTCTGTATAAGGGATGCCTGCCAGGCTAAATTAGACACACACACACACACACACACACACACACACACACACACACACACACAGACCAATGTTGTCTGAAACGTTTATAATAACTTACTGATAACACTTTCTTGCAACAGGCTGTCAACTGAATTGAATATTTTCCTCCTAAGTATACAGGCATTGATTATGTCGTGTGAAATCTGACACTGCTTGTAAAGAGGGAATGAGCTTTATTGTGTGTAAGTACCACACTGGATAAATCAAATGTGGTAGATGCCTGTATCTTATCATCAGATTAAACCAATGTAAAACATCTTTTGTTGTTTTTATTAGACCAAATAAATGAAAGAAGAAGGAAGTAGAGAGAATATGCATGCATAGGGAGATGTTAATATTCAATGTCTTTTTTATGGCAATGCTATTATATGATTACCTTTTCCAATTCTCATTTTGAACTGTCTTTTAAATAAAATATGTACCATTTCTAGAAATATCTCAAAGCACATGCGCATAAAAAAAATGTGCTTTGAACAAGTTTTTGACCATATATGATATCATTGCTTTGTTTTGTATGGTGAAAATTACTCTTTTTTTTTAATGCTATTTAATTATTAAACCATGGTGTTTATAGCCATATTCTATGACTTTTTGAATTGAATGGAAAATATAAAGTTAACAAAAAATGTACCGCAAAGTAAAGTCACATCAGCTATCTATAAGATCCAGAATTATTGGTTTCCTAAGTAATAATGAACATATAAAACAATTGATCATAATCAGTGATCAGTGTTTGCCTGCTTTAACATCTGAGGCTATTGTATTGTTATATTTAAACTCCAGTTAATTCAGAATTCAGCTGCTCGTATTATAACTCGCACTCCATCTCGTCAACAGCTTCATTGGCTTCGCATCAAATCGTGCACTGAATTTAAAATTCTTCTTCTTATGTACAAAACCCTCTATAACCTCGCTCCAACTTACCTCTCTGATCTCATTCACCCCTGCACACCCTCTCGAACCCTTCGCTCTTCCTCACAGGGTCTCTTCATACACCCACGGCTCGCTTAACAACCATGGGTCATAGAGCTTTTAGCTGTGCTGCTCCTCTTCTCTGGGATTCTCTCCCAGATAACATCCGCAAGTCAGACTCGTTATCCCAATTTAAAGTTAAACTGAAAACCTACCTATTCAAAATGGCATATCCTATGTGAATTTATTCCTGACCCGTTTCTCTCTCTCTCTCTCTCTCTCTTTCTCTCTCTCTCTCTCTCTCTCTCTCCCTCTCCTTCTAGCTCTGCTGTTATTTACTGTTATTGCTGTTATTTATTGTTTTTATTTACTGTTTAATGTACAGGGACCTTGAGTGACCTGAAAGGCACCTTAAATAAAATGTATTATTATTATTATTATTAAATGCCTTTTTTCATGCTAATATTTTTTTTGAATATTAGTTAAAGCTTGAAAAATCAAAGTATTGGCACTCTCTATGTGTCTCTACTGCATTTAGGCGGATGATCAGCCTAGATGTTACAGCCTAACCCTCTAACAGCCAAAAGAAGAAGAAGAAGAAGTAAAAAAAAGAAGAAGAGGAAGAGGTCAGCCATCCCTTTAATATGTGAGTAGTGCCAGAATAAATGTTTACACTGAATAAATGTGGATTCTTCTCCACCATTCATATTAATGAATGCAAGAATGCTGTGTCAGCAGAGTGAAGACACAGGTGATGGATAAACTCAAAATTGAATTAGGTGCCCAAAGTTTTAGAGCTGCTCAGACACTTGGCAGGGAAACATGTGGTGGAAAATTAAAGCAACCATAAATAATGTCTTTTTAATCATAAAATAGGCTCCAGTGCTGAATATTGAACAGAACAATGATTCAAGGAAATGCTGAAAGGAGTATTAGTCAGAGGCAATATGAATAATATAAATATGACTGTCTATACAGAATAATTCAGAAACAAAACATGAAAGAAAGCGCTGTTAATAATCACCATTCGCCCATTTGGCTAAATTTGACAAAAGAAAGGCAAAAACTCCTCAATATGTACTTACTCATATTTCTAGCCCTAAAAATCATATTAATCTTGTGGAAGTAAGAATAAAGTACTATGCAGATTGTGTACGATTTATACCACTGTTCTAAGATTTTTTCTTTGTTCATAGTCAGTGAAAGTTATTTTATTAACTGCAATTGAACTTAATTACCACCAGAGACAATCTTTAACACCAGCTTTGTATCACTTACACTTTTAAATCAGCTGTAATAACTGATTTTAAGGTTACCAAGTGAAGATAAAAACACTTGAGATTTGTTCGTTAGTATTATATATGCTCGTTATATATTACTAATATATATGTTATATATATTTGCCAATATTAACACATTTATTTACAAGCTAAGAACACATTTTGCATAATTGTCACAACATTCTTCCCAAGAAATCTGTAATAGAACTTTGTTTTACTAGTTTTAGTTAAAAGTAAATCAACTGGAAAAAGTGTTTTAATGCTAATTTTCTGATGTTTTGCTCGTTTATAAAGCCAAGTGTATTACCAAGTGTAATTATCTTACTATACTGGCAGATTATATGACTTCTTTCAAGATTGTATCATTTAGTTTTTATATTTAAACCTATTTTTTGTAGTGCACAGCCTTACCGCTATAGCGAAACACTAGCTATAGACTATAGTCTAAAGACTAAGAGACTAAAGACTAAAACAAACTTCACTGTCTATAGCTATTTTGCTTCATTCAAATATTTTAAATAGCACCTGCTTATTATTAGACCTCATTTATGTCCTGCTAAACAAGCACCAGAAAGAAAATTCGATTTTTGTAATAATGTACATTAGAAATCTAATGCGAGTAACAGCTTTATACTATTTTGGGCATTTTTATAAAATTGAGTCTACTTTAACACGCTGCTAAATAAAGCTGATGGGAGTTTAATTCCCTGGTTTCCTAATTAAAGCGGCACAATGCGTTGATACAAGCTGTCGTTGTCGTTTGTTAGTCTTAGATTACAAGGGTATATGCGTGACATTAAGGAGGTCTGAAAGCATGTGTAAAAACCTCGGCGTGTCAGTGTCAGCATGAGTATCCATCGTATCCATCTTGTTGTAAATGTCAAGGTCTCAGGTTGTGTTTTAACGACGATGATAATGAGTCTGGGAGGACAGTGGCTTCTACACGTATGCAGCCTGCATCTTGTCAGATCCTCATAGAGAGCAAAAGAGAGACACTGTAGTATCTCTGCTGTAACCTAAAAAAGGCCACAATTTATTTATTAATTTTTTTTTTTTAATCTGAAGTGAGCACTTTTGGACGACAAATAACTGTCAACAAAATATCTCGACAATACCTTTTTTTTTGCTATGTGTAAGTGTAGATGCCTAAAGATAAAGTGCTTTAAAAGGAAGAATGTTAAAGATGGATTAAAACTATTGGGAGAAAGTTCTAGGCGCACAACGACCTGATTGTACTACAGTAATTTTACTAAAGTAAGTACATTTACGCTAATATAATTAAACATTTTATTGGGTATTATTACTTATTTAAACTATTTTATTAGGGGGGCACGGCTTAGTGGTTAGCACGTTCGCCTCACACCTCCAGGATCTGGGTTCGATTCTCGTCTCGGCCATGTGTGTGTGGAGTTTGCATGTTCTCCACGTGCCTCGTGGGGTTTTTCTTCTCCCGGTCCAAAAACATGCACGGTAGGTTGATTGGCACCTTGGAAAATTGTCCCTAGTGCATGAATGTGTGTGTGATTGTGAGTGTGTGTGTGCCCTGCGATGGGTTGGCATTCTATCCAGGGTGTATCCTGCCTTAATGCCCATAGACACCTTCCGAGGGAAGTTCGGATAAAGCGGTAGAAGATGAATGAATGAATGAACTATTTTATTAGCAGACAAATAAACAAATATACGACTATTTCAGCTATAAATGAGCAAATGGCTTGAATTCAGTTTAACAATCTTTTTAAAATAAATAAATAGATAGATAGATAGATAGATAGATAGATAGATAGATAGATAGATAGATAGATAGATAGATAGATAGATAGATAGATAGATAGATAGGAAATAAAGGTGTCTGTATTCAAGATATTTTTACTTGCGATTGTGACCTGGGGCAAAATCCGGAACCCAACGCTATTAGGAATAAAAATACATTTACACTTCATGAAGAGGACATGAGGAAAATGGGAGCACAATCTGGAAATAATGCGGTAAGAAAATGAAGTGAAGGAAGAAACCAAAAAAACCTATAGGCCTAGTGGATGCTGTGCCACTGACATAATTTATATGGACATGCATACAAATTTTCCAAACATTTTCTCCTTCCCGACTCATCACACGAGGATGCTTGAACATGATTTGATTGCCATCAAAAAACTGAATAACCTTTTGACATCATTTTTTCATCATCATGTGTTCGGTTACAGTTAGACTTTAAGTCTACATTATATCATTATATAATTATATCATTACAAGAATCAAAGTTGAACTGAATAGAAGCAGTACATGTAACCACACCTCCTTATTCTATAACACTGGGTATCAGAAAGGTTGTCGGTACTAAAGTGAGTCTCAGTAGTGAGCTGTGAACACAAACACACTAAATCTGCTCAAGTGACAGTCGACCCCAATCACTCCTTCTTTGATAAATGTCCCAACCACCACACGCACTGTCTGGAACAGGAGCAAATATGATAACCCGCCTTACACCATGATAATAACTGATAAAATCAAATCCTATGTTTATTAAAGTTTGTGATTTAGTCCTTAACACTACTGAGAATGCATTTTATTTGAAAGCTTTAGACCTTGACAGGCTGACAGCACAGTATAGATTGCATAAGCAATAGTGATGCTTACGGAAATAAATATGCAAATTAATCACCTGATTACTGACAACGTCTGCATGCAGATACGCAATTTCATATGAAATACATAAATGAAAATAGTTCTCCGTCTCCGTTATTAGCGATGTTGGCCAATAGTAAACCATAATGAAATGCTGCCCTCATGTGGTCAGTCTTGGAGCTCGCAAACAAACGCATATATGAATAAATAAATGAATTTACAAAATGTAAAAAAGATTTTTTTAACTATTGATATGTTCATTCATATATTATAGTGTTCATATATTTATTAGCAAGAAAAAAAGGTTCACGCAGAAAAAAAATCAATAACAAATGTGATTATAATTAAAAAAATAATGCATGTTAAATAAAGACAATTATAGTGTATATCTGTGCCTGATTTAGAAGCATGGAACTATGGGTGCATTGATGTAAAGTGTTTGAATAAACGCTCTTTGTTCATTTACTTAAGTAATTTTTCAAAGAAACGAGTATCAAAGAAATATGCAAATTTGAGTCTCAACTCAACTACATTGGTGATTCACTATATTTACTGTTTATTTCATTATCTCTTAATATATTTACAAATATATCATATTTTTACCTCTGATGAGGATCTTATTAAGGCTTAACACTTCTTTTATCGCTTCCTATGAGGAACACTGATTTCAATCACAAATAAGCTCAAACAAATTCCAGAAATTTTGCGAACCCACTTTTGTTAAGGTAGAATAAAAATAATGCCCTTCTCTGAGACTGAGAGGTGCAGCAAATCACAGTCTGTAATGATTTTTTTCCTTAACTTTATCTAAAACTATTTTCTTTCATTTTGGTTGTCTATTCGATATTTGTGGTTGTTACACTACATTCATTCGTTCATCCATTCGTTCAGTCATTCAGTCATCTTCTACCGCTTTATCCAATCTTCCCTCGGGTCACAGGGAGCCTGTGCCTATCTCAGGTGTCTATGGGCATTAAGGCAGGATACAACTGTATGAAATGCCAACCCATCGCAGGGCACACACACACACATTCACACACACTCGTACACTAGGGACAATTTTCCAAGGTGCCAATCAACCTACCGTGCATGTTTTTGGACCGGGAGGAAACCGGAGAACCGGGAAAATAAAACCCTGAGACAAGGGGAGAACATGCAAACTCCACACACACATGGCCGAGAAGGGACTCGAGCCCAGACCCTGGCAGTGTGAGGCGAATGTGCTAACCGCTAAGCTACCGCACCCCTTCAATTTGTAACATCATCCTATAATTGAATTTCTTAATTGAAGACATCATGTTTTGATCAAATTGTTTGATTCTGCCTGTGTTGAAGAGTTTAGAAAGAGGTTCCATTCCTCTCAACCAGGTAGAACAATCTGTAAATTATAGACACAGGATCACTGGAGCTTCAGATTCCTTTCTCCTGTTGCCTTTTATATTCTGACTAACCTGTCTGTCATCCACTACACTATATTTTATACACAATCGTTTTCCTTAACTTCTCCAGTACAGAAGTAAATGCCATCGGATTTCAGGTCTCAGGATGTTTCGAACACATCTCATGGTTTCTCTACTATATAATTGACATTATGCAAAGCATAATGCTGTGTGTGTAATCACGGCATATGCTTCCTGCCTCAGATGGGATTTCTGTTAGCCACGCTGTGTACTTGCCAATCCCCAGACTACGAGCTGCATCTGGATACTCAAGGCTTCCAGGGCTGACAGCATTTGCACTGACATGACTGTTAAGAATGCAGGTACTGTTCTAACAGGAAAATTGCTGTTAACTAGAAAACAGGCCTCTACAAGGTACGACAGGGATTTACAAACACTCAATTGATTAGGAAAGAAGCTGCACAATTAGTTAAGGTTTTTAGTACCATGTCATTTCACAACTTACTAATTTGTGAATATAAACTGAGGGAGGGTTTAGTTGTAAGCGTCACGTCTCTCCCACTGACTCAGGCTGATTAAACCTGATTAAAATTGTTAATGCCAAAGTCTCCCCATTACACTCTATTGCAATTATAAAGACTGTTGTGTGTTCATCCTGGGATATCCATGCAATTTGCTCATAGTGAACACACAAGGGATGCAACTGAATATGAAGACATTATTCAGCCTGAACAGATAATAAGTCCTGAATGAATAGAGATCACAGGACGAGAATTCCATTTCTTGATTAGTTTGTTTGTTTTGTTTTGGGTTGCCAGGGGGATCTTTACCAAAAAGCTCCCGACTGGGTTTGTGTTTTGGGATCCAGCAGGACTGAAATTCGTCACCCACATGAAAAGTTTTTACTATAGCGTGAAGCTCATTTGATTAGAGTTGCCAGGTTTTCTCAAATTCTCAACATCACATGATTATGTTAATGAATGTTAATGGATTAATGGATATTAATGTGTATGTTTGATGCCAAATACACTGTTGGTGATTTACATATCTGAGGTCCATTAAGTAGTGATTCTTTACAGAGTACAGTTATACAACATTGTCAATCAGTAATAATTACATTTAGATTTAAGTCTGACTCTTGGAATCTTTCTTGAGTTGTGTTTGGGGGGTATTTTGGCTATTCGTTTTTGTTGTCTCGCTAACCTGTCAATAAAAAATATATAATACATATACAGTCATGTGAAAAAATTAGGACACCCTTTGAAAGCATGTGGTTTTTTGTAACATTTTTAATAAATGGTTATTTAATCTCAGTTTCAACAATACAGAGTGATTAAAGTAATCAAACTAAACAATGAAAACTGAAGAAAAATCTTTTCAAGATCTTCTGTAAATGTCATTCTACAAAAATGCCTATTCTAACTGAGGAAAAAGATAGGACACCCTCACATGTATTCCCTCTTAAATTGGCT
The DNA here is from genome assembly GCA_030449085.1 of Kryptopterus vitreolus. NCBI lineage: Eukaryota > Metazoa > Chordata > Actinopteri > Siluriformes > Siluridae > Kryptopterus > Kryptopterus vitreolus. The sequence goes on from JACRUU010000013.1 coordinate 13,254,105, forward strand.
CAGATCTCACACAGGTATATCACACCAGGTACACATAACTAGTAGATCGTTACTCTGCATGTTGAATGAGGCTTGCCCTATTTAAACCTCAGACATTTAGTTTGGTGTGCTCCTGACTGTTGAAGTGAGAGTGAGTACCATGGTAAGAGCAAAAGAGCTGTCAGAGGACTTCAGAAAAAAGATTGTAGCAGCCTATGAGTCTGGGAAGGGATTTAAAAAGATCTCAAAAGATTTTGAAATCAGCCATTCCACTGTCCGGAAGATAGTCTACAAGTGGAGGGCTTTCAAAACAACTGCCAACATGCCCAGGACTGGTCGCCCCAGCAAGTTCACCCCAAGAGCAGACCGCAAGATGCTAAAAGAGGTCTCCAAAAACCCTAAAGTGTCATCTCGAGAACTACAGCAGGCTCTGGCTACTATTGATGTAGAAGTACATGCCTCTACAATCAGAAAGAGACTGTACAACTTTAACTTGCATGGGAGGTGTGCAAGGAGGAAACCTTTGCTTTCCAAGAGAAACATCAAGGCCAGACTGACATTTGCCAGAGATAAAGTTGACAAAGACCAGGACTTCTGGAATAATGTTCTTTGGACAGATGAGTCCAAAATTGAATTATTTGGACACAACAGCAGAGGACATGTTTGGCGTAAACCAAACACAGCATTCCAAGAAAAGAACCTCATACCAACTGTGAAGCATGGAGGTGGAAGTGTCATGGTTTGGGGCTGCTTTGCTGCAGCAGGACCTGGTCAGCTCACCATCATAGAATCCACAATGAATTCTACTGTGTATCAGAAGGTGCTTGAAGAACATGCGAGACCATCAGTTAGAAAATTAAAGCTGAAGCGGAACTGGACCATGCAACATGACAATGACCCAAAACATACTAGCAAATCAACCAAAGATTGGCTGAAAAAGAAGAAATGGAGAGTCCTGGAATGGCCAAATCAAAGTCCAGATTTGAATCCCATTGAGATGCTGTGGGGTGACTTGAAAAGGGCTGTACGTGCAAGAAACCCCTCAAACATCTCACAGCTGAAAAAGTTCTGCATTGAGGAGTGGGGTAAAATTTCCTCAGACCGATGTCGGAGACTGGTAGATGGCTACAAGAATCGTCTCACTGCAGTTATTTCAGCCAAAGGAGGTAACACTCGCTATTAGGGGCAAGGGTGTCCTATCTTTTTCCTCAGTTAGAATAGGCATTTTTGTAGAATGACATTTACAGAAGATCTTGAAAAGACTTTTCTTCAGTTTTCATTGTTTAGTTTGGATTACTTTAATCTCTCTGTATTGTTGAAACGGAGATTAAATAACCATTTATTAAAAATGTTACAAAAAAAAACACATGCTTTCAAAGGGTGTCCTAATTTTTTCACATGACTGTATTTTTTTTGTCATATTTACTCAGCATCAGCACTTTCGGTAGTCTTCCAGTAGGGGTCGCCACAGCGAATGATCCGCATATTTGGTTTGGCACAGGTCTTGCGCTGGATGCCCTTCCTAAGGCAACCCTTCTCATTCATCCAGGCTTCGGCCCGGCAGTAGGAACACATTGGTTTGTGAAACCCTCATTGCTGTGGTACACTGAACAGTTTAGAGGGTTTAGAGCCTTGCTCAGGGGCCCACTAGTGGTACCTTGGTGATTTTGAACCTTCGACCTTCAGGTCAAGATCCCAATGGCTTAATCACTGGGGTACTGCCTCAATTGTTTTATGTAATATTTACCATGACTGATTTATCTGATTTATAATAATAATAATAATAATAATAATAATAAAAAACAAATAAATAAATAAATAATGCTAATAATAATAAGAATAAGAATAAGTATAAGAATAAGAAGATGAAGGAGACAAGGAAGAAGAACAACAACAAGAAAAGAAGGGGATAGATCTTTTCTGACTTCTTATATATTTGTTCTTCTTCTAGTTTAGATGAGAATATATAATAATAATGATAATAATAATAATATTAATAATATAATAATAATAATAAGAAGAAGCAGAAGAAGAAGAAGAAGAAGAAGAAGAAGAGGGTATAGAAGATCTTTTCTGACTTCTTATTTGTTTGTTATTATTTTGTTCATCAACTTCTTCTGCTTATTATTATTATCATTATTATTATTGAGGGAGGGTGTAACTCAGTGGTCTAAGGCGCTGGGCTGCTGATCGGAAGATCGGGGTTCGAGCCCCGGTATGGCCAAGCTGCAGCCCTTGGGTCCTTGAGCAAGACCCTTAACCCTCTGTGCTCCAGGGGCGCCGTTTCATGGCTTACCCTGCGCTCTGACCCCAGCTACCAACATCAATCTGGGATACGCGAATAAAAGAATTTCACTGTTCTGTAAAGTATATGTGACAAATAAAGGATTTATTATTAAATAATTTGGCGTTAAAAACTGCCAAATGTTTATTTCTTTACTCATTATTACTATTCATCTTATTATTTTTTATATTATTTTAAGTTGACAAAACAAAAATTTTGTATACTAACAGTCAAAACAGTCCTGACCCATCAAACTGTAACAACATGAACCCCTTCAGCAGTTTGAGCTACAGGATGTTGTGTTTTGGACAAAACTGTGATGCGGCAAGAAAACAGAAGATGGCAGAAAAGATATGGGAATGGCTCAGTCCTCTACTGATTAGAAATCTTGTCCCTAAGTTACATGAGAACCACAGTGAAACAGTTTCTTTATAAAAAAAATGCTTTTAGTTCGAATTAAATTGTCAATGATGTGCATACATATGGAAATTCCTTCTAGACGTCTTCTAAACTTCGTAACTAGAGAGGCAAATGATAGCATGAGATCTGTACTGCGTGATTTCTGCATTCATTATTTACTGCCACGTGTAAAAATCTTTTCGACTTCTGCTTAAAGATATCATAAATTATAGAATGGTTCTTGAGTTAACCTGCACTATATTATTTTTTTTTTACACAATTTTTTTAAAAAGAAGTAAATAAGGTTGTTAAGCGTGTTTTTTCCTCTAAAAGATCCAAACCAGCAGTCTTCCCCAGAACAGCACTTAATGTGACTGATCTAATTCTAAAGAACACTCATTTAAAATCTGCTGCATGTGAAAAAACTCACACATGTTGTGAATTAACCACAGCTGCAAGTTTAATTTCTTTGCGAAAATGAACTAATTTGCAAACATTGCAAGTGTTGAGCTTCTAAAGGCTGAACTGTTAAAGGGGGAAAAAATAAAGGAATTGTCTGCCAAGATGTTGGTCTATCTTGTTAAAATTCTTCCTTGTGGTACTTAATGGAAATCCAATTTGAATGGAAAACGCGCTTGATGTATTAACGCATTTCATCCCTATGGAGTGTGTTAGAAGAGAACCTGTAGTGCAGGCATTTGTCACCTTTGCCACTCTTTCTTCTATTTCTTCCCTTCTTTAGTGTTGGAATGCATTGTTAAGACCTGTTTTTTTTATTCAAGCTTTGTTTACTCCTGTCTGGATTGGGATTTTCATCTCTGAACATTTCTGGTCCAACACTTTGTGTTCATGCTTCGTTTCGCTTTAGAAATCTTAGTTCAAACTACTGCGGAGAGAGAGAGAGAGAGAGAGAGAGAGAGAGAGAGAGAGAGAGAGAATGAAACGAAACCTCAGCTTTTTCTCTGACGTGGATTCACATTCTGGCATCTGGGAGCAACCTAGTAATGGAACTGAAGTCAAAGCATATGTGCTGTTATTAATCAAACTTGCTGAAACTGGAATTCATCAGGCGTCATATCTTGTGCAAACAGTATATTTTGCAAATATTATATAAACAATTAATAAAGAATCTTGAATCACCTGAAGTCGGCGTCTCTTGGTTGTTATTACAAGCGTATACAGTACAGCAGACAGTGAAATGAAATGACATTTCCGTAGGTGCTACATCATGCAACATATGAAGAAATATACGAAAACATGTAAACATTTGCATAGTTCAACATGAAATGTGTATTAGAAACTCATTCATTCATTCATTTATTCATTCATTCATTCATCTTCTACTGCTTTATCTGATCTTCCCTCGGGTCACAGGGAGCCTGTGCCTATCTCAGGCGTCTATGGGCATTAAGGCAGGATACACCCTGGATGGAATGCCAACCCATTGCAGGACACACACTAGGGACAAACTAGGGACACACACACACACACTAGGGACAAATTTCCAAGGTGCCAATCAACCTACCGTGCATGTTTTTTGAACCGGGGGAAACCGGAGAACCCGGAGAAAAAAAACCCTGAGGCACGGGGAGAACATGCAAACTCCACACACACATGGCTGAGACGGGAATCGAACCCAGACCCTGGCGTTGTGAGGCGAACGTGCTAAAAACTAAGCCACCATTCCTCGCTGTATTAGAAACTGCCTAGTGCTAATGTACAGCTTACAGTGTACTTAGCCAATGGATAATGCTAATGAAAGTTAACATGGTACAGCTTGTTTTTTGTTTTTTTTTGTCTGATAAATCAGGAACCCAAATTGGTCTTTGCTTCTGAAATGAGTCTGGCCTTTCTCATAATAATAATAATAATAATAATAATGATAATAATAATACTAGCCTTTATTTGTCACATATACATTACAGCACAGTGAAATTCTTTTCTTCGCATATCCCAACTTGATGTTGGTAGCTGGGGTCAGAGCGCAGGGTCAGCCATGAAACAGCACCCCTGGAGCACAGAGGGTTAAGGGTCTTGCTCAAGGACCCAAGGGCGGCAGCTTGGCCATTCAGGGGCTTGAACCCGGATCTTCCAATCAGCAGCCCAGAGCCTTAGATCACTAAGCTACACCCCCTCCCTTTTAGAAAAGGCATTTCGGATTGCAGAACTTCCATTAAATCTCTTCCATTATGTGCAAATGCTATGGACAGTTACTCATGAAGCCAAAACAGTTTCTGGAAGTAAAACTTGTCTGAGCAGGAGTTAAACCATGCCATGTACTGTAAGAATCACTAAAAACACCCGCCTTTTTGATGTTGTAACTGAACTTTAATTGACCTCTTGCCTGATAACCCTTGCATGAATGAACACAAATTAATAAAAAATAAACCAACATCACTTGCTAGAGAATATGGTTGGTATTGGTAAAGTGTACCTATGTACAAATTTTTACACATTCGTTTGAAGAAACTGTCCATATCTCACAAATATTTGGGCCATGTTAGACAAAGAGCTAGTATGATGTTCAACAATATTTTCTCATGTCATGTTTTGATGAAATTGTGTGAGAGCAACCCAAATACAGACTTAATTTAATATTTTTATTTTAATCAGATAATATGGCGAGAGAATACTGTCAATGAAATCTACATGTATGTGCTTTTTTTATACATACATTTAAACAATAACAAGACAATCAGTGACTAGCCATATATATTTGATTTTCCACTTTTTATTGTCCGACAGGTATTACTAGGTATTGCTAGCTTTTTTTCTCATCACAGTATATTTTACTAAATACGATGCAGTAAGATAAGATTAGCAAAGTAGCAATTTAATATTGGATTGCAACCAAGAACGAGATCATATTTTACAGTCTTGTTCCAAACATTTAACATCAAATAAAAACATTACTGAAGCATGTCATGTTATGCTTTATGATTGTTCATTCATTCATTCATCTTCTACCCTTTTTTCCGATCTTCCCTCGGGTCACGGGGAGTCTGTGCCTATCTCAGGCGTCTATGGGCATTAAGACAGGATCGCAGGACCACACACACACACACACACATTCATACACTAGGGATAATTTTCCAAGGTGCCAATCAACTTACCGTGCATGTTTTTGGACCGGAAGAAAACCGCAGAACCCGGAGAAAACCCCCCTGAGGCATGAGGAGAACATGCAAACTCCACACACACAGGGCCGAGACGGGAATCGAACCTGGACCCTGGCGGTGTGAGGCGAACGTGCTAACCACTACGCCACCGTGATTGTGATTGTGATTACTATAAATCGTAACTTTTTAGCTTCTTCGTTTGCATTCAAGGTAGCTAGTTAGCAAATGTTTGTAAGCCTGCTAGCGTGCTAGTTTAGGTTGAGGCACATGAAGCGGTGTGTCTACTTTAGAAAGCTGTGACTTGCCGTTTTGGACCTTTTTATGATTATATTTTTACTAATCCCCAGGAGGCTTCACTATAGCTCGACTCGGGAACCCAGTAATTTGAACCTTATGTCAAGTTAAAAGCGGAATAATTTTCTTTCAACACTTCACAGCTTCTGTGTTTCGCACTCACTTTAATGAGTCTTAAGCCTCTTATGCTTAGTCTCTGTTACTCTCTGTCTCACTCTCTTTCTTTCACTTTTTCTTTCTTACTTTCTTTCTGTATTAGTTATAAATTCAGTAATCCCCCCCCCCCATTCGCTTTATCACTCTTATCTTCATAAGGCCAGGAGACACACGTATGTCCTTCATGGCCAGGAGACTTGAGGGCTGGAAGGTGTCATTGTGGGCCATAAACTTAAAAGAACTCTCATCTTCCTGTCAGACTTCGGAAGTGCTAATAGGATGATGAGGCTCAGAGGAGAAGAAAATTCAACCCTGTAAAGCACTGGACTTGTTAAATAAGAAAACTGAAACTGACATAGTACCTGTTTGCAAAAGAATTTCTTATCAATTGAGTCATTCAGAAAAATGACAAAAAAATACATTTTCACGATTATTATTATTATTTTTTTTTATCAATTTTCATTTTTCTATCCACTAATAAAAGGACAGGAAATAGGAGGACATTTTCAAGGGCTTTCAGAGAGTTTTTAAGGGCTTGGAATGGCAATAGTGGGGGTGTGGTGACCTCTTCATGAACCCATCAGGGACTTGGCTCATTGGGGTCATCCCAAGTTCAGGTCTTTCCCTTGCTGAGTAGCCGACTGTGGTGGAGTGGAGCATGGCAAAGAGGGCCTTAACTTAGCAAAGGCCTTTGGCCTCTAAACGAAGCCCCTGGAGCCCTGTAAAACAAACCTGTTTACCCACAGAGCAGGGTTTAGGGCATTGAGAAGGACCAGGTCATGGTGAGAAGATCTATCCATCTTGTCCTGATTTAGGGCATTTTTTGCATGGGTAAACGCTTTTTATGGCTTTGGCCAACTTCACAAATGTAATATACTTTTCTTGTGCTGTTGACACTTTATCATATATATATATATATATATATATATATATATATATATATATATATATATATATATATTTTTATATATATCACAATTACTAAAAAAAGTATCTGTACAGGTTATAAGCACTGCCTATAATCATTATAACAATTTAGAATAGAAAATATACATTTCTTGCACAATTGCACATAACGCCTAATGAATCAATAACTAAATATAATAAATGTATTAGGACATACAGATACAGAAAGTGTTACGGTAATTCCTTTTCATTTTTATTCCTCAATATTTCTAATTGTATGGGACATATTTTACAAATGTTACCTATATGAGCTAGGTTTCTGGGGTAACTCGAATACGTAGAGATTTCCTGATTAATTTTTATTTTTTGAATATGTATTTACACATGGAAAGTCGCAAAGAATCTGACTAGAATTTCAATGAATACTCTGAATTGGAGTAAATAAATGTAAGAAAAGGTCTTTAACGGCAATCTTAACACTGGCCCTGACTTCTGAACTTTCCCTACAGGTCTTGCAATGAATTTGCAAGCGTGAGACTCGTGCTCATGGAGATCAAATTAAAATACAATATGTTTATGACCGTATCACTGAAATGAGCTTCGGAGACGAGTCGAGAAAGCTATTAGAGAATGAGACAGTCATTGGCCCTGATTGAGACAAATGGGAGACAGTCACTTAGTGGACACACTAGGAGTCGGGACAGGCCTCTCACTAATCTGGCAGTTTGCACAGACGGTCCCAGTAGGGGTCCTTTGATTGGATAAGTGGTCTCGCCCATTATGTCAGGAGCAGGACAGTAATAGTGGGTGGTGGCAGCGGAGTTAATGAGACGAGTGTTGGAGTAATTAGGGATGCGAGATCGTTTCTATGACATGCCACGCCTGAAAGAGGCGAGATACGATTCAAAATTATGGAGACACAAAAAAAAGGGAAAGTAGAAAATTGTTTTGGATACACATTGCTGATACAAATATATAAAAAATATATTTCAAAAAATGTGTAACCCTTAAGAGGAAGTAAATTAAACAGAAAAATGATCATATGACCTTCAGTTAAACAAGACTGCTGCAAGTAATATCCAAGTGATATAATCTCATGGCAAAAACAAATTTGTTTATATAATTTCCCTGTAATTACATTTGCTTATTGAGTATATTATAGCGCCAACAAATATACTTAATAAACAACTGTAATCACCCTGAATTTGTTTTTACTGAAATCGACAGATATAGGTTTTTCACTTTATTATGAAATACATTCAATTACTTCCAGTTATCACATCCATTAGCGCTGTGACAGATCATTGCTCATAGCCCCCCCCCTTTTTGAGGTTAGATATAAGAATTAAAATAAAAGAATCTCAGCTTTTAGTGGTGGCGTGAAGCCAAAACCCACAAATTCCTTCATTTATAAGAGTTTCTTGAAAAAGAAAACTTTGGTGCAGGGAGCTGACGCTGGATATTTCTTTTGTAGATCTTACAAAAAGTTTCACCATACCAGAATTGTTTCCACATTTATATTATAGATTTCCATACAAACTTTCAGGGGCATTTCAGAGGACATTTTGCGTTGTCGAATCTAGATTCATCTTGAAAAACCGCTTGACATTCCTACAGCTCAGGAACCCAACTAAACCAGGACACGAATGCAAATGGTGCACTCGGGATGACATCGACTTGCTGCTGAACTTGCTGAGATGTTTCTCATCGCCTCAGCTTGAGTTTGTGTTAACGCAGTAGGTCTGGTATGCGAAGCGATTTGTTATGCATTTGTGCGCCTGAACTTAAACGCAATCGACAAAGACGGATTTCGACTTCTCTGACTACACTCCAACAGGCTGAGGAAGGCACAGAGGAGATGTTTGAAGGAGGAAGAGGCATCAAAGTGAGTGGAAGGGAAGGGGGTCTTTTCGAGCTGCGTGTGTGTGTGTGTGTGTGTGTGTGTGTGTGTGCGTGTGTGTTTGTGTGCGTGTGTGCGTGTGTGGTTGAGCGAGGGACCTTCTGGTGAACTGTTCAGTCGCGAGCCGGGTCATCGGGAGGGAGGCTCCCAGAGCGTGCCTGAAACAGGATTCGGTGAGTTCAGCCAAAGTTCAGGCGCAAAAACTCGCACGATCTGGGACGTTTCTCGCTTTCGGATGGAAATGTTCGCGCTTCACAGGAACTCCCATGTTACGAATGGAGGACATTCAAAAGGCCTGAGTTTATAAAAATCACAGTACTAAAGTTTGCAGATATGAATGAAAGAAATTAATATGCAGAAGTATAGTATGTTTTAGTATGTTTTAACATGCAGTTATCTTCAAATTTTGAGGCAACAAAACGTTACAAATATGGTAGATTTTTACATGGAGCCTGTTTTAAGCATAATTCTGATATTTTTTATTACTGGAAATGAGCAATTACAGTTTTACTGGGCCTCTATTTCTTTCAAATTTGAAATTAATTAATAATAAGAAGAATAATTATAAGAGGAAATCTGCTATTACATTTAATGTATCGGTCCCTAATTAAGATAAATTGTATTACTGTTACATACTGCAGTTACAGTTCTTCACTTTACTGAAGTACTAGAAAGTAAATTAATGTAAGTTCTGCATGGAATCAGCACTTGGATTCCTATTTGCTATGTATGAAATTAGGAAATGCTGATAAACTAAAGTAAGTGTGCTGGTGTGTGTGTTGTGTGTGTGGGGGGGGGGGGGGCGGAAAGCTGTCTGTCCCAATCCCATTGAAGGCTGGTTGGCCTATTGTCAAACCAAGCGCTTGACCTGAAGTTGAACCCTATAGTCAGTTACAAAAGTGCTGCTTAGGCCATGAGGGAGGATTTTGGGACTGAGGAAAGTGTAATCAGCTGTAGGGTGTTTGTGTGTGTGTGTGTGTGTGTGTGTGTGTGTGTGCGTGTGTGTGTGTGTGAACTAGAGCTATGTTATGTTTGTTACTGAGAATATATGAATATTTTTGATATATGATATATATATATATATATATATATATATATATATATATATATATATATATATATATATATATATATATATATATGAAAACATTGAATAATAGTTTGAAGATCTCTGTATTGAAAACATTCAAATCAGTGCATCATAGTAAGTGAAATTGACATGAAAAGTTGTGTGGATAAAATCTTTGATGATTTACAATCGAATAGGACATTAGACCTAATCTATTTGTCTTTGAGCAAAAAAAATCTTTCTGGCTAAAGATTCCCAAAAGCCCCTGAGCCTGAAGAGCATTACAGAGTTATCAGCACACAGAAACGCTCTCTGTCTGTATCTCTCCAGAACTCAACTCCGACAGGATGTGGTGCCAAAACAAATTGGTGTTTTGGTTTTTAATTTGAAATTTGATTGATAGCTCTAATATTCAATAATAGATATAGCTACATGGTTTATCTAGCGCCGTGCTTGTTTCAGTCTCTTCTGATGCAGGCTAACAAATTCACCACTATTTTCCTCAAATCACATTTTACATTGCTGTACTAAAGAGCTAAAGGGAAATGCTGCAGCCCTGTGAAAATCAAATAAAAACACCTAGAAGATATAAAAAAAAGTATATAAAGCACATGAAAAGTAAAATAAATGCAAATTAAAATAAACAAATAAATTACAATCTCCTGAGATTATCTGTGATAAATTACATTCCACAACTGTAAGAAAAGAAAGCCTCATGTAGGAAAAAGCTAAGGAACAAATTAAGGATAAAGATAGTTTGAACATTAGAACCATAATAAACAGCATTTAATACACAGAGACAAGCAGAATATTGTGTGTGAATCTGATGTCTTCATAAATGTGGAACTGTGGAGTTGAAAAGCAACCACTTCTATACCTTGGATTGGCTGTGAATTTAGGAGAAGTATAGAAGCCATGGTGCCAAAGTGAAATGAACCCAATAATAGTGTACTTTCTGTTTACTTTGAGAGTCAACAACAGCTGAAATCAAATTCCTTGTGTGTGTAAACACACTTGGCCAAAAAACCTGATTCTGATTCTGATAATAAGCCAGTTAGGCATGTATAATTATATCACAACTTTAAAATTATTTACACAACTTAAATTGTCGAGCTTCTCTTAATGCTTTTACTATAAAAATGAACAACAAAAAATGCAGGCATTTCTGTTTTTGTTTTGAAGATGTGTAAAATCCCCTAAAGCCTAAATAATTTCATGGTTAAAGATTGAATTATTTCTGCATGAACGCATCTTTTGTAATACTTGTTGCATCTGATGTTTCTCTGAACATTCTCGGGAAGCTAAAGTGTGAAAAGACAAACACACACAATAAACAGACAAAAACCTGCTTGGTATTCAACTTTATTTTATTTGTATGATCAGATTGAAAGAAAACCATATATATATATATATATATATATATATATATATATATATTTATATATAGTATATATATATATATATATATATATATATATATATATATCGATATAGTATATATATATCGATATATATCGTAATCGAACGTCTTAAAAAAATTTAAACGGCTTAAGGAAAGGACATTAAGAGTCATTTGTGATGCTTACAGATCTTCCATTACATTTCTGAATTTAAACGTAAGCGGGATAAAAAGTAAGTGCCCTTAAAGACAAGATAATATCACATGAGTAGCTCAGTATGAGCAGGCTAAAGTCTAGAACGTCTGTCTCCTGCGGCCGAGGCTGTGAAAAGCAGCGCCAGCTGTGGCCACTGGCGCCAGTGTGGCCCAGAGACGAACAAGCCGACGACTTCTAAACAATCCAGCCTTTGTGAAACTACTGGAAGCCATCAGCCAAAAATCGAATGACCGTAAGGCGCAGATATAAGCCAGATGTGGGGATTCCAGGGCTTCTCTCCAGAGCGGCCCAGCCCAACTAAGCTCATCTTGGTCCAGCCTCAAGCTGGCGGCCAGGGTTAGGGTCATATAGCGGGTACTGAAAGCTCTTGAGCAAATGAGACACACTTCATGAAGTTGAACTCGTGTGAAATGACCTCAGAAGACAACTCGTGGGCGGTGTGGGGGGGTGTATTCGGAACACCAGCTGCCAAGAAAGCAAGCCTCGCAAGCGCAGGCACATCGCTCAACCACAGTTCAATTTCTGCATCTTGTCTGCGCTTAGACCTTGACAAATTTCTATGCAGCACTAGCCCTTCCTGAAGTAATTTCCTGTCATTAAAAGGTGCTGTAAATTTAGGGATATTGCACCAGGCTAATGCATTAGGAATTCTCTTCACTGCTGGTTCCCAACCCCGCTTCTGGGCTACGCCTGTTCGAAAAACACTTATTTCACGGCTGTTAATGATGAGATGAGGTTAATCATGAGTGGGAAACATAAAGAAATGACACAGAACCAGGTTTTGTAGGCTAGACATGCTTCAGCTAGTATTGCTTTTGCTGATGCATTAGTAGACATTAGACCAGTTCCTGTGATTGATGTCATATTGTTTAATTGTGTACTTGCAATTTATTCTCTGCATGCGAGATACCTGCTAGTTACTTTTGCGATGATGTTCCTCAGCTAAACTGTCCATAGGTGTGAGTAAATATATGACCTGTTATACATTGTAATCCCAGTCAGTGTCTCACACACAGTGTTCCCAGTATAGACTTAGGATCCACCATGATGCTGACTAGGATGAAGTGGTTGCAAAAGACCACGCAAGTCAGTAGATATAGTGGTGATTCTGTGAGATGTTTCTGTATTATTTTGTCTCCTAGGAGTCTCCAGTGTTCGCTACCCTTTTGAGGTGACATACAAGTGAAGGGATATAGCTGCTGTTTTGCTACTCTAAGGTAAATGACATCATCGAGTAAATAAAAATAACTTTAAAGTACATGTCATTCTTTAAAAAAACTTGGGGAAAAAAATATTATATTAAATCTAACCAGAAGTGCATAAGTAGATTATTTAAAATAAAGAGGATTATGATAAATAAGGGTATGAGACTCATAATTACAGAGGTGGGAGTGAATAATGTACACAATGTGCAGTATATATTGGCTTTGATATAACAGAAATAAAAGACCCTGGGATGCGCATTAATTAAAATGAATTGGTTATCATGTTTTTCCACACCCAGTAATGTATTTCAAACTCTCTATTAACAGTTACATGTAGCACATTTTAGGACACTTTCTTTTGGTGTCATGGCTAACACTAACTAATTCTTGCCATTTAGCTAGAATGTACACAATTACTTTATGTAAATAGGGTTTAATACGAATTTAATAAAGGCTTTGTGATGCGGATCTTTTGTGTCTTTATGAAACACGCTTTATTTCAACAAACACATTTTTAATTCTTTGAGCAAATCATGTACAATATATAATTCTTCTAAAAATTACATATTGCCAAGTGAAACAATTTGACGCAGAGTTTGTCTACTAAGCTAGTTTGCTAATTCAGGTAGGGTTAGCAATGAGGGAACAATACAGTGTGGTTTAAAAAAACAAAAATAAAAACCACAAGCTCTCAATAAATTAATAGGGAATTCACGTAGTGACTTGGTTAAAGATATAATGCCGTTTAAGCGTTTAAATGATGGGAATATATGTGCAAGAATTATTTGTGGTTTATTGTTTAGTCATTTATTGAACGCTAATATAAGCCATAGAATTGCTTTAATGCCTGAAGTGACTGTTTACTGTACGTCAGGACAAAGTGTGAGTGTTCAAAAAGATGTCTTGTGTCCTCGGTAGTGTAATGCACTTCAGTCCACACACTTTTCACCACATTCCTGAATTCCAGTGTAAAGGGATTATCGGTTCTTGAAGACAAGATATCATGTTAGCGGCAGTGTGGCCTGGTGTTTGATGTCCCGGGTGCAGGAGAGAGACAGGCTCATTCGTCACCTTTCCGGCTAATTACTCCACTGAGTGTGAACTCCTGCCGTTACACCTGACCTCTCACTCCCAGGTGTTGAACCACCAATTACTCTTTTCAGCTTCTGTGCAGCTCTTCAGGACTTTAAATGCAGTTTAATGTGTGTGCATGTGTGTGTGTGTGTGTGTGTGTGTGTATATATGTGTACTTGTGTGTGTTGAGCCTCTAAGGAATCATTCCCTCACTCAAGCGCACAAATATCTAGGTACTTTGGGGAGCATAAATTTATTAGAACACCACTCAAACCACATTTTAAAAAAATGCAATTTAAGCTTCATTATCTCTCTCTCTCTCTCTCTCGCTCTCTCTCTCTCTCTCTCTCTCTCTCTCTCTCTCTATATATATATATATATATATATATATATATATATATATATACATACACACATTCTGGTTTGATGCGAAATGCATTTCATAGGCTCTGTATACTGTATGTTCCTTGGACAATGGTGAAAAAGTTTAATAAAGTCGAATCTAATTTTGTCCATAGTTTAAGTTTATTTTAAAAGCTTGGTTTATGGTTAGAATACTTGTATTATTATTATTGAAAGCCACATAGTTTTGGCTTATTGTTTTAGAAATGCCACATACTGTGTCAAATCATATATTGTTGCAAAATATTATGAATATATTGTAGACTGGGCCAACAAAATGAAATAAATATTCAATGTCAAACTCCGTTATTTAACTACTGTAGAAAGAATATTAATGTATTTGAAATAAATTATGTTCCGTGTTGTATAGGATGCAAAGTTAAATCTCACCCAGCCTTTGCTCTCTTTATATGTGACTACTGGTGCACTCATGCACAAGCAGGGAGCCTGATTCGGTGAGTGACTTCCTTTCTGGAGTGTGTGTGTGAACGTGTCATCATTTTCAGACATGTATGTGTCAATCCAATTATTTTGGTCCAAAGGCCTTGTCTGTGTCTGTTTTGTTAGTTTTGGGCAGCGTTCAATTGCATGTTTGCTCAAGACACTAGGGCGCTAGTGGGTTTATTTTGAGCCTGATTCAAGTGTGGGCAAGCAATAAGCAATATTTAGCCACAAAGTGAGACAGTTTCACAGCACTATTCTAACTTCATGTCCTCGCTCCTTGACATATCCTGCAAATAGCTTGTCATTTGTTTTACAAGATGGTCTTTAATTCTCATTTTTCACCGTTGACAGCATCTGTATTAGATTGTACTGTAATGACGTGTTGGGGTTTTCATGCAAAACAGAGTTCAGCCAAAGGCCTCGGAGCTTCTATAAAGAGCCATATTCCTGTGGTTTGTCTCAGCATGAGCTGTGTGTTTAACACGAGCTGATGCATCGCCGGAGGCGTTGATATATCCGCAGTTTCCCGCACAAATCGGAACGGAGCAATGACGTCGCCCTGATTGAACGCTGAGAGAACAACAATGGTGAGGTGTTTACAGACTGAATCATGTAAACATCCTTGTTTTTTAAGAGCCGTGTTTATTAATGACCAATGCACTTTTTTTGCAAGCCGAGGGAGAGAGAGAAAACATTTTGCATTCTGCAATTTGCATAAACATTTGGAGTATACAAACATGTAAATATTATTCAAATTATACATTTTTTCCCCACATGAACACGTGCAGGTCTAAGGTATTTATTTGTAAATCGTTAGCATAAAAAGCTTCAAATATTAATAATAGAAAAAAATAAACAACTTGTTGCTCAAAATATATTACAATGAAGTAAACTCAATCCTATATATTCAAAGTGTATATGTATATATATAGATATATATATATATATATATATATATATATATATATATATATATATATATAATATCATATATATATATATATATATATATATATATAATAGATATATATATATATATATATATATATTCCTCTATTCCTATATGTTATTAAATCATTGCCATGTTGAACCTGATTAACCACTTTCTGTTCTCAATGTACCATAAATGAATGGTACATAAATAAATGTTTTTAATACTCTATTTGATGTAACAGATGTTATAAATATATAAATTTCACTCAAAATCTCTCCCTTTAATAGAATTATTAATTATTCATATTGTACATATTGTATTTCTTTCTGTCTGGAAGTTATTCTTTTTTCTTTTTATTCTAAAATATAAATTTCTGGTGAATTTTCAATGTTTTTCATTATTTTAAATGTGGTATATGGGTCCTTTTACGAATTCCGGAGCATAGAGGGTTAAAGGCATTGCTCATGGAACTTGGCGATACTAGGGCTCAAACCTCGACCTTCCAAGCCCAAGAAATAACATTTACAGCCTAAAAGAAAAAAAAACTTTTCTTTTAAAATGATGGATGTTCATTGCACAAATTTATTCACGCTTTCTGGCTTGCTGATGGTCTCTGAAAGATCAACGATGACTGATCTGACGGATTTATTGATAAACTGACGCTGGTTGCCAGACAGAACCCTGTGATGTTCCTGATTTAGATCCCCACAGGTCCTCACATCAAACGACCTCATAAATCCAACGGGAGCAAACACAGCGGCAACGGGTCAGCCAAAGGTGACTCGCTTTGTTTCCTACGGAGGACCTCTGTCTCTACTAATTAATGACTGGACGTTGCGAAATGCATGTGGTTTGTTTATATGGTCAGAACTGAACCTGAAGTTTAAGAGTGAGTGTAAAAACTCTGACCTGTCTCTTCCACTCATTTAGCAAGGCTGACTATTTACATTCACACAGCTCATATCAATATCATGTCTTTATTTTACCATGATTTAACACCGAGGCTGTAATAACGATGGAGATTACCCTTGAGTACAGAGTTTCCAATTTGGCTCTGAGGATGTCACCAGATTGTCCATTATTTGGTATTTCAAAATCAATCCATTTTCCATACTGCTTACCCTGTGGGAGTCTACCCTTGGGAATGTTATAGAACAAAGTGTGGGATTCACTGAACAGGATGCCAAAAACATCGCACACGAGCAGTTGCAATTGCACAAACACACTTGCACATCTGTTTACATGCTGCAATTTGAAAAGCCGCTCTGCAACGCATGTGTTAAGATCTGTCGAAGGAAATCGGTAGTACCCAGAGAAAGCCCACAAAGCATGGGGAAAATACGCAGGACTCCATGTAAATCCCAACTCGTCCCATATGTGCGTGTTCGTCAGAATCTCATGGTGTTAGCTTTTCAATGTGCATGATTGTGAGATGGGTTAGGGTTTTTTGCTGTTAGTGCTGTTGCAGAAACAGTTAACGTGAGTGAGAGTGTGTTCTGGACAAAAGTGACAATTTTAGACCTTTTTAAAGACTAAACTCTTTAGCCTGCATTTTCATTAATATGAAGACTGTGTTGTCTAGTTTGCATCGATTCACACAATGGTTCATTTGAACTTCCCTGACTGTAATTAATATTAATAGTGGCTTAAGAAACCCGCTCGGATGAACAGTTCTGCAGTTAAGCACCCATTTAAGCTTTGAACAGCATCCCAATAGTAAGCGTGTTTCCATTACTGTTCAAAATGCACAAATTTAAATAGTGAAGCAAAATACGCCTAATGGAAATGTGGCAAATTCGCAAAAGCACACATGTATTGCACGAGGTGTTTTTTTAGACGATGTGAAAAAGGAATATGAGGGCACGGTGGCTTAGTGGTTAGCATGTTCGCCTCACACCGCCAGTGTCTGGGTTCGATTCCCGTCTCGGCCATGTGTGTGTGGAGTTTGCATGTTCTCCCCGTGCCTCAGGGGTTTTTCTCCGGGTTCTCCGGTTTCCTCCCGGTCCAAAAACATGTACAGTAGGTTGATTGGCACCTTGGAAAATTGTCCCTAGTGTATGAATGTGATTGTTAATGTGAGTGTGTGTGTGTGCGCTGCGATGGGTTGGCATTCCATCCAGGGTGTATCCTGCCTTAATGCCCATAGACGCCTGAGAATAGGCGCAGGCTCCCCGTGACCCCGGGGAAGATCGGATATAGCGATAGAAGATGAATGAATGAATGAATGAAAAAGGAATAATACACAAAACTGTAATGGAAACTTTTTTTCTCATTTCCAGGTCACATGATATGGTTAATGGAAACACCGTTAACAGTTTTTTTATTGGCATTCATAAAATATCACAAAAGTTTTGGGCAAATTTGTAATGGAAATGTAAAGGATATATAATGAATGGACACACAGTGCCACGCAAAATTTCTTCCTCATACCATCTCAGGGAACTTAAGACACTTTCCAACTCTTCATCTCTATAAAGCTGCTTTTGGATGCCGTCCAAAGTTAAAACTGCTATACAAATATAATTGAATTGAATTGTTATTCTTTTTCCCCCAGTTTCCCCTGAATATACTTAATACAAATATCAAACCAACATTCAGTGTTCCTCCTGCTCTTGAGCATTAGCTTAGCTAAAGCTTCCTAAGCGGAAACAGTCCATTCTGCAAAGCAGGTCCATTGTGGAGGAAGGTGATTTGACCTGACCTGATTTTACCCCGTTATGTAATTCCTCGCTGAATGTGTCTGGAACTGGCTGTGAACTCCGCCGCCCTGTTATAGTCCGCGGCTTTGATCTGTCGCTGAGATAACGGCGTTCCAAAAACCGAAGCTAATGAAAAACAAGATAGCGCGGGACAGGAAGTTCACTCCGGCACTCTAAAAATGGCTCTCAGCAGAGATGGCTATTAAGATAAATTTCTATTCTGTACAGTCTGTGCACAGAGGAAGTGTTTGTGTTGAAGCATACAATAGGATGTAGCTGAGAACCCTGCTAGACATCCATATGCCAAAACGAGACAGGATGTACTTTTCAAAAGCTGGTTCTTTAATGGTTTTATAGATTTTATACCTGTACAGTATCTTCTTGAAATATCAGTATAGCCTTAAAGGACTGCTATTTCTAAAAATAAAAAGCAAGGTATGACCTGGAAAAAGTTATCCATCTTGAAGGAACTTTAACCATTATTACAAAATACTCACAGAGAGAGAGAGAGAGAGAGAGAGAGAGAGAGAGATAGATCTATCTAAAAAAATAGTGTGTTCCTATTTTGCAGTTCCTCCATATATATGGTTCGATTCCAGTCTCGGCCATGTGTGTGTAGAGTTTGCATGTTCTCCCCGTGCCTCGGGGGGTTTTTCTCCGGGTTCTCCGGTTTCCTCTCGGTCCAAAAACATGCACGGTAGGTTGATTGGAACCTTGGAAAATTGTCCCTAGTGTATGAATGTGAGTGTGAATGTGGAGAGTGTGTTGTGCCCTGTGATGGATTGGCATTCCATCCAGGGTGTATCCTGCCTTAATACCCATAGACGCCTGAGATGACCCGAGGGAGATGTCCCTCCCGTGACCTGAGGGAAGATCGGATAAAGCGGTAGAAGATGAATGAATGAATATATATATATATATATATATATATATATATATATATATATATATATATATATATATATATATATATATATATATATATATATATGTATTGCAGAGGAACTGCAATACTAGTGAACCACTATCAGGGATAATTTTATGGACACCAATCAGGCATAACATTATGACAGCCTGCCTAATATTGGCCGCCCATGATCCCGTCCCTGATTCACCACTGATTTTTCTTTGGACTACTTTTGATAGATACTGACCACTATAGACCTGGAATACCTCATAAAAGCTTCAGTTTGGGAGATCCGGCCCTTGTAAAACACATCACATTTGACGACAAAATGTTCACTTACTGCTTAATATAACCCACCCACTAAAAGGTGCCATGAAATGTTGTAATGAACTGTTATTCACTTCAACGCCGTTAATGTCATAACGTTATATCCATTCGCTGTATAAGTATAAGTGTATTAAATATAAAAATGTTTTGCCCTAGTTGCAATCATTTCTGTTACACAACATGTAACCAGAACTTTCTGACCAATCAGAATGCAAAATTCACTATACTATGCACATGGTCGATGCTGGTCTGCTTGAAATGATTAATTAGTCTTTTAAAATGTTAACCAACTGGTTATTGAAAGCTACACCTTATGGGCATTTTAAGGGTTGATAATCTTAAAATGAAAAATAATGAATGCTGACGAGGAGGGGTATTTTCTAGTCCACCAACCTTTATTATATCCAGGCTTGCTGTGAGCACACTCGACCTTTGACCCTGAGCCTCAACTGGCCATAATTCTTACATGGCATGGCAATTGAGGCATGAACATCGGACTTTTTGAGGGTCAGGGCTATTCCGTTTTGTCCGAGATTTCTAAATAATAAATAAAAGCTACACCAAAATAGGACCAGGCACAATTCATGCAGCTTTGGACACTTGAGGATTGCCACCATGTCCATTATTAGTATATCGGACATTCCCCTAACTAATGAAGTTTCTTGAGATAATGATGTTTGGTCAGCTTAATCTCCCATATACACTTCTCCAGCCATGATGCTTTCCTGCGGAGTTTCAGAAATAAAATCTTCGGTTGCCTCTTAAACCCTTGCAATCCATCAAACTATGGATTTATGGTATGAACTAAAGTGGTGTGGATTACATGTGCGATGCCTAACCACAAAGATTTCTGCATTACAAATCTCTTTGAAACCAGGGAGAGGAACTGAAAACCATCAAGCTCTCCGACAGATCTTAAGATTTTCATCACCATTCCGAATCCATCTCCATTCGTGGTCCAAGATTTCCAGGGCCTTTTTTTTTTTTTTTTTTTTTCGTGTCCCCAGGATGTTCTACCTTTTAAAAATCCGAATAGGTTTCCAGTCTAATGGATCATTTAGAGTGTAACAGATTATCCGATGTTATTCAAGCCGAATTTTACGAGCAAAAAGAGTATGCGTTTTATGACTCACTCTTTCCTCAGCACCTGTGGTTGGCCTGTACGCCCCAGCACACAGACCCTAAGTGAGTCGCCTCGCTCTCTCTCTCTCTCTCTCCTCCTGTAAATGTCATGATTTATCTTATATTTGGCTAACCCTGCACTGAACCTTCCTTTTGGGACACCGACCCTTCTCCACGAACATATGCACGGTGCTGTGACCCACACACTTTGGAAAGGGCTGATCCGAGGCAATGAAAACCAGTCCCCGCAAGAGGCTCCTATTTCCCTGAGCTGAGCACATTCCCTTTACAGCCTCCCCCTCTCCACCCCGTGTCTGCTAAACAGGTCAAATACGGAGCGCAGTGCATGCACGGAGGTGTAATCTTTTGAGGAAGGTGTCTGCAGCGCTTGGTGATTCAAACGATCATTTATGAGGCATCGCTTCAATCACTGACAGGAGGGCAAGTCTGAACAACGCAAACATGTAAGGGGAAAAAAAATGAGGGGAAATGCCTAACCTCTGGCTGCCAGAGCCTGTTGAGTGATCCTTAGCCTGTGCACAAGACCGAATTCTACTGCTTTAGTATCAAGCACAGTGACTTCAGACAATCTAAACTGAGTTACTAATATCTTTTTGTTCCTCTAAAATATATAGGATTTAAAGGGAGCATTACAAATGTCTTGAAACCCTTAAGAATTGTCATAATAACTCAATTAACCATTGAAAAAACTCCTTTTAAAGATCTGATTCCTAATAAAAGTAATAAAAGTTATTGAACAATCCCTAAGCTACTGCTATTCAATAAGCCAAAGAACTGATATAGATTCACTTAGAAACACTTTTTCCTAAGCCTGTATACAAAGCAATATAGCGTATAAACCCCAGTCTGCCACTACATAACTTGAAAATGCACTCACCTAACTTGAAGCTCAGCGTAAAAAACCTTGAAAACTCCTTTAAGGCATCGCCGAAAGCACAAACTATTCAAAGACACATATAAAAGACCATTACACAACCATTTTGCAAGATATACAGTACCTCTGAGAAATATCTTACAAAGTATAGCTTTCAAAGGTATATCTTACACACCAGTCACGAACGATTCGTTTGTGATTCCGAACAATGAATCGTCTCAAATATTGCTGGATGTGGATAAGCAAAGCATCGCAAAATCTTCACAGGTTATATACAAGAAACAAAACTGAGCTATTAACATATTTACTTTTCTAGTCTAAATCATTCCTTTATCAAATGACAATAAAATATTCGCTATGCAGTGCAATACACAGGAAATGGGATGAGTCGTTCGTACGTCAAATGACTCATCAATACACTATGCAGTCTTATACATACATAAATTATTGGAAATATAGTCAGTTGGTGAATATAGACAAATTTAGCATTTTGTTTTTGATAAAAAAAGGAAACAAAAATAGCCAGTCTGGCTGACAGCAAACCTTTTTTTTTTTTTTTTTTTTTTTTTTGCATTTGGGCGTGTGTCACAAAGTAACACACACTTAATTCTTAAATTCATGGATTCTTATGGACGCCCTAATTGACAGTGACTAACAAATTGCTTTTTAGTTCTGCATCAATAAATACACTTTCATGCAGGTTCAATATGGCTATTTGAAGTAAAAAAAAAATTCAATAAAATTTTTCATACTTTGAATATGCTTATATATGCTTTATACTTTTTAAATACTTTTTTAAATACATTTTATTTTCTATATTCTATTTCTATGCTTTCAAGTTGGACAGTCATTTCACTACAGTACATGTTGTTTCTCTGCAGAAACGTGTGTAGCAAATGAAAATGTGAATTAGAATTTTTAATACACTTTGTTTCTAGTATCAGTTAAAAACCGGTATAAATAAACTATAATCAGATACATATTGGCCAGCTAGATAGCAAGCCAAGGAATCATTCATTCATTCATTCATCTTCTACCGCTATATCCGATCTTCACTCGGGTCGTGGGGAGCCTGTACCTATCTCAGGCGTCTATGTGCATTAAGGCAGGATACACCCTGGATGGAATGCTAACCCATCGCAGGGCACACACACACACACACACTCACATTCACACACACATTCATACACTAGGGACAATTTTCCAAGGTGCCAATCAATCTACCGTGCATGTTTTTTTTGGACCGGGAAAGGGGGGGGGGGGGGGGGGGGGAAACTGGAGAGAACCAGGAGAAAAACCCCCTGAGGTATGGGGAGAACATGCAAACTCCACACAAACATGGCCAAGACGGGAATCGAACTCGGACACTGGCGGTGTGAGGCGAACGTGAGCCAAGGAATCGTTATTAGAAAGAATTTGTTCATTCAACACTGCAAAAAAGAAATTACTGCAGCCTTTTGAACAGAAATAATGACATGTATTTTATACTGTTTAGACTCTGAACATAATAGTAATTCAATACAGTGATTCCCATATTACAGGCTTATCCTTATGAACTTCTCCTATTCCCTTGTGTATTATATATATATATATATATATATATATATATATATATATATATATATATAAGGGAATAGGAGAAGTTCATAGGGATGAGCTTGTAATATGGGAATAAAATATGTGCGCAATGGCCACAAGGCTTTATGGAACAGCAACTCTGCTCCCGTTACATTATCATTACAGCTACTTAAAAAGAAAAGTCCTGCCGGGTTCAAATTCGAGGAAAATCAAGAAGTGGCAAAAATGTAAGTGAGGAGGAATTGGTACAGAAACCCCCGAGGCAAAAAAAATGCTTGAATAAAGATGGAGTGTGTGAGCTGGAAAATAAGTCATGCTTTCAATTCTTTCGTTTCCTTTTATCCAATGGAACACAAATAGCCGGAGTTTAGTTTGGATTATGACATTCACTTCCAAACAGGGTAGAATTCAAATGTTGATATTTCTACACTGAGCATTTTTAGTTTTCTTTTTGATAAGTGTGACACGTCTTGTAGCCTCATTGGTTGGAGGCAAAGTGTGAACTCTGTATAACACTTTGACCTATGTACACCATACAGTATCTAATATGGAGCGGTGTCTGCAGTCAGTTTTATGGCAAGCAGCAAAAATGCAACCACAAATCCATTAGACCTTTAAGATTATCTGTTATATTGTGCAATGTTACTCTTAGGTCTGTAGAGCTTAGATAGCAGCTGCAGGATTTGTTTTTCATCTTCAACATCACTCCATTGTTGCGCTTCATTTAATAACCACCTTTAGGCTCTTAAGTGTAAGGAGCTCACACCCACTTCTATCCCACCTGGGCCCATAGAACAGGGTCCACACATGTCCTACACCCTAAAGGACATATTTGCTGGATTTGCACCTCTATCCTTGACTCAAGATCCATTCAAATGAACTCATTTATTAGTCATAGTCTCTGTTCTGGTACCGAGCTGGTGGCATGAACTTTTCCAGGATCTACAAACTTCTGAATCATTGAATGCAGAATGACCAATACCCATTAAAATGTTTTTATTTTTTGCTTGTTGTTGTTTCTTTTCCACTCTGCGTTTCTTTTAAATATGTATTTTGAAGACTATTTGTATAAAAGCATATACAATATACTGTAAATATAAATCCATTTGCATACATGAACCTTTAATCATAATTGTGAAATAGTGAATTTCCACAGCAATGATGAGCAATACATTTTCCACCAAATGAAAACATATTCTGGAGGAAACGGGCTTTAAAAATGAGAACGTTAAATCAAAGTTACGCCACTGTATCCCAAAATGTTTATTCAACATCCAAAATGCCATATTTTGACCATATATAACCATACATTCAACCCTTAAATACCAATTCCAACAGTATTTAAATACAATGAAAAGGTTTGTATTCCTACATATGGGCAAAGCATACATGGTATTTTGTAGCTTTTTTTATGCATCTGACACTTTTTATATGTACAGAGTGAATGTACAATTCTGACTCTGAGAGACTGGGAGATCTCTCAAACAAACAATACCTGATTTAGATATTTGTTTATCACATATTGACTTGAATCAATGAATCATTTATAAATCACCTGACTGCACTTAATTAGACCACATTCTGTAGCTCTACCTCACGCTATCGGGTTTATGTGCGAAGGTTTGTCATTTTGCTTATTGTCCATGGTTTTATGTTTAAGATGTTTTTATCGTTCACCTTTAGGCAGCGCTGCACTCTCTCATTTTTGCCTCACCCACAAACACTCTGAGCTCATTTCCTTAGCTGTAAAAAGGCTGCCATGATGTCCCATTTGTTAACGACATGTCCACCCAAAACTGGCAACGGTTTGAGGCTTAAATCCCTTCTGGAATATCTGACCTTTTTTTTCCTATGAAACACCCCCAAAAATGTGATTAATCACCAAGCCTTTATTCGAATGCATTCCGCGTGATATTAGTTTGTTAAAAAAATGCCTTTTTTTTTAATAACAGAAGGTTAAGTACAAACCCCAAAGACTCTTTTTTCGAGTCTCTATGCTTTAACTGCTTAAACAGTTCCAAATGCAGTCTTTTGCCCTGCAAAGTCTGACCAGTCTGAGCCAAATGTCTCGTTATTTCTCCTCTGGTAAAAGTCTCTAGAAAACTCTGCAATGACAGCCGATTCCTTGAGTCTTCCTCTTTTTTTCTGTTTGTCTCTGATCGGCTGCGTTCAGGGTGCACAGGAGTGTAACACACTCTGTCTGTAAATAAAGCTCACCGGCAAACGCACCGTAGTGGCTTTTATGTCCGTCCTTTGAACGTGTTCATGCACGTGTAGGTTCCAGAGAACTTGTAGATTTCCTCCAGAGCCCTTTGGGGCAAAATGCTGTTGGAACACAGACAGAAATGTTAGAAAATAAAATACATGACATTCTAAAGGTTCTGTATTTATTTTTCTTGCACTGAGAAGAACCAGAGGTTTATGCTGATTCAAACTTATTTCCTAAATAAATAAATTACAAAGCATTATGAGACATGGCATAATGCTGATACTGATGATCTAACAACTTTTAGAAAATATATTACATCTATAGGAGCACAATGGATTAGTGGTTAGCATGTTCGCCTCAGACCTCCAGTGTCTCAGGGGTTTTTTCTCCGGGTTCTCCTGTATCCCCCGGTACAAAAACATGCATGGTAGGTTGATTGGCACCTTGGAAAATTGTCCCTAGTGTATGAATGTGTGTGTCCTGCAATGGGTTGGCATTCCATCCAGGGTGTATCCTTCCTTAATGCCCATAGACGCCTGAGATAGGCACAGGCCCCCCGTGACCCGAGGGAAGATCGGATAAAGCGGTAGAAGATGAATGAATGAATATTACATCTATTTATTACATCCCAGTTTAACCCATCGTAAAAAGAACACACCTTTTGAGGATAACCAGGATGTTCATTGTCCATGGAAGAATAACGAAGGCTGTGTTGGTTCTCGTGGCGTCCACTGTTCTCTGTGCAACCACCTCTGGTTTCAATGGTGGAAAAAGTTTAGGGAACCTGGTACACATGAATGAAATATGGGTTAAAATTAATGCCGTGTCCAGTTCATGCATTACATGTACTTATGGCCCTATCACAGCTATAAATGGTGTTAAATAAAATGCACAAACACACCCCTGGAAATCCTGAGGACCAAAATATCATGGTATACCTGCTATATTTATATATATATATATATATATATATATATATATATATATATATATATATATATATGTTTTATAACCAGGGTGATGATTGTTTATGCTCAGTGATGAAAGTCAAGCAGACAGGGTAAATTTACATTTTTATATAGTTACATTTTTACAAAAAATTTAAAATAGTGATTATGATCCATAATAGTTTTCAAATCTTATAGAAATATGGCTGAAATAAATGCAATGAAATCTATCCCAGGGATGGGGGATCTGATGCCTCACCTCACTCTCATGCCCTGGAACATTTCAGTGTTGGTGTGGAAGGGGAGCACGGTGGTACATCCCACCCCGGGGCAGTCCAAAAGGCCAAGGGTCAGGCTCTCCATGAAGGCCAGCGACGAGGCCTTGGATGTGCAGTAGTCAATGGTACCGGGTATGGGTGTGAGGGAAAGGATGGAGTTGATACAGACGATGCGGCCCGTTTGCAGCTCCAGCATACGGGGCAGGAAGGCTTTTGTACTCTGGGAGACGAAAGGCACAACAAACAACGATGAGAAAGGTAATTGTATCGAATCTCCTGCAGGTGTTTGGAACTCACACGAGTCGTGGGAAGAATGTCGTAACCGCAAAGCGAGGTTTTCCATTTCAGAAGCAGACACGTACAATTCGCTCATCCTGAGATAAACCTGTTTGATCTCGTGTCAAGCCAGGAAAAGTCCAGATGCAGGCTTGGAGAGGTCTAGACGCTCGCTGCGATGTGCCAAGTGTTTTGACGGGAATTCTACAGTAGGGAATTTCCCTCATTCGTTCACCAAATGATGGCACTGGGAGCACCGGCAGCGACAGGCACGTCTAGTAATATTCTCTCACCTGCCTTTCTATGCACTCACTCTAAATATGCATTCAGTTACCTTCTTAATAGGGTTTTCGGGAAGCTCAGAAATGGAAAGGAATCTGAAACATTACACTGTTACAGAACTTAAATAGTAAAGACTAATTCAACACTGACTAAACAATACTCGGTTGATAACACAATTGCAGGCTGTATCAAGAAAATCATAAAATATAAAGTATGATGGGATCAACTGTATCAATTTTTATCTTATTATAGTTACATTTAAAGTTCTCATTAGTTCAAGTATACATGTCCCTCTGAAAGTATTAGAATGAGTGCTTTAATATAATCCTATGACCTGCATTCTATCTAACACCCATCCCAGAGAACCCAACAGCACTGTGGGCAAACCAGTTATTATGCTTTTTTGACTGCTTTTCTATTCAAAATCAACTTAAAAGAGTTAGAGCTTATAGAGTCATTAGGAAGTTTTAGAGTCGCATTAGCGGCAAGTAAACGGGCAACAGGCACTGTTAGTAAAACAGTGTTTTACTAATCAGAAGTATAAGCTGTCTCAAAATAGTAAAAAAATATATATATTTCTTTATATTACTGGTTGCCAATACCTTTTATACTCAACATGGCCGCATTCAGAAATATTTGCAGGTAGATTTTGCTCAAATTACATTTCTGTATATCACATTAATGAACAAAATTATTACATATATTTACGTATTAATGTATATGTGACAAATAAAGGCTCTTCTATAAGTATGAAATATCACATTTAAATATCCACAGCACTGCTTATCTATTATCAATTGATTTGAACACAATCAAATGTGCACAAATTCCTCCCTCCGGACCCCTTGTAAGGTAAATAATTGAACTAGCCATGATTCATTAGTGTCTTACCCAGAACTGCCCCATTGTGTTAATATGCTGCGACTTCAGCAGGGCATCATCATCGCTGTCCATCAGACTCTTCCCATGCACCACTGCAGCATTGTTCACCAGGATGGTGACGTCTCCGACCTGTCATGATGAAGAAAACAAACATGGACCAACCTGCAAGATCTTACATAGTCATGAGCCACTTATTTATCTGGCTGTGTTCCCACAGTGACAGGAGCTGAAAGCCAGACTTTACAGCACATTCTTATCGTCTTTTAGACATTTTAAGTGAGCAGTTATCTTATATCGCTATTCAGGAGGGAGGTGGAAGTCGAGGGTTGAATCTGTTCTATTGTTGGCTTTTGAATGGAAATAAATCATCCTCAACAACTATTATTCGGTACTCTGTTTGGTAATCAATGTCCCACTGGCTTGGCAGTTGTGAAAAAACACATTTTAAAATGCTCACTTCATCATTGTTATTATCAATATAAAACAATATAAACATATATACTTTTAACTCCCTTTTTCCAACCACTTATCACATGAGTGAATGCTACTGAAACCATTTTATTTGACATTCACAAATGTATTTCAATAATTTTGCTTCAAGTTTTGTTTTTATTATGAATGATTCTAATAGAATTATGTTCATTATTTCCATTTAGAGAATTAACTGATATTCAGCTCTGGAATTGATATAAAGGTTAAACATCATTTTAAAAAGTTATCCATATTACCTTTTCTCGCACCACTTTGGCTTGCTTGTAGACTTCCTCCCTGTTGGCCACGTCACATATAAAGTAATGGCACTCCGTCCCCATTTGCGTTATCTCCTCACACGTGTCCTTCAGGCACTTCTCTGTGCGGCCCCACAGGATCAGCTGGAAGAAGACATGAATTGTATTTGAAAAAAGATGGAATACAGAAAAGTTGGAAAAATATGCCACACTTTCCGATTTGGAGATCGGCTTTAATACCACGGTTGCACTACTGCAAAAAAAAAAAAAAAAAAGTTCTTACTCTCACTGAACTCCAACCCTGCCCTCTTTCTCCTAAAGAAACTCACAACCAAACACTCTTACTCCCATAGACATATTATCCATATTTTCTTGGTTCCACACAAACTCCAACAATGCCCACAGAAACATCATCCATGCCCTGCCACTCCTCTAATAACTTCATCCATGCCCTCTTACTCCCACAAAAAACATTTACTTGCTCTTTGGCTATCCCAGGAACAACATCTATACCCCACTTACTCAGACAAAAATACCATCAATACCCTCTCACAGAAACTCTATCCATACTCTCTCACTCCCACCATAAGTCCACGGATACACCATTCATACACTCTTACCCCCACACAAACTCCAACCAAGCGCTCCTCCTCCAAAAGAAACTGCAACCATGCTCTCCTACTCGCACAAAAACACCAGCCATGCCCCTAGATGCCATAGAAACTTTAACCATGCCCACCATGCTTAACCATGCCCACTCCCACTCTGGGCAACTCTGGAAAGGCCCTTCCACTCTCACAGAATTTCATGATATCTCCATTATTGCTAGTAAAGTCCTGTTTCCCTTTTACACACACAAAAAAGGCAAGGGACAAAATACAGTTCTAATTCAAGATATAGAATCCTTTCCTGTGTGACCTGTTTGGGCAAGAAAAAGAAAAGTGGCTATTACTGAGAGATCAGTGAGGCCATACAGACATTGTGGGGATTAAGAGAGATGACCGTGTGAGGGAATTGGCCTGGACAGGGACACGGGGGGCCATGATTGGGCAATTAGATCTGTCAGTTTGTGGGGTCAGGGAAAGGTAATGAAATAAGGGATGATGCTCGCCTATTCTTCATCTCTTGCTCCCTTGCACACATTCTAGGTGTCATTACACGGCCTGGTGGGCAGATGGGCCTAGTCATTTTCTGCTCCATGATGCTGGAAACACTGCTGAACAGTTGAGCAAATTATGAGGTGGCTAAAAAAAAAAATCGCGATTGTATTTGACAAACCAACGCAATGATGTGTGACCCAAATTTTACACAGTCGAGCCACCACTGTATTTGCCTACATGACGCACAATACTGAAGTGCATGGAAAGGCTTGAAATCTTTTCAAGTGCATAGAAAAACGCGTGCTCGCTGCATGATTGAACTCATTTCTTCAGCCGCGATAAGCGCCGGCGTTGGTAATTGTTCCACGTTTATTCACACTCGTGTGGAAAAATTCTTCCGCAGTGAGCAAAAGTGCAATTAAACACATTCTTACTTTTTAAATTGCCAAATCCTGCCCGTTTTATGCCTCTGTAATTGCTTCGGATCCCGACAAAAGACGGCTTTTAAATTCTACTGCTATTATAGGGATATATATATATATATATATATATATATATATATATATATATATATATATATAAAATGTTATTTAGGCTCACCAAATGTTCTTGCAAAGAACTTTGTTTTAACCCACTCTTTCCCATCGGGTAAACATCAGGATTGGCGAATCTGTTTGCTATTCCAATCCGCCGTTTGCTATTTCAATCTAGTAAATCCAGTCAGCAGAGATCATTTATCGGTGCACGGCAGGACTAACAGGAGCATGCCTTGCAGCGTTTGCTTTACGGATGAGAGGCGGGCTAGAGAAACGCTTTTGCGTCAGCTCCTGGGCCTTGCGGAATTGGATTCAGCAGGATAACCCCGACCAGGTATCTTTGCGTGTCTCGGCTCTGTTTGCACGACTGATGAGGCAATTAGTGGAAAGATCGAGATTGATATTTATAATGGGATTCCGCAGCCAACTTGATATTTTCTTTGGAGGGCACGCAGCACAATACAATCCCTATGCGACATTTATCTCGGAGTCTTATCACGGAAAAAAAAAGTCTGTAAGTAAGCAAAGACCGACACTGCATTAGCATTCAGTAGGGTAATACAACAAGCCACAGGCTATCGCTAAACTTTTCGGAAGGCAGGACCAATATAGTGAACTGCTATGGACATCCATATACTTTTTCATGTTGTGTTACTTTGCAAGCGCATTACTTATAGAATGTTCACCCCAATCCTGATTCTGATTGGGCAGAAGCTTCATTAACAATTGAATATTAATTTAACGTATCATTTATGCACATATTATTCAAATATATTACTGTATCTCTATTAACATAATACATAATATAGTACATATAGTAATAAACAATATATTATTGAGCAGTAACTATAGTAAGTAGAACACGCTCAATAATCAAAGTGCGATGCATCAAATCGTGTGAATTTTCTGACAATTATTGTTGAATTGTTAAGCCAATAACTGCACACTTCAGACTATATCACACTACACAGACTATATTTTTTAAATAAAGGATGACATTCAAAGCTTTTTTTTTCCTTTTTTTTCCACTTTCCTGTCCTTTTTTCTTTGGAGGAGGAGGAGAAAAGCAGACTCAATAAAAATAAAACCCAATAACTTTAAAACAAGAACTAGTGTCTTTATTTCTAGCTTAACTTTGGGCTGAAACAGATGTGTGATTAAATTGTGTGCCACAACTGTTTTCTTTGCTGTGTATTGACAGCCTGAATTCCATATGTGCTGTATTTAGAATGCTTTCCCTTTATCAGGTTACCTCAGTGCATGTAAACAAGGTGATCAGATTATGGCTCAAATCTCATTTTTGCAAACCCACTGGGTAGTAACAGTAGTGACTGTGTTCGTATGTGTGTGTGTGTGTGTGTGTGTGTGTGTGTGTGTGTGTGTGAAAGCAGGGAGGCGGAGAAGAAGGCCACCAGGAGTTCAGGAGGCAGTCGCCTGCCGCTGTCTAATTAGTGTGGAGACAGCGGGGTCAGCCACAGGGCACTGCCCAGCTGGGAGCTGTATGCAGCCCTGCTACCTTCCCCCCACCACACACGCGCGCACACACACACACACACATAAAGCAAGAGTGCAATTTACATGAGGCTCACTTCCTTAACACCTCACTACCAGTTCCAGCTTTGGCGCCTTTAGTAGCTGTCACTGCGCCTGAGGCAATGACCAGAGAACCGACGACAACTTTGTGATCTGGTAGCATCTGACATGCACAAATGCTCCATCCTGGAACCGCAAACATTTTATCCAGATGTGCTCAGGCATAGATTTTTTTTAACCTTACATCCAGTTACCTAAAAGAACCATGAAGTTTAGATAAAGTGTGTCCAAAAAATGGGTATTCTAAAGCTATTATAATTGCTTTTCATTCAAGTGAATGAAATATGCACCCCCCACCCAAACCAGATACTTTTGTTGGAATGAGTAATTAATTATGCAGATCACTATTTGAGACAGTAATCACATTTCATTGTGCAATAACGAGCCTTTTTTTAATGAGAGTTTTATATTGCATTTACAGTTGCATTTAGATTTATGACGATGAATTGAAAATATCACAATTGTTTCTCCTGGAATAACGAATGGGTCGAATTCGTGGGGGTCTGCGTCTCTTGATGTGTACTGAAAAGGCGACAGTTTGACCAATAAATACGTTAATAAACAACAGGATGACAAAGTAAGAGAGTCCTGATGTGTTCAATTCGCTGTGGAAAAAAGCCACAAAGTGAACCGCAGAAGTGCTGGGAGCTAGCGAGCGTGTCAGGCTGCACCTGGAGCCACGGGTGGTGTGTCGTGGTCTTTTTGGCTTTCTGAAGGTGCATTTATAGCGCAAGCTTCTCGGAGTTCCTTAAGAATGGGCCCAATGTGGAGTTGGCGAGTGCAGGTGCCGTTCCTAAAGCCTTCACACCTTGACAATGAGCGACGTGCTGAGAGCTTCCTTTGTCGCCCAGTTGTAAAGAACAAAGTCTTTCTGGGCGTGGAAAGACGACGACAAGGGCCAGTTCTCGGAGAGGTTTTCATCTGCCGTTGCAGGAGTTCGGAGAATTGCCTCCTGGGTCAAAATACCCCACATTGCTGCAGGGCATTTTGTGAAAACTCGGCTAGTTGATGGTTAGGTTGAGTAAAAAAAAAGGGGGGGGATTCGTCATTGTGGTCACAGGCCTCCGGTTGTAAAGAAGCCATTCTGAGTCTAAGAACATTCCGGATGCCCAGACTCATTTGTACTTGTTTGTCTATCTAACAGAGGGATGGAATCTAAAATCTAAAAATGATTTAATAAAATAAAAGTGGTTAAAAATGGAGAAAAGTGTAAACAAAGAAAACAGAGATTTCCTAAACATGTCGACTTCTATTAAGAAAAAAAAAATCTCTTTCATTTAGTGTATGACCTTCACTTATACAACTTATAAGTCACTTATACGAATCTTGCAATAGGAACCTGAGCTATATGAAATACTGGCTGCAAACATGCTCCTTGTCCAGAAATACCTTATAAAGTAGACTCCTTTCAAAACCGCTCACTGAAAATAAACTTTTTTTTTAGATGACTATAGGATGAGAGATGGATGAAATCTGTAACTTTAGATGATGCAATACTATATATATTGTTTGGGCACCAATATATTAACTTGCTGACAGTCTTGCCCCGTTTTCTCAATCCGAGTACAGGCGCCTGGGAGACATGAAGCGCTTTGGAGTTTTTAAATTGGCACAGTGGATGTGAGCACGTTTAATGAAGTGAAGCAGCTGCTGCGTTTCGTCTATACTCTTAGCTCTCCGTAAGATCTTATCGAATGCTGGTTTACTTACAGGCTTGACGGGACAAGAAGACTAGCAGTGGCGCGAGTACAAATACAACCAAATTATAAAGTGCACAAAGCTCTGGAACCTATAATAACACCATTATTCACTTAATATACTGAATATTTACACTGTGCATTCTTAAATGTCTGTAATTGTGCCGCGCATGGCTATAAATGTTGGTCTGAACTGCAGAATTTGTTCTGATATAATACAATATTTGCAATGTTTTCTCGACCTGAAAAAAAATCCAATACTATTTTTATTCCCATTTGAGTTTGAAGTCCAAAAATGAACCCCGCCCCTCCTTTGGCTACTTTTCATGTATATGAAGCTTTTTTATACATTTGCACAACTGACATCATTGTGTATTCCTATATATCTAACTCTATCACTAATGCCAGGAATCAAACCCAAAGAGGCTTGCAAATGAAGGAAAATAATCAATGAATTTTTGTGTTTTGTATGTTTTGATGTAGCCTGATGCAACACAGTTTCTGTTACTACACAAATTTATCATTTTCCAGTTAGAACAAAGGGAAGGGTTTTATTCCTCTTGCACCACTGCAACCAATCTTTGTGGGCCAAGTATCATGGGCTTCATGTACAAGGAATCTGTCATAGTGTGCTGAAGCAATAATCATGTCAACAAAAAATAACTAAATAAATAAGGAATAATTAAAAATAAAGACATATAGAATTTGTCCAGAGTTTGAAAAGTGACGTAGTACAAATAATATTTTCCCAATAAATCCAAGGAGCAGGGTTGTGATATAAACTTTTGTTGATTGTGTCAGTGCATAAAAAATGAGGTTCCAATTAATGCAGTGTTTTTTTAAGATTTAAAAAAAAAAAAGTTAAGTTTTTTTAATATTTTAAGATTAAATATCAAACATATTTCTCACTTGTGGCTAGTATGCTGCACTTATTATCCATTTTTGGTTATGTTTATTGTCATGGAACATCTGCCAGACACATTAGTTCCTGTTATAACTTATTCATTCAGCAGCCAAGAGTTGTTGTTGTTGTTTTTTTCCTCTCGGAAACAAAAACCCTAAAACTCGCTCAATGATATCCTCTATAAACTTCCAAATAAACACTTCCTCATGGAAATAAAACCTTGGACAAGTCAAACAACAGAACAAGTGGATGAAGATGAATCACAGACTGTAATATGGCATTCTGGAAAATTCTGCCACTATTACAACATATCGAGTTTATCAAAGGATCTCTCCTGCCTTGTTTCCTGCCCCTTTCACAACCTTGCAATTTCCCAATCACACACTCAGGTTGTGCAACAGCAGGTTAAGTAAAGTTGAACAAGGTGTCTTTAAGTGCTGGTATAATAACAATGCTGTTAATGGTAGGATAGTGGAGGGGTTATACGTATAGTAACACCATCAAACTAGGCAGAGTAGCTTCAGAATCATGTAAAGGAACGGTTTAAAGTAATGATTCAATGTGCGTATGACTTTCATATCAGAAAGCTTTGATCATATAATCAGCCATAAATTCGACGAAAAAAAAAATATTGATATTTTCAATCATGCCACGATGCCATAAACGAGTGATTGATTTAAAAAGAAAAGATTCCAAAAATTTTGTAGAACTTGTTGACTTTTATATGGATGTTTTAAAGGATGCAGGATGGATCATGATATATAGTTCGTGAGTTTTGGTAATTAAATAAACAAATAAAGCATAATCAGTGTATAACCATCAATGTATCGTTACTGGAATATATAGCAACATCTACATCATATATCATATCGTATCAGTCTATTCTTAGGACTTTTTTTTTAATAATAGGATTTGAACATTGTAATATCACCATCATGATACAATTTCAATGTTTGTGCTTTTACTACCACTGTTTCAGTGCAATTTCACATGTTTGGTCCTGAATGTCCCGCTGTGTGTGTGTGTGTGTGTGTGTGTGTGTGTGTGTGTGTGTGTGTGTGTATCAAATGCCAATGCCGAAGAGAATCACATCATTTTTACGCCTTTAAAGATGAAATTGAAAGACGTCATGATACGTGCATCCATAAAATGACATACTATTAATATACGACTAATATATTATAACAGGAATAACACTCATTGTTTTGTGTGATCATCGATACTGTATTCTGTACGATTCCTTCATAAGGATTTTATCGATGCATATCGAGAGTATCGTGAAAATTCATTTGCAGCATCGTGCACAAGATATATCGTCCGGACCAGTTCATGTGTGCGTAAATGTGCCTCTTTATGATTTCTTTTTAGATGTGTGTGTGTGTGTGTGTGTGTGTGTGTGTGTGTGTGTGTGTGTGTGTGTGTGTGTGTGTGTGTGTTTGTGTGTGTGTACGTGTGAATGTGTGTGTGTACGCGCTAACCTTCTTTGCCCCGCACTTGGCGAACTCTCGGGCCAGGTGCCGACCGATGCCGCGTCCTCCTCCGGTAATGAGCACCACATCCCCGGACAGATCTCTGCGTTTGCCGGGGATGAAGAAGCGCACGAACGCTTTCAGGGCGCACCACAGAATCTGCACCGGGAAAAGCAACACGGAGCACAGCGTCCTCAGGTCCATGTCGGTTCCCCTCGTGTCCCTCTTCCTCTCCGGGTCACTTCAGTTCAGCGGTGCCCCGCGTGCGTTGCGGTGCTGTCCGGTGTATTGCGCGCGCGTGCTGTGTGTAAGTGTGCGCGCGTAAGCGTTAACGGTCAAACTCTCCTGAAGTACCTTTTGCACTCTTTCAGACCCTCAAACATATAAATAGTACAACAAAAAAAATGCATTCTATTTCTCTGTTTAATCGTTTAGTGCTGCCTTTTCGCTTCTCTTATTTATGCATCGGCGAGTCGTGCGTTTGCACGAGCGTTGCCAAAACTCCTGAGTGGACAGGCGAACGAACTTTCTTCTAGCGCGAGCGAGAGACACCCCCCCCCCCCCCCTTCCCAAAAAAAAACGCGCGGCCACGAAGGGTGGGTGGGTGTGGGGGGACACTTTTTATAACGCGCCCCTCCGTTAACCCTGATTGACAGCTCGCGGGCACGAGGGAGAAGCTTGTCCCCAGTCGCCCTCGTGCGAGGAAAAAGAAATAAAGCCCGGATCGAGCTGATATACAGAAGGCGACCTGCGCGTACACCACCGCGCAAGGTGCTCGTGCGTTCAGTACCGGGGCAACGTTGTCGCGCACGAGCTTGTTTTCGCGTTCCCGTACCGCGTTCCCGTACCACCCCCCCCCCCCCCCCTACCCCCCTCTTCTCGCCAGTGTAAGCCCCAACGATCCGTCACCTCACGTTAGCCTTGTCGCCTTTGCGTTTCCAAGACGCTGATCACGCGTCCATCCCACCCCGCCCCCCCCCCCCCGCCCCCCCCCCCCCCCCAAAAAAAAAAAAAAAAACGGTTCTGGGTGACGCAGCAAAGCGCAGCAAAATGCAGTATGACGCAACAAAATGGCCGAGCACATTAGTTGTTGATTGTTCCGTCACCTATGATTGAAGAGCAGCAGACGTCAGGACAGGGGAAAAGATTCCTAACGACCGGTTGGACCAGAAGTTTTTGGTTGAGAAAAAAAAAGAAAATGAATTTAAGTGTAGTGAGAAATAACTGGTGAAAGAACTTTTACTATTGGGTGGACCTAATGACTTTATTGGGGTGACAGTGTAGATATAAACAAAAGACACACTGGTGTTACCTATTATAGCTAGCTTAGTCCCAAATCATCAATAAATTCATTCATTCATTCATTCTACCACTATATCCGATCTTAGTGTGCCTATCTCAGGCGTCTATGGACATTAAGGCAGGATACACCCTGGATGGAATGCCAACCCATTGCAGGGCACACACACACACATTCACACACTAGGGATTTTTCCAAGGTGCCAATCAATCTACTGTACATGTTTTTGGACTGGGGGGAACCGGAGAAAAAAACCCTGAGGCACGGCGAGAACATGCAAACTCCACACACACATGGTTGAGATGGGAATGGAACCCGGACCCTGGCGGTGTGAGGCGAACGGGCTAACCACTAAGCCACCGTGCCCCTTCATCAATAAATACAAAATCTAATTAATGAATATTTCTAGATGAGTAATAAATTTGATAGTAAATAGTATTAATTATATATGTACAATATTTACTGTCTGCCGGTTACTGAAGCATGGTGTCGGAATCCTGCATGTTTGGTGCAGCAAATTCATGCAGATATTAATCCTTCATGCCATACCCTTAAGGATATATCTGACTGGCAATAAACTTATTCTGCAGTATCTCAAAATTAGAGGGTGGAAAATAGTCATATTATTGGTCGACCGATAGTGGAGTTTACTCCACTATTCCGATAAGTTGGAGAGCTTGCTGATAGCCGATTAATCAACAGATAAATGACTAGGTATGGAGATTTTCCAATAGTTCCTGCAATCAACCATCGGTGCTCAGCTGTATAACTGCAGTTGCTCTAGATAAAGGCTTATGCCAAATGACATAAATGTGCAATTTCAATGTACAATGTCACACACACACACACACACACACACACACGTTTATTTCTAATTGAAAAGGCCATAACATTCAGTAATGCACTTGAATGTTAATATAATATAAAATAATAAAATACAAATTGAGATTTTTTCTTAAATGCCCTGATTTTTACTCCCTTAAGCTAGTAGGTTATACGTTAGTTTCATGTGGACTCACACACACAGGAATAATCCTATATGAAAGTATTGAATGACTGTAATGACATGGCTCTGAGTGCATGGATCACACTGACTGACTGGATGTCACCATGACGGGCATGTCATTCAGTTTTCCTGGATATGTTGCGTATGTCACTATTAGATACTTTTCGGCAAAATCCTCAGCCAGCATTAAGATAAACCCCCACCGAAATCTCCAGGCCTGGGCGAAAAGCACGATTTCCTCTGGCTGCTGAAGCCCCAGAACACGGGGACCTTTGTAAATACCTCTTAAACCTCCCAGACTGTAAATCCAGGAGCCAGCGCAGAGATTCCAGTCTGTGATTTTTGGCCCTAGCTCTCGGCTTTTACTGGGGAAAGCTGAATGGAGGACTGCTCGAACTGGAACAGCCGCACAATGGGCGCTTTGTACCGGCGTGAGCTTCTTAGTAATGGCCCACAGCTTTCTGCAAAGGCGAAATGGTTGTCTAGTTGTGGAAAATGTGTCACGGTAAAATGTTCCTCGTTGCAGATCTGCCTCCAGACCGCAGTAATGAAGCAGGCAAACTTAATACCAAACAATAATTACTAAGCTCAAATAATGGAATGTTTCCCCCCCCTTTCTATAAGTTTAACGTCTCAAATACATAAAGCGTTTAATAGTCATGGTTGCCAGATCTTATCTGACAAAACCTGTAATGGTTCATGAAATAAACCTAAATAAATGTGTAATTTTGTGAAAATACATGCGAATATGTGTGTTGTAAAGAAAATATATAAAAATACATTAAACTAAAATAATAACAGAAAATAAAATGTCATATGCATCTGTTAAAAAAATATAATATAAATATAAAAATAAATATTATATATATATATATATAATAAAATAGAAAAGAAAAAAGCCATTTTGTTCTAGACTTTTCCAACTTTTCTTCAAAATAAAATGTTGTTTTGTATATAAAAGTGACAACATACAAAGCATTTAAACAATATTTAAAAATCCAATTATAGTTCTTTATACTATAGACATTGGAACCAGTAATAATAATCTTATTCAGCCCAAAAAAAAAAGCACTGGTTGAAAAACAGAAGACTTGGCAACTCCCTGCTTGTGCGTAATGTGTTGAGGTTGTCTTTCATCAGTTAGCGTGTCACTGCCATCTACAGATGAACAGTGGATAGTTCAGCATGTTCAACGTGTTCCATCAAGCACAATTTGGTCTTTGTTCACTTATTCTAAACAGAAAAAAGCAGCACAGATGTAAAAGCTTATAGCACCTGTTTTAAATCGAATTAAGTTATCTATCATGTATGTTCATATAAAGTTTACATAAATCACAGGAGGCACATATGCATATGTACAAATATATGTACATGCATACAACATAAATATGGATCCAAATATGGAGTACGGGAACCTGAAGCTCCAATATCTGGTCGTAAAGACTCATAGAAACCACAGTTGACGACAGAACAAATGCCTGTCTCTAGGCTATGTCTGATTCCTGTTTTTGTTTGATTCTAATAGTAATGTTTGTGATTTTCTGCTGTCATAGGTCATTCACCTCTAGATTTGATGTGTTGTGCATTCTGAGATGCTTTTCTCTTCAGCATGGTTGTAAAGCGTGATTTTTTAGTGACCTCAATCATCTCCAACCTCCAATCATCTCCTAGCCACTTTCCTTTAACCTCTGTAGTGAATAAGCTATTTTTGTTTTTTGTTCTTTTTTTTTGGCAACGTGTGCGTTCATGAAAATACCATGAAGTTTAGAACTAAGCCATTGGACAAAGATAATGAGAACTATTTTTATCTCCATTGTACATTAAGTGAACATTATGTACTGTAATCAGTTTTCTCTCATAAAGTGGCACAGGAAGAATATTTGAGTGTTGTGGGTCAGTTTCTGTTGATCCTAATATTCCTGCTATCATCTGCCCTCAGTCTGTGGTGTAACCAGGCGGTAGTTAAGGGGGCATTTATTTCTGTACTGTATATATTGATACATGTTTGTAGTAAATTGTGCAGATGCAAGATGCAGTTCAAATGTTGTCATAGTGTTAACACATCAGGCCAATGGTCCCAGATGTATATTAGTTATAAAATGCACCAGATGTGCTATTTGTGTTTTTTTTCTAACTAATATGACTTCATAAACATTCATTTTAAAGCTTAATTTTAAGGCCCTTAACTTGCTCAGTGCATGATTGAGCAAAATGAAAGTTGAACTGGATAAGGGCATCTGCCCAATACTACATACAGAATCAGCCAAAAAAAAATGTAGTTAAGAAAAGAGCAAAATGGAAAAATGTATGTAGCCAATGGCCACCACTTTGAACGAACCGCTTGTAATTATAGAGGCCAAAGGTAACTTGCATTAAGCTCATAATCCTCAATATATTAAAATATTTATACAAGTTACTTTTCCTGAAGTATGTATACATTTTTCGTATATATATATATATAATGTATAAAGTTATATATATATATATATATATATATATATATATATATATATATATAACTTTATAGTATATCTTTACTTAGACATACAAAAACTCACCCGAATATTTATTTTGCTGATTTTTTTGTCGCCTCATAACGTCAAAACAAAGTTTTTGATGATACAGATAAGAGCAATACATCATTCGAGCCTACAATAGGTTGTATACACTCATAACAACAAAACCCATACAAAATAAATATATGTATAAAAAGGGTAAAATGTTTACTTTTAAGTAGAAAACAAATATTCTCTGATTATGTCATCATTTTAAGGTTTGCTTGTCTGGTATTACCTCATTAAATGCCAGTGTGGAAACTTAGCAAAAGTTCCATTTGAAGTCCTGATGATATTATGTAATTTAAAACACCATAGTTACTATTAAAATTGAAAATGACAGTAATCTATGTTTTACCAGCCCAGGTCATTTGGATTTAGCTGTGGTGTGATTGCACAAGACTTGAGATAACATTGACAGAGTGCTACTATGCAGAAAGACGTATTTGAACAGCCGAACGTCTGAGACTTGACGCAGCCATGGACATCGGAATTGCAATTCTGATTATTGGTTTTGCCGCACTAGCTGCAGCATTTTGTCTTCTGGTAAAGAGGTTGGTGTTTTCTGAACAAATGGACTCCGAAATGCCACCTGGACTTGGTCATGGAGTAAAAATTCACCTTTTGCACTTCTCGATGGTGGGGATTGCAGTCGTGGTGAGTGTGTGTAAGACTTGTTAAGTGTTATTATAATTATATGGTATCATATATAAAGCTTGTTTTCATCCTCATATATTAAATGTACTGTATATAATGTATATAATAAACATGTCAGTATAGATCAGCTGTACGGTAATCTCTCTCATGGTTGTACAAATGTAACATGATGCTTATCTTTAATGGCCTTAAATTGTATTTGTGCTCCAGGTCAAGTTATAGTATAACTTAGTGTCTGATACAAAGTCTATCCAAGCTTTGCATAGCAACCAAAGAAACCCTTTAAATATTGTTAATTTTATTTCGTCAAACATCCATTTTGGAAGTCGCCATCTGCATGCTGTTGAATAATAAATTTGACCGCGTCTTCTGATGAAAGATAATCACAAAGACAGTGAAGAGAGTCGATCTGATTTATGTGTAAACACACTGAAATATTTCAAGGTCACAACCACATCCACTCATTATTCTTCGATATGTTTCAGATTTATCGGCTAAAATCCACAGGCAAAATTACTTTTTTTTTGTTACATTTCTGATTCTCTCCGGTTCATCTTTTGAATTTTTAAAAGCATCGTATTTGCTGTATAAATTAAATCAGCAGCCAAATCTCCAGTCTAGCTCAGTAAGGTCATTTAGAAACGTTTCCAATAGCCGTCTCACTCTAAATGCAAATGTAAGTGTATGTTACTATGGTTACAATTGTTAATAAGGCAGCAGAATTTTAATTAAATTGACCAGAACTACTTGTGTGCTCAACATATAAAAGCCAATCTTCCAGCCAATCACAATCGAGTATTCAGGCAAACCTTCTTATGACTACATATTGTATATTGTATAAATGGAAAACTTTCTTTTAATTAATCTTGTCTCAGGGTCGCATCCTCGAGCGCCTGGGTTTATGCCAGCAGCTGCATTTCACCCGATGGTGTGTGGATCGCATAGCTGGCCGTAAAAGCCCTCCTCCTGCTGGTCTCCGCATTAAAGACTCTACCTTTGCTGGAGTACCAGTGAGGATCTACGAGCCCACAGTCCTGTCACAGCACAGAAGGCGAGGACTTGTGTATTTCCACGGAGGAGGATGGGTTTTTGGTAGCATCGGTGAGATGAACAGCTTGCATGTTGGCTTGTGTGTTTGTTGCTTTCAATCCGACTGATTGATCACTACCTTTGTATCATGTTGTTTAGACTTCTACGACAGAGTGTGCCAGCATATTGCAAAAGAAACAGAGACTGTAGTCGTGTCTGTTGGGTAAGAAGTGTAAAATGTCTCTACTACAAAGAAAAAATCATTTTGAAAAATGTTCAGAAGGGAGTTGTTAGTATTTGTTATACAGAATTGCATTCCATCGATGAATTTATATTATATATATATATATATATATATATATATATATATATATATATATACACACTTTATACACACTTTTAATACTTTTATAAAGAAAAAATGAGACAAAAAATTGGAATATAACAATTATTTTATACCTGAAAGCATTATGGCTTATGACATTATTCCTTTGTTTTAACAGTATAATTAAACATCATGCTGTTTACCCTGACAGTTACAGACTAGCTCCAGAACACCGGTATCCTGCAGGCTTGGATGACTGCGAACTTGCTACGCATCATTTCCTGTCCGTGGC
>JACRUU010000013.1:13302478-13334978 GCA_030449085.1 Kryptopterus vitreolus
AGAAAGACGTATTTGAACAGTTCAGTGTCTGAGACTTGACGCAGCCATGGACATCGGAACTGCAATTCTTATTATTGGTTTTGCCGCACTAGCTGCAGCATTTTGCCTTTTGGTAATAGGGTTGGTATTTTCTGAGCTAATGAACTCTGAAATTCCCCCTGGTCTTAGTCATCGAGGAACAATTCACCTTTTCCACTGCTCGGTGGTGGGGATTGCAGTCGTGGTGAGTGTGTGTTAGTCTTGTTAAGTGTTATTATATAGTGTTACATATCAATAATGCTTATTTTTAGCATCATATATTAAAAATATGATTCTTTATTTGCTGCATTGTAGTTGTACAGTAATCTGTCCCTGAGCTGTACAAATGTATCATTTGGCTTATCTTTAATTATCTTAAATGGTATTTGTGCTTCAGGTCAAGTTATATTATAACTTAGTGTTTGATACAAAGTCCAGGTAAACATGCTCTGCATACCTTGGTTGCCTAGTTGCTTCACAAGAAATAAAGGAAATGATTAATTGCTAATTAAAATTCCTACTACTGTACAATGTGCTAAAAAGGCCAATATTTAAGTGTGATGGTCAGGTGTGTACATACTGTACTTTGGGGCATGTAGTCTGTAATTGAGCTGACTTGTGACCCCTTAAATCTGCAAAACTGAATGAGTGCATGAACAGATCAACTTGGATTAGTTATTAAAGGCAGTCAGGCGGACCGATCAACCACCTG
This sequence comes from Kryptopterus vitreolus, assembly GCA_030449085.1. Classification (NCBI taxonomy): domain Eukaryota; kingdom Metazoa; phylum Chordata; class Actinopteri; order Siluriformes; family Siluridae; genus Kryptopterus; species Kryptopterus vitreolus. Next base: position 13,303,209 of record JACRUU010000013.1, read on the forward strand.
CCCAAAGTGCAAACAGTAACATTGGGCAAACTGATATATATATATATATAGACTCGTATATGTAATTATTACATATACGTATATGTATACGTATATATACGTATGGAATATGTAATTATAATAATTACTGCATATTAAACTTTAGCAAAAAAACAGGTAAATAATTTAGATATGTAAGGGCAAAGGTGGTGGCACTATCTTGCTCACTGGTGCCCCCAGCTGGTTGCGTCCTTAGCAACCTCCTAGTTTGCCTATGCCTGGGATCCGTGCTTAAAACAAATACATATTAAAGTGCTGGGTGTCTAATGCATAATATAAATTACATGCATAATATCATTCATTATGCATAATATAATGTGAAGAAATTTGAGGTATAAATTTACAATATGAGAAATGAACCTCGTAAATATGACAGTACAAAAATTATACACCGTGTATCTTCTGGAATAATCTAGGATATGAATTTACAGTTATATCGTTATACAGAGATGATGTACAGGTTGGAGGTTAACTGCATGATAACTGGCAATAAAATCAGTAAAATATTAGTGAGCCATCAGACTGATAATGGTAGTGTAGGGTTCAGTAGTTTGATGGCTTTGGATTGTGATGGTCGATAGATTCTTTCTAATTCCATTTATATGGAATGCATTTTTAAAAATCGTAGGAAAGAGAGAAAGAGAACTTACATTAATGAAGCTTTTTTTTTAAAAGCAGCACGTAAATACATGCAAAATCTACAGTCATTAGCAAACGTTTCCAATAGCCGTCTCACTCTAAATGCACATGTAAATGTATGTTACTGTGGTTACAGTTGTTAATAAGGCAGCTGAATCATAATTAAAATGACCAGAACTACCGCTGTTGATCTAAATCAAATCACATTCGTGTATTTGGGCAGACCTTCTTATGACTATATACTGTATATGGTATAAATCTTTGCTTTAATTAATCTTGTCTCAGGGTCGCATCCTCGAGCGCCTGGGTTTATGCCAGCAGCTGCATTTCACCCGATGGTGTGTGGATCGCATAGCTGGCCGTAAAAGCCCTCCTCCTGCTGGTCTCCGCATTAAAGACTCTACCTTTGCTGGAGTACCAGTGAGGATCTACGAGCCCACAGTCCTGTCACAGCACAAAAGGCGAGGACTTGTGTATTTCCACGGAGGAGGATGGGTCCTTGGTAGCATTGGTGAGATGAACAGCTTGCATGTTGGCTTGTGTGTTTGTTGCTTTCAATCCGACTGATTGATCACTACCTTTGTATCATGTTGTTTAGACTTGTACGACAGAGTGTGCCGGCACATTGCAAAAGAAACAGAGACTGTAGTCGTGTCTGTTGGGTAAGAAGAAGAATTTTTTTCTTTTTTTCCATTTGTTACACAGAATTGTATTACATTGCTGTTAGTAATGAAATAAAACATGAATTATTTAAAAAGAAAATGAAATAATACATTTTTAGAATTATCTTAAAAAATCTTATTCAGCATAATTGTCCTGTCAATGTTTTAGAATTTGATACATGTACTATTATGTAAATGTTTATTTCCTGATATAATTAATTCTATATAAATGCACATATACAATGTATAGAAGACTTAATATCCAACAATTCTGCCAAAGTGTATTACAATTTAATTTATTTATTTAAAACATTTTAAATTATTTTAATATGATATTTCCATACGTCATATATATTACATTTTAATATAATTACATTATAAACTAATAAATTTGTTCCGATACAGAAAGAGCAAAACATATTTTTATATATTTAAGTGTTGTGACTAATACTCAATAATCATTTTTATGATATTTGCACTTTGAAATTATATTTACAATTATTTATTCATTTGTTTCCATGTTGTTATAATTAAACATCATGCTGTTTACCCTGACAGTTACAGACTAGCTCCAGAACACCGGTATCCTGCAGGCTTGGATGACTGCGAACTTGCTACGCATCATTTCCTGTCCGTGGCGGATGAGTTCAACGTGGACCCGCACCGAGTGGCACTGGGAGGAGACAGTGCAGGTGGTAATCTGGCAGCTGCTCTCAGCCAGAGGCTGGCCGTGAGCCCGGATAGGCGTCTGCCATCACCCTGTGGCCTCGTCCTCATCTACCCGGCTCTGCAGATGGCCGACTTTAACCTGCCCTCTTATCAGCAGAACCAAGCTGTTCCTTTATTGTTCCGTGCCCGTATGGTCTTCTACTACCTCCAGTACTTAAATGGTGATGCATCCGTGTGCCAGGATCTGATCGAGGGCAGACATGTTCCCGCCGAGCTTAAACTGCACTACAGCAAGTGGCTCAACCCATCAAACCTCCCACCTGAATTCCAAGGAAGCACCCAGAATCAGGTGGCGACATCCCATGATGGTGAAGTGTATCACATAGTTAAAGGAGGTCTCGAGCCAGGAATGTCACCTTTGCTGGCTGAGGACGACGTGCTCCGTCGCACGCCGCCCACTTTTATCCTGACCTGTCAGTACGACGTACTGAGGGATGATGGAATACTGTACAGGAAGAGACTACAAGATCTGGGGGTTAAGGTCACATGGTGTAACATCCCTGATGGCTTCCATGGTGTCTTCAGCCTCTTCAACAAAGACAGGCTGAGCGTCCCTGCTGGAGTGAGGGCCATGGAACATGTTGTCAGCTACATCAAGACACTCTGAGGCCTTTTACCTGGTTTGAATTTCACATTTATTGCCACAAATGAATCACTTGTTGGTTGTCGTTCAAATATAATGAATGTCTCAATAATTGTGTTGTCAATAACTGCTTGGAAAAAACTTTTATTTTTGCTGTTTGAATTTTTTAAACCACTGTGGTCTAAAAGGCAGTATCTGCAATCTGAGTATTATACAAAACATATTTGGTATAAAGAACAAAACTACGTTATAAACCAATTCTCCCTGTCATCATTGAAAGTAATAAAAGTTCTGTCCATGTATAAAAGATGAGTTTCCTCTGTATTTGTTTTGATTACAGAACATATCTCTTTGGGAACTCCTGCTTGATGAATTATTTGGGAATCAAATACTGCTACTTTTGTCAGCTTCTATCGGCGTATCCACAGCAGATTATCCATCTTCCCATCACTCTAAAGTCAGTATTCCTAATTCCAAACAACTACCTGCATGTCTTCACTCTTCACATCCATAAACCCTTGCCTTCTTCTTTCCCTGCATCCTGGCTGCTCCATCTTTAGCATTATTCTCCCTATGTACCCCATGTCCATCCTCTGCACATACCCTAATCTAAATCTATCCTCTCTCACCTGTCTCCAAAATATCCTACATGTGCTGTCCCTCTAATAAACCTTTTTGTGATCCTGTGCATCCTCGTCACCCCAATGACAATCTCAACATCTTCAACTCTGCTACCTCCAGTTCCGCCTCCGCCATTGTCTTTTAGACATTTCCACTGTCTCTAAACTGTACGACATTGCAGCGCTCACCACAGTCATATAAACTTTCCCTTTCACGCTTGCAGATAGCCTTCAATCATAGCCCTTCTACCACTCTTCTACCCCCACTCCATCTTCCTGCACTCCAAATATTGATACTGTAGAGAAAAAAAAAATCCAACAAAATAAATAATAAAATACAAATATGGCTGCGGGCAGCAATGATGGGCCCAAGCTGCATGCCATCGTCGTCCAAAGTTTTTCCAAAGAGGGAACATGACTGTTTTTCTTAGCTGCTTTGGAGTATTTCTTGAATCATCCTTAATATTTGCAAGCCAGATTAAGCATTTCTCAAAACAATTAGAGCAAACAGCAAAACATGTATTTGTTGCAAAAGCCTATACTTTTCTCAAAATCCTTATTTAATCTCTCACAAGAAAAACATTTGTATCAATGAATATATCATCACTGTAACACTGTAATCCTTTTCATCAGGTCATGGACACAGCACATTGAATCTTTGAATCAGAATGACAAAAAAAAAAACCTGTACACGTAAACCGGGCTAATGATTGTAAATACACAAATCTGAATTTTAACAAGACAAAAGTATTAAATTGAGTTTGATGTATACTATATTGATTACAAGAGAATGGACAGGTTTCAGACTACTGTACTGTATTGTGTTTTTGTTTTCTGCCTGGTTCAGAAACTGTAATTTTGTGTAATTTTTTGGATGGCATACACATCCATCACTTACTAACAATCAATTTTTATCTGGATAATTTACCAATACATGACAGATTGAGGAAAAAAAGTTTAGAACTTTGAAGATGAGAAGCGTGACAATCTGGTTTAGCCGTTTTTGTGATCATTGACTTATGCAATAAACTGTAAGCCATATCGATAACTGCTACATCGGGTGGACATTTTTGGTACTGCAAGTGAAATGATTTAGTAAAGGAATTATCAATTTAAAATGTAGTTGTGAGCCGTGCAAGCATAACAGAATCATGAAAATGAGCAAACTTCCTCATGACTCATTGTTCTTTTTTTGGTAAGTTTCTTTTTAAGCATTAGGACTTTCCAAACTCATGTAGAGTAGAAGAGTTTGTTCTATTATGCCATTAATTTGATTGATCTGCAGAGCAGCAGCAGTAAACACATCACACATTTCTTTAAGCTGTCACATCAGGCATGTCTTGCAATTATTATTTTAATAATAATAATTTTATATTATTCCTTCAGGCTGGTAGATCCTCAATATCTTTAGATCATATAGGACTCTGTTTGATGTAAATGGCCTAAGAGGAAGATGGCAAATTCCCATAAGTATGTTTTTCAAACAAATCTAAATAACTGTCTTCCTGTTGAGTTTGTCTAATGACATAATAGGAAAGTCATTAAGCTCAATGAGATCTAAATGTCTACTGAGTTTCATGAGTTTAGGTGCAAATGAATATGAATTATACAGCAAGATTATGACAGTTCCAGGGGGTGCTGTGAATGACTTGTACCACACCCGGGCCCCACACATGCTGGCCTCACTGACATCCTAATGGCTGCAGATTCCAATCTGACTGCTGATCAAAAAGGAGTTTTTGAGTATGTTAAGAAAAAAGTTGAAAAAAAGAAATCAAATTAATAAACAAAAGAAGGAAAACAAGAGGGCCCTCCGCACTGTAGTGCTTGGGCCCAAAATATAGCTGTGCTATGGCAACGTCATTTTTTGGTTAATGTCGTGTTTTGCAGCCAAAATTTTCGACAACAGTTTATCTGGCAGCGATGTCACAGGGCTTGGGCCCGTCATCGCTGCTCACAGCTATATGTGTGAATGTACTGTATATGCACACATATAGCTCACACTTAACTTAAAGTAACACGCCACGGTGTGATTTGTTACCACAAAACATCGATAGATTTTTTTTTTTTTTATAAATCTGTTTTTATTATTTTTTGTTCGGTACATAACACATGTTGCAGAAAAATGCAAATGCTACATTAAAGGCCAAAAAGAAAAAAAAAACATTAACAACATATTCAGAATACTAAATAAGGAATAAGGGACGCGCATCAAGGTGCAAAATAATAAGACAAAGCTATTATGTCACATGGTCAAACAACGTCACATAAGATCAATAATCTTCACAAACAGGAATACACACAGCTCAGCATGTTCTGTTCTTATTGTGTAGTTTAAGAAACTTTCGCATGAAGCCGTCTTAGTCATTATGTTGACCCATTCTCTTAACTCTGGGGTTTTCTGAGTTTTCCAGTGTTTTTAAAATACCTCTAGCTGTTACAGAGACACCCACCATGATCACTGCAAAAAATGTGTAAAAAAATTGTGTATACAATTTTTTTAAAGAAAAAAACCAATGAAATTACTTGCTGCATAACTTTATGTTTTTATATTTCAGCATACTGTCAACTAATTCATTTTTTAACCAGTTGTCTAATTATCTAGTAGGTTCTTCTTCTGCTTTGGAGGTCTATTACAAGTAAAATTCCTCATGAGAAATATGAGCTTCTTTCCTAATGAGTGTTTACTGCTTCTATAGTAACAGATCTCACCCCCCCACCATGCTGTGAAAGGGTAACAATGGAGCTGATATCAATTCTCACCTTGGTTTGAATGTAAAATGTGTTTTTAGTGCATGAGGACAAATTAAAGGTGCATTATGCAGGAAAAAGACATAGCGTATGAAAAATGGAAGCAGCCGGGCTGGAGGATTGAGCAGGAATACTCCAACAAAGTGCTCATAGGAAACTGGGCTGAGGAAAGACTACAGGTATCACTTTACACCTGCTGCCTTGCGTTTTATTCACCGATACAGAAGTAATAAAATGTTAATTAGTAACCAGCAAGGGTCAATAATATGTATTCGCACTTTGTCATGGCTGGGGAACATAAAGTGGACTTTTGAGAATTGTCATATCATTATTCACATGTAGCTTAAACAGCTTAAACATATCCATTAATAGATATAATATGACAATAACACGCATTTTACTTTACAACCTCATTGTTAACTTGCATTGTGCCTTGTATATAAAAACAGGCTTATAATGAAATATAATAATACTTATCTGCACTCCTAATTGTAATAATATGTTTAAAAAGAAAGACATTTATCTCTAGAGCCTTACATATTCAAGTGTCAGATGGACAAAACTGTGTCACTTTTCATATATTTGCTTCAACAGGCTAGTATTTCAGAACATGAAGTACATAACTTTGTCTTTGTCCATGACCTTGGATGTATGTTGAAACAAGGTTGTAATCACTGTAAATGAACTGTTGCTGTGAATAATGAAGTACTTTCCACTTACTTAATGCTTGTGATTCTCAAATCTTGAATTATTCAAGGACCATATATTTTTATGACCATTTTCATATTTGAGTTCATTTTTTGGAAATGAACGATGGCAGAAGTTGTAATAACTTTCTGCATATAATATGATAACTATTTCTGCATATCTTCTTTAATGCTCCATTAGTCTTTGTCCAGGTTTGATTTGTAGCCTGTTCTGTGGTATATATATATATATATATATATATATATATATATATATATATATATATATATATATATATATATATACACATACATACATAGCAGGAATTTAACACACTTGGCACTCCATCCCCTAGAATTACAGCTCTAAGCATGGTAACATACAGTTTCAGTTAAATACACAATAAGACAACTCTTATAACAAGTTCCTAATGAACTGCAAACATCAATGATATTTATATCTCTTCACTGCTGGCAAGTAACCATGAGGTAATTAGAATTTTATATATATATATATAAAATATGTGTTGTGTGTGTGTATATATGTTTATATTACATACTCAACCACCTTCTTCATGGTGTCTGGTGGTTATCCACCTTCGTGTTTGTGCATATAATTGTTTACCACACAACGTGCTGCAGATTATTATTTACTAATAACTTCACTATAAGCCTATATGTTTATAATGATGAACCGCAATATATATATATATATATATATATATATATATATATATATATATATATATATATATATATATATATATATATATATATAATTATATATATATATTATTGGAGAATTTGAATAAAAAGTGCAAATAAAAACATAAATGCAATGATTTGCAAAGCTCATAAACGCACATTTTATTCACAACATATAAAACATATCAAAGGTTTAAATGAAAAAATCTACAACTTCAAAAAGAACATTTACAACCAAGACAACAACAGGATGGAACAGTATGTGGAACTAAGAACGAAGAGCAGGAAGAGAAATAACAATTTGCAGCTTATTATTTTGGCTAATTAGAAACAGGCGGGTAACATGATCGGGAATATAAAGAGCATCTTAGAGAGTCGGAGTCTCTCTGAGTCTTCAGAGGGGTTGCGAAAAGACGCATGTTCCTCAGTATAAAATTGCAAAACTTATTATCATCTAAACTACATAATATGATCAAGAGATTGGGATCTCTTTATGGGGAATACATATCGGATGCCTCTGATCTTCGGGTCCTCCGATGGCACTGATTTAAAAACAGGCATCATTCTGTGATGGATATCAGCACATGAGTGCTCAGGAACGATTCTAAAAAATGTCTGTGAACACGGTGTGTCATTCAAAAATGCAAGTTAAATCTCTATCATGCAAAGAAGTCTCATATATAAAGTGTATTGGCAAGATATTTGGTGTATCTTGGAATTAATACTACATAAAAGAAGAAACAAAACTACAATTAAAATCTTATATCAGGCAAGGCGCCATTACTTTAGTTTGAATCATCTAAGCCATTATTACCTGTTTAGTGTCAAGCTGGTAACTGGACCCCACTTCACTTTAATATATTAATACAAAAGCAGGTTCAAATTATGTTACCTAATATATGTATCCAGGCTGAACATCCACGTTCTGTCTCCTCCTCGTTATCCAGACTCCTTGTTACCTTCTTCTGCACTCGTTGTTAGCTTCATAAGCTAGCATAAGCATATGTCTGTGGTGCGTGATAGCCAGGAAATGATACACCAGTGGTAGATTGACATAAAGACTATGATTAAACTATGATTTATGATTAAAACTAAAATATAGTTAAAAAAGTATAGATTTAGAAAGCATATTCCTGTTTATGGCTGTAAAAAGTGTGTAAAAAGTGTCCCTAATCTTCTTCTCATTCCCTGGAACACATGTCTTGTTCCAGCAAAAGCACATTCTAATTTTTTTCACTTTAAATTAAAATGGTTAAAGAAACCAATATATACACTGAAGGTTCTTTAGGAGGTCCAAATACCCCCCCCCCCCCAAAAAAAAAAGTTTGTCTTCACTTCCTGTTTGTTTTATTACGTGGACTTTAATTTGCACTGAGTCCCAGTCAGCGATCTCCTGCTGTACTTGCAAACAGTTGGCCTCCAAAGTGTGTTAATTCACACTCTGTGATTCAAATCCTGATAGGGCAAGTTTATTTTTCTTTTTTTTTTTTTCTTTTCTTGGCAAGACTCGAGATCTCGGTCTACGCTGACTCAGCACAGTCAGGGTGTTTAAACAGCAGATAAATAACCCTCGTCCTGGCCACCTGTTTGTCCGGCTCAGAGAGAAAGATGTGCTGCGAATAACGCCAGCGATCGATACGCGTGCTGATCATGCACTTCGATTGCTGAGTGCTACCATCGCGCCATTATTTTACCCACTTTTACATTTGGCTGCTTTTCTGCCTGCTTTATGCCTTCTCTGTGTGTTTGTGTGTGTGTGTTTGTGAGACAGTTCTCCCGGGAGAGTAAGATACCAAGCAGCAGCAATAGGCTGGACTTCATGCCTCAGCCGGATCACCGGCCGGATGTGATCGTCAGACGGACGGCGCTGCGTAGATCGGAGGTTTGGGTCATGTGACAAAAATATCTACATGATCAGTTAATTCTGTAAAAGTGCTGTAAATATTGTCTATCACGCTATACAAATAAAATGTAAGTGATTTGAAATGCATTTGAGTGAAAATATACACAAGCATAATGAAAAGAATACATCATTTGTTCAGAATGTTCAAGTCACATTGGTGGGAAATTATTTTTGTATAAAAACAAACCTGGTTTGGAATAAAAAGCAGGCAGGTGTATATTTTATAAGATGATGCATTAGGGTCAATATGGGATTAAAAATAGGGAGAGGCAGTGAGTTTAAATCCCCAAATGTTAAAAAATTGTGAGGGGAAAAAAAATCTTCAAAGTTAAACTCATCCAAGTCAATATCTTGTAGCAGTGTTTCTTCCAAGTCCGGATGCATATGATGATCTGGTGATTCTGGGCTAACATGGATTTCCTTGTTGCCAAAGAAAAAGTAATAAAGCATAATGCAAAACAAACAACCTTGCAAAGTGTTTATATTGTTTTTTTTTGCCTGGACAGAAAAAAAGCTCACCAATTTTTGAGTTTAATACATAAATCTTTCAAGTTTATTTCTTGTAAATCTGCTAGTTTTAACTTTTAAACAAATGTTGAGTTTTTGTCTAAAACTCAGGGAAACTCGCTGCCCATCACTTTCTAATCTGTAAAATCTGAACAAGCAGGAATCTTCCAAAGCATTTTTTCTTCACCAGAAAGCGTTAATAAACAAATACAGCATATAACTAGCATTGCTTGAGGTAAGCATGACTTGTGAATAACATATGTGGCTGTTATAATGTGTAATCACTTGCCGCATGTGGATGCTAATGCACACTCTTTCGTTTTTATAACAAATCACACTGTAATGCAATGGATCACATGTGTACTCCAAAAAAAACAAGTGGTTTTGTCTATATATCTGAAAATCAGAAAACGTAATAACTTGTGTATGATGCAGCTATTGATTTAGCAGGAGTATCACATTAACAAGCAGATATCACTAAATGTTCTGTCATAGAGCAGGTATCAGACAACAGACATCAGAAACTAGAAAACACTGGTCTAAGCTTCACACATTGTTATAATATATCACTATGACATGTTTATTCCATGTCTGTGTAGCTTAGCAAAGATAGTAAAGATAGTGTTGCTGTATATGTGGATTTAAAACATTCCCATTTGTTTTGTATCATCCAGGGCCTTCCTAGCAGACACCTGTTTTCCCATCATAACACGTCCCCTTCACATTACCTGGTCTCTCTCTACGATGAGTCGTACGGGCGACGTGGCTTCTCTGGCCTTCCCAAGCTCCGAACCTGGAACACTGACAAGTTGGGTTGGGTCCCTGAAAAGTCGGACCATCCGCTTCATGGTATTGAAATTTGGATTTTATTCACAACTTAGCACCAGGGGTATACATTTAGTGAATATCTGAGTTTATTGGCTGTTTTATCTAACACTGTCCAACTTTTAGGGTAAAACATTTGAGACGTGTTAACAATATAAGAATTCATGACAACTCTATAAAAAATGGCATGTTAAATTTATGAAGAATCATAGCTCTCTGATGAGTCACATTACCTTAGGATTTATTATCTGTTAGGATTTATGTCAACTCTATGATGAGTTATGACATCACTACGATGAGTCACTACTTTCTATGATAATGCTAGCTCTCTGGTGCGTCATGATAAGTCACACTGTGATGAGTCATGTCTCGGTGATGAGTTACGTATGTCAACTCTTATGAGTCATTTCACTAAAGTGAATTATCAACTCTATTATGACTCATTTTGACTTTATGATGAGTCATATCACCATGAGTCATGTCAACTCTATGTTGAATCATGGCAACTTTATCAGTCGTGTGATATCTAGGATGAACCATGTTAACTCTGCTATAAATCATGTCACTTCATGCCAAGTCATGTCTCTCAGTAACGAGTCATTTCACTGCGATGGTGAATCATGTCCACTCTTATATGACTCTATAATGAGTCATGTCCCCACGATTATAATCATGCCAATGCTATTATTAATTATGTGAACTCTGTGATGAATCCTGTCAACACAAATATGTCACATCACTGTATGATACCTAATGTCCAAAACTCCATAATGAGTCATATCACCTCTAGGATGAGTCAAGTCATCTCTATGATGACCGATATCAAGTCTATGATGAGTCATGGCAACTTCAAGTCACTCAAATATTATATAATAAGTCAATGCTTAGAACTGAGAAGTGATATTTGGATTAAAAATAGTTTCCATTTAGATTTGACATAAAGCTTAATAACCTCCCAAGTATATCTTTTTGTACAGTATGCATCAGCAGAATCACCTCATTGTTCTTAATTATGCTTTAGACAACCCCTTATACTGTACATATACACTGATATAGACAATTTACTCCTTTTTTTTGTAAAGTTGTAAAATTTGTCCTGTCTTCTCTTGCTGCTGCATTTTCAGTGATTTGACACAAGTAGCAGTAGTTAAAAGTTACGAGAGAATATGCTCCAAATCTGTCAGCAGCCTAATTAATGACTGCAGTACAGAACAGCTGAGTCCTGAGTCTTGCTCTCTATTCCCTCTTTCTCCTTCAAACACACACACACACACACACACACACACACACACACACACACACACACACACACACACACACACACACACACACACATATACATATTTCCAGGCCCTCCAACGGACTATGGCCTGACAAAGCTTTGGCGAGCACAGCTGGAGAAGCAGCAGGCGAGGTCGCACATGCTCAGTACGTACAGAGAGGCGTATCCAGTGCACCCCACAGATGCATTCTGTCAGCAGCGGCATACCAGAGTGCCACGTCTGGCCTCGATCGGAAAGAACGGCCTGGAAACAATCCACATGCCAGGAAATGTTGCAAGACCAATGTCACCCCTGCCATGTGTGTAACCCCTGATAATCATTGGTTAGAAACTGCACATATGCCATGTTAGTTATTTTAAATAGCATTCTCCATGTATCTTAAATAGAACAGATATTGTAAACATTGTCCATCCTGTTATTTGCAAACACAATTCCTAGAATTCAGAGATTTTGAGAATTCCTAGATCATATTTGATGAAAAATAATAATGGACCTTTAACACAGCAAGCTTCACATATTAGATTTTAGATTTTCACACATGTCACATTTTACCCATTTATTTTCATGTTTAAAATAAACTTACTTCCTCTTATTAGTCCTGTTATAGGTGCTAGAAACAGAATTGTCTTGTAATGTAAAATTCCTGTGACAAATTCCTGACACTCGCAAGTCTCACAGAAATCGCCATCATATCAAGGATTATATAATAATTAGTTAATAATTAATAGTCACTGTTTATCATTTAACCCATCTGTGGTTCCCATGTAAAATTCCACTTCCCTTCCACATCGACATCATCACTAAGTAATTCATGTCATACATTCAGTAATGGCAATAAAGGAGAAATGCTAATTTGAATGAGATAGGAAGATAAAAGATTAATGCAACATAATATAGCGTTGTCATGATACCAATACTAAATCTACTAATACTAATTAATACTATTGCTGCTAATTTTGGCAAAAAAAAAGAAAAATAGAAATTGTTTAATGGAACTTATTTAACAAAGTAGAACTGTGTAAAAAAAATTAAATAAATATAAAATAAAAAATATATATCGTACATGTGAATTACTTCAATGTGTACACACTGCTCCATATATATATATATATATATATATATATATATAGCCTGACACTCTAGCCGTCATTTCTTAAGTAACATTAGTAATAAAACGAAGAATCATATCGTCTTTAAAATCAGGGTATCATACAACATCAATGCTACCTTCATAAGAAGCTCCTTTTTAACAATAGGAGTTAGAAAGTCACGTAGACAACATAATATAACGTGAGTGTAGTGTGGCTTCTTCAGGATTGTTTTTTTTCCTGGAACGATACCGTAAAATGAATCCCACACCAAACCCTAACACGAACCCTGATTTATTCCTAAACACTAGATCATTTGGTCATATTGTGTCTGAAGCTCTAATTCTACATTGACTTCTTTATATAAGTGCATAAACACATTAATCACATGTAAATAATAACCCTAATCTTTGCAAATGTGATGTAACAAATAAAAATAAATAATTAATCAATATAACTCAATTCGTTTCAATTATATTTGTATAGTACTTTTTATAATCGCCATTGTCTCAAAGTAGCTTAAGACTAAATATTCTGTCTGGTGTATATAGCGAAATTACAAATATGCTGTATATGGCTACGTTTATCTTCCTATCTCATTCGATTTTTAGCATTCTTATTTGTTAGACAATGATAGATAATATTTGTAGGACACAATTACATGGAATGTACATCATAGACCAGGGAGGCCTTTACTTGGGTCCACAGGCCAAAGCTGGCATGTGGTGACCTTTGATTTTGGCCCTTTATACACTGTATAAAATACAAATGTTCATTTCTAATTTAACAGAATAGGTTTTTTTGCAGTAATACTTCTCTCAACGTAAACAAGTGTACCAATCTGACTCACTTTTACCTATGTATATATATATATATATTTTTTTTTTTTTTTTATATAAAAATTATAATTATGCAAAGAGATACAAAACTACGTCTCCCATCAGCCCTGCATATCACATGATCTAGTCTCTCATCTCACTGAGTACATTTTCTAGTCAACTTTGATTCGCACCCAGTATTTAAAACACACATTGTATTTTTTCCATGGTTGTTGTTTGTAGACGTTAACTTATGTTAAGTCTATGCTTCAGAATTTGCATCCTGTGTCTGAATTTCTGCATTAAAAAAAAATAATAATAATTTCCCCTATGCAGCATTTTTGGATCCTTGTTTTAATTTCTTATCAAAATGCCGCAAAGCAATTAAGTAAAATGGGATAAAAAATGTTTACTTCTGTGAAGAAATATATGGAACAACAAATGCAACAAACATATGAGCTTACCATGTGAAGGAAAAGCCATGTTTCTTAGGCATGTGCACTGCTAAGAAACAAGAAGCATTGTTCATTTTAAAATGTAATCTCGAGGCATTTTATCACTCATTGTCTGTGTGTTTACTGTATGAGACCAGAACTGGCTTTATTTGCTGAGCTGCGTTTATCACTTTATCCAATAACAGCCTGCAAATTCTATTTCTTGCCCAGATTTAGACACTGGATGGATATGATTTGCTTCATTATTGTCCAATAATAGCTTTGCTGAGCTGTGCGACATTCAAATCAGCCATGTGTGCCTCGAAACAGCTGACTCTATTCTTTTGATTCAGGGAGAGATAATGCAAGATCCTGTCCAAACTTCCATCCCATTAGGTGTTTAATTAGGACTAATCAAAGCGTTTCATTATGCAATCAAGCACGCTTAAATTTGACAATCGATAGTCTGTCACTTTGCACACGGTTTGGATTGATTCTTCAGCCTTCATGTGTCAGTCTGAGATTGTAACTTGGGCGTGTTTATTTTCCACTTCATGCACAAGCGGTTTAGGTTCTGTTGACTCACAGTAAACATCCACATGATGGTGCCATCGTTACAGATCATGAACAAGCAAGCAGGCCGGCATGGTGCTGTGTATTCTGAATTCTTCTCAGCTTTGTTGAAAGTCCAGGTCTTGGATTCAACCATCAAAGAATTGTGCACGTTTGTTTTTTTTTCAAGGAACATTATATCAGTACATTCTTTATTAATTCACTATAATAATGAATCATTTGCATTGGACAACAAAACTTTCATGTACAGTATAGAAGTTGCATTTATAATATATGCTTTATATAGTAAATACACACACACACACACATACATAAATATATATATATATATATTTTTTTTTTTAATATATATTTTATATATTATATATATAATTAATATATTTTTTGATTATATTTTATATAATTTTATATTTATTTTATTATATTTTATATAATTGCTCTATTATAGAAGATATCACATTTGACATAAAGGAAACGGGATATTTGACACTGACTATAACCAAAAAACGCATAACTCAAGTTACATAAAAGGACATGAAGATTCACTCATCTTCAGTAACTGCTTCATCCTGCTCCAGGTTCTGCTGGATCTCGGGCCTACCCGGGGAACACTGAATGCGTGATGTGAATCTATCATAGATGGGATGCTAATAACATTCCTGGGAACCGTGCGCAAACCCATTCGCACCTCGGGGTAATTTAGAACAGCCATACCACCTACTAGCAGCTCACCCAGGATTTCGGGAGATAGGAGGAAATCGGAAAACTACAGCAAGACCTCGTAAAACCCTACACGATTAGTAATCCGAGCTCAGGATTGAACCTTGGGGCTAGGATGCAGAAACGCTATCCACTATGCGTTCCCGCGTGAGACTCTGTTATGCTGTTGTAAATATATTACATATTTGGAAACTTTAAATAGTTTTTCCACTTAGTGGCAAAACTAGCATTCGACGTCATTACCGCTTTCAGCATTCATCTGACTTACTTAAGAAGTTATGCACATAAAAGTCAAGACGTTGATGTCCATGAAGGACAGTGTGTGTATTTGTGTTGATGGGAGAAGGCGGGGGGGGGATCAGCATTCGATAATTTATCACTTTTGAATTATTCATTAGTTCAAGTTCTCAGATGGGCGTGAGAGCAAAGCATGCCATGAATATCCTTACACCATCCTTCATAAATCTTGGAAATGACGAGCATTTGTGTTATTCATTACAGCAAAATTGCAGCATGGCTCCACTCTACATATTGATTAGCTGACATTTTTTTTTCCCTTATAGCATTTCGGCGCAGTATATTTGAGTGAAACACTTTAAGCAGTACCACTAGACATTAGCAAGATTTAAGAGTTTACTTAGACCCAAGAGTGGACTGAAAAACTCTGATAACAAACAGCTCTCATTGGAACGGCAGATTTATCTCACTGGGAATGCACACTAAATCTGATCTAGCTTTGCAATTACTGGCATTAATAGCCTGGATATTTCACTTCGACTGCCACTGATTAAGACGACTGTGCATTCCAGTAACTTAATACGGTCTCCAACTATGAACTGCGAGCGCGTCTGTCTTTTTCTCGCCTGAGCCGGCTGAACTCAAACGCTGGTTTGAAGAGTGCTTTTATCAGGCAGAGCAAGAACAAAAGGGAATAAAATACCCTTCGCTGCTGTGAGAATTTGTAAATCATCTGCCACAAAGCCTGGAGATTTTTCATCAGCTAAAAACCGCATGGTGAACTGCCGACTTACACAGTAAATGACGTCATCCATAGCAACGCACTGAAAGGCGGGGCAATGGGAAATTTGTTTGGAACTGCACTCATACCATAGCCTGGCCATTACATGGTAGCGATACACACTGATCCCTAAGTAAGGATTGACGTCAAAGCGATAGAGGAAGTTCCGAACGGCTACCATTTCCGTGGTCCTTTCTTTGCTGCCCACAATCAAGCTCTGCCTCCAGACGTCAGTTTTCGGGTTGTAACGCAAAAGAGTATACTTCAGTGTGCCGCCTGAAACGAACAACTCACCGTTACACGCTGTAGCCCGATGGGCAACGGCAAACGTTTCATTGGGCAACGGCGCAACAAAGGACCATCTGTTGGTCCTGGGGTCGTAACACTCAACTGTCGACAGACACTCCCCTCCAATGGCGTAGACATGGTCCTGTAGAGCGACCAGCTTGCAGTGAGGCCTGGCCTCATTTAATGGACAGATTTCGCTCCAAATGGAAGTCATCGGATTGAAGCAAAACACCTTTTTCGAGGGCACTGTCCATTGGAAGCCTACTGCCACAAACAGGTAGTTGTCCATGGTGCACATTGCGCAGCCTTTCGATAAGACTTCCTTCGGGATTTGGCACTGAAGGTGCCAGGAGTCTTTGAAGTCATCGTAGTAGTACATTCCACTAGACTCTCGAACAGTGTAGGAGTCTGCTGACTGGGATAAACTCCTGCTCCAGTCTGGGGAGTCCATGTCTGCCACCATGAGGCACATTCGGCCCCTCCTGCGCTGTCTTTGTATCTGGTCTCGCTCACCTGCCTTCAGGCGGCCGTACAGGTTTGGATCACGTAGGACTTGGAAGTAATTGTCTGACATAACTCGCAGAGCAGCCTGCTGAAGTGCATTATGTCCACGTTTCTTGCCAAGCATCAGTGCTTCAAGACAATTGCCCAAATCTATTTTCCCAGTTAAACTCTCCAGTTCTGAGCTTCCTATGTTCTCGACCGGAAGGTGAAAAAACTGGGCCCTAGCCACTGTTTCCACTTGTGGATCCTCGTCAGATTTCCAACAGACTTCCTGTATTTCTTTAGGTAACTTCGGGACGTTTGTTGCACATTCGTTTTGAAATGTGGGTGAGCGGCTACGAGTCACAGGTGGAGGGAAAGGGATGTGGAGTTCTGACTCTGCTGCAGCAGCAAGGTAACTGTCCTTGCGAATTAATCCATGTCTGAGAAATCTTCCCGTTTCAGATCCGACTGGCGCTTTAGACACCCGATCTGAGTCATTTGAGAATTCCAGATCTCTAATGATTAAAGATGAAGGCAAGGGACTTGGTGTTCGTGGTTTATCCTTTACACTGGGCAAAGTGTTAGCTTCATATGGTGCATACGTTTGACTTAGAGATTTGGTGGGGCTTAAATCTGAAACTGACTGTGAGGAAGTCTCGACAAAGTAATCATAAATCTTACCACGAACTGCAGTGCTCCGATTGCCAGGCCCCTCCATTACCAGGTCGGCATTCTCCACTTTGATCTCTGCCTTTGACTGGAAACTGGAAAAAGTACCAGGATGACCCATATTCTGTCTGAGCTCTCTGCCGATTTCGACCCCACCATCAAGTTTCTTTAGCTGGCATGGTGAGCGGCGTCCGCTTTGAATTGTTGCTGGCTTGACCTCTAAACCAGGCAATGGAAGACTCAGTCCTTTTTTACAGTAGTTAACCTCTCTCTCAGCCTTATCTCTGAAGATGTCCATGTTTTGCTCTGCACCAGATGACCCTGAGAATTTTCTTTCAGGATTGGTCACTAAATCCTCAGTCTTTTCACAGTCTTTAATGTTGCGTTCTGGGGCAGATAAAGGAAGGAGACTTTTCTCTGTATTGGTCACAACGTCAGATTTTTTATCCATTTCTGTCTCTGCATCCAAACCAAAAAGGAACGCAAAGGAACCTCCCCTTTTCTCGGGCACAACATCCTTAGGCTTTGGATCTACATTTAAGTTACTATTGGCAGGAATGTCCTCATATTTAGTGTCCAACTCTATGTTGGATTTCACACCAGAGAAATTCAGAGAGCTTCCTTCAGCGTTGGTAACATCCTCAGAGTTGCTGTCCCCGTTAATATCTGGTTCCACACCAAAAAGGAACGCAAAGGAGCTTTTCTTTCTTTTGGTCACAGTGTCCTTAGACGTAGTATCTTCTATGTTGCCAGAGCTTTGTGAGAATCCACGCTTTGTGTTGGTTAGGTTGTCCTCAGACTTTGTATCCCCTGCGCATTCCAGACCAAAAAGAAAAGCAAAAGAACTTCCCTTTGCCCCGGTCACATCATTCTTGGGCTCTGTATGAACTTCACTGTTGCACTTTGCACCGGAGATTAGAAACGATCTTCCCTCTGTGGTGGGCAAAACCTCTTTATTCTCTTTCTTTTGAGCCATGGCATCTGCTTTTTGTAGTTGAAAAGTGCCTTGCCCACAATCCACAGAGGACTGCCTAGACTGGTTTTCTCCATCATATTCCTCTGCCTCTCTTTCTTTGTGAGGTTCTAACACCGTTTTGCATGGGCTGCAGGTTTCTGTACTTGGTTGAGTGTTCTTAAGAGTAGGGAGCCTCTTTTTGGTTTCTGTCTCACCTCGAGCTCTGGAACTGTAAAATCGGAAAACCCAGGTGACGAGAAGAATAGCAGCAGCAGACGCAGTCAGCTTGGCCAGGAGCTGCATGTCAAAGCGCCCTCCCAGCAAGTCCGCTATTGGCATTTCTGGTTAGGCAGGTTTTGGCAGTCAGCTGGATATGTAGTCTTTATCCGGGATGGCGAACCTAACGCATCCCAGCTTGTGTAACCTGACGATGAATACGACCACATAGAGTGCCAGCTCTCTTTCTATTGTCAGTGTGGAATAAGGAACCTGATCCCTGCCCTTGTTGAATTTGCATGCTGCACACCATCAGGGCGGGACCGTGGGTGTTATTTCACCCGGTGCATAGAATTGCTCTCCGGACCTGATAAAAGACTATATCTGTTGACTTTAAGCTATTTGCAGATGCCATTATACAAGTTTTTTTTTTTTTTGCCAGGGCTTCAAAGCACATCTTTTACTATTATATATATTATATATGCTGCTTTTGATTACATGCTTAATGTGAAAGAATACATCCTCATTTCAATCTGCAGATTATTCCAACACTGAACATATCTGCAGTACTAGGAGCATGTGGGTGTTGGGTATTTGCATTTGTGTTAAGGGTGGAGATGGCTGACATAAAACATTAAACACATAAAGAAGTGCACAGACCAGGATGTAACTGTTTGTTCAGTTGTCTCTGATGATATATCATCGAGGATTATTTCACATGTATGTCACTCTCCTAATGTTTCATTTGTGTACCATCTTGCATAAGAAACCTTAGTCAATATTTTGAAGCGAACCTCAGGAAATAGATTCCATGTGACAGTCTAGTCAGAAAGGCCTCTGTGTTAAACCATGAACCTTGAAACTCTTCGGGAATATTCTCAAGATTGTGTTTTTCGATTGTTATTACCCAACGCCATTGTCACAATGACTCTCTAAAGAAACTTGAACCAAGACGCACTCTTCAATTGGTCTGAATTATTGATAGTTACACAGACCTGCTCTCTCAAACCCGCACTTCTCATATGTCAAGTAAAGAAGTGAAGCGGTTTAGTGAATTAAGAAATGTGGTGAACACTGGACTACCAATAATTATAAATAGTTCATATTTACACAGTGTGCATATTGGACAAGTCTACTATAAACTGTATTAAGCAATATAAAACACTATTATAACCATACTTTACCATAATAAACAAATTAAAAACCATACTTGGACCCTGATTTAACTTTCCTTTCAACATGAAATGCTGTGTGTGTGTGTGTGTGTGTGTGTATGTGATGTATATTTAACATTAGTCACTTAAGGTAAGCATCTAAGAACTCAGTTGTGGAACACTTACTTTTATTGTATTATATTCTAAAGCTGAAATATGGTAGTGTGCTACTTTAAAGTACGTCTATTCAACATGATACACTTGAACTAAGAAGCTCATTCCTCAGTCCTGGAGAATGTTAGAACAAAAGCGAAATGCCTTCCTGTGTTACTTTTGACCGTTATAACGCTTTGTGAATTTAACAAAAGTCTGAGTTGTTTTTGGCCGCCTGTTTTAATTTTAGTTTTAGCCTTTGTGTGAAACTGTCATACTTACCCTTTATTAGTTTTAGTCGTGTTCATACTCAGTCTAATCAAGTTTCAGGCAACTAAAAGTCTTAGCATTTAGTCTTATTTTTGTCAGAATTATCCATGACTAGTTTTAGTCGACGAAAAACTGATGACTGATGAAACTGATTTAGTAACATCTAGTT
Organism: Kryptopterus vitreolus; assembly: GCA_030449085.1. NCBI lineage: Eukaryota > Metazoa > Chordata > Actinopteri > Siluriformes > Siluridae > Kryptopterus > Kryptopterus vitreolus. Next base: position 13,324,152 of record JACRUU010000013.1, read on the forward strand.
TTAGTCTGTGAAACTTTACTATCTTTATAGTAATGCATTTCTATTTAACCTGGTTAATATAGTTATAAGTACCTAGTGCTGGCCTGGCCAACCCGTGGCTCCCGAGCCTCATGCGGCTCTTTAACTAGTTTCATGCGGCTCTTTAGGAGCTTTCACATAACATGCGTCAATGGGAATGGGATGATGTTTATGTGTACACATGTGTATGATGTGGCTCTTTGCAGTAACACGGAAAAAAAAGTGGCTCTTAACCTCCTAATAGTTGGCCACCCCTGATCTAGTACTATTAGATAAAAGAAACAATTTTCTTTTTAGCCAAAGCCATTACAAAAAAAAGTTATTTTGTTATATTATTGATTCTTACAGACTCGACAGTACATCCATTCCAGACACGGAAAAACGCTCTGAATTGAATTTACAATATTCATTTTACCAACCAAAAATGTTAGAAAACACATAAATTGAAATAAAATGAATAAAAACAATCAATGAAATAAAATAAATAAAATAGCACCTGTCCCTTTCTTATGCTATTCAGCATAATACACGCAAGAGGAGCAGCTCAGAACTCTGTTGTAGTGAATCGTAGGACAGAACTAACCGCAACGCTGTGTTAGTCTTGTTTATCCTAACACTGTTAGAATGAGTTGATTATTGAAGAAATCTCCTTTTATTTATTTATTTAATCTTTTTTAAAACCCATATTTGTCCTAAACTATGACATTCTTAAGTCATTATGAAATTCATACTGTACATCAAGGTGAGTAACCTCACGGTATATAACAGCATGACATGGGGGCAGGTGTACCAGCGTGACGGGGGGGGGGGGGGGGGGGGGGGGGGGGGGGGGGAGGGGGGGGGGGGGGGGGGTGGGGGGGGGGGGGGGGGGGGGGTGGGGGGGGGGGGGGGGGGGGGGGGGGGGGGGGGGGGGGGGGGTGGGGGGGGGGGGGTCATAAAGTCCAGCTGTAAGAGGGCAGTAGGAATGAGGGAGAACCAGGGGGGACAGTGCAATGTCCCTCAATTTACAAACAGGTCAATAATATTTCTCCCATATTTGCTCCACCACCTGGAGCTGGTACCCAGTCTGGATAAGGTGTCGGCTTCCTGGTTCATCCACCCAGGGACGTACATGGCTCTCACAGAGAACAGTTCTTTTTTTGGCCCACAGGAGAAGGTACATCAACCTGATTGGGATTGGGGGCCTCAGACCTCCTTGGTGTCTGTGTCAGTTGATATGACAAGAAGGGGCCCCTCCCATTTATGACTGTGGACACCCAAGGCGAGGCCTTGATGAAGGAAGCCGGGACTTCTCCAAGCATCTAGAGCACAAACAGTTTGGTCTCCATTCCTGAGGAGCCACCTCTGAGGAGCAATGCTTCCAAACCCTGAGAGAGAGAGAGAGAGAGAGAGAGGATCGGACAGGTAAGGCTGGAGAAAGGGACAAACCCATCCAGCTGCAAAGCCCAGGACCTCAATTGGCACTGTGTCTCAGCAACAGCAGTATCAGAGCCACAAGGAGTGTGTGTGCCTTCAGGAGAGAAAAGCACTTGTGCCCTGAAGCACCGAGCTAGCATGCTCCCCTCCCAGACAGGCTACACACAGCCCAGTAAGGCTGAACACTCCATTAGACCAGGTGTATCTCCCACCAAGTTAAAGATGGGGTACATGGAGATACACATGGCGTAAAGGAGTGTTAAGCCTTAGCTTTTTACTGCTCTCCGTTTATTCGGAGTGAAAGAACTCCTGGACGGATACACACACATTAAGCACTGCTAAAACAAAATTAGCCTAGAATCCGATGCATGCGAGTTATATTATATATTAATATATATTATATATATTATATTATATATGTGTCCGCCGAGCAACGCCGCGTCAAGCAACAACCGATTACACACAAGCTTTAGAAGTGAGGCAATGTGGAAGTGTTCTCAAAAAGGGTTTTGTGTGTGTGTGTGTGTGTGTGTGTGTGTGGTGTGTGTGTGTGTGTGTTTTTATGGTTCTCCAATTATCACCAAATTGTGTGTGTGTGTGTGTGTGTGTGTGTGTGTGTGTGTGTGTGTGTATGTTGTTAGAGTGGATCGTTCTGTCCTCGCATGCTCCACCACTGCGCCTTGAGTCATGATCTTGAAGCCAGACCATATCATATATTACATTACATCTCAGCTTTAGAACAAAAGGGAGTAAAAGTAAGTGCACCCCCGTGCTATGCTCCCGTGCTATGCTTGTACTCAAGATTTGAGGTGGTCACATATTCAGCCAAGAATATAGTCAACCTTTTTTTTGGAAAAAATTAAGCACTCTTCAATCATCACCATGTTCTCTCTGTATGTTAGAATAAGCAAGACTAACACACAACTAATGCACAACAGCAGTGTGAACCATTCACTTCTAGTATGTTTGTTGAATAGAGATGCTACAACACAGTATACTATCTTAGCATTAGTACACACACGTGTAAATATATATATATATATATATATATTCATTCATCTTCTACCGCTTTATCCGATCTTCCGGGGAACCTGAGTCTGTGTCTATCTCAGGCGACTATGGGCATTAAGGCAGGATACACCCTGGATGGAATGGCAACCCATCACAGGGCACATACACACTCACATTCACACACACATTCATACACTAGGGACAATTTTTTCCAAGGTGCCAATCAACCTACTGTGCATGTTTTTGGACCGGGGAGGAAACAGGAGAACCTGGAGAAAAAAAAAACCTGCCTGAGGTACGGGGAGAACATGCAAACTCCACACACACATGGTGGGAATGGTGGGGACGGGACTCCTCGAACCCCAAACCCTGGAGGTGTGAGGCGAACATGCTAACCACTAAGCCACTGTGCCACCATATATATATATATATATATATATATATATATATATATATATATATATATATATATATATATATATATATATATAGATATATAATATATATATATATCTATATACGCAACCAGTTAGAATATAATCCAGTATGAAAATGATAGTATATAGTATTGATGCATTAAACAACCCCAAGCATATAATAGCTTTGTTTATAAAGTGCTATACATGTAGCTTAAACCAATTATCCTTGACTAAAGCATTCTAAACTCTGACATTGCATCCAGTGCATTATACTTAATAACTTATAATGCAAGCTCATAATCTATCATGCATCAAGAGCCCCTTAACCGCTCCAGAAGACTTTTATTTCATTGTTTGCTTGGAGGACATCATTTGCATCGGCAAACAAATAAGCAACATGACCCAGCAGTTCCGGAAAAATGACAATTTTAAAGGCAAATTCATTTGAAAGCTGAACGCTCCCTAACCAAGAACACGATCGGAAATTATACGCAATAAAATCCCATTTTCAGTCGAATTAGATGCATGTTTTTGTACTACTAATAAAAAGTAATAGTCATAGTCTCATAAGCATTCCTCTTCCATCTTCTGTGTAGTTTCGATCTCCCAAGGAGCTGTGGAGGAAAGCAGGATATGTCTTGTATGCCTTTCTCCCATGAATGTAATCATTCTGTAAACAAACCCTTAGCATGGGGCTTTATTCCGACCAAACAATTCATCCATTAAGCTTGAAATTTGAGCGCTATTCTAACGCTATTATTGTAGATGCCGACTCTGAGGCTTTCTTCACATTTTCGAGACATGAAGAGATCTGGGTCCTGTGTGAAATGAAGAAAAGGCATTGAAATGGAACATTGCTTCAGAGAAGCAGGAAACAAACAAACAAACAAACAAAGCAGCAAATGTGCAGAAAACAAAATCATTCTTTTGTTCATAATGTACTCAAGGTGACCAGGTGGCTCATTTTAAGGAAATGTAGGGGAACTTATTGGGGGGGGGGAAACAACAAACTTGGATGGAATGGAGGCTATTTTACTAAGCTCATATTCGACTAATCTCTCCGCCTACCTAGGCTTCACTCCTAATCTTTTAATACACTGTGTGTTTAGAGCAGCTTAAATTGCAATTCTTCAGAAATGTATGCAGGATTATTTTGCAGCACGAGGGCAGCTCGGGGAAGATGAGTGGCAGAAGACAAACTTTTGCAACGACTTCGCATGAAACTTTTGGAATCAATTTCACAATGCTCAGGGAAGTCTTCAAGAATGACTCCTTTTTTTTTTTTTTTTGAAGGATATTGTTTTATAGGGGTTTCAGATACAGTGTGTTCCCCCCATTGAGATGGTGCTTCAGGCAAGTAAGAGCACATATAACACATCACATTCAGGACTGCACCAATCCATTTGAATGGGGTCTCATGCTCACGTTTAATATATGAGGCTAAAAAAAAATGTTCCCCATCACTAAAACAAATATTTTAGGCAGAAACTTATATAACGGTGGCTCACGGGATGTGCAGGAAGGAATTCATAACGGTTCCTTCACAGGAAAGATACATAAAAAAAAAAAATGCTGACACTCTTGTGCACCAGAACTCTGACCACTTAACACCAAGGAGGAAAGAAATCTGATAATCGCACAGGTTAAGATAATGATCATACCTTGGTCACACATCAATCTAGCAAAAATTGTTTCAAGTGGCGAATCAAGTGCAAGTAGGTGGGGCTTACTTGCCTACATATGGACGCCTGCATGACATACATGTAAATATAAGGCTCAAAGGCCAATCTGTGTTTTTTTTTTTTTGTTCTGGGATTGTGCAGTGTTTTTGCTCTGGTCAAAATCTATCAAGGAAGGAACAGTGGTGAACCAGAGTTCACTAAACATCTATATACAGGAAGTATAAACAAAGGTCTGGATGGAAGATGTAAAGGGAAGAACAAGCCTGGGGTCAGATATTTTGTCAGAAGGAACAATAAGTTTTTCTATGATCATACGCCCAGACGTTGTGAACTCTAGCGCGATTCGAAAGCAGCTCGCATTTGACTGGATTTGAATCCGCACTGCTCCAGGAAGACAACCGAATACACCGTGTAACTATGGCGACAGAATTTGGTTTGTAGATGAAGGCTGCTAAAGTGAGCCATGGGTCGGGAACTGAGGCAAGAGCAACAAGTACATTCGTGCACAAGGAAAAATTGTACATATCATACAGTAAAGCAAAAAAAAAGTGGCACTCGTATTTCGTGAGAAGTTTGCACGGACATTACAACCAGAATTACTACAGCGTTTTACAAACATTGTAATATAAAAAAAAGAATTAAATGCTTTCTTTTTCAGTTTGAAGGTTTTCTTTACTAATATTCTAAAGAAGACTTTGCAATAGTGAGATATGCAAATATTTTCCCGTCTCAATATTGCAAATCATGCATTTTATTCACCTAATAGTTTGTTTTTTTTTCTCCAAAAGGATACATTTGAACATTTTGAATGTTGAGAAAAGTTGGTCATGTTACAAACAAGTTGTGCCGACAGTATCTCTGTGCTAACAGAATCAGGCGTTAGTGTTAACATCAAATTTGAAAAACTTTGGGAGCTACCTTCAAACTTTTTCCCCCAGCAAATCTAGCAATATAAAGCATTATTACTGATGATCAATTGCCTTCTACAATCCTGAAATAATAAAATAAAAAAAAGGAACTGTTTCTTAACATATATATATATGTGTATATATATATATATATATATATATATATATATATATACACTGCTGGATATATGCATATAACTGTTAAACACAGTTACAGTATAAAGGCTATAAATATAATATAGTCTCTAATAAAGGCTATAAAGGCATCGATTTCACCCGGGAAACGAACACGCAGCCACGCCGAGTTGATCATCTCCATGTTTTTAATACAGGTGATATGAAACAAATACAACAACCCTGTTTACACTCCTTTGTTGAGGAACAGAGGAATGGGAAAGGTGAATAACATGATCCCAGCAGTAGCTGTTAGGAGAGAGTTACATACTGTACACGATGCATTTATTATGTAACAAGAAAATCGGGGTAGGAAGGAGCTGATGTTTAAAGGAGGGGGAGAAGAACATGTCGGTGGAACAGATGCAGAGGAGGAGAAAAATCGCCAAACGTCACATGCACCACAACCTGGAGAAGAAAGGCAGACGTACACACTATGTGGATAAAGATGTGTTTTTCCTTTTTTTTTTTTTTTTGTCGTTTGTTTCAATCCTGCCACCGTGATGCACAGGTTGGAAGGAGCATTAAAATCAATAAGGGAAGTCTAATATTCAGTCGTTTGTTTGTTTGTTTTTTTTTTCTGTCCTTCAATAAAACTCCATGGTTATGATTCTTCGATGAGGGTGTTACTGAACTGGGGATGACCAAACATGTACTGTATAAGCAATAAAGCTTTTTGCTAATCTCCCACCCACCCACCACCCCCCTCATTATACCTCTGAATTTAATTTCATTATTCTGTTTTTTTTTCCTTCATTCTTTTAATATTTTTTTATATACCTCTCAGTATTTACATGGATGTACACAAAATACATTTAAAAAGAGGGTCTTCTGTTTTTAATTCTCAAATAAAATCTCACCAGTTCACAGGGATTTTTTTTCACGTGTCTTTTTTTGTACATTCCAGCCTTGAGCCTTTCAACAAAAAAAAACCCATAAAAAGAATGAGCGAAGAAAAAATACTGTGCTGAAAGACAAAAAACAAAAATTGTGCTCGAGTGCATCGTAGTCGTGCGAGTGGTGGAGCGATTATCATTTTTGCAGTCCTTCCTGTTTCGTATCGCAGTTCCACTCATGACATCATGAGTTCGGCTCGAAGAAGAAAGAAGCCAAGGATTTTTTTTTTCCTCATCTTTTTTTTTTTTTTTTTTTGATCGACAAGCTGGGATGAGACACAAAAATGAGAAATGGTTGACACAAAAGGTGGAACTTCTTATATTAGGAATAGTGTCTCTTTTTGCTTCGTGTAGTAATCACTGGTGTTGCTTTCAGGATCTTAATTATACAAAACAAAAAACAAAACAAACAAAAAAAAAACACAAGGGCAGATCGTGGCACCTCCTGGACATTGGGTGGATGTCGCTGTCCTCTGAAACCGTCCTGAAGGTTGTGTGCCAGGGTGTGTGTGTGTGGGGGGGGGGGGGATGTGTGTGCTTGGTCTGCGTGGACGGACACGTAGGTGTGGGCAGTTTTTTTTTCTTTCTTTAATTATTATTTAATATTCCTTCTTATTATGCAGTTTTTATCTGAAAGTTCATTTCAGTTTGATAGTCAGTACAAGGAGGAGAGGCAGCCATATCAATCCGTCTGCGTGCAAACTTTGGACCCCATCTACAAAAAAATAAATAAATTATTGCATTACTAAAAAACATGCAACATGTCAGATATTTATATTAATAATAACATTAAAAAGATCAAATCAATAAATTACATACATATAACCTGTAGGTTTTTTTTCTTTTTTTCCACAAATGATGAATTAATATCAAATATAAATATAAATATAAACATATAATATATTAACACACACACTGTTTTATATATATAGATATATATAGATATAGATATATATATATATATATATATATATATATATATATATATATATATATATATATATATATATATATATATATATATATATATATATATATATATATATATCATAGTTTTATATATATATATATATATATATATATATATATATATATATATATATATATATATATATATATATATATATATATATATATATATAGATATATATATATATATATTCTTTATTTCATTTGGGATAAAGTGACATCAAAATCGGGTTTTAATTCCTTCTTCCACATAAGTGTGACTCATTGTACAAACTATGAAAAACAACACTATAATGTTTGAACTAAAAGCATGGCTATGGGAACTTCACTATTGGCCTTTTAAAACTGTAGTGAGCAGAAGAACATCTCAAAAAGCTGAACATATCAAATTTTGAAGGCTGGGCTAATAAGATGGCAATAGGAACACCACTTTTTCCACAACTGTGGTGAGCTGAAAAGAGTCCCAAAGTCTAAGGTGTTGCACTAAAAGGATGGCCGGGGTAACTGTGGTAAACCCCCGTTTTATGTTCAGTGAGCATTTCATTAATAAAGTCTCCATTCCTGTTACTTTTGAACATGACCACCATGAACATTTCAAAAACCTCAACATAGCATATCCTGTGGGCTTGATCTGCTTAGACAGCGATGGCAACTCAAATATCCACTCTTCTCCATCCGTAGCTGGCAGAAAAGCATCTCAGCATGCACAAAAGGCCATAACGTGCAGGATTTGCTAACAGAACAGCTACACTACATACAATAGCCATTACTTTTAGATAGACAAAACGCCGCTCAACAATCTCAACATGTCACTTCTGTAGAACCCTGTCGAGTAGAACAACAACTCTAATATTAACTCTAATATTCTGCCAGGGTTAAGCTGAATGGAGATCCTGCCAGTAGCTCCTCCTGGAGAGTTGAACAGCATCTCAGAATGCTGAAAATATCAAATATTGAGTATTCCACGGTTTAAAACCACAACAGGATTCCAGTCTTGTCAGGCAGTGTGGTGTGCTGTGGATTTTGAGATGCTTTTCTGTTACGCATAGTTAATAGATAATAATAAATACATAAATAAATAAATAAATGAATGAATGAATGAATGATAATAAAGGTGGTAGCTCAGTCGTTAAGGTGTTGCCCTCTGGACCGGAAGATCACAGGTTTAAACCCCATCACCACCACCAAGCTGCCACTAGTGGGCCAATGAGCAAGGTCCTTAACTCTTAGTTGTAAGTCGCTCTGGATAAGGGCGTCTGCCAAACGCTGTAAATGTAAATGTAAAGAGTGCTAATTTGGGTGAAAGTGGCATTTCTGTCCACTTGATTAACTTTGCTGACTATTCTTTTCTAACATCTCTGATCATAACACCATTTCTTTCCTCAGAATCGCTTCCCACTGCACAACAGTCTCTAGACCATGGACACAATAGCAGTTTCTACTGTCCTCAAACCTGCCTGTCAATCACCAACAACCGCATCACTAACAGTCAAAATCAGTGAGACTGCATTTTCCCTTCCAGTCGGAGTTTTATGTGAATCTCCTGTGTTCTTAAGCATTCCATTCTCGCCAAAAAACATTTCTTGTCCTTTTATCCAATTATCAAGGCCAAAGAGAGGTACAGGTGTTCCTATTAAAATGGATGCTGCGTGAACAATATTCATAGGCTTTACAAAACGCACCCTGAATTGAAATAAATGGTCCAAATAAAAGCGCTACATTGCTTTCTATGCTTTTTCACACACACACACACACACACACACACACACACACACACACACACACACACACACACACACACACACACACACACACACACACACAGCCCATAATAAAAGGAACTAAAGCTTGGCTTCGGATGCTTTGGTCCGCTGTAATTTAATTCCAGTAAGAGACCTCTGAGGAATAAAAGAGCACGCGGAAAATGTCTCTCTTTCTGCATCGGTGCTTTCTTTTGCCTATTTTTTTTTTAAGTTATACTACAGAAGGACGAGCAGCAAAAACCATTCGGCTTTCTGAATCCGCAAAAATTTCAATGTAATTGCCTAATGCCCTGTAAAGAGCTTTTATTAGTATTTTTTTTTTGACTGAGCAATGCGCTAATGCTAAGTGACTATAAAGCACAACCCTAACATATGTTATAACATTTTCATAGTGTGTGCAGAGACCATGAGTGACAACAGCATTTTGTCACCTGTACAAAAAGCGCTATCGACTTTAATTACTATCATTATTAAGGGAGAGACACAAGGTTGCATGCTGCTCGAGGGTTGGACTGTTTATCCGAGTAAAATTCACAGCAATTTCAAATGTTGATACAAACAATATCGTCAATTAACCTGGGTTAATAATTAGCACTCGGAGTTGTCGCTATTTTCTCAATTTGCGTGCAACTGTGTCAAAACGCATATAGATTGGAGCTCAAAGTGTACAAATTGAGGTTTAACATATTGTATTTGAATGTTTCCATATCCAGTATAAAGCAATCACTACCTATAGAATTACGTTGTTGATTTTTTTTTGGTGTATTTTTAAGTTCAACGATACCAAATTTTATTTTAGTGGAATTAAATACCATGTGATCTGATCACTAGCATTCATTCATTATAACAAATAAAAGGTAACTTTATTTTTCTTACTTTATAGTAGCAAAAAAAAAAGAACATAAAACATAAAATAATATTTTGGCCACTAGAATTAGGATTTTTCTATTTTCTGCTCCATGATTTACCTGGATTTTCATGGTTGATTTGGAAATTGTACCTTTTCTTAATTGAATTTCAATGTAGCAAATATACTTTAGGAAACTCAAACACTAACAGCAAAAGATAAATATTGCATTTGTTCCGTCAACCACACTTTCATTGTCATTTCATTTTTACACTTTAATATAGAATTCACATGGTAAAATACAAAATTCATTTGTAACGCAGCTTCAAAACTGAACTTCCTCGTTTCATTTCACAGGAGCTTCTTTTGTTCATTTGATGCCTCGGTAACACAGGACTTCATTTTCCTAACAATTTGTGCAGCAGCCAGGAAGGATGATGTAATACTACTGAGCAGGTATTTATTATAGTTACATAATATGGAGGATGTCATATACAAAGACAATATTATATTTCACATTTAAAAACAAGTATTTACAACTATTGTACTTCAAATGAAGCAAAAACTTTTTATAGAAAAGTTTTGGTAAACAGGAAACAAACAGGGTTAAGACTAGAATCTGTAAAAACCCTATATATGGACACTCCCATGTAATTAAAAATATCTATTTATATGCTGTAAAATGGAAAAAAAAAGATTTTTTTTTTGCTGTACAGGCTTATGT
>JACRUU010000013.1:13339978-13399978 GCA_030449085.1 Kryptopterus vitreolus
AAGAGCAAATGGGGACTAAATGTGGAATGGAAGTGGTAGATCATTGGTTACCACAATGGACTTTGCATCTGAAGGCGATTAGTTTGAATCCCAGCCACACCAAGCTGCCAATCCTGGGGCCTTAACACCATAGCTGCTCTGTCACATGAAATGGATAAATGAAGGCTGCATGCGGGCGTCTGCCAAATGCAATAATGTAATGCAAATGAATCTGATGCTCATATGAATTTTATGTTGGAGATGTTCACAAACATTTGTATTTTTCCCCAACTTTATCGACTCCAATTTCCAGGCCTGAAACCCAAACATCTGATCTTGCTCGTACCATGTCACCCATCCAGCCCAGACTCATCTGGCAGGGTCATGTGACCTTTGATAATGATTGATATTGCATCATGGCTTGTCTGGGTCTCGCACATTCACACCCTGACAGCACTGGAATGAGTTTGTGTTTTGCTAGAGGCAACAGGTCACAATTCACTGAGGGAAAAAGAAAAAACCCTGAGAGTTTTTTTCCCTCAAGCTCTTTGACTGTCATATCTTCCCAGATATCACGGTGGTCATGAGGAGATCAACGTAACGGAAATTGCGAGTCTGTTTGTGCATTCATCGAATATGTGCCTTCTAGACTGTAAATGGTGGGTTTTGAAAGGATTCGATGAACAACGAAGGTTGTTTAGGGCCCTCTGCTGCCTGTGAGGAGAAGTGCAATTATACACTATTCTATAAAAGCGGGTGAATGGGGCTGGTGGGGAAGTTGCACAGACATGTTTCAATTTTGACTTTGAAACATTGATAAAGTTTCCTTTGAGTCTCCAATTCAATTCAATTTTATTTGTAGAGAGCTTTTTACAATGTACATTATCACAAAGCAACTTTTGTTCCTGTATGCAATTCCAGGGAATTGTTACCCCATTTGCCATTAGCTTTTTTTTTATTAGGGATGAAAATCTGCTTTGGGACAATGTCCATTGCAAAAAGCGCCATGCAAATAAAAGTGGATTACTTTAAAAACCGCTCCAACTACTATGACCACTGATCCTATTATTACACCTCCTACTGCAACTATTACCACTAACTACTATTCATAGTACTACTATTACTACCAGTCCTACTACTCAGAACAAGTGATCTTTTAGATTACATTAGATTCCATTGTGTAAGGTACATGTACAGTGCCACGGAAACATCACTCGCTAACTATGCGGAAGCACATAAGTGGCCTATTTACAACAAACTGCCGGTCCATACAGGGGTGAGGATGCTAATGTATTAGGTAATAATATGTGGTATATATAGTAATGTACAATATAACTACAAATATATAGGATAGATATGTCAGATATAGATATGTCAGATATAGATATGAATGATGAATGATTGATATATATATATATATATATATATATATATATATATATATATATATATATATATATATATATATATATATATATATATATATATATATATATATAAATATAATAAAAATACAGTAGTGCAGTGATAAACAAATGATGTGTATAGTAAGCTCTTCAGTGCAGTAACAAGCATAGGGGAAAAACCTACTAGTGCTACTATTATATACATTGATTAATACTTCTTCTATTGCTGATGCTCATTTTCCTCCTTCTCCATCTCCTACTGACGATTCTACATTTTCCTCCTACTGCTACTATTCCTACTCTTACTTCACATGCTCATGAATACCTGTCCAAGATTATTATTCCCAATCCAAAATATTGCTCGTCCTCCTATTACTACAACTCCTCGTGCTACTACTTACATAATTTTTATACTATTATTGTAGATACTGTGCTATTTATTTAGATCCATCAGCACTAATCTGCAGTCAAGTCTGTCTAAAACGACTTTTCATCATTTCCCCTTAATGGAGCACTTCAAATATATAGGGACCGATCATCGGGCTGTTAACGTGTCACAAGCGTCACTCTCTATTGGCTAGTTCCGTTGTAATAATAAAAGTAGCAGTCTAATAAAAACACGGGAACGGCCTCGTCGTTTTGCTGACTAACAGCCGCGTAAATCTATGAAGATGATTTAAAGAGAACAGAAGCGCCTCGGAGTCATTCCTGCCACAGCGATCAGAGCGACGAACTTCCCCACAGCCATTGTTCTCCCTCTTTTCTCGGGCTGAGATTTCTTGCTTTTGGCAGCCAATGATCGTTACACTAAAGCAATCTGCCTGCTTGATTTCCCCTCTGTACTGACGGAGCGTCAGAACGGCGAGAAAATCCTGCACCTCTGACAGTGACGCACTCGCGACCGGCTCGCAGCTACCGTATACAGGAGGAAAATAATTACACCTGAAAGCTGCAGAGATATCGCTGACAACCGTGACGATGGCTCGCGACCGGGGGGTTTGACTGCAGCTACAAGACGTGAGGAATACAGGAAGTTAGAAAGCACCTTGTACACCTGAAAGAATAAAGGGGCAGAGATTATCGCAAGGCGGAAACAGAAAAAAAAAAAATTGCTTTTACCAGAAAAAGGAGTGTTGAGGGCTATACAGTTAGTGCACCTTGTGCTGAGAATAAAGAATTAGGCAAGGCCAAAAAAAAAAAAAACCAGAAAAAGGAGTGTTCTTATACATTTCATTGCCAATTCATGATTAATCAAGTCAAAATTTACAATTGTTTTGATACTGTATAAGGCCTAGTCATTCCGTACAATGACACTTATTTATATAAAATGTCTTGTGCAATCAGATTTCTTTAGGCAAAAATATTACTATACTGTTAAATAACTGTTAAAGCTGAGGTAAAAAAAAAAGACCTAGGCAATACTATAGACGTAACCATAGGCAATACTATAGAAGGCAATACTATAGAAGTGCCATACACAGTATTAAACATGACAGCACTAACTAGTTACAAATACTGTATCATTACCTATGGAAGTTAACTTCAACATTAGTTCTGAATAAGTGATTGAACACTCTAGAACCAAGTAATCCGCTGATAAACACTATACCTAACAAGCTAATAAAGATTATAGCACTAACTGAGAAAGCCAGGCTTTTAATGAACACTTGCTGAGGTAACGAACACTGTATCACTCAGCAGCGATGTGTTGCTCCTTGAGAATGGACCAGAATTGACAGTGCATCTACAGCACACCTGAAATGCTCTTATACCGTCTCTTTTACACCATGGGAGCTCGCACCTGGAATCCGTAGACCGTGATGCGCACCGTGTCTCCTACTTTTGCCCTGGTTGGAGACATGGTAAGTTTGGGGCCTTTAGGAGCCGCTGTAGAGAAACAAAAAGACAAGAAGAAAAGAATAATGAGCCTAATTAAAAGATGATCATCATAAAAAAGAAGAATAAACAGTGATTATTGACCACAGGTGAATTAAGAAAAAACATATTTTATATATTTATTTATTATTATTATTATTTAATCTTTTCTTTTTTTTATCTAATTTTTTATCCAATGTACCCACAATACTCCCACAAATCTCCCAAATAAACAAAGCATCTGACATGAACAAGGTCATGTGGCCATGGGCACTGACACACACACAAAAAAAAATTGCCTGTCTGGCACAGCAATTTGCCTTTCAGAGACAAACACTCATCTTTTATCATCTGACGGTGTAATCATTTGTTTTGTTCTTGAAGAAGCACCAAGGTTCTGTGCTTGAATTTCATTTTTATTTATTTTTTAAATTCCGAGCATCAACTTGTTGGTTCATTTCAGTTAACAGAATGTCCACAATGCAATCTGATACAAGTAGTGCACCTTGACGTCCTTGCTGTAGTATATGCTCCATCTCTCCCTAAAGAAAGTGATACAGCTGATCTTTTTCTTAAAAAAAAAAACATACTGAGAACACAAAGCACGACAAAAATATAACAATGATTGGTGTAAAATGTGAGGCTTAAATATAAGTGTAAATTATCAGGATTTGAAAAAATGAGTGTGGAAGTCGCATGACACGTGTGCTGGCTTGTGGGGAATAATCCCTGACAGCCTGATTGCTCTCCATTGCATTTTACATTCATGGCATTGGAACTCGCAACCTTGTAATTCGAAGTGCAACACATTATGCACTTTTTCAACGCGCAAACATAACTATCCTCGTAATTCAGGTACAAAATTGTGTCTCTTTCAGAAAAAAAAAAGGAATTACTCCATCTTTTTTATGGTTGACTGCCCATGATTACCAACGAATGTCACGCTGTAAAAGAAGCTATGAGCGACAAAACGAGTAAAGGTCATTAGATCTCATTTTGTCCATCCTTATCAATTAAGGTCACAGCGTTGAGCGGCGAGGTCAAAGTCGGGACTCTGGGGATTCCTAGTCTCTTTCATCCTAGACGCCGAGGGAGGATTTATTCCCAGAGAGAGACAAGGAACTAAATTGGCTAGATATTCATTACAGGAAAAGAAACGAAGCATGGCAAGGCAGGGTATGGAGGTAGAGAGATAAGAGACACTGTGGGAACTAATTCCCTTGTCTTGTATGGACGGAAGCCCACAGATGGGTTTAATTTGGAGCCCGAGAGAAGCTGGCCATGGAAAAGATGAAAAAAAAAAAAAAATCACAGTGTGACCTTCTGAGGCCCCGGTGATTTCTCCTGTGTATACAGGGTGCAGAGAAGTCACACATTTTCAGCTGTGTCATGAAAGTGAAAAGACTCTGCAGCCTTTAAACAACAGAGATTAAGACGGGATTTTGTTTTTCAGGAGGGACATGAGAATTCTCATTGCAGCAATGATGATACCTGATTTTACGTCGTTTTAGCATTTTAGCCTGAATTTCCATATAATATTTTTCTGGAGCCATATGGGAGGGTTAACGCATAACTACAGCTGTTAAAACAATTAACAGACATCGAATTCTAGTCAATATGTGCCAGTCGTTAATACCCGAAATCTGACGGTGATCTGGAATGATAAAAGATAAGAAATGCAAACGTTTAAAAGATAATTATATACCCAGCTTATACAATTTCACAATATTAAAATACTATACAATATAGTATACGACTTTACAACAGGCTGTAGAGCAAACTCATTTGCTCTACATTATCATCACGAGACACATCAGCATTATGGTTGCCATCGAGAGGCCAGTTGCAACAATAAGACAGTATATACTGTTTGATTAGCGACGCCACCTCATAACACAAAAGACATACTGTTTTTCTCTTTGAAACACAAACATGTATTCGCTTTCCCTTCTTTCTTGGAAGTGCCTTCCATCTGCATCAGTTTTTTCTCTTCCTGGATATTTTGGGATAATTTGATCATTTCTGCCATACACTGCAACCTAGTGGTGGGATGCTGTCACTTCACATTTACATTTACATTTGCAGTATTTAGCAGACGCCCTTATCCAGGGCGACGTACAAGAAGTGCTTTAGGTCTCACTCTAAGGATAAGATTCATTCAAGAAGGGTAAATACAAACATAAGTACACAAGGATAGACAAAATTTATGTATCTTTTTTTAAATGGATATCTGGACAGTGAGATATATAGGAGAATAAAAAGAAATGTTAGGATAGGTGTTAGGTGTTGTTGGAAGAGGTAGGTCTTCAATCAAACATGCATTGTGTGAAATGTAGTTTATTGTCAATGCACCGCTGTAAAGCAGCATAGCCTTATTTTAAGAAAATGATACACTATTTAAAATCTTGGGGGGGGGGCACATAAAATCACATGGCGGGCCACATTCCGCCCACAGGACTTGAGTGTGCTTTTATAAATTTTATAAAATACTACATTTATGACATTTGGCATACCCAGAACAACTTACTTACAAGTGGGATCTCGTTGTGGTTGGGATTTGAACTTGTGACCTTAAAAAACATACTCCACAACCTTTCAACTTTACCAGACGCTATAAAACTTTGCTAAACTGTTTCTAAACACTACAGAGACTTTTCATTTGCAACATTCTCTTTACAGAATACTACTTTACAACTTTACAACAGCCTCCAGAGATTTTGAACTTGATGCTAGAAAACATACATTTACGAAAATTGATAAAACACACTTATCCAGAGCAGCTTAGAACTGAGAAATTAAGGGTTAAGGGCCTTGCTCAAAGGCCCACTAGCGGAAGCTTCGTGGTCCTGCATTTTGATCCTGCACACTTTGGGTCCAGAACCCAATTCATTCATTCATTCATCTTCTATTCCCCCTATCCGCTAATTCTACCTCCCCGGGGACAAAAACGGAACTTCCTCATTCTAAAAGATCCGATTTAAGCCCTTACCTGATACTCCGGGGCTCAAGAATGTTCCCGATGGTCTGGTCACGGGGAGCCTGTGCCTATCTCAGGCATCTATGGGCATTAAGGCAGGATACACCCTGGATGGAATGCCAACCCATCGCAGGGCACACACACACACACACACATTCACACACTAGGGACAATTTTTCCAAGGTGCCAATCAACCTACAGTGCATGTTTTTGGCCCGGGAGGAAACCGGAGGACCCGGAGAAAAACCCCCTGAGGCACGGGGAGAACATGCAAACTCCACACACACATGGCCGAGACGGGAATCGAACCCAGACCCTGGCGGTGTGAGGCGAACGTGCTAACCACTAAGCCACCGTGCCCCAGAACCCAATTCCTTAAATAAATAATTATTAAAACAGTCCATTTAAAAATATAGAGTCCTAATTTGGAGTCCTAAATATTCACATAATTTAAAACACCATAATTATTTTAGAACATTTACAAAAATATTTTGTCTTTCTTCATGCTCAGTGATGAGGCATGGGTTCACTAATAATATTCTCATATATATATATATATATATATATATATATATATATATATATATATGAATACATACATATACACAGAATATATGAAAAGCTATACTCGGAACATTGCATTAAATTTTAAGGCCTTTGGTAAGAATGCTTGGCTATATCAACTTACAATTATTTCATGTAAAAAAACAAAACTTGAAACTGAAGACGATCTACTCAGAAATCCAACATCTTAAAGAACTGGTGTACTACTTTCCTATTCACTTGGAATGAACACTCTTGTCATGAACAGCACAAATGCATTAGCAACATGCCAATGCACTTTAAACCCTGAACAGATTCAAACAATAACACAAACAATCAGAGCCCACAAAAAAACAAAAACAAAGACCATCATGATGGTAGCATTTGCGTGATGTAGCCTGGCAGCTGCCCTTTTCCAGCAAGAGAATATCTACAAAGAAGCAAGACTTGAGAGAAGCGCTATATTCGATACGACGTTTGAGAACTGGCTTTTTGACAGCGTTTCGAGCAAACCAGCAGCACTCTCTTGTGGAGAAGCTTTAGATTGAGAGATGAATCATTGCCGAGCAAGAACGACTCAAACTACCTCACAGGAACCTTATCTGTTTAAAAGAGAATAGAGGAACATGTGTGATGAGGATTATAAAATCCATGTGCGAATTTAGAAGAGAGCTAAATCCATAGATGACGCCAAACAATATGGCAATCCAATTACCGACCGGTTCGTACGAATCCTGAGACCATACTTGCACTATGCCATATATAATATATAATATACACCGTAAGCCACCAACCAGACCTTTTAAAACTTCCTCAGCTGCAGCAATAACATTGGGAATCCTGCCTTACTAAATATTTGTCCCATTCAAGCTTCGGAAAAAAATAAATGCATTCGACAATCATATTCAAATCTGACAGCTCCACATATGTCATTACTTCACGTGGGTGAGAATCGTCCCGCTTTCATGTCACGTCTGAATGACAGTAATTACATGAGGAAAACAAGCATGGCTGTTCGTGGATTTGGAAACATAGCGGGCACATACAATGAACAAATATACATTCATTCGTTTTCTACTGCTATGTCTGATCTTCCCTCGGGTCACGGGGAGCCTGTGCCTATCTCAGGCATCTATGGGCAGTAAGACAGGATACACCCTGGATGGAATGCCAACCCACAGCAGGGTACACACACACACACATTCATACACTAGGGACAATTTTTTCCAAGGTGCCAATCAGCCTACTGCGCATGTTTTTGGACCAGGGGGAAACTGGAGAACCCGGAGAAAAAACCCCTGAGGCACGGGGAGAACATGCAAACTCCACACACAAGGCCGAAAAAAAGACGGGATGAAAGAGCAGGGGGGGACACATTCGGGAGAGAGCAAAAGACGGGAACCGAACATGGCGAACCGGGGGCGGACCCTGGCGGTGTGAGGCGAACGTGCTAACCACTACGCCACCGTGCCCCAACAAATATACAATTTATTCTTATTATTAGTTTTAGGAAATAAAAAGACATGTCAATATATGCATTGGAAATTTCCCTGTAGAAGGGTTTACATGATGTCATACTCCGTCCAACTACCATAAAGGCTTCCCCACTGAGCATTATTAGACCGCTACAGCCAATATCGATACTCATACCGGCGTTTTCAAAGTCATTATTTGTATGAGCCACCTATAGGCACATTTGTGTTAGTGCATTCCCATTTATTTACAGCCAGAGATACCATACGGGAGTTGATATAATTTAATAAATATTATGTACAGAGGCATTGTCATCCTGGAACAGGTTTCGTTCTCCTAGTTCAAGTGAAAAGACATCCTATACAATTGTGTATTGTGTAAAACTCATCTGTCCCGGTACTTTTGCCAATATAATGTGGACAAAGCAGATGTAGCACAGACTTGTGGAGAGTTTGCATGTTGTTTAACACCGATGCTGATACAGATTATCGTTTTGTGCCCTCTAATTACGAACTGCTCATAAATCACATTGTCAACACCACACCGCTTCATACAAACTAGAAAAAATAATCATCTCACAGAAACGAGTCGAGACATTAGCAGCAGAGCGTGTGTATGGTGGGCGAGACTGCCGAGGTGATCTCCGATATAAGCGAGAGATTAAGAGCTTGTCGAGACATGAATCATGACTAACGAGACATGAATCGATTTTGGAACATTTTTTTTCCCCCCATGTAAGGACTGAAAGACTGATGACTCCATCATATATATATAGATATATATATATATAGATATATATATATATATTTAATTTTTTTTCCCCCCATGTATGAGAACTTGTGAGAAATCAAGAAAGAGTGTCAAATGAATCGATGATACTATATATATATATATATATATATATATATATATATATATATATATATATATATAGATATATATATATATATATATATATATATATATTATATATATATATAATCTATGCATGCATGCATGGATGACCTGGCTTTTCCTGCACTTAACCGTTGCATTAAGGGATCGATAAGCTGGATTCTGAGCGCATGTGAGGGGTGAGGACTCTATCACAAGAGGCCTGGCATCTTTGTCCTGCCTTGATTTACATGCGGATGCCCCATGTTCGAGGGATAATAACGATGAAGCCAGCGATTCGCAATGCCACCGCACTGTGATTAAGGACGATAAGCATCTGAGCGCATGTGAGGACGAGGCTGTCATATTTACATGCGGATGCCCCATGTTTAGCCAGCGGCAATGCCACCGTGGGCCATCTGCAGCGATGTATCACACCGCGAGGTATTCTGGAGCTCTGGCTCTGACAGAAAGCATGACTTGTGACGGACGCGATGATGAGGTGCTCGGGAACAGGTCTGGGCCGGCGTCCAGCGTGAACAGTTGGCAGCTCGCGTCATCACCTTTGATTACGACAACACATTCTGCTCCGGTCCTCCTCCGCAAAAAAAAAAAAAAGGGGGGAGGCGACCGACACGTCCCAAGGTTAATGTCAACCGGCGAGTACCTGTAAACCTGATCTTTCTATCTACTCCAGCAGCAGTGCTCAGTTCAAACTGTCAGTACTACACAATCTTTTATTTTTTTCTGGTCATCAACCCTGAATATTTGGAGCTTTATCATTTTAATTATCTCCATCTCTAGATCAAGGAACCTGCATAAACCCGCAGATCACCGAGTGTTTAGACTAGAGGATTATAATCCGCCCCCGGCTCTGATTTCTTTCTTTTTCCCTTTTCAAAAACAAATCCTGATTCGCTTAATCCTCGGCTTTAATTATAGAAAGGCACCGGCTGCATGGGCTCATGTCCACAAGGAGTTTTGACCGCCCGCCAATGCAGGACAGCTTTAAGCCCAGTCACCTCAACTGCCTCCCAAATGATCGGACCTGAAAGTGCACATTTACATTACTCTGAAACCATGAGCTGTTTAAACTAGGACTCATATTTCATTGCTTATGTAAGAAATACCATCCCATAATTCCTCATTCTGCAGCTGCACATTGCAATCCTTAAATTGTCGATCGTTGCTACTGTTTTTGGTCTGTTATACATGTTGGACTTTATACTTCCTTTCGCACCTCTATACATTTACATACTTGATTTAAATACCACATTAGACTTATATAATATTTGATTAGACTTTGTACCGGACGCAATACAAATGTGTAGTTTTACTGAACAGAAGAGAAACCAAAGCGTTAAAAGAACTGTAAACTAGGATGAGGGGAACCGAATCAAGAGACGGATAGCAAAAGGGAGCGCTGGATATGGAGGAATTTCAAGGAGTCCAGGTCATTCAGGTGAGTGAACGGTAGACCGGACGAAGAATGAAGGGAAAGAGAGCAATATATAGGGAGGTTAATTAGGAAGGACATGTGAAGGTGATTAGAAGGTGGGAGTAGCTGAATGGGAACACTGAGAGCAAGAAGGGGGGCGTGGCTGGTGGTACATTTTATAAACTGCATGTTCCTTTAAACAATATTTCTACTCCTGTAATATTTAACTGTGTTTGTCGTCTATTTTTCTGTATTCCATCTCTACTATGTAATTCTTATGTACTGTATGTCTGTATGATCATATGTTTATACCTTCATCTGCACTGGAAGTGCCAGTCGGGAACTATTGTGTGCCTGGAACTAGTTTCTGTTCTTTTTTCTTTCTGTTATTTCTTTTTTTTTTATTATTATTTTAGATTTGATATTCATATTCTTTTTACTTAATGCACGCGTTCTGAGCAGCTGATTGGGTTGTCATTTCCCTGCAATTTGTATTGCGCATGCTATTTTCGTATTCGTTTTCTCTAACAGAGACTATTACATTTTTTCTATTTATATTTACATGACGGACAAAACTATTTATTATAGCTGATACAGCATAACCGGTAAAGAAGCTTCAGTGATAACGGGTGCTTCTTTCCCAGATGTTCCAGTGCATAAATACAAAATAATAATCTAATTAAAAAATAAATAAATAGAATAAAATAACAAGATACAATATGTTTAAAACATTTCCCTAAAGTAATACAGTTCTTATTAAATGTACACTCTATGGACAAATGTTTGTGGACACCTGAGCAGATTTATAATGATGTATTTGTATTGATGTAGGTGATGTGAAGACACCTGGGTTTTTATTTATTTATATATATATATATATATATATATATATATATATATATATATATATATATATATATATATATATTTTTTTTTTTTTTTTTTTAAATATATATATATATATATACACACACTATTTTGTCCAATGGATCTATGGAAGCCTGTTTCCACCATTATTTCTTATTTATCTCACAATTTGGACTTTTTTCTCAGACAATTGCCCCAAAAATGTCAGAATTATGAGATAAAAAATTTTCCAGTCATAAAGTCACAATTGAGATATAAAAAAAAAAAATCTGAATTCTGTTTTTTGTTCCCCCTTAATTGTGAGTATATATTTTTCCCTTGCAGTTGAGATATTATAATGAGTATAATGCCAAAGAGTAAATATGACAATAATAAAATATCATACAAAGCTCTGTTTATGACAAAAAAAATTTAAAAGCTTGTGTTGTTTAAGAATCACATCTTGTTTCCAATGGTTATTAAAAAAAAAATTCCGACACAATTCTATAACGTGCGATTTTTACTAAAAAGGCAGAATTGCACAATAAAACCTTCAAAATAACCTTTTATTATTGTGTCGGAAACATGCTTCCATATGAATGAAACATTCATTCAACAAAAAAAAAAGTTGCATTCAAATTCGCTACTTTATGTACTATAGATGTAAAGAAATATGAAATACACAATACACTTATTCAAAATGTAACTTATGCAATTTAAATTACTGCATCTATTTCTTATAAATGATACCTAATCTGTTTTCTTCGTGACGTACGTCGAAAGTATGAATATGAAGAACACCTGAGGTCGTCTCCTCCATCCACTTACTCTGAAAATCAGCTTTACCCGTTAAATCGGTCGATACGGTGAAAATGTCTCGTTAGAAATAACAAACATTTGGACAATTACCCTGCCCTTTTCTAGGTGCACGCTCCTGTGATTTTGTTTTTTCTCCAGCTGTTATCATGTAGACACACGTTCCCTCTCGGCACCGTAAAGATCCCCAGCTTTACCCTCTCGTGGGGGCGAAAGCGGAATGAAAGCCTTGTTCCGATGCGGATGACATTTTCATGCTTTATTTTGCATGACACTCGGTGGGAATGCCGTAGTGAAGCATAGACCAGTGAAACGAGAGCTCTGGAGAGGGGGTTAAACCAGAAGGTTCTGGGGAGACACGCTTTAGAGCCGTTTGGAGTTACTGGGGCAAGAGCAACTGTCTGGGTACGTTCTGAATACATGCACACGGGTGACAGAAAAAACGTAATAGGTGTCAGACTATAAATGTCCTGAACAACCTCAATGAACCTTGGGAAGTGAGTTTTGGAGCAGTTTGAGGTGCATTCTTTGACACCATATTGCATCAGCGGGGGTTCAAAGTCTCTTCTCTGGGTTAATTGGGTTGAGATGTGGTCACTGTAAAAGTCAGGCTTACATCATTGAGTGCTACGTCTTATCAGTCATACAGTGTGTGGGAGTAGTGTGTGGGGGGGGGGCATTTTGGAACAAACCATTTGCATTAGGATAGAAATGTTTCATCATTTAAAAAAATAAATAAAGGTGATCAGTCAGAAGGACTTTGTATTGATTTGCCGAGAGTCTCTCTAAGTGGAGCCAAACCATGAAGGCGAGATAAATCAACGTCTCGGATAAAAGAGCATAACCGAGCCGCCGGTTTCTTGTTAATTTTTCACCCGTCTGGATGCATTGTACAGAGACTGAAAAAAAAAGCAGCACAGGCCACTGTTTTGAAAGCCACACCATGGGTTTTTTGAAACCCCCGCCAAAAAAAAAGTACTAGTCGATCACTATAAACCCAATGGCACAGAGATCAGTGGTGTACAGCAGGAGGTCTCTAATGTTTATCAGGTCACATGGACCCCTTGATACCTTTCAAAACCAAAATCTATAAACATGTATTTTGCACTAAAGTCATTCATAGTTGTCTTTTATTAAGAAGTTAATTATATTTTAATAGCATCCATGATTAGAGTGTAATAAAAGTTACTAAACAAATATTTAATCTTTAATGTTTTGACTCATTTTTTTTCCAGCAAACAATTATTTGTGATTCATCAATAAGCAGACCCTCTATGGGTCACGGACTCCTGGTTTAAGACACACGGTGTAAAGTATTGTAGTAAATGTACTTCATTACTATACTTAACCTAGCCATTTTGGTTGACTCTTCACTCAACTACATTTATAATTCAATAAACATAGTGGTTAAACACTGGTCCACTTTTTATATACATATGAGTGTGAATTTATCACCACTGCAGACCGGAAATGCCCGACAAGAGCTGCAGTTCTCGCGCAAATGCTTACCCTTGCCCGTTGTTCCTGCTTCTAACGCATCAACACTGAGGTCAAAATGTTCACTTGTTGCTACTACTGAGTGCTTAATCTCTTCACCGTTCCTAATGTTAATTCTGGTTGATTTATATACTTGGAACTCTTATATTTTAAGGTTACCAATGACAATAAAGCTGCTGTGGCTATCGAGGTGTCGTTTAATTGTAACCATCATACCATCTTAACCTTCATACTGTCATTATATTTGATAACTGAAGATCAATTCTTGAAATGTCTTTACGACTTTTTGTAATTTTAGGAAATAAAACTCTGCAAATCAACAGCTTTTGTCTTTTTACTACCATGTGTCCGTATTGAGGACTTGTACCTATTAGAATCAAATGAGTCAAATACTCAAGTGCTGTACAAAGCAGGTACTCAAAAGACCTTTACTCAAGCCGTACTGGAATTGGTGACATTTGACTTTTAATGGATACGTTCTGTGGTATATCTTTACTTTTTCCTTACGAAGAATGATTTTCAGATACTCATTTTAGCATAGACAATTGATTGGCACATGGGGCATGGTGGCTTAGTGGTTAGCACGTTCGCCTCACACCTCCAGGGTCGGGGGTTCGATTCCCATCTCCGTCATGTGTGTGTGTGTGTGGAGTTTCCATGTTCTCCCTGGGCCTCAGGGGGTTTTACTCTGGGTCCCCACCCGGTCCAAAAACAGGTTGACTGGCACCTTGGAAAAATTGTCCCTAGTCTGTGAGTGTGCGATGTGTTGGCACCCCATACAGGGGGTATCCTGCCTTTATACCCTAAGACACCTGAGAGTTCCCCGTGACCCGAGGGAAGATCGAATAAAGTGGTAATAGAAGAGTGAATGAATTCATTGGCATTCATTCATTATTAGAAGGTAGAAAGAAACTGAAAAACACTGAGCAATACAGGCCAAGGGAGAACTTCACCAAACCAGCCTAATCACTAGACTAGAAGCTTTCAAACACTTTCCCTGTCCTTGTTGCTACAAGGAAGTGTATAATGTTCCCTGGTGTTTTGGTAAGGTTTGAACAAATTCTTCAGTTCTGAGTGACTGATTTGGGCAAACATTCGGCAAACCAGACACTACTGTGATATTCGTATCAATCACCCGAGCCAATCATGAAAACACCAGACAAGAAAAGGACAAAGCAGGGTATGTTATGAAAAAGAAAGAAAAATCACACAAAAAAGAATCCATCGTACTCAGGATCCGTTTTATGAACTTCGCGCTCCACTTTCATTTATCACTCTTCCCATGTCAGGAAGCGTAGCTCGCTGTGCGTCATACCGCTCGGCCTCCGCTTTGCGCGGCTGACAGACGGAAGGCTGTGAACACGTGCTGCTTTTGATATGATAATGGGATCGGCTGGAGGCCATCTTTGTTTTAGTGTTAACAGCCATTTCAGGGCTCGGCGGGAAAAAAAAACAAAACATTGTTGCGTTCATATTCGCATCATCACTTCATCAGCTGAATACGAATGGATCCGTTTCGGCCAAAAAATAATGACGTGCCTAGCATCTCGATTAACAAGGTAAATTATTATTAGCATTATTATTATCGCAGGATAACTTTGGCGTCTACAACAATGGCGTCTCAGAGGCCAGCGTGTGGTTCAATTCTCGCTCGACTCGCCTAATTCAGGTTGACTTTTTCAATAATGGTTGTAAGTTAACTCAATCTAGCGCACCGGCAGCGCAATGTATTAGCCTGTCAATCACGTTGGGGCTCGGCGTTTCGCCGTTCGGACTTGCAATCTGGCCGGCTGTAATGCAATTAAGCGACAAATGGAAGTCAGAGTTGCTCTAAACACATCTGTCAGAGGGGCGACGTAAAAAAAAAAAAAAAGAAAGAAGATGCAATGCTGATAGAGCGAGGAAGGTGGAGGACAAGACACGAGAGACACACGACGACTGCGGACGGCTGGGTTGGTTTTTCAGAGAGATCCTTTTGAAGCCGGTTTGGATCGGCGCAAGGAAAAAGAGAAGGGCGCTGTTCGAAGGTCAGCTTCTTTAGGCAGGAATGCTGGCTTCACCGAGATAAACAGTCCCTAAAAAATAATAAGGTGTGTGGAAGTTTATCACTGAGGGCACACAGAGGAAAAACGAGTCAGGGTGTTTTGGGTAGGGGGGGCGAGTGAAAAATGTTCTACTAGCGCATAGGCGTATGCTTAATTCTGTTTGGTCAGCTTTAGAAAATTCTATCTGGGTGTTTTAGCCATTTTAATAGGTTATACTTTTTGGTAGTACACTATAACACAGTTGGGGGAGGAGGGATATGGGGTATATCAGTAGAAAGAGGCAGATTTAGAGGACAGGGTAGAATGGAGACAGATTATCTGCTATGGTGACTCATATTGAGAGCAGCTGAATAAAGAAGAAGAAGAATGGGGCCTGCCACCCTTCTAGGGGGGAGGGTCAGCGGTCAGCTCAGCGGTTATGTCGCTGGGCTACTGATCAGATGGTCGGGGGTTCGAGCCCCAGTATCGCCAAGCTGCCACCCTTGGGTCCTTGAGCAAGACCCTTAACCCTCTGTGCTCCAGGGGTGCTGTATCATGGCTGACCCTGCGCTCTGACTCCAGCTTCCAAACACACTGGGATATTCATTCATTCATTTTCTACCGCTATATCCGATCTTCCCTCGGGTCACAGGGAGTCTGTGTCTATCTCAGGCGTCTATGGGCATTAAGGCAGGATACACCCTGGATGGAATGCCAACCCATCGCAGGGCACACACACATTCACACACTAGGGACAATTTTCCAAGGTGCCAATCAACCTACCATGCATGTTTTTGGACCGGGAGGAAACCGGAGAACCCGGAGAAAAACCCCCTGAGGCACGGGGAGAACATGCAAACTCCACACACACATAGCCGAGACGGAAATCGAACCCGGACCCTGGTGGTGTGAGGCGAACCTGCTAAACACTAAGCCACTGTGCCCCCACACTGGGATATGCGAAGAAATAATTTCATTGTGCTGTAACGTATAGGTGACAAATAAAGGTTATTCAAGTAGTGTTTGTTTCTTGTTTGAGGGTCTTTAAAGGTTAATAATATAAAATAAAAACCCAATATGGTTGTCAGGTGTGGTGCTTTACTTTCGTTTACTTTATTTGATCAGTTTAATACGTGTAGCCCTAACGTTTGCGTACATATTTACGCCATCTTTATGTTTGCGGGAGCGAGCGGATGTAACCCTTAACCCATGCTGTATAATTCACCAGCTTCTTACCATTACTGGGATATGCAAGTGATAAATTCACACCATCACTCTGTAGGACTTTCAGCATGGTTACTTGGGAAACTGGTAACTCCGTGGTTATGGCTCTAGTTTAATAATTGAATGGTCAGGAGATCAGTTTCAGGTATGACCCAACAGGTCATGACCCATATAATGACTGACCATGTGCTTTGACCACAGCTTACTAATATCACTGGGATATGCGAAGAAATAATTTCACCAGACCCCATCATGTGGCTATCCAAATCAAGGGAGCGGGACACACATTCCGGATAATGGTAAACGAAACGGGCGGGATTATATAATATATTCCTGCAAAGGGCTCTACATTATACCATCGATACGGTAAAGTTTTCTGTGTATAGATATTTGTTTAGCATATAAGAAGGAGTATTCCCTATCTCTCTCGTTTATACCAGGCATCGATAAAGCTGCAACTTCCAAGGTAAAAAAAAAAATTGATTAGCTCCCAAAGCAAGAAAACTGAAGAGCTGATGTACAAATGAGTGAAAACACTGTTCATACTTCAGTACAGAAAGAGACTTTCAGATATGGTTGGGACTCTTTTTTTTGTATTCATTTATTACTATTTTTATTCTGTCGGCAAAATACCTGCATTTCACCATCAAAGCATGCTTTTATAAGCACGGAGAGCAGATGAGATTTCGGATTGATTTGACCAGTTGTACCCTTCAGGCTTTTACATTTAAGGAAACCTTGAATTTAATCAATGATTTAAGCTACTAAATTTTGGATTTTATATCCATCATCTGGATTTAATCATTGTTGGGGGAACGTCCAATCCATTCACATTGTACAGACAGGAAAAACCGTATATATATATATATATATATATATATATATATATATATATATATATATATATATATATATATATATATCTATATATATATATATATAGACACACACACACACACACACACACACACACACACACACACACACACACACACACACACATACATATACACATAGGAGGCTCTGGGTTACTGATCAGAATCATGGGTTCAAGCCTGGGTTTCGTCCGGCTGCCACTCTTGGGACCCTTGAGCCCCTCAAGGGGCCCTGGGAAAGGCCCTTCAAGCCAAGTAGGCTTTTATTGTCATTTCAACAATATACAGTGAAACGAAATGACGTTTCCCCAGGACCAAGGTGCTATAAAAGACAACATAAATTAACTACAGAGAGGACTGTACATAATTCTGAACAATGACCTTAACCCTGCCCTATGCTACAGGTTTGCTGTATCAGTGCTGACCATGTGCTCCCGTGCTTCCAGACATCACTGGGATATGTGAAGAAAGAATTTCACCGGACCCCATCACACCCCTGGACTGCAGCTCTCTGCATGAGATCATCTAGCACTACTCGACTGGTCCTACTTCCTCTTAGCGTACGTGTGAAGTATACTTCAAGGCTCTTATCAGATCTGACAACGGGTGTGTTGAAGGAACTTTACCTAGATGTGTAAATAGCAAAGACATTGGTCTGTCTTCAAGCCACGGGTAAAAACCTACCTATTGCAAAAACACTTAAACTAGATCTTTTCCACACAGCACTAAAAGACATATATGGAAGTGTTTCTTTGAGATCACACATCAAAAGACAAATTGTATAATAATCCACATCTGGGTCCGAACAAAGGTTTGGTGTAATTGATTTTACTATATTTGGGCTCCTAAGCACCACATTTTAAAGTAGTTTCGATTTTAACCAACCATTTAAACTGGTGATTTCCCAATTTTAGTTATTAATAAAAGGTTCCTCAAACATCACCATTTCCCCTAGCGTCCTGTCATTGAAGTGTTCACAGGTTTTTAATGATCTCGCATGGTTATTTATGGACTTCCACATCTTTGCGGTTCACCAATTATTCAGCATTTCGGTTTTAGTGCTGTAAAATTCAAGCACCGTAACCGTAAGTCTACACAGGCATGTATTTGCTTGGCTGCTTGTACCCTTCAAGCATATTGGGTGACTCTGGGTTTAATATTATAGTAAGTCTGGAAACCTATAGCCCCTACAATTTTGGCATTATATCAACACTACGGCACGCTTTCAACTTCTGAAACGCTCCTTATTCCAGTCAGGTGCCGCAAACATGGAGGAGTTTTGCTCTTTTCAAATGAATCACCATTTTGCAACCACCTTGAGTATAAATCATCCTTTAAGTGTTTCAACAACTCTCTTTACCAGATATAAAACCCACAGAGTACTGGACCTTAGTATTTAGGGTGCATGAGAACATCTAATATAAGGTTTTAAAGGTCGACCAAATGCTATGAATCTTCATTTGGTCTCAATTCGGCAGTAAAACACAAGCGCTCCATAAACTTACGATATCTTACTTGCATGACCTAGGTTCATACAGGCATGAAGAAAGCATTCGACTTCATTATGTTTGGATTTGTTTGGCTGCTTGTACATTTCAGACCCGAATGCTTATAACGACCTTGAATTTAACCCATGATCAGTTTGCGAAACCATTAATTTCTTTTCAATGTCTCTCTCTCTCTCTCTCTCAACTAGGGTTTTATATGACTATTCACCCAGGAACAGCCGGGCAGAGTTTGACCTTATAACTTGCATGCACGCACCACAAGTTTCAACAGAAACATTAAGGTTCATCAACCATCCCATACACTGATGATTTCCTACCTCCTCAGCATGACCTTGGTCGGCAGTGGTATGACAAAGTCGTTTGACTTCATTATATTCGGATTTGTTTGCCTGCTTGCGCATTTCAGACGCGGTGGTTTGAAGCAAGTTTAACCCTTGAGTCAGAAAGCGTTCATCTCCTTTGCATTTATGTAGCTCCAATGTTCAGTTTAAAGGTTAATTACTACTCACCCAAAGTGACTTCAGTCTGCATAGGCATGGAGAGGGCGGGATGTTTGACCTCGCAGCTGAAAAGCGCGTCATTGTCCATCTGAGGGTTCAGGGTCCATGTGAGCCTGGCTTGCACAGTGACAGAACCGTCACTCTGCGGGAGGTGGGTGTTGCTGAAGAAGTAGGCCGGGTCAGCAGTTTGCACCCAATGAGGGAACTCACGGCTCACCACCGTTTCCGGGATTGCCTCCGTGGCCGGACTGGTCTCGTAACGCGTCTGCCGGGCGGCGTAGCTCCGTCTCGGGTTCTCGGTGTGCAGGCGTCCGAGCAGAGACAAAGATTTCTGCATTTTGGTGTCATCCAGATCTCTGCTGATCAGAGGCCTTGCTCGGCGCACACCCGCCGAGCCTCCTCCTTCATCGGCAGCCGTCAGCGAGACATAGGAGATCACTTCAATCAGTTCACCATCTCGCTTGAAATATACCTAGAGAAATGAGAGAGAGAGAGAGAGAGAGGAAAATGTGAGTGATTGGAAAAAGTTGGCGAGAGTGGATTGGCACTTGTATTCTAAACCAAGGGTTCTTTAATGATTTATTCATCAGGCAAAGCCCAATTCCTAGCAATATCACAAACTTGGAAAAAAATGAAAATCAACAAATCAGCAAATACTGTGTATTTCAGTGTACAGTTCACTATATATATATATATATATATATATATATATATATATATATATATATATATATATATATATATATATATATATATATATATATATATATATATAGTGGATTGCTCAATTATACTTTGTTCTAGTACGGCAAAAATGCATATTCCCTGGGGTCACATGTGCCCCCACTATTTCAGAACCACCTCAATAGTCTAAATCACTGAACTTTTTTTCTCAGTATACATACTACATAGTATTATGCTAGTGTAGTGTACTAGTTTACTTGTAACTGGTTAGTCCCCAGAACTGTATATATATATATATATATATATATATATATATAAACAATAGAAATTCTACACTCCTTCACATCCATCCGGCTGTTTTGCCCATTCCTACTCTTTTATTTTGCATGTTTTGAGGCATTTTACCATTTCTGTCTGAGAAGTAGTAAAAGACAGCCGTCGAAGCGTGCAATATCAAGCGTGCTTGATTCTGCTACAAAATGGCAACCCGATACATTATGAAAATGGCTGCAGTAACCTATAAAATGCAGTCCTGCGTAACCATCGTTACTTTCCTGCGCGCTATTTGACGATAGCGAGAATTTCCTGCGACATTTTACGATGCACGCTTTGAAGGCGACCGTTGATTAAATATGTCTTAAAAGGGAGATCATTACTCAAAACCGCACATGCGAGGATATGAGGCGGCTCGCAAACAAGGACTGTTGTAAGAGACAGGAATAGATATTGTGAGCATGTAAATATACTGTACGCGTGTAAAACCTATTCATATAAGCATTTTAACAAAAGGGCCCAGTCAGTCAGTTTACTGGCGAGCGAGAACATGCCTTTTGAGCGCGCAGAAATATGTGCTAAGCTACAAGGGCTCCAGAGCCGAGCTCCGCATTTGTGGTGTCGTCATTAATCCGCTGCAGAGACGTGTGCAAAAGATTGTATATTGTCCTACTCCTCAAGTAGACTGCATTCCTATTATGACTGCTTTCCCCTACTCGGTGCCATGCGGGTATTAAAGATCCCTGCGAGTACAGCTTTTGACAGGGAATTAAGTCCCCACTACACACAACTTCCAGATATTTCGTATTAAAATTGGAATACTCTTAGCCAGCCGGCTACTCATTCTCATTCTCAGGCACTCAAGGCGATAAAAAAAAAAAAACACAGAATTGCATCTCACTCTAATCCGCCTGTCCGTTCTGGGGCGGATGTACATTTTGAATTCAATTTGCACTAGAGCGAAGTGCCATTACATGTCACGCCACATTTCCCCAGCCGTTTGGCTTCGTTCTTGCCTCTCCGTCTTTCCTGTTTTGGCCGTTTGTGTGCGAGATGATTGTTTGGGGGTGCGCTTTGATTCTCTGGGACCTTCAGGGCTGCTGCACTCCACTGACTAAATCAGCGCAATCATTGCAAACATCGCTAATGCGTGTTTTTTTTCTAAATTGCTGCCTGGATCCGAGGCTAAAAACGAAGGAGAACGACAATAGAAAACAGAGTGGTATCATATACAGCATTGTGTTTCTTATTTAAAGAATGCTAATTGATATCACATTGAGTCGACTAGGATTGTATTGCTATTACAACAATATAAAGTATACGTAGTACACAGTGAAACTAAACTTCTCCAGGAGCAATGTGCTTCACAAAGACAGCACAAACAGACAATACCAAAGAAGGACATGTTCTAAAGTGTACGTGAGAACACCACCGGAGATGGGAAGTAGTGACGTACAAATACTGTGTTCAAGTACATTTTTCTTGGAGATATTTTTTCGTACTTTTTCCCTCACAACTTATCTCATTGAAATATATGTACATTCTACCGCTTAGGTTTTCAAACCAGGCTCATTACTCTAGTTTTAATCTATCCCCTGACATTTTCAACCCATCACTCTATTTACCATCATTGCACTGCGTTTTCAACCTAGCAATGGTGAACCATTTCCTGGCTATGAAGCAGGACAGAAGGCGAGCCTGGCTAATAAGGATGAGATAGAGGGAGTTAGTGATGAAATAATGACTGAGAACAGAGACATTCCTGATCACCTGATCATCGTCATCTTTTTCGTGCAACTGTATATGTTGTGCATCTTGGATATATTCTTTTGAAATTGGTTATGTATTAATATGTTAATATGATGGGAGGTCCAATGTGATACTAATAAAGGTCATAGTATTGACTAATTCTCAATTAAGAACATATATATTTATATCATAAACCCCAGAATAACTTTCTTTTGAGAGCACATTTAAGACTTCTGAAAACTTCAGCATTTTTTTTTTGACAGTCCATTAGGATTTTGTCCATTTTCAAGTAAAAAAAAAAAAGCTTCCGGATGAAAGGTTTTCCATTAAGTAGTCAAATCTAAAACAAGCAAGGCTATCGGACAGTGATGTAAACTCCGGTACAACATTTAATCTAAACTGAATGAAGTTCACGCAGGTTCGAGTCGAAAAAATATACAAGAGTCTGCATTCAATAAGAGTGGAAAATGTCATTTCGGAACGATTCCACAATATATTTTTACAGCAATCATATAAAGATCCAACTTCACGTCCACCTCTATCGCTAGCTAGCGCATGCAGAAGGCTCACATTTCGGAGTTGCTTAGCAACTGTGTTTTAACTGTTTTCACTCATATGATGCTAAAAGAAAAAAAAAGGTAACTTAAATATATAACAGGCTTAAATAATAACATGGTTAAACATATAACATTTTAAAAAATCTGCTTTATCATACCATAAATAACCTTTAGGTGAAACATTGAAAATGAGAACTCTCCTCCAATATTATTTATTTCTTGATGCGCCTTGTCCATATATCTGGGAGGGAAAGTGCATTTACAACAGTGACATTTTTATTCCCTTACACCGAGTTAATGAAAACGCAGCCGGCTGCACATGCTATTTTATAGCCGGTTTAATTTTTCCTCCTAAATTTAATTTGATGTGCGGACGGATATATGGCTACCGCTGCGTCTACAGCCACTGATACAACACATCATTTACACAAGCGTGTTGGCGGCGGCAGATCCTCCGAGAAACTCTCAGTGCTGCACGAGGAAAAGTTTACTTACAAGACACTCAGGCTAGAGGTCACACGAATGGGCTTTTTGTGTGTTTTAGATCTCACACACTAGTGGTCCGGATTACTGACTTTGGGTACAGCATGTGGTGCAGTATGTGAGAAGTACAGGAGCACTACAGAGGTCTGGTCCAATTTCAAATCAAAGCAAATCATATACAGCATTGTGTTTCTTATTTAAAGAATGCTAATTGATATCACATTGAGTCGAGTAGGATATTAATGCTATTAGAACAATATAAAGTATAGTACACAGTGAAACTAAACTTCTCCAGGACCAATGTGCCCCTAATCTAAAAGAAGTGTTTAACCAAAACCCGAAATCCAAACCCAAGTGGAAATCCTAACCCTAATCCTAACTCCAGGGCAATCCTAACCCTAATCCTAACTCCAGGGCAATCCTAACCCTCACACAAGTGCCAAATTCAATCCTAATCATGTGGCAACCCTATTCCTACTGTGATCTTAACTAACCCTGGCTAACCCTGACCTACAAGGCTAATTCTGACCATAACCCAATGGCTATCCCTAACCCTACCCCTAATCAAATGGCAATTTTAACAATACCCCTTACCCAAGTGGCTAACAATTACCTTCACACCATTAACTAATCTTAGGCCAAATTTCTAACCCTAACACAAGTGGCTAATCCTAATCCAAATGGATAACCCTTTCTATCCTACCCTAACCGAATGCAAAATGTAACCTTATCTCAAGCCAAGTAGCTAAACCTGACCCTAACCTATCCAAACATATATCACAAATAACCCTGAACCAAGAGGATAAACCTGACAAGAGACGTTAAGCCTAACCTAAGTGGCAGCTTTACTCAAGTGACTAATCTAAGTGCCTAACCCTTAACCCTAACCTTAAACTTACCTTAAACCACATTTCTAAATCCGACCACAATGAAAAAGTTAACCATCACTAAATGGCTAATGCCAGCCTTACAGTATCTTAAGCCAAGAAACCCTAACCCTAACCCTATCTTTTCTTACTCAAATACCGGTAGTAACCCTAACCCAAAGATAAGTGGCTCATTTTAACCCTAGTCTTAATTGGATTGCCTAACCTTAACTCTAATCTAAATGTCTAACCTTAACTCAAATAACCATATACACTGTATATGGTTATTTGAGTTAAGGTTAGACATTGTGTATATAGTGTATAGTGTATATTATACACAGTACATCTGGAACATTCCACAATGAACTCCATGTAGACTTGGTTTGATGACAATCGTGTACTTTCGTGCATAGAGCTTTTCAACCTCCAGTGCTTGAGGTAAATGTTAAAAAAAGAAGAGAGAGAGAGAAGAAGAAGATGAGGAAAATAATAAATGAAGGTGATCCCGATAAAGCTATATCTGTCCTATATTTGCACCTGCAGTACTACACCACTGCAAAAGCAAGAGTGAAAAGTGACGCTTAACCAGATAAAAACAGCACATTACAGAGGACCCACTTAAGAGCAAACAACTGCCACAGGACACTAATAACTGTTATTGTAAACAGCACAGGCCTGCTTGGAATTAGATTAACCCCCCCCCCTCCCCCCCAGAGCATCGCCTGTTTCTGATAATGGCTTCCTGCGGCTTGAGGAAAAAAAAATGCTCGATGCTGCCCCCCCCCTTCATACACACACACACACAAGATAATCAATTGCATCAACTAATCAGAGCTTTACATTACAATTGCCTTATAACATCGTTAGAGCTGTACGTCATTACCACACTCTGGACTGTGATTATTGTTCGCAGTGCTGTCGGGGTGGAGGGAGGGTCACGGGGAGTGAAGCCAAGGGTTTTCTCTCGGCTTGGCTATTATGTAGACGTTAAACTGCCACTTTGCATCAGTCGGTCTTTATCAGTTATGCTGTTTACAAAGCATAACGAAAGCGAAGGTGAATGTCATAATAAATGTCAAGGTCTGCAAGAGTCGCAAGTAGATCATCAAATGCCACTCCTTCAGGTGTATATATAGATAGATAGATATTTACACTCAAGCAAAGCCATGTTGTATGAAAAACAAATCAGACCTTCAGAATTTTATAATATTATTAAAAAAAAGTAAGGCAGTTATGTAAATTCATTAAATAAATGACCTCTTGTCAGATGTCTACAAAAGAACCTGAAATGAGAAAAGTTCATCGCGTGCGGTTCTGTGGTTCGAATGCTACCACCGTTCAATTGTGGAGTTCAGCTTAGTTGTCATGGGCAGAACTCATCGAGCGTCGCCTCTGTGCGACATCCATTTGCTCCACAATTACTCTGCATTGTTCCAGAAGGCAACGTTTCATTTTGAATAAAAAGCTGCTGATTTGCAGCAAGAGGGCGTAGAGACCAGTGGCGGATGAAGTACACCATTCCTGTACTTGAGCAAAAAGTATTAATCCCCCGCTTAAATATTATTTCAGCAAAAGTACCACATTTACATTTCCACTTGAACAAAATGACAAAAGTACCGGCTGTTCGACATACTCGAGTATCAAAAGTAGTGATGTACGAGAACTAGATTTGAATAATTGATGCAATTCAGTGCTCCGTTCTTCAGCATATCAGCATGAGAATTCTTTTTTTTTTTTTTTTTTTTTTAGAATTTTTTTTTATAGTTACAGACACACACTTAAAGAACCTTTACTCTATGCAAGACCCGTGGTGTTACACGCTACAGCTTCCCATTCACTGAGGTTTATGCATTCACTTGAACGTAGTGAGAAACTGCATGATTTATGGACTGACGCGGTGTAAAAACTATTATTACGCATTATTATGTAGTGAGGTAAAAGTTTCTTAAAAACTAAATGCAGATAGCATCCATCACTAGTGCAGGAAGGCTCGGAAAAGTTGTGTATTACAATGATTGCTGTTATCCCTTGTGTTCATCTTTCCTGTCTGTCTCCTTTTGGGGCATTACCAGGGGTGTAACAGAAGACGTATTTGTAATGAAAAATGAAATACTTAACTGAAAAACCTTTTGTAATCACTAATGATCTGTTTTACTGCTGAAAAGATATGTTGTTAAATGTTCTACTTCTTGCCTTTTTTTTTTTTTTACTTTTTCTACTTATACTGCATTGAATGTCTGCATTGAAGAAAACACACACGGTTTATTTCTTTTATTTATTTATAAATTCATTCATTCGATCCATCATTCGATGTTTAAGTCTCCTTTTAAGCCAAACTCTTTAAGCTGTACCTAAAAAAGCAATAGATTTTCTATCGCTAATGTTGTTAAAACAGTGGCAGCGATTGTGTATACTGTACGGATCGAGCAGTAACATATATATCGAGCAGTAACAACTATATTCCGTACCTCCAACAAGGACTGGATTAGGTACACACAAGAACCGCAACACCGCTACTAGGTGGGCATCTAGCTAAAGGCAGTAGGGGCATTACTTCCTTTTCAAAAGCTTTGTTTAGAATATAAACGCCATCAAATCTAATATTACATCAGCTTTCGTACAAAAGAAATTTTTTTACTTGTAGTGTGTGGTGGAAAAAACATTGAACCCTAGAATACACACACACATACACATACACACTCAAACAGACTCTCTGTTGGAGTCCCTAAACACACATGCCCTCTCCCAACGTCTGCATAATAAAAGGTCACCCCAGTGTGCGTCATGCTCATTTAGGTGGCCTGAACAAACAGATGTAATTTAACGAGAGCTCGTACACAATAGGACACAGAGACTATGCCTGGCCCCTGTTTCCTGAATGGCGACTAATAAAAGCACCTGCATGTTCTGCTCTGCCAGGAGCCCAATTTTTGAGGCAAGCTCATTTAGCGGGCTTAACAATAGTCCCTGCTCCTGGGCTCAGCCAAACCCCGGAACGCTCAGCCCACTATTAATATTTGCCTTTGAAAAGGATGATGGTATCATTTCTATGGAGACGGCCTTGGAGGAAGGACTGGGGCGATGCTCGCTCGCTCAATAATGCTCACTATTAGCCTTCATTATTCCACTTGCGCTTAATCAGCACGAGCTTGTGAGTGTATTGGGACGGTGAGATTACCAGCTTTCTGCAAGTACTTCAGGAGATCTAAGATCATGCTGAGGGCCATGATGATGTCTTCAAGCTGTTAAAGGAGGGGTCTCAAACTTGAGGCCCAGGAGCCAATTGTGGCCAGTGAGACAATATTTTTTGAGGCCTGCAGGACGATATGAAAGTTTAATGTTAGTGCGGCCCCCGCGTGTTTTTTATGAATGGTACTTTACTGCATTGTGTGTGGAAGGTTGAATGTTTGTGCAACCTGGAGCTAAACGAACCAATCACAGTGGAATATGCGGCTCCGGGGGGGCGGGCCATCAGCCAGGCTTGATACAAGCAGAGAAACATTTTAGAACTATAGAGGCGACCGTGTAACATCACATAACTACTTTTTACTGTGCTTGCAATAAGCATGTTTGACCTCGAACTGGATGAAGGTGATGTTACCGGCGTTGGATTCGGCGTCATGCGGATTGCATTGTGTATTTTCATTATTCAAAATGGGCTGATGTGTTTGACAGCTGATGGCGACATGATCGCCACTACCGGTGCAGATGATTTGTTATCATTAAAGACCAGAACTGATGCTCCGTTGATGATGTCATCAAGGGGAGTGGCCCTCCGATGGGGTCCCTCAGCCAGTTCCCGTCCGCCATCAAGCTTCGGCGTCAGGAGCCTCATCAACCTCATATATAATCAACGGAACATCGAACATCGTCAGTAAATAACACTTCCGGGGGCGTGAACCATAGTTTGTACATGGTAAATAAAATAATGGTGTCCCACAGCCGCGGCAGAGAAAAAAAATTTTGAGCTCGCTATCCCGGTACTTTTTACCATCTACAAATGTCATGATGTTCAAGCCATCATGAAAGACATGAAAAATGAGATCACAAAAAGTTTTTCTCCACCTTGAACTTGAAAAAGTCCATATACAGGTCATCTTCAAAGCATGGTGAGGGTCCCAACTGATTCCTCCCTCAAGCCAAATGTGGCTCAGCTGTTTGAGAGGAAGAGCCGCCAGGTCTCAGGTAGCAAGAAGGAGGCAAGAGAAGCCATGTTCAGAAGAAGTGTTCATGTTCTTCAATACTCCATCCATGTTCAGGACAGTTAGTAACAACGTTTGGGAAGATATTTTAACAAAGCTTATTTTCTGATGCGGCCAAGCCTCACTCAGACTTTGCCTCCTGCGGCCCCGCCAGTTATAGTTTGAAACCCCTGTTATTTCGGTCCTGTCCTGGGCCAGTCTTTGCCTCCTTTTTAATTTCATGACAACATATACAATAGTTATTTACAAGAATGCGAGCATGGAACCATCACGTCCACTCAGTACAGACATCGCACAGCCAGCTTTCAAATGTCTACTCCATTCAAATGTCTTAATGCAGACGAGTGTCTCATCATCCCACCCTCCGTGGTACATACCCACATGTTTACAGGAAACATCCCTGTTTTATGCATGCACTAAACCCATCTTGATTAACAGTCTCCGGACTGGATTGCGACATGTGCGCCACCTATCTGCAATAGCCCACACTAAGCACTTACTAGTGTGCTCTTCCCTGTTTGACTCGAATGCTACTTATACAGTCACGTTTTTACAGTGACTATAACTGTAAACAATACTGTAATGTATACTACAGTGAGAATTAGCATTTAATATGGTCCATCTCAAATATTAAATTGGCAAAGACACAAGGGGTCAAAAAATAAATAAATCACGGAATACAGTGAAAAGGAAAGATCTTGACCAGCAAAAAAACACCCTTTACAGCGTCCCTATAGTTTTTTGTTTCTCATTTCATCCTGTATGAAATTCCGAGTCTCTTCTGTGCGTCATTCCAATTAAAGCAGTAACCAAAATGTTATGATGAATAAAATAACTGACTATTTTGTCACTTGGAAGATTTGTTTGGTTTGTTTTAATGGTAAAACATTAACTAAGAAATCTGCATTTCTCTTAGTCTTGGGTTGTGCTGGTACAAAACACTGGATTAAAAAAAAATCGCTAATGGTTATTACAATATTGAAAATTAGAATTAACCGACTGTTTTATGAATATGAATAATTAGTTGCAAGTATACGAGAGTGAAAAAAGGCCTTTGTTTTTTTTTTTTTTTATCTTGCCCCCGGGATAAATTGAAAAAAAAAGAAAGAGTCAAATATTGAGAGTCAAAAAAAAAATCACTTCATGTGCATTTTATGCACAAAAATACCTGACAGGAAAACACTGCTTGACGTTTACTACGGCTGTTGTATAAAATATAAAAGCGATATAAAGAGGGAAAAAAAAACTGATTGGATTTGCTTTGCATCACATAGCGTGACTTGACAAAAAAAGGCGTGGAGAGAGCAATCCAGTATTCCAAATTGGGAGCATGGAGCACTGCACACATGATGTACTATGCTGAGCTGCGAGTGCTGTGCACAATGGCTGTCACAAATTGATTTTTGAGAAGGTGGTGAAATTATGAAGCCGTGCCATCGATTTTTCTTTTCTTTTTTTCTTTTTTTTTGTGTGTTCAGCTGCTCTTGAAAGACTGTCAAATATTTGCAGGGTGTGCAACAATAGGGAGGGGAAAAAAAAGAAGAAGAATCCGGGTATTTAGGAATAATTTCGTAAATTCGCACGGACAACGACAATGGCTGAATTTAATGCTTCGGAAAACCTGAAAGAGGGTGGAAATTAAGAAGGGGCCACACATCTGGGGTCTGAAGAGCTCAAATGAAAGGTGAAAATAAATGTCTTCAGATGCTATATTTTTTGGACAGGCTGTAAATCAATTCTACGATGTAGAACATGAACAGAGCAACGCTGAACACAGACTAGTGCAATGTTGAACGTGGATTAACGCTGAATAGCGATGAGCAGATTTTATTCTGAACCCAGTGACGTTGAACAAAGTAACAACAAACAGAGCAATGCTGTAGAGGAGGGGTGCGCAATCGTTTTCGCAACGGGCCGAGAGAGTAATATTTTCGAGAGCACTGCAGTAGAGCATAATGCTGAATAATCAACAGAACAATGATATACAGCATGGGGGGGTCAAACTCATTGTCACCGTGGGTCACATTAGCATTATGGTTGCCATCGAATGGCCAGTTGTAGCTATAAGACAGTATATATGGGCAGGTGGTGGCTTAGTGGTAAGGTGTTGGCCTCTGAACCAGAAGATCGCAGGTTCAAGCCCCACATACACCAAGCTACCACTAGTGGGCCCTTTGAGCAAGGCTGTTACCCCTCAATTGCTCAGTTGTAAGTCGCTTTGGATAAGGGCGTCTGCCAAATGTCATAAATGTAATGTAATGTATATAGTAGTTGATGAGCGACACCGCCTTATAGCACAAAAGACATAGTGTTTTTACTCCTTGAAGCACAAGCGTATATTTGTTTTCCCTTCTTTCTTGGAAGTTCCTTCCATCTGCATCAATATTTCTCTTCCTGAACGTTTTGGAATAATGTGTTTTGGCAAACTTGTCCCACTTGTTGGGCAAAAATCGCTCTACGCAACCTAGTGGCAGGATGCCGTCCCATGCATATGGGTAACATGCATTATGGGAGATGTAGTTTATTGTCAATGCATGCTTTAAAGCAGTATAGCCTTTTTTCTTAAAGACAATCATACACATTTTAAACACATACACATTCGGCCTACTGGCCTTGAGTGTGATGCTGTAGACTGGAACCGAGCAATGCTGTATAGGGAGGTTGGAGCTCAGGGATTAAGGCATTGGGCCCTCAACCAAAAGGCTGCCGGTTCAAATCACAACACCACCAAGCTGCCACTAGTTTGCCCTGAACAGAACAACGCTGTAGAGAGTAATACTGAGCAGAGCAATAGGGAACAGGTCAATTTTGTAGAGCTGAACAGAGCAATTCCTGATCCGAGCAATGCTGCAAAGTGTAATCCTGAACAGAGAAATTCTGTAAATCAGGATTCTTCAAAGTTTTTCAGGTAAAAGACCCCTTAGGTAATATAGGTATATTTTTAATTCTTTCAAAAAAAGAAAAAAAGACATCATAAAGATATGTTTTGCAGTTAAAATAACAATTATTTAAATAAATGTACAATTTCATACTTTCCCCTTTAAACTATCAAGTGGACTATTATACATTTACATGAACTTCATATTTAAGGTTAATACAACTGTAACAATTATAACTACTAAATCATTTTAACTTAGATTTTTTTAAACTATTTCATGTTTTTCTGCAAGGGGCACGGTGGCTTAGTGGTTAGCATGTTCGCCTCACACCGCTAGGGTCTGGGTTCGATTCCCGTCTCGGCCATATGTGTGTGGAGTTTGCATGTTCTCCCCGTGTCTCAGGGGGTTTTTCTCCGGGTTCTCCGGTTTCCTCCCGGTCCAAAAACATGCACGGTAGGTTGATTGGCACCTTGGCAAATTGTCCCTAGTGTATGAATGTGTGTGTGAATGTGAGTGAGTGTGTGCCCCACGATGGGTTGGCATTCCATCCAGGGTGTATCCTGCCTTAATGCCCATAGACGCCTGAGGTAGGCACAGGCTCCCCGTGACCCGAGGGAAGATCGGATAAAGCGGTAGAAGATGAATGAATAAATGTTTTTCTGCAGTAATACCTTGACTCCCCTAGAGGTTGAAGACCGCTGATTTAAGACTCTAGGATGTAGATCATAATATTACCAAAAAAAAAAAAAAAAAAGAACAGAACAGTGTTGTAGAGAGTAATTAATGGTGGCCAGAGCAAAGTCATACAGAGTAATAACATAACGGACAAATCAATGCTGGACAGAGCAGCGACATGGAGAGTAACGATGAACAAAAAAAAACGCTTACAAGAGTCATTTTGAACGGAGTAATTCTAAACATTGACATTAATGGCACTTGGCAGACACCCTCAAACTGAGTAACTTACAAAGTGCTTTCACAATCTCCATCAATAAATATATTCTAATGCTGGCTCATTAGGATACAGATTAAAAATACTATCCATCCATTCAGCCAGGAGAAAAATAGTAGTGTTATAATGCTGAATAGGGGAAATTAGATCAGAATAATGCTGTATAAAGCAAGGCTGCCTTCTTTTTCAAAATGTACTTCTTACATTTTAATATATATGTTTGTCCACAAATGTGTTCAATTATTAGCAACAGTCTAGTAGCTCATAATGTAAATAATAGGGTAAATAGTGTTTACCCTATTAAATCATAGTTTTCATAGTGTTCCTTTCAACAGTATAATTTCAGGTTGGAGTTTCTATCCATTATGCCCCATTAAAATAGAACTATTTAAGGTAAAAATAAAAAGGATATAATAAATATAAATGGTCATTTTACTGTTATATCAAGCAACACTATACCAATATTTTATTTATTTTATTTTTTTAAACAGCAGCAATGGCATACTATTTCTACAGTCACATATGGTACTTCAGAATAGTCTCATACTAAACTATATGTTTTTTTTCTCTCCATTGACGTTAAGACAAAAACTAGGATCGTAGGATCAGATGCTTACCTCACTGTTGATGCGACTGGTTTGTTTTACCTTTCCTCACACTTTTTTCTTTGGTGTCTGGCTGAGACCGAACATTATAAGTTACAATAAATAAAATAATTAATAAACAAATAAATGAAAAATCCATTCCGTACAGATCTCACACTTTAGCTACCATACATTCACTGCTAAGCTGTTTCCTATTTTTCTAATACAACCAGTATAAGAGATTTTGATGTTTCCCATGTTGCTACATGTAAATGTTGTGCCTTTATCTAGACTTATCTAGACTAAACTTATTATAGAAGCCCATGAGCCACCCTAAATA
This sequence comes from Kryptopterus vitreolus, assembly GCA_030449085.1. Lineage (NCBI taxonomy): Eukaryota > Metazoa > Chordata > Actinopteri > Siluriformes > Siluridae > Kryptopterus > Kryptopterus vitreolus. Next base: position 13,373,402 of record JACRUU010000013.1, read on the forward strand.
ACGCAAATACTGGCTAAGAAATCAAATCTGTAACTTTAACACAGTAAATCACGAACCTCTTGAAAAAATAAATACATCTATATAATCTGTCAGACATAATGCTTTACACGCCACCGACACTAGGTGAGTCAAATTCGCAAACACTCACACATAACGCAAAAAAGTTTTTATGCTCGCATGGGGTGTTTTTTTTAGACGGACTAAAAGAGCTAATTCACAAAACTGTATTGGAAAAATAGGTGAAATTTTTTCACATTTCTGTGATATAGGTGTGATTGGCTGCGATATAATTATTTTTTTGAGTGACATCATTTTTTTAGTCGCATCATATGGGTAATGGAAACACCGTCTTTTCGCAACAGTTTTTTTAACGACATTTCGGAAACATCGCAAAAGTTTTACGCAAATTTGTAATGGAAACGTACCTACTGTCGACTCCTTCCATTACTGCCCAATTAGTTCATGCTGCCAGTGTATTAATCAATGGTGAAGGTGAAAATAACAGAATTTACAGGAGAATTTGATAAATTCACTTTGGGCATGAAAACAGCTTTCTCACAACAACACATGTTCAGAACGACACCAGCTCACACAACTAAAGGGTATGCTGTACCGTACCAAGAAACTGAGGCTTGTGTGGGCAAGTAAGAGTTGCGTAATGTTCGGTCTCAGCCAGACATAAAAGCAAAGAGTGCAAGGAAATGAATCAGGTGAAACAAATCAGTCGTGTCAACAGCGAGGTAAGCGTCTGGTCACACATCGCTATGAAGCTGTGGAACGATAGGTTGCGTTTTTTTTCTTCAAGTCAGTGGAGAAGCCGGAGTGATTTTCTCACAAAAGACAATAACCTTTCAGTTCCACCATGATTCATACAGCTAGAAACGTATTGTAGAAATAACGGGCTACATTTGGCTTTACCGAAATGTTGACTTGTAAATGATACCTAGATTAAATATCACGACACAATACCAAATCGATACTATGGCAATATTCATTCATTCATCTTCTACCGCTATATCCGATCTTCCCTCTGGTCATGGGGAACCTGTGACTATCTCAGGCGTCTATGGGCATTAAGGCAGGATACACCCTGGATGGAATGCCAACCCATTGCAGGGCACACACACATTCACACACACATTCATACACTAGAGACAATTTTCCAAGGTGCCAATCAACCTACCGTGCATGTTTTTGCACTGGGGACGAAACCGGAGAACCCAGAGAAAAACCCCCTGAGGCACAGGAAGAACATGCAAACTCCACACACACATGGCCGAGACGGGAGTCGAACCCGGACCCTGGCGGTGTGAGGCGAACATGCTAACCACTAAGCCACCGACTATGGCAATATAACAGAAATGAAATATTTTGATGTCTTTATTTCTTAATAAACACTCAGTATTTTCTGTCTGCTGAAGCAAAGTATAACTGTTTAAGCTAACAATAAAATAACAAAAAAAAAAAAAAAAAATATATATATATATATATATATATATATATATATATATATATATATTATATATATATATATATATATTTATTAAGAGTGATTCCTGTCACGGCCATGTTTCCTCCCAGCTCTGAGCTTCCGTGCTCGCAGTCGCCAAGCTACTGATGAGCTCCAGCTGCAGCAGTCATCAGTAGCCTGGTCTTTATAAGCCCGGCGTTTCCTCCATTCAGCGTCCAGTACCAGTATATCACTAAACACTATTTGCTAAATAGATTTGCTAAATAATCGGTCCAGAAAACCTACTGCCATTTTTATGTAACCCGCATAATATGTATCATTCATTGTGTTACTTCATGATCACTTCTGGTCAGACTTCTCCAGACTGGTTTCCCTCGACAAAAGCACTGCTAGACGTTCTCCGATGTCGAAAAGAAGTAGGCATTATGTGACTTTTAGTCTCATTTCCTTGGCCGAGCACTGCATCTACGCTCCGCAATATTCCAAATAACCTGAGCAGCAAATCCTTACACCTAAGTCTGCTTTGAAATCTTTGCCTGGGAGAGAGAGCTTGCTGATGCAGGAGAATTACTTCATGTCCTGATGCTCTGCCATGTAATATGACCTGTGACATGATACGTCTTCCACAAACTCAACGTTTGCTTGTTCCTCACCCAGTTTAAAGCCACCTATACAGCTGTTTCTGTTTAAGCTAATGTCTGTGTTTTAATCTACATTTAAAATTATGCAATCACCTCATGGTACAATTGGTTAAGTCTACACCAAATCCTACAAAATCTCCATCTTTGTGCAAGAAGTAAGAATTGATAGCCAAAATCTAAAGTTAACCTAAAGTTTTAGCACTTTTATTTTGGACTCACACGTACACACACACACACCATCCACACAGCATTCTACTGCTCTATTTATTTATCTACCTCATCACTGGCCTTTACATGTGTATTGTATATACTGCTCTCACTGACAGTGTTACTGTTTACATGCACATTTTGCACATCTACTTTTTATCACTGCTGCTCTAATTGTTCCTTTGCACACTAGCCAAACTGGAATACTTTGCACTAGGTCGTTGTTGTGGTTTTTTTTTTGTTTTTTATTTATTTATTTCATTATATTATGTTAGTTGTTTGTTGTGCACTGTCTTGTGTTGTGAACACAGTCTTGCTCTGTCTTTGCGCTGTTTGCACCAGGTTGCACATTATGCACTTTATGTAGCTAGGGCAAACTTAGTCTCGTCCTCAGCATTGTGTTCTTGTGTTTGTGTTACATGTTGTTTTGTGTAGCACCAGGGTCCTGGAGAAACGTTGTCTCATTTCACTGTGTACTGCGTCAGCTATATGTGGTTGAAATGACAATAAAAACCTCTTGACTTGACTTGATTTTCCAAAACGTCTACACAATGTAGTCAGAATCACTGCCAGAGCTGCTGCTACAGAAAATGACTCAACAGCGTCAGAAAAGAGTTAACAGCTTAAGGACACTATGGAAGATCCGAGTTACTTTTTAATATTTGTGCTCACTTCCAACTTCGTTGTAAAAAAAAAAAACAAACCTAAAATTTAGATCAGCCAGTAAGATAAAAGTGAAGACGCGAGAGCCTCGATTCTCCCCTGGTGGATGATCAGTCTCCCAACAGCCCCCAAATCTGTTTACTCGCTATTGATTTAGTCATACAAAGTCATACTAGACAACTTTGGCTGCGTTTGCCGAGCCGCCGCGGAGGGCCTTACTGTGTTGCGAGTCAACAAAAACCAGCTTCCAGAAACGCATTAATTTCAGAGCAGTGTTTTGTAGAGCTTGTATTAGTGAGTCAGGCAACACTCCAAATTAGATGTAATGTAATTTGGACGAGACTGTTCCCCCCCACCCTACGGTTCAGAAAAAAAAAAATGCGTGTCGGGTGTCTGCGATAACAACATCATTCTGGTTTGTTTCTCCAAAAATCAAACAATGTTAAGGGAAAATGTACAGGTCAGGAAACAGGCAAGTCGAAAAAAAAAGCAAAACACACACACACACACTCTCAACCCAGACTTTCCAGTGCTTTAGTGGTGAAAAAAATTCAATACTGAGAGAAAAGGATTGAGGGATGAGGACACGGTGATTTCTTTGGTAATAAGACAATTCTGTACCTCTTCAATTTATCGTTCTGTAAGTGACCCTTTGACTGGTCATTCGAATTGAGTGGATTTAAACCAAACTCATGTAGGGGGGAAAAAAAGGACGCTCTGGACAAATGTGCCCTGTCATTTTGAAGTTCGGGAGTCATAACCATAGATTTTTGTGGGAAGGACTAGTGATGGACAGAGTACTAACTTCACTATAGAGGAAAGTACAAATCCTCTACATATCCTATTATATATATATATATATATATATATATATATATATATATATATATATATATATATATATATATAAAACTGCATAGAGTTTACATGGCAAAAAACAATTCAGACAATCGGTCTCAAGATGTTTCTGGGTAACAATAGCGTATATCGGAGCTATCGCATAGCATATATGGGAGTTATGTCATCGAAGAGCGAAAGTCTTGTACTAGAAGAATTGAGATTTAATCTACTTCTTCTACTTAAGATTTCCTCCTTATGCCGTTTCAGGACATCTTCAGAAAACTCGCCCCTTGGCTCATTCATTATGGATTATATTATAGAGATTAATAAGACCCTACACTTCATATTCACAATCTGTTTCATTGAGGAAAGCACCTTAGGGACAATGGCCACAGTTATAGCCCTATACAAATAAAATGGAATTTAATTTGTATTTGAGTACATGTATAAAAGTTCTTGGCTTTTGAATGGACTTTTTGTAATTGATGTAATCGACGTGGACTGTATTTGAATAATGGATACAGTTCAGGGTTCCCTGCTCAGGCACATCATACCTTATTAAGGTGGGAGTTTACTGTTGTAAGAAACACAGGGAGAGAAACGTTACTCTACAGTAGGGTTGGGTATCATTTTAATTTTAGCCTTTCAGATTCCGATTTTGGATTCTGATTCCTATCGATTCCCAGGTTCGATTTCCAAATGGTGAAACAACCGCAGATGCTTAGCTATGTTGGTCGTGACACCTTGCTTTACAACGTATTAGTTGATTGCAATAATTACACTTGGCTTTTTTTTTGGAATTTACAAATTCTAGCCACACTTTTGAACGCTTCCAGCGGTCCATCTTGTAAACTGATGTTTAGAACACCACGTAAGGTCATGGTAGATTGGACGGACGAAAGGTCCTGGTTGACTGCCAGGTGAAAAAGAGAATGCACCTGGGAATGATGGAAAACATAGCATATTGTACATTTACGACCCTTCTCCAGAGCGATTTACAACTGAACAATGGAGGGATTTTCGTAAGGGTCCACTAATGGCAGCTTGGTGGTGGGATTTGAACCTGCGATCTTCCGATTTTCTGGTTCAAAGGCCAATGCCTTAACCACTGAGCTACCACCTCCCTCCCTACCAGTGGTTAGCTTATGAAGCTAGCAATTAGCATGCCAGGCATAAAGATATCTGTTAATGTATTATGACGTAAAGTCCAGTTACCGGAATGACACTAATCAGGTTGTAGTAATGACTACATTTTGCTGAAGTACATGTCAGAGCCCAGACTTCTTCACTTTATCTACAGTGAAACAATATTGCAATATCGAAACAATACTTCAACTTATATACAAGCCTATTACAACATATCTGTAATTCTACAAAGATAATCTCTTTCATTCATTCATTCATTCATTCATTCATTCATCTTCTACCGCTTTATCCGATCTTCCCTCGGGTTACGGGGAGCCTGTGCCTATCTCAGGTGTCTATGGGCATTAAGGCAGGATACACCCTGGATGGAATGCCAACCCATCGAAGGACACACATTCACACACACACACACACACACACACTCACACACACATTCATACACTAGGGATCATTTTCCAAGGTGCCAATCAACCTTGGACCGGGAGGAAACCGGAGAACCCGGAGAAAAACCCCCTGAGGCATGGGGAGAACATGCAAACTCCACACACACATGGCCGAGACGGGAATCAAACCCGGATCCTGGCGGTGTGAGGCGAACCTGCTAACCACTAAGCCACCGTGCCCCCCCCGCTTTCATTCACTCTTGGCATTTTCAAATTTGTTTGCATTATATCTTGCAATAGGAATGGACATCAGACACACCAGGCACCACCCTTTCTTTGTTTGTATTATATTGAGTACATTTCCATCTTCACTACTTAAGATGACCCTGCACTCTGACCCCAGCTCCCAAAAACAAGCTGAGATATGCGAGGAAAGAATTTCTATACAATATATCAAGCTTTATCACCTGGTTTTGCAACCTGCATAATATTAATCTGCATAATATCCCGCCCCAATACACCGATAGTAGGACTTTCCAATATTATTTCCTTTAAATGCTATAATATATGTTGGACATTTGTTGAAAGACTGTAGAAAAAGCAATGTTCTCAATGAAAGTATTTCAAATTACAAGCAAAAAAGCTTTTGGATACTGAGGACAGAAGTTAGATAATTTAGCAAACTTTATCCGTTAAACGGAATCCCGGAATAAATTAAGAGGCTATCCACGATGAGGCTGATGAAGATAAGGAGAGGAAGGATGGAGAGCGAATCTTCGTCTGGGCTGGGAATGAACTCTAGGGCACTGATGGAGGTTGTCGCAGGTGAGACAGGCGTCTGGCGTAGCCCGGCTCAAGGCAGGGCGGCCGGAAATCATTTTCACCTCGTGCTCCTGTCGCGCTGGGCACTTAATTGCAAGCGGGACAGATCCGGAATGCATAACCATGCCCCCATGGAGCGTGATTAATGGAACGGTGGAGTTCAGCGGCACGGCTAAACCGAGCCCCAGAAGCATCCGGGAGGTTCGCGGCCCCAATTTTCAGCAACGTGGGCCACAAAAATCAAGATTTTGAAGGATGTCGGATTTCACGATTTACCCAGGAAGCCAGGTCAAGCTCTGGGTGATTTGTTCCAGCATTGTGTTCAACTGTAAACTTCTGGAGTGACTTGTTGAACGAGTGAATCGAGGACGACCCCGGGGTGATTGGTGGTGTAGGGTGTGCAGTTGGTTCTTACCGAAGGCGCAGGCTTGCCTCCTTTGGCAGTGCAGATCAGAGTGAGGTTCTGGGCTTGGTAGCGGCTGAAGGGAGCCGGCATGTTCTCCGCTACTACTGAGATGTTGTTAGGTGGCGCTGTGAAGGAGAAAAGAGACATCCATGAGCAAACGGTGAAGGGGGGGGGTACACAATCATTATAAGTGATCAAGGGCACAAGCACTCGACACACACCAGCAAGAAGCACATTAATAATGCTTTTTGTAGAGGATTTTCATAGTCTCTGGCTCATTCAATTGATCAATCCACTCTGCCGTACACAATGCGTTTCTTTTTATGTCTCCCAGGACTGAGAAAAACACAATTGTTGACACCACCACACGTTTTCAAAGCTGTTTTGCGGGTTGAGATTCAGGAGACGTGATGGACAGCAGAAATCATTTTGTTTGCATTTACATCGATGGTAGCCGCTATAGTCTATTTATACAACTGAGAGTACATGTTAGGAGGTCAAGGGTTCAGTAGTGGCAGCTTAGTGGGATTTGAACAATTCTATCAGTAGTCCAAAATCTTAACTACATAAGAAGACCCTGCACTCTGATCCCAGCTTCCAAAAACAAGCTGAGATATGCGATGAAAGAATGTCAGTGTGCTGTAATGTATATGTAATAAATAAAGGCTATTCTATCTGTCTGTCTATCTATCTCTATCTATCTATCTATCTATCTATCTATCTATCTATCTATCTATATATATATAGCTTGCTTTGATAATTGGAGGCAAACATCTATCCATTCATTGATGTGAAATGTTTTTTTTATCTATCTATCTATCTATCTATCTATCTATCTATCTATCTATCTATCTATCTATCTATCTATCTATCTATCTATCTATCTATCTATCTATCTATCTATCGATCGATCGATCGATCGATCGATCGATCGATAGATAGATAGATAAAAAAACATTTCACATCAACTATCTATCTATCTATTAAATATATTCAAAAACATTTCACAATTAACAGACAGACAGATAAACAGTAAACAATAAACAGATCCAATTATCAAAGCAAGAAGGATAACCATTTTTTGATCCATCCATCCTTCCTTCCTTCCTTCCTTCCTTCCCTGATTCTTCCTATGTCCTATTTAACACTTGAACACTTTCTAAACAGTGATTTAGAGTTACTCTCCTCACCTAATTAAAGTCAGCTATAGCTGTGTACAGTATGAACAGTCAATCTTTTACACATTACAGATTGTTAGTACAAATCCAATGTTTTTTAACAAATACAGGAATATATATATATATATATATATATATATATATATATATATATATATATATATATATATATATATATATATATACCCCAACAGCCAAGCTGTTCCTGAAAAGCATGAAACATCTGACAATTAGAATCCAGGATTTAACAGGGCTGTGATGCAAAGCAAAATGTTCAATTAGTTGTTATTGCAATAATTACCGCATGGCTAGGATCTGCTCTAGCTCTTACGGGCATTTGTAAAGCAAACTGTATTGAATGAAAAAAGGCCGCTGTGAGAAAATGCAATTTAATGAGAAATACAAAAAAACCCCTAAAAAACCCCAGCACCCTTAGCAGTGTTGGTCGGGCCAGAAGTACTCAAAAAGTGAAGCACCTGCATTACACCGAGCGTTATACAGCCAGAGATTTAACACTGTTCCGCTGCGCTCCATCTTCCCATATGCGAAGAGATAAACCAGCAAGACAATGCACGGCTCCCACGAGTGCTGTTACGGCATTCTGCATTCAAATACTGTCCTGCGCAGCTGTTCTAAATCATAAAAAAAAAAAAAAAAAAAAGCGGGCCGGGCACAAGGCTGGTCACCGGGAGAGAGGGAGGCTGTTGGAGATGAAGTGGGAACACTCATACATATATTATCTACAGCCTCAGGCAAGGTCTCCTCTGGGAGGTCTTACAAGTGTGCGACGGATAAAAGAAAAGAACCGAACACATTAAAAAAGAAAAAAAAAATGTTTCTAGAAGGAGAAGGAGGAGAAGAAGCAGCCACTTCACATGCTGAGGAATCTCCCAAACAACACGGTTCATTATTCAAATCTTAACATGTGTAGAAAAAACACACGCCTTTCCACGGTCTCATTGTTTAAAAACCATCGGCCAATATTACTCCCGCACAAAACACACGGATGTTGACATTCACGGAGGAAATACGGCGCCGCGCTTTTGCCTCGGTGTGCGAAATTGTGTTTGCGGTAAACGGAGCAGGTTAGAGGATTCGCCTAAGGAAAATAAAACGCATTTATAAAATCTCCCGATCGATATCGCTTGCACAAACAGGGTGGTAAAAAAACAACAACTATGAAAACAGAAAAGTTGTTGTCCTGTTGACAGTGAAATTTGTTTTTTTTTGGGGGGTGAGCTACAAATTTTATTTATTTACTTGTTTTTTTTTAACTATTTATCCACTTTTAACTGTTTGATTAGTTTTTGTTATTAGTTTACTTATTTTTTTCCTTTCTTTCTTTCCTTCTTTCTTTCTTTTTCCTTTAATTTGTTCATTTATTTACTTATTTTTTTTTATTAATTAAAATTCAGATCGTAAAAAAATATATCAGAAGTCAGATTTGGAGGCAGAGCTGCTCTTTTTACAGTTTCAGATATTCATCACAATTTCCCTATGCAGTGGTACCCCGGCTAACATCTGTTTCTGCTAACGTCATTTCCGCTTAACGTCGTGTTCTGCGAGCAAAACTGTGTACCGTTAATGTTGTTTACTCCGGTAAACGTCATTATTTTACCTGCTCGGCAGCGTCGTGCCGCGTCGTGAACAAGGGTTTCCCCTCCGTCTCTCCAGGACAGTTGGTCGGTCAATCGCACATTTATTGTACATCAGACATCCGTTTGTGAACGACAGATAGTAGTGTATACACAGTATAGTCTATTTATAACACTGTATACACAGATTTTTCATTTAAGAGCAATGGAATTTAACTAACTTTGTTAATATTTCGCATTAACATTATTAAAAATAAGGTGAAAATAGTAAAAAAAAATAAAAATTGGTAAAGGACGTGGTCAGGGAACACATTAACTGGTTTTCCATTATTTCTTATGGGATCATTTGTCCGAACAACATCTGTTTCAGCTAAAGTCACATTTTCAGCAACGGATTAACGACGTTAGCCGAGGCACCACTGTATGTCTATTATTATTACTATTATTATTATTAGTTTGCTACCGAGAGTTGAGTGACGTCCAACATTGCTTATTCTTTGCATGAAATTAACAAACAAATACCTGTGAAAGACAAGGCCTAGTATTAGCCCAAGATTTTGAGCCAGAAGAAAAAGAAAGGCAAATAATGCAACATAATTCCAATTTTTACTTTTGGATTTTTGCTTTATGCTTTTTATTCTGATTATTTATTTATTTACTACTTATTTCTGCTCCTTTGGACTAGTTTGCTTTCGAATTCAATGCTTTTGCACGTCTGTGATCTCCAGTTGTTAATATAAGCTATAATTGGAATAAAAAAAAATGTAAAACATAATTCCAAATGATTCCAGAACTCTAATCTTCCTCTAATAACAGGAATAAATTAGTTTCATGGAGGCTACACAATCTTCGCTCTGACTAATCATAATCGCGTACTTATCAGTGCTGTGGCTGCAGTAAATGTAATTCAGATGCACTCAGTATAATATATACACACAATGCATCATTTCTCCAAACCTAATAAGCGGCAGGTAAAAGTATGAAATCGAAGATCGCCCTCGTTCTTCATCGTTCAGCGCTTAAATATTCATATCCTAAATACACTGGATATCGATCGCCCAATATCCTCTCCTAGAAGGTGAACGCTGCTGCTTAGCACGGATGACAGATTTAGTCTTATTAAAGGGGAAATGCTCCTGAGATTTATTATCTCCCCTGAAAGGAAGACACTATTATTTCATTTGCAGTCTTGGTTAATATCACAAATTCCCCGCAGGAGCCTTAAGGCTGTAAATTAATAGACCTCTGTCAGCTTTCTAATTAATATCCAGCTCACATGAAAACCACTGTTGTCTGACAGAATAAAAATATAATATAACAGACACCTTCTTTCTGGTCCATAAAAAAAATAAAATGGGGTAGGAAAAAAAAAATGCATAATGTATAATAATTAATAGATGACATTATGGAATCTCCATAGAAAGTATATATACATATTAATTTAATGTTTAATTTGTTCAAAGAAATTAAGCAACAAAACATTTTAGCGCCAGTAAATACAAATACTAAATCGGCTGATTTTTTTTCCCCCTCTAACATTAGAATTATTTAATTTGTAAATGTTTTTGTATAAATATATCTATCAATAAATATACCTATACATTTTTTTTTTTACCTGAATCTTTTTGGAAGCGCTTTTATTTATTGGTTTGAAAAATATATAGAGAATGAAAAATAAATAATAATCACATAAAAAAAAGTTTAACGCACATATATCATAAATGAGAATTCTGTTTTCTGTTTATTGTGTAAACGTTGTACTGCTGTAATGTCATGGTCAATATTAACAAACAACTTGGAATTCCAGGCTGAATATTTTTCTGAATATTTTTTCATGCTGAATATTTTTCATGTACTTCTTCCCAAAACCAGATCACATTAGATGCCCAAAATAAAACAAAACCCATGTCTTTTCTAGTCATTTTCTAGACCGAAGCTTGTGCCAGCATGACAATACCCCTGTACACAAAGACAAAGTGTTCTAGTGGAACATCTGCCCAGAAGATGAGATTATTCATTCATTCATTTCATCTTCTACCGCTTTATCTTATCTTCCCTCGGGTCACAGGGAGCCTCAGGCGTCTATGGGCATTAAGGCAGTATACACCCTGGATGGAATGCCAACCCATCACAGGACACACACACACACACACACATATTCATACACTATATATATATATATATATATACTTTGAAGGTATATCCAGAAATCATAGACCATATCATCATCATGGAGAATATTTCTGCTCACAGTTTGAGTTAAAGACGTGCATTTTAGAGGATATCTCACACCTGAAGACGTCAAACGCAAAATAATCCCAGATGATGCATCAGCAAATCACTGATGGATTAATAGCTCGATTTTCAGACTTACGCACAACAACAATGAGCTATTTTAATCCGATGAAGGATTAGGTTTTGTGACAAGTCTTTCGTATTCAATTTTCCCTGCGCTCAAGGTTACTTGCACCTTTTAGAAGGAAAATACGTGGAGTTTAGGATCAGAACAGAAAGCGACGAGTTTATCTCCGATCAGCCTCAATGCTTTAATCCAATATCTTTCACTCAGCGTGCAGCTCAAGCAAATAAATAAATAAATAAATAAATCTGACACACGACAGAGAACAAGTGCTTTCACTAACATAGTGCACTACAGTACATGGAGAAATGTTTATGGGCCCTGATCATAAGTCTTGTGTGGTCTTAAAAAAGTACACAACACTGAGTCTCCAATTTTCTGTCCACAGTAACCCATCCACTGTTTTGGGAAGATGTTCCACTAGATTTTGTGGACATTTGTGATCATTCAGCCACAAGGTGAGGAGTCCATTTATACCAATCTATTTAAATCTCATGCACACGGATGTCAGAGCTTCTGAAGAAAAGAAAATGGACAAAAAGATTGGAAATAAAACATAAATAACAAGCGAATAAATGAATGATTTTGGGATATATAAATATATATAATTATATTTATAAATATTATTTATACTTTATAAATAAAGAAAGACACAACATTACAGTAAAAGAAACAGTAACTAGTTCCTAAGAGGAACTGCTATAGAAACTATGTGTGCGTGGTGGGGTTTGTGTGTGTGTGTAAAGTATATATATATATATATATATATATATATATATATATATATATATATATATATATATATATATATATATATATATATATATATATATATATATATATATATAAATTCTAAATAAAAAAATTCTAATTAAAAAGCATATTAGATTTTCTTGTGTATCCAGTCTGTTGTTAAAATAAGGAATAAATGATTTAATATTTACAAAGACAATTAAAGAAGATCAGAAAGGAAAAAACATTCATTCTACTCCAAAGAAAGAGATAGTAAAGAAAAAATAAATGAAGCAATTAAATGAAGCAATATCGTTACAATAAAACATGTTTTTATGTAAACATAAAAGGTAGAATTATATATATATATATATATATATATATATATATATATATATATATATATATATATATATATATATATATATAAATGAACCGAAAATATTTTAAGAGAGATGGAAAGCAAAAAACAAAACAAAACAATATTGAGCCTTTGAGAGGAAAAAGATGGGGGGAGTGAGTGAAGAAAAAAAGATTTAAAATGTTTTTTTGATGTTATCTTAATGATATGTGTATCTGATGACATGCTTCTCATAAAACAACAAAAAAAAGGCTCCAACACACCGACATGAACAGCTAACCCACATGTTCTCCTGCTGCACATCTGAGTCAAAACCCATTTTATCTCTTTTTAAAAAGTATTAGCTCTTTTATTCCTCCAGAGCCCACATGACCGAGTAATTCATCCTAACAGGGAGTGACTTGGTTCCCTTCTGACTGTGCGGCCGGAAGCAACAAGACTCTCTTTAAAAAAAAAAAAAAAAAAAACAGCAAATGGAATTTCTTTCCTCCCCTCATGACCAAAGTCTACGTTTTTAGCACCGAGCTTCCTACAGGCACGTCTCCTCGGCCTGATAATTAAAGGATTTAGTGGCCCTGTGAGAGCAAAGGGGTTACGCTTCTCCTTCACTCAGGTCTGGTATTTAAGCTCTCGAGGGGCCTCGCTGAAAGCCGAAAGTCACGGGGGTTGCCCCCTGGCTGCTTTTCACCAAAAGTCATTTCCTGATAACTTATTATTATTATTTCTTTTTCCCGCTTTTACAAAGAATTATTAAAAATCGTCCGCGTTTTTAATTACACGCTCAAGCCTTGTGGATCCTGGAAGCAATCAGCGGCGATTAATAAGAGGGTGGCGATGTTTGACCTCGTCCCCGAAAATCATCAGGATATCAGACTGTTGATCAGTGGCTTGTAATAGGATGAGGACGAGAATAATGAGTTGTAATCAGCCGTATACATTCGCCTAATCAGTTGACTTTATTTTAATTGACGATGATGGAAAGGACATAATGGATTGAAATTGGCCCGACGAGTCGACCTTCGATAATACGCTTCAATATAATATCTATCAACAGCATCAACTAACGGAATGATTAGCGTCAAGGAGCGATCGGGCCCGGATGGGGCACATGACGTAGAGGCAGACGGGTGGTCCAGCGTTGAAGTTACGGTAAGAGGGCAGAAGTCTTACATCACTTAGATATGGATTAGCCAACGTATATGAGGGTCGCTTAGGCCACGATCTACACGAATACCTTTAAAAAAGGATTATTTTTTTACCCCACACTGTGACAAACGTTTCATTCGACAAAAATATAGCTTTTTGAAAATGCTATCCAAATATACTTTCATTATTTGGAAAGTGGACAATCATTTGTTATAAATTTTTGATATGTACATTGATTTCTCGTGGCTATAAATGTTTCTCAACATCTCTCAGGACCACTGCTGCTATGTGAATATGACGCATCGCAACACTACAAAGGCGTGTCCTGAGAGTCACACATTGTATAGCGTTACAACCCTAGATATTTTGTGACTTTTGTTGTTTCCTTGTCTGTGACCTAGGCCTGACCTAGCCACCACTTTATCCTTCCTCCATTGTAATGAGATCGCCACCAGACTTCTAGGAAGCGGGAAAGAACCAATGTTGAGGGTTGTTTGGAAAGGTGGTTGTTGTGGCATGTTTTTGGACCGGGCTTTCGGTGACTTCAGCTTTCTGTGTACAGCTGTAGTTTTTAATGTTTGTTCTGGTTTGACCTTTGCATGTTTTGACCCTGAGACTGGATTGCCCTTTTATAGATCACTGAACATACTAGAGGAGAAGAATAGAATAGAATAGACTTTATTTGTCACATATACATTACAGCACAGTACAGCTTGTTTGCAAACTGGGGTCAGAGTGCCGGATCAGTCATGATACAGAGCACCTGGAAAACAGAAACCAATGGTAGCAGCTTGGCCATACAGGGGCTCGAACCCCTGACCTTCCGATCAGTATCCTCCTAGCGCCTGAGCTAGCTCCTTCCCTGTATTAAGTTAGTTCACTGGCAGTAGGAGTGTGGCTGTCATTTTCTTTGGGGTGGGGTTCTGTTCGTTGTTTTTGTAGTAGGAAGTTAGGGAGGCCAATTTGTGTTTTTTTTGGTTAGCAAGCTTTTTGTTTATTATTTTGGCCACCCAGAAAATAAGCCATTGTACAGTATGTGTATTTGTATATATATATATATATATATATATATATATATATATATATATATATATATATATATATATATATATATATATATATATATATATATATATATATATATATATACACTCATGCTTACATATACCAAAGTTTGTATAGCTGGAACCTGTGTTAATATAGCTTGAATGCAGTGTTCTGTGTGGCCTAACCAAGACTGGGTGGAAAAAGAATGTCTGGTTTTATTTAATCCTCTTTTAAACTCTAAAGGACCATGAAAGGACCATGTGTTGGAATTTAGAAGAAACAATATTAATATTATGTACAATATTAAATTGCGTCGTATTTTTGTACAGAATTGCATTGTATCAAATGGGCACACATCGCTTCACAGTGGTATTGTATCTGCTTCATATGAATCTTTACTGTATCGTATCATTGGCTACGCTTCAAAGATACGAATCGCGCCAGCCTCAGTTATGGAGCTGTACATTTCAATATATCTATACATTTTGGGAAGAGATTTGTTTTGGTTGATGTGTTTAATTATTAAAAGATGTTCATTTATAGCGGCATCGATCAAAACCAGAAGCCTCACCCTAATACAACACCTTTTTGCTTTTGATCAACCACACGCATGTCAAAATAAGTTCAGTGGGGGAAGGGAAAAAAACAAACAAACCAAAAAAAAAAAAAAAAACAACACTTTGTATTTGCACTAAATACCTGTCTCTTTTTTTTCTTTTTTAAATATGTATAATATCATATTTACAGACCTCTCATCTTTCTTCAAGAAACACCCCCCCCATTTGTAGCTAATTGTCTCTCGAACTAACTGCTCTAAATTTGCCATATCACATTTTTGTTGAACTTTTCCCCAAAATTTCTTTGACATTCGAGAACAATTAGCACATGCAAAAGAAAGAAAGAAAGGGGGGAAAAAAACACACACATACACACACCTCTTTAAAACTTGTTTTCATTATTCCCGGTGCATGTGCTATTTCTTCCCGGCAATTATCCTTTGTAAATTACCTCAAAAACTATGAATAACTACCTCGACAATTTGGCAGATTGCCCAATTATTTGCGATCGCAGTCAATCAGGGCCTTATTCTTGTAAAAAAAATTAAACCTCTAGTAGAAAATGTCATGTGGGCCACCGAACTGTGCTTATTATGAACGTGTCGGAGAGAGAAACTGTGTGCAAGGTTTATATTGTTATATGGGATATGCTGAATGAGCCTGGTGTTAAACTGTTGGTCAGTTTTTATTGTCTCTTTTCATTATTCTTCTGGAAAGATCTTAAGGCATGGATGTTTATGGACATGGATATATTATATATATATATATATATATATATATATATATATATATATATATATATATATATATATATATATATATATTATGGATCTTATGGACACTATATGGACATATATGGTTCTTTAGTAAATGGATTGAAACACTGAATGCCGCCTACCTATATCAGTACCTAACCTTACTAACACTCCCGTTGAATGAATGAACACAAATCTTCACCCTCCAAAATCTAGTAGAGCATCTTCCCAGGAGGTGGCATGGGAGGTTCACATATGTATCTTGTGGTCTACCTTTGTCTATATAATGTAAATAGAACACGACCCTTATTTTTGGTCACGTATATACAAGAGAGGCATTAAAAAGTAGGTGTGTTACATCTTTGAGTTAATTTCCAAAACAGACCCAACATTTATAGCAAAAGTGAAAAAGAAAAAAAAAAAAAACAAGTTTTCACACAAGTATCGCAGAAAGGTTTATACGCTCGCATGAGGTGTTTTTTTTAGGCGGTGTGAAAAAGGAATAATTCGCAAAACTGTAATGGGAACGATTTTTTCGCAATTCCAGGTCACATGATATACCTTGCCTTGGGAATGATGCTACAAGAGGCCCTATTGCACTGCACAGCTGAGAAAAAGTGGACGTGTTCATCCGGAAATTCTGAATCCTCAGAACTATTACTTGCGAGGACATGCGAGGACATGATATGGTTAATATAAACACTGTCAATTTATAATAGTTTTTTATCGACATTTATAAAATATCGCAAAAGGTTTGCGCAAATTTAGAGTTGGGCTGCCGATGCCCTTAAAAACCGGGCGGCACGGGAAGCCCGAGCATCCGGAAGTGTGTGTCCCGAAACCGAAAGTCCATGCCGCGAGGCCGGAATATCCTAATAGTAGCAGCCGAAAGCGTCTACAGGCAACCTGTTGACACCACATGCTGTTTATTTGAAGTCTTATATACAACAAAACTTATATTATTTACTCAGAGTGTTACTTTTTGTTTCAGTTTGATGCATGTCTGATTTTCTTTAATATTTATTAATAATTATTACTATATATTCATGATATTAATATTTATTAACATCATGAATATATTTCATTTAGCACATTTTGAATAAAGTTTAGTACTACTTTACATTTAATGCTATTTACTTATTTTCTTTTTTTTGTCAAGTATCAACTGTTCAAGTGATCTTATTAGTCAAAACTACCTTCAAGTAGGAAACCAAGCTAGACATAATGTGTCACATAATACATATAGACAAATAGTATCAAATACATTTACATTTTTTGTTTATTTAATTTAATACTAATTTTTTTCGCATTTAAAAAGCTCACTTTTTATGGGGGAAAAAAAAACCCAAAAGCACATGCTGAGTTTGAGTCACTTCCTGTAGTCAGGAAGTCAAAATTGCTTTCTCGCCACAATCGAACCATGCTAGAAGGACCACCTCGCGCAGACACTTGGCTGTTGCTGAGCGATTGCTCTGTTCACACCTACCTAAAGAAGCGTACCAAGGAGAACAAAAACACCAGGGTTCCATTTAAATGAACAAAACATTGTGTATATAAAAGCAGCCTCACTGTCAGATGTATTTCTTTTTTTTTTTTTCCTTTGCCCTCGATACCCCCTGGTGTTGCGAGAAGATTGAGGAACAGTATTTATAAGGGTAAAGTCAATAACAGTAGCACAACAGCACCTTACAGCCGAATGATTTATCCTTGAAACATGTGGCAAAGGTTAGGCGCCTAAAAACTATTTAAACAATGGCTCCTGGCAAAGCACATTTATATATCGAGCAGCAAACGCGATGCTGCAGTGCAAAGTGAAGAAATGGGGGAAAAAAAAAAAAAGGTCACTTTGGGTTTGAGTCAGAAGGCATCGGGGGGATCCTGCTTCCATCCACCATGGTCAGATTCAAAGCATAGCGGTCTTACAGATACAGTAGTGAGCTCATTGCTCTTTTCTCTGTTTGACACTTTCACAAAGACAGCTAAAGTTTTGATTGCCGCGCAAACACGGCAAGTCGCTGAGGTTGCACTAGCGGTGCAGAGGAGCTGCAATTAACGCAACAAGAGTGATACAGCATTTTTATAATGACTTTTTGTATAGCCTTTTTTTTCATGATGCTTGGGATAAATACGCGCATGTGCTTTGAAAAGGCAAAAAAGCAAGAACAGGGTGAAATAAAAAGCAATAAGTCAGAATTGTGCTCGGAACAAGTTTGTCTTCTGCATAGTAATTAAAAAACATTTTCATTGCTGTATCACTTCATCAATCAATTTACTGGATACTGAACAATAAAAATGAATTAAAAGCATAAGAAAAATAACATTCCATGAACAATAATACGGATTGTTATAATAAAAATAAAAGAACAATGAAAAAACTATACCGAATCAGGAAAATGTCTATTTGAATTATCATATTAATTATTAATTATTACCTATTTATTACATATTACTTATTATTACATATTAATTTACCACTCATGGTTATTAACACCACTATTATGAGGTGCTCACTATATTACCGTATGGAGTATGGAGAATTTTTCT
Organism: Kryptopterus vitreolus; assembly: GCA_030449085.1. Classification (NCBI taxonomy): domain Eukaryota; kingdom Metazoa; phylum Chordata; class Actinopteri; order Siluriformes; family Siluridae; genus Kryptopterus; species Kryptopterus vitreolus. The sequence continues at coordinate 13,392,255 of JACRUU010000013.1, forward strand.
TTCGCGACTGCAATGAGCTTCCTTATAACCTAAACATATCACCAGTTTATATGGAAAGCAACCGGAACAGAATTCAACCACAAAAAAAAATAACATTGAAATTAACATGAAATTAATTCATTTACAACAAATGAATATTCAAAGAATAAAATAAATATGAAATAATCATTAATTTTATTTGGAGAGAAATTGTTAGAGTATCAGAAACATGAAAAGTATTCATTTATGGTACATTGAAAATGTGCGATTAATCACGAGTTAACTCCTAGCGTTCCTTAATTCATTGCAATGAAATATTTTAATCGATTGACAGTCCTAATATTAGTACATTCAATCATTCATTCATCTTCTACCGCTTTATCCGATCTTCCCTCGGGTCACGGGGAGCCTGTGCCTATCTCAAGCGTCTATGGGCATTAAGGTAGGACACACCCTGGATGGAATACCAATCCATCACAGGACACACATACACACACACACACACACACACACACACACATTCACACACTAGGGACAATTTTCCAAGGTGCCAATCAACCTACCGTGCATGTAGGGGGGAAACCGGAGAACCCGGAGGAAAAACCCCCTAAGGCACGGGGAGAACATGCACACACACATGGGGGAGTGAAAGAACATGCACACACACATGGTCGAGACGGGAGTTGAACCCGGACCCTGGCGGTGTAAGGCGAACATGCTAACCACTAATCCACCGTGCCCCTTAATATTAGTACATATTGAGGAAAATACATGTAAAAAAATAAATGGTCAAATATACAGTATGTGGCTTGTGCGTGATTCGCCTCTAGTGGCCGCTCTCGTCCTGTAACATGCAGCCCTGAAAATCTGAATTCCTCTCGGGTCACAATTAGATCAGGACTACAGATTGTCCGCAAATGAATATGTCCTCCTAATGTACCCGGCACTCATGACAACTTGAATTCAACACCCATTTCTCAGCTCCCAGATACTAACCGCACACAGGTTGGCCGCAGTTACGTACATACATACGATAAACAAGGCCTCCTTAAACCACCATGGTGTAAATTAGTATTGTAAATGAGTGATTTGTTTTGCTTTTTTAAATAAAATTTTGGATATTTTTTTTCCAAAAACTGTCTGACCTCTCATTTTTTTTTGTCAAAAACAAGCAATGGGCCAAACATGTAATCAAGGCTTGGTAAAAAAAAATAGAGTCATAAAGAGCTGATATATTGTGATGTTGAGGCACGGTGGCTTAGTGGTTAGCACGTTCGCCTCACACCGCCAGGGCCTGGGTTCGATTCCCGTCTCGGCCATGTGTGTGTGGAGTTTGCATGTTCTCCCCGTGCCTCAGGGGTTTTTTCTCCGGGTTCTCCGGTTTCTCCCGGTCCAAAAACATGCGCGGTAGGTTGTTTGGCAACTTGGAAAATTGTCCCTAGTGTGTGAATGTGAGTGTGTGCCCTGTGATGGGTTGGCATTCCATCCAGGGTGTATCCTGCCTTAATGCCCATAGACGCCCGAGATAGGCACAGACTCCCCGTGACCTGAGGGAAGATCGGATAAAGCGGTAGAAGATGAATGAATGAATTGTGATGTTTTTGCAGTCAAGACACTGATAAAAAAGTGTGTGTATACTTGTGAATGTGTGTGTGTGTGTGTGTGTGTGGGGGGCCATTAGCCCTAACTCTAACCCCTATCCCCTAACTGATAACCCCTATCAGTTAGGGGATAGGGGTTAGAGTTATGGCTAATGGTTTAGCATTGAGTAATTAGTGGTTATGGTTAGGGGGTAAAGTTAGGTGTTAGTGTTTAGGCTTAGGTGAGGATATATTAGGATAGGGTTTAGGGTTATGTTTAGGATTAGGGTTTATGGTTAAGGGGTTTGGGGTTAGTGGTTGTGGCTTAGACCTAAGGAGTAGGGATTGGGGTTTCAGGTTCGTGTTTAGAGTTAGAGTAAAGGTTTAGGGTTAGAATTAGGGGTTATGGTTTAGGGTTGGAGTTAGGGTTTAGCTTTTATTTTGTCACATATACATTACAGCACAGTGAAATTCTTTCTTTGCATATCACAGCTTGTTTTGAGCGCTCAGGTCATAGCGCATGATACAGAGACCCTGGAGCACAGAGGGGTAAGGGCCTTGCTCAAGGTTACCCAAGAGTGGCAGCTTGACGATTACCGGGGATCGAACCCCAGGCCTTCCACTCAGTAGCCCAGAGCCTTAAAGAGTCACGAAACCCAGATGTTGAGATGTTAACAGATATATACGTGTTGCACATTGCTTAAAACAGTAACTGTCACAAAATATGATACAAACTGGTTATTTTTGTTTACGCTTTTCGTGACCATTTGGCTCTTCCGGTTTTAAAAGTTACGTTTAGTGCATGTGACGTAGACGCGAGTGGCTACATTACCCATATACACGATTGGTAAGAGCTCCCATTATTCTTGAGCAACGTAACATTATACATAAAAAAAGGACTCATTTAATCCAATAACTGGGCCGTGATTTGCATGAGCTATCCCCCGTATTTATGCACGGGAAAGTAGCACTCGTGTCACCCGTTGTTGTTGTTGTTTAGAGTCATGGCTCGTGTGTTCCTTTGTTCAATGAAACGACACAAAAGTGTTGTTTTCGTTTCCCCGCGACGTGACCTGAGTTGATGTTTGGCTGCGTGCTGCTGGTTCGCGGCGTCCTACAAAAACACATGGAAGATGTGTTTGCGATGAACATTTCTTTTCACTGAATTGAAGACTGGTGCAAACCAAATTGACTTCTTTGGAAGAAAGACGCTTTGCCAGTTCTTGTCATCTCTACCTACTGCAACAAAAAAACCCCAACGCTGACTTTTATCGGGGCTTCATCTGGTTCATCGTCGCGTTCTAGTGTATGCACGTGATAAGGCAGTGGACCTGCACTGTCATTCTGATCATTCATTCAGTCATTCATCTTCTACCGCTATATCCGATATTCCCTCGGTTTACGGGGAGTCTGTGCCTATCTCAGGCGTCTATGGGCATTAAGGCAGGATACACACTGGATGGAATGCCAACCCATCGCAGGGCACACACACTCACATTCACACACACACATCAATCAACCTATCAATTGTCCCTAGTTTATGAATAAGGTGCCAATCAACCTACCGTGCATGTTTTTGGACCGGGGGGAAACCGGAGAAAAAAACCCTGAGGCACGGGGAGAACATGCAATCTCCACACACACATGGCCGAAACAGGAATCGAACCCGGACCCTGTAGGTTTGAGGTGAACGTGCTAACCATTAAGCCACCGTGACCCTTCATTCTGATCAAAGTGTGGGAATTCGATCTTGCCAATGTGTGTGTTTACATTATCAATGTGTAAATTACCAGTATTCATTTATTGTAACTCCCCTTTTTATGCAATCTCTGCCTCCACACTGCCTCCACCTTCCGGGTGTTAAAGCTAGGGGTTAGGGTTTGGGGTTAAGGTAAGAGTTAGTGGTTATGGTTTAGGGTTATGGATTAGGATTAGGGGAAGGGTTAGTGTTAGGGGATTAGAGATAGGGGATATTGTTTAGGGTTAGGTTTAGAGTTAAGGGGTTATGGATTATTTAGGATAAATTGAATTAACCTATGCCTAATACCACCCAGCTGATCAAACGGTCGAGATGTGCACATTTATAATTAACAATGAAACGAAACGTAATTTATTTAATGACTGGGAAGAATTCCAATTACTAGTTGCTAAGACACTTTCATTAGGACGTCTTTTAGCTACCGGACACAGGTTATGTCAACATGAAATATCAACACAACCCCATACCCTGACAGCTGAAGCCTATATAAGCAAGGCTGCATGATGTTTATAAAGGCTTATATAATAAAACACCTTATGAGCCTTTAAGTTGAGAAATCCTCAAACAAAGCAACACTCAGCAGATTAAAAAAAAAAAAAAAAAAAAAAAAAAAGACCCCTTGAGATGAACAAGTGCAGGACAGCCTGGGACCCTTTTGAGGCGGCACTTCTGGGACAGCCTACCCTTTTGAGGCGGCACTTCTGGGATAAGTGGTGTCATGAGATAAAAGGCACTCGAGTGCTTTGTAATCACTCCGTGCTCTTTTAGCATTAGCATTTGTCTGCGTGACTTTCGATTGCATTCGTGATCCCTGGCCTGTCAGGTTTTATTGCAGGCGGAAGGTATGAGGAGCAGAACGTTCTGTGTTAAATGATCAGAGTGATGGAGGGGACTGGTTGCTTGGGGTGACCGACAAAAGCTTGTGTCATAACCCCTAGGGTATATTAATCATGACAAAATCTGACGGGTTGGGCGGAAGACAAAATGGCCATATGGTTTGGTTGATGCATTCAAGATCAACGGCATCAACAATGGCGTCGCACATCGCAACACAGCGGCATTGATAGTCAAATGCAACATTCGAGCTGATCATTCTTCACCTGGGAGATTTTTTTAAGGTCAGCTGTGGATAAAAAGGAGGCTCGGTACGAGATCTGTCATGGTTTTATACAGCTCTATCTGGGGGCAAAGAAACGCAGCTGAGGATCTAATGAAGACAAGCGTGGAGACTCGAGAGAGCAGGCAGACAAAAGAAAGGATTTCTCAAAAGAGTCGGAGAGAAGAAAAAGTAGCAGATGGATAGCCCGTTGTCTCGCTCAGCTCCTGTAAAGCTCATTGGCCTGAAGTTGAAGCTTAAACGACAGGAGTCTGAAAAACACAATCTGCTCCAATTTGGCCTCTGCAACCTCTATGTACAGGAAACTGAGCAATTTACCTTTCATGCTGAGGTGCTACAGGAAAAAAAATAACATTACTACGGTTCATTTACCTGCTTTAAATAAACAACAAACCTTGACGTTACCAGGGAAGTGTAAAATAAATGTGGTGCGCCTGCAGATTTTCGGAGCATAAAGCGTACAGAAGTTAGACCCTATGAGCACTGTAGATATTCCGGACATTAAGCCAACAGAACACATTCTGAACCCAGCGTTAGAGAGTTAGCTGACTTTCAGATCTTCCCATGATTCATAAGATTCAGCTGATTATATGACTCTCAGAGCTTAACATGGTTTCTTGAGCCTCAAGTGATTCAAGAGTTTTCACCCTGATATCCAAAGTAGTCATCTGAACCCGAGATTTTCACCACAGATTACCCGAAATGAGTGTCTAAACTATACCTAGATTCCCAGTCTGGTTCCTTGAATCACAGATCCCTAACCGATTCCCCGCGAATCACAAAACTGCCGTAGCTTAAGCTAAATCGAATATTTTTTAATAATTTGTCCGACTCCCAAACGTTCAGCTGCTTTCTAGGTCCTTATAGACGTGCCTGATTATCAGATTCAAAGACCAATTTCCCATATTCCCAAAGTGAGCGAGCCCCACAGACAAAACATTCCCCAGAACTTCAGGAACGTTGCATCCCATAGAACAGAGGTGGGCAAACTTTTTAGCTCAGGGGCCACATTGACTATTAAAATATGAACAGCACCATACATATCAAACCATAAACATATAAAGGGCATTAATGTTAATAGTCATGTGTATGCAGTGCTTCTCAATTATTTTCTGTTACGCAACACCTAGAAAGAAGTTTCACCTGTTAGCCCCCTCCACCATTACGGAGTTACGCCTGTCAACCCAGCCAACAACAAGATCAGTCTCCCACTGATTGACGCCGATATACCGTGTGGCATACAGCTAAGAAGCATTTTCCCCAGGGGTTACTCGTGTCCCCCCTCCCAGATATCTTCGGCAGGCCGGATTAAAAGGACCAAGGGGCCTGATGTGACCTGCGGGCCGTAGTTTGCCCACCTCGCCATAGAATTTGATATTTTGATATTTCATATGTTTATCTTTATTTACCAACGTCATTTGCGAAACCTCGCTTGATACATAGAGGGAGCATCAGCCGATACAAAGAGAACATTTTCTCATTCCTAGATTCTTTGAGCCTCCAAGATTCACAGGATTCCACCTGTTTCAGACATACAGAGTTTTTATTCAACTCTATAAAACTGCACATCGTTCCTAGAATTTCAACTGAATCCGAGCTCTCCAAAACCTCAGATGATACACGGATCATTATATGATTCCCAGAGTCTCAACAGATTACAGAAATCCACCTTCTTTCCAGATTCTTAAAGCCTCAGTTGATAGATACAGTGTCTCCCGACAGTGTCTCAAAATTCCCGAAACCTCGGCAGATTCGCAGATTGCTTTTTGATTGTTTGAAATTCCCAGAGCCACAACACATTCTTAGATCTTCCTTTCTATATACATAAATATAGGAAAAGGAATCCCTAGCGCTTCCAAGATTACCAAAGACTTAATGGATACCACCTGCTTCCCAGAATTCCAAAGTCTCAGCTGATCCTTAAGTTTTACCTGTTTCTCAGAACTTTTTTATAGCCCTAGCCAAAGCGCTAAAATTCCACACTTTGTATTAAAAAAAAAAAAAACAGATTCAGGCAACATCAGGCTTGTAGTGACAACACCAAGCAAACAGACTGTTTGGAATTAATTAATTTTTTTCATCACAGGAACTTTACAAGAACACACTTTTTAAAAATTCCTAAACAGCAGATGAACTCAGTTTGGGACGTTTCTCTGAAACATGGCACACGATTGAAACAGATGGTGAGTGACGTTTTGTTTGAAAACCCTACAGCAGTGCTATGTTTTATTTACCCATCATAGCAAACACTGTAACTCGCAACCAGCATCTAATAACAGCAGTTGTATGTATGTATATATATATATATATATATATATATATATATATATATATATATATATATATATATATATATATATATATTAGAGAGAGAGAGAGAGAGAGAGAGAGATGTGTTTTATGTTTTGATATAATTCCTTATTACCATTGAAGCAAAGAACAATCTATTTTTATTTTCTTCGCAAACCTGGTCGTAATTAGATATAATTCAGTTTGTACACCCATTCTTATTTGCTGCACCATGTGCCGAGTGCTATCACACTTCCTCAAGAGCCAAAACACAACAAAAAAATGCCTTTGAATAAAGAAACACATTCAGTTAAAAAGACAGTTCTTCAGCCCATATGTCGTTGATTCAGTGCCTGGTTCTGGGATTTCAGCATTTGTATCTATCGTATCATCTAGAAAAGCCTGAAAAGGCCTAAATCAGCCTATTAAAGTATAAAAACAAATTATTGCTGAAGTTTTATCCATCCATACGTTCCTGTCTTGGTCATGCAGCAGGATTCGATTCTCCAAAGTGATCATTATTTGTTTCCATTATATGACATTATAATCATTTCTTTTTAGATTTATGGCATTTGGCAGACGCCCTTATCCAAAACATCTTCTTTGTTTCCAAGCGTTCCAATCTATCGTTCCTATTTATCTGAAATTTGCTCTATGTGAGCAAATAGAGGGAAAACAAAAATTAGGGCAAAAGTTTGTATCCAATCATGGTTATTACTGAGAAAAGATCTCCAAAATGAGGAATATCTACAAGAATAGACAATAACTCCATAGTGTCTCATTTATCTCAATAAACACAAAATAGACATTGGGGACGATAACGTTTAAAGATTCGCATTAGTGTGTCAGCATAAAAGGAATGGGGAGCGTATCATGTCGTGAATTATTGAAGGGGGCGTTCTACATGCGCTTTGCTATATTTTTCAGTCATTGCACTCGCTTCAAGGTTGTAACACATTGGACTACATTTGGATCTAGTCATAGCAGAAGCACCCCACAT
>JACRUU010000013.1:13404978-13454978 GCA_030449085.1 Kryptopterus vitreolus
CTTGCACAGTTGTCTATTACAGGGGGAAATTACTACTTAAATGAATATCTTCAGGCCAGAGTGAAATCCACACTGTATGAACATCGGCAAGAAAAAAAATACAATTTCATTCATCACCTGGGTGTAAAGTGTGAGCTGTGGAAATGACAGAACCACGCACGAGTCGCTGCCTGCGGCACTGCTGAGCTAATTTCTTAATGTGTTTGTGCTCTTTGGTTTCACAGCTGGTACAAAGGGGAAATCATACACATATATCGCCCCACACAATATATGTTTATTTCACATTTTTCTAAAGTGGAAACATTTTATTTTAGCAGCATGTATAACTCTTTCTCTATAGATATATACATCCACAATACAGGTAGCCATCTATATAATTTTTATATAGTTCTAATTTATATATATATATATATATATATATATATATATATATATATATATATATATAGATATATATATATATATATATATATATATATATATATATATGTATTGTGATCTCTCTCTCCCTCTCTCTCGCTCTCTCTCTCACTATATATATATTTATATATATATGTACGATTACACAGGACTTTTACTTTTTCACAGTACTAAATGCATGTTTTTTTGGCACATTAAATGTTTGCATGATCTATTTTCCACACAATTCCCTTCTTTTTACATTTGATTTTATGTTTCGTTTCATTTCACCGCGTCACTATATTCACATCATGCCGCATGCAAATTCGGGTAAAAAAACTAAAAACAAAAAAAAAACAGAAAAAGAAGAGTGAGAAAATTCACATGGCAGCATGTAAAAAGTGCATGTGAATTTCTCCCTAAGGGGAGTTAAAGAGATAATCAGCTGTTAGTGCTGCGCGAATGTGAAATGTAGATGAAAGGCAGAACACATGCTGCGCTCGAAAAGGAGGCTGTTTTGCATCTCGATCCTGATTTGCAGAGCAATCTGTTGTAATGGGATCCGTCCCTGTGACTTTTGACTTTGTAAATCGTAAAACACTCCATGCATTATTGCATTAACAATGAATGTCAGATTCCACTACCCAGCATTACTCTGGAAACATAAAGACGAAGTAAAATCCATTGTGAAGACCAAATTTCGCCTGTTACTAAGGTTTAACTCTTATCCCTACTGATAAAGGGCTCTGAAATGTATCATGTGTAATATAATGTATACATAAACAGCCACTCATCGCTTCCGCTCCATACTGTATGTCACAAGAGCCCGGTCTCGCAGCATTTCCTCACATCGTCCCGGAATATAATCAATTGATTCGTGTTCATTTCATCTTTTTTTTTTATGTGCCACTGAAGACGAATATCTATGTAACGTATTTCAATAGAAAGCATTTCTGATTTTTCCACTGTGTACCATGGACGTCGTCCGAGCACCACGATTACATAGCATTGAAGAATTGTTTTTAGAGCTTACTCTACGGTACGCCAATCACAATGACAGTATTGTGCTTCAAACAAATCTGCAAAAATGACACAAAACAAGTGAAAAGCAACAACAAATGACCCCAACAAAGCAAATGAATGTCAAACAAACAAAAACAAATGGACAATTTTGTCTTTAATAGCAGAACTTGAGTAAGACGGTAAGAAGGAGAGATGATGTGACATGGTTTGGGTTGTTTGGCAAATTATTCTACGGTGGGTGAAATCAACCAACATGGTTTCATACGTCAACACCGTGCACTGTGGCTCATTGGGACCGATTTCACCAGAAGTGTACGTTCGCACACAAATAACTGTTCTTTAGAGAGCAAAAAACTGTCTGAATCATTATAGCATGGCCTGCACAGTCGCTGCACCGAAATCCCTGTGAACTGCTGTGAATCAGAAATAGTAGGTTTACACACACAGGACATTTGACTTGGCGACAAGAGCTGCCAGAAGAAAGTACAGGCATAGATGGGATATAACAATATAACAATACTGAAAATAAATAATAATGTATATAGTTGTAAAAGGGGCACGGTGGCTTAGTGGTTAGCACGTTCGCCTCACACCGCCACGGTCCGGGTTGGATTCCCGTCTCGGCCATGTGTGTGTGGAGTTTGCATGTTCTCCCCGTGCCTCAGGGGGTTTTCTCCGGGTTCTCCGGTTTCCTCCCCCGGTCCAAAAACATGCACTGTAGGTTGTTTTGCACCTTGGAAAATTGTCCCTAGTGTATGAATGTGTGTGTGTGTGTGTGTGTGTGTGTGTGTGTGTGCCCTGCGATGGGTTGGCATTCCATCCAGGGTGTATCCTGCCTTAATGCCCATAGACACCTGAGATAGGCACAGGCTCCCCGTGACCTGAGGGAAGATCGAATAAAGCGGTAGAAGATGAATGAACGAATGTATATAGTTGTAGGAATATGTACAGAATATACACGTATGTTATTTACAAATGTATGTTTTACAGGTTCTGTGTAAATATATGAGTATCCAGTTATTCAGTGTGTTCACTGGATCACAAGTAACCTCCAACTACCGAAAGAACATCTTGGGTAGTTTTATAAGAGGCGCGACAACGATTGTGGACATCCTACCCAATAATTCATCAAACCCAGCTCCCCCGATAGTAACCCTCGACTCTTATGGGAAGGCTTTCCACTCCATTTTGGCCATAGGGGTGAGGATTTGTGATCATTCCGCATGGAGGATGTGCAGATCTCATGTGCAATTAATCCCAAAAGTGTGTAGTAGGACTGAGGTCAAGTTCTTCCACTTCTAATCTGCCATCTTTCTGCATACGTTTATGGCCGTCATTCGGTGCAGGTTTGAGCCTCTTTGTTCCAGGGAAAGGAACGCCATCGAAGACACCCTATACAACCATGCAATATGTGCCTCGTTGTAATTGATATCTGAGGGTGAACGAAAAGGTAATTTAAATGACACAGATGAATCACTGTAATGGTTTTAGTAAAGTTAGGAAACATAAAATTTAAAGTTCACACTGTCCTTTGGATGTTATGAGAAGACATTGAAGAGCTGTAATTACACCTCTGTACTATGAGGACTCGGGTAGAGACGGAGGTTCGACTATAATTATACACAACTCACGACTCATCAGAATCTTTAATACCGGCTCTCGTTTAGAAATGCATTAATGCGGCAATCCACTCATATTTGCATACATTCATTTAAAAAAAAAAAAGAAAGAAAAAAAAGGCAAACGGAAAACACCGCCACAATTTAAAAATCACTTATTTTAATGGGGTTTCAAATTAATTTCGATTTCAAAAGTTTCAAACTGAGGTATGATGACGCAATATTTGCTTTTTTCTTGGTATCTTGTATTTTTTAATTCATAATATAATTGACATTGTATTGTTATTGCATCTTACACTTTGACAACCTTTTTTTTTCTTTTTTCTTTCTTTTTTTTTTACGGGATCCTATTAAAGCATCTCATTTTTCATCACTATAAAAAAAAAAATAATAATATATATATATATATATAGATATATATATATATATATATTGATATATATATATAATCATTCATTCATTTTATCCGATCTTCCCTCGGGTCACGGGGAGCCTGTGTGCCTATCTCAGGCATCTATGGGCAGGCATCTATTATTAAGGCAGGACACACACACACACACACACACACATTCATACACTAGGGACAATTTTCCAAGGTGCCAATCAACCTACCGTGCATGTTTTTGGACCGGGAGGAAAAACCAGGAGAAACCCGGAGAAAAACCCCCTGGAGGCACGGGGAGAACATGCAAACTCCACACACACATGGCCGAGACGGGAATCGAACCCGGAACCTGTCGGTTTGTGAGGCGAACGTGCTAACCACTAATCCACCGTGCCCCTATATATATATATATATATATATATATATATATATATATATATATATATATATATATATATATATAAACACTGTGTAATTGCTGACTTTCAGAGGACAATAGAAACTAGAATAAAAAGTTTGAAGTCATTGCAAACTACACTACAAAAATGTAATCTATACATAATCATATTAAAATCCATTATCAAAGAAAACAAATGTATCTTCGACAATTACACAAATCCCACCAAATCCCAGCCTAATCTAATCTGACTAAATATGAACCAAACAAAACCATCAAAATCCACCCAAAACAAACAAAAATCTAAATTACATCAACTGAATTAGATTGAAACTAAATGAAGAAAAAAATCCCCCAAAATACAAAATGCAATTAAATAAATCAGACTAAAGTAAAAAAAAGAAAAAGTACAATTGAACCACTGCTAACAAACTAAAAGAACGAAATCGAATCGAGATTGTCTTTCCTGTTGTGCTGCATCACAGATCTGTCTGTCGTTCTAAGCAGCAATTACACCAGACTATCTGTATGCAAAATTTGTTTCGGATCCCTGCTGCACAATTGGGTGGTAACCGGATCTGACAATGTTAAATCTATAAGCTTGTCCTTGTAGACAGTGACACTGCAAAACAGGCAGCTGCTTATTTATAGATCTTAGCTATGATTTAAGCATGTTTACAGTGGCTCTCTAAATAAATCTGCTAGACTTCCCATAGTCAACCTAACTTTATCTACTTAACAGAAATGATCTAAAAGGAAGGCCATGGATGTATGTATGCATATATATATATATATATATATATATATATATATATATATATATATATATATATATATAAGTACCCACTTTGGCTAATCAGTCTTTCCCCTTTTTCAGTGATCAGGGGGTGGATAAAAGGAGGGTGACGAAGGAAGCGGGGAAGGAATCAAGGCCTGATGGCAGAAAGGCGACTGTGTGTGTGTGTGTGTGTGTGTGTGTGTATGAAAAGAGAAATAAAAACGGAATATACTACCTTGATCTTGTGGCTTCGTGGTTCTTCCCTCGGGTACCGAGTCTCCTACAACAAGCTTTTATTTATTTTTTTTTCTTTAAATTTTCCAAAATATTTTTGGATGACTTTAACATGGTTTTTAAATCTGAGTAAAGAAAGAATAAATATGCATCGTTACAATAATGCCCTGTACTAGCCTATGCATATGAGATGGTTTGTACTGTAGCTTTGTTGCAGGAGAACAGGAACATGACAGACTCATTAGCATGCATATTTGAATAAGCATTCAGGCCCAGCTACTTCAAAAGCCTCCTTATGAAATGTTAACGCTTCAGTGCGGATTTGTACAAGAACGCTTTATAATGCATCAAAACATCAGCCGTTTTGTCATAAGGGCTCGTTCCTCAGGATCGCCACTTGCGAAGAACACAGTGCTCGCTGCCAAAATCAACGTGACCTTTGTTTCTTTTAAAAGAGTGGGTCTGTAAACTATTTCCATGGCCTCGTTGTAACCAGTCGCGGTTTTAATGAAATGGAAACAGGTTCCTCGTTGGAAATAATGAGCTGACAGAGTAATTACGGCGCGGCAACGCCGACACGGCGCAGGTGCATCGCACTCAGATGCTGAGAGAGAGAGAGAGAAAGAGAGAGAGAAAGAGAGAGGCTTGGCAGGTGCTGAGTATCATTTAGTCCTGTTCAAAGTGTTGTGACAGTGTTGTGTTAGTGTATTACACAAGTTGCGTGTTTGTTTATGGCCAAACACAGCTGAGGCAGGGTTGCCAGTTTGGTGAGGTTAATCCTCGCAGGTGGCGGAGGGGGAAGGGGCTATCACAATGGGAATTACACAAGTTGCGTGTTTTGTTGTGCCTGGAGGGATTTTATTTTTATTTTATTTTTTACATCTTCCATAAAGGGTTGATCAATGAAATTCAATAATAGACATTCAATAAGAAGAAAGCGTTTTATATGCTTTAAACCGTATCTATATGATACAGCAAAGAACGAAAGACTCTGACCAGAGGAGGTGAACAGATCATTTGTGTTTCCTATCCTGAACCTTGGTGGGGGTCACATGACTAAATAATGAATAACTCAATCAATAGCTGAATTAAACACTCCAGGTAATTATTGATTTGCCGATTTTTGATTTTGTGTATAAACATGTTGGAGAATTTAGCTAAAAATATAAAAATAAATAAAAAAATCTAGCTCAAAGAGTTTCTACTGTCTCATTTAATGGCACTGAAATGAATAGCGACATGCTTTTCTTGGAAATGAAAATATCATTATCAGGATTAAAAATGATCTTTACCTGACCCCATAACAACATGATTTAAAGCCTGACTTTTTGCTTAGTGGTAGCACTGTCAATCTTAACCCCCTAATACCCAGAGTAGTTAACATTCGCTTTGACACAAAAAGGAGTAGTAAAAGAGAAAACAACAGTTGTTGATAGAAAAATGATGATAAATAAAATCTAATTCAGAAAGGATTGATTTTGGCACAATTGGTTTAAAAAAAATGTCTAATTTGTGGCTTTCTGGTGTTGGCAGCACTTGTCCCAAATTTGCTCCGAATGTTTATTAGACACTCACTAACCAAAAAACATGAAGTAGCGAAGAAAAGGAAAAACGAAAAAAAAAAAAAAAAAAAAAAAAATAAAAAAAAAAAAAAACCCACGTTCCGTGCTTGGGCCCCCGAATAAGACACCAAACTGCATAATGTATAATAAGATACTCAACCCTGAAAAGTTTCTGTGCCTAACCATGCTTCAAAGTATTTAAGGGTGTCTGAAGAAAAACACAAAAATGACCTATTTATTTTCATTAAAAAAAGTATATCTATAAAAAAAGAATTGTAATTTTCCAGGTTAAAATAAACGTTGAATACTAAAACACTCTTTTTTTACTATTCTTAAAAATAATGCTCGTTGTTTGTGTTATTCGTTTATTCTTAGCCGTACTACACGACGTGTTTTCTGACAGCATTTGCAGCATGGAAAAACGAAGGAATGACACACTGTACTGCATCCGAGTACAGATTGCTGTCATTTACGCGAAGTCGATGAAATGACGCCGGCGCCATTGTGCGCATAAATCGCCTCATTTTTTTCCACGGCGAGAAGGAAAAAAAAAAGAAAAGAAAGAAAGTCCAGGGTTGTACAGTACAGTCGGCTCGCAGCGACACCGGCTTGTGTTTTGACGGCGCGATTATTGCAAAAGTGCCCGCTTGTATTTTACAGCCGCTCAGTCACAATAGGTTCGCGCTGGTAAGAAGGTGCTCCCGGTGGACGGAGTCGCATTCAACAGGCGTGCCTAATTACGCGGAACAAAGTATCATTTGTAGAGGCGAGTCGGCCTCTTCAGAGCCAATCCGACAAACATATTGACTTTGACACACCTGAGACTGCACATATTTTATTTCTTTACCTCCATGCAGTTAGGGTTTAATTTTATTTATTTATTTATTTTTGGAGCTTACTGTGGTACGCCGGTGATTCACTTTACTTTTCACCTGCATTAACTTCACTGGTTCTGAGGGCGGGGAAAAAAAGTCCACTGTCTTATGCAGGTCCCTAATATAACAGGGTCCTCAAGGGTCCGAATGCTGGTCACCTCCCAACCTACTAATCAGTCACACAGAATTTCCACTTCCATTTGTTTTGCATGGACATTTTAATGTCCTTTTAAAGGTAAGAGATGATTCATTCATTCATTCATCTTCTACCACTTTATCCGATCTTTCCTCGGGTCACGGGGAGCCTGCGCCTATCTCAGGCGTCTATGGGCATTAAGTCAGGATACACCCTGGATGGAATGCCAACCCATCGCAGGGCACACACACACATTCATACACACATTCATACACTAGGGACAATTTTCCAAGGTGCCAATCAACCTACCGTGCATGTTTTTTTTTTTGGACCGGGGAGGAAACCGGAGAACCCGGAGAAAAAACCCCCTGAGGCACGGGGAGAACATGCAAACTCCACACACACACATGGCCGAGACGGGAATCGAACCCGGACCCTGGCGGTGTGAGGCGAACGTGCTAACCACTAAGCCACCGTGCCTCGTAAGAGATAATTATTAATAAAAACTACACTATACATATTCCAGCTAAGCACAGGACAAAAAAAGAAAGACTTAAATGTCCTGATTGAGCAAAAAGACTTCCGTACTCCACAGTTTCAGGGATACTACAATAAAATAATGAGGTATTCAGAACAGATTGGCCGGCTGATGTACTGTAATAACTGCTTTGTGTTTTTATTTACATGTTCTACTCGACGTTGTTTCCAGTTCTAAATGAACAATTTTGTATTTTTTTACGCAAACGGCTCATTCTAGTATTTTTCACGTAACGCTGCGAAGGACAAGCAACACCCGAGTGGACAAGTTAAAGCTAATCCAGAGGCATTTGTGTCGCTAATGCCTTTTACCAAGTGTGCAATTTCGCCAGTGTTACAGGATCAGTACAAATCACACTGTGCAGCACAAACACACAAACCTACAGAATCTTAAACTACCACGCAAGTTAGGATCAAATAGAACATGAGCAGGGAGTCGGGGCACAGTGGCAAAATTGGTGTAGAACAGGGAAAAGAGGGCGGGAAAAAAAAAAGACCTCCGCTGCCACAGCTCGAGTTTTCTTATTGGCATCCATGTTTAATACTAATATACCTACTGTATAAGGTATATTCCGTGTAAGCCTCATGTCGTGATGATCAATAGGTCATTTCATGTTGCATTTTTATAGGCTAATCAACTGCTGTAGGTCAAAGAAGCAATCACACTGTGAGATGGGTCATCCAATTTTCACAGACTGTTTTTGCTCACGGTACGATATATTGCATATGACCAGTGTTGGGGAGTAACTAACGGCGTTACAATAACGGTAATTCGTTACAGTTACTGGACAAAATGTGTAATTAAATTACAGTTGCTTATGTAAATGTTATAGATTACAAATAGGGTTATCTCATGGAAAACCAGTGCTTTAGTAATGAGTACCACCGCCCTGAAATGATTTCTCGCCCTACACCTCCGTCAACAGTCTGATCCTGATGCAGTTTAACTTCTAATACTATGTGTCAGACTCTGAACCTGGGCTGCCTGGACCACTAGGGGTCGCCATTGAGCCCTTTGCCCCCTATGCCCTATTCCCTGTCCCCTTCCCCGTACTTTTTCCCACCTGCTCCTCGTTGCCTTTTGTTTAAAGTTTCCCAACTTTCCTTTTGCTTGTGTTGGTTCATTGGAGTTTTTTTGGTGTGTCGATGTGCTGCTTGTTTTGTTATTTCATTGTGTTATGGAGGGTCACTTTGTTCATTTTGCTTTTGTCTGCTTTACCTGTGTTTTACTTTGTCTTCCCTGATTTTCCCCTTTTTTATTAGCCATGTTTTTTTGATAAGAGTTTAGAGTTTTGTTGTTGGTTTTCCTGCCTTTAGTTATTTCTATTTTTTGTTCCCTGAGTCTGGCCTGTTTTCTCACGAGTCCTGTCTCTAGCCGTGTTCTACCCTTCTCTAGCGTTCTCCCCCCTCTCTCGTGTTCTCTCTCTAGTGTCTTCTTGTTTTCTCCCTCTCTGGTGTTCTCTCTAGTTTCTCCCCCTCTCTAGTGTTCTCTCTAGTGTTTCCCTGGTTCCATTTAGAGCCCTGTCGTGTTTGTCGTTTATTATTATTTTTATTGTTTGCCCTTTTTTGTTTTTGTATTCCTGAGTTCTCGGAAGAACCTTGGTTATAAAAGTTCTTGTTCTTTTGTTTCTTCATTGTTCGTGGTATTTTGAGTTCCTGTGTTTTTTTGATTCATTAAAGACATGTACTTGCCGAGTATGTCTCTGTATCCTGGGTTCACTTCTTCCCCATGGCAGACTGCTACGGTGTCTGCCAAGCACCACACCACCCTGGGTTCGAGCCCTGCTCTCGATCATAACAACTATGACCTTTTTTTTTTCCGGGCGTTTGAATTTTTTCCCCATAAAATCTTAAAGTGCCACCTAGTGGACAAATAAAAGTACTCAAATACTCAGTTACACTAATTATTACATTTTGAATAGGGTCATTTGTAGTCTGTAATCTATTACATTTCCAAAGTAACCTTTCTCAACACTGGTTGACCACCATTTATGACATCACGAGCCAAAAACAAATCAAACACTGTCATCTTTCACCTAAAAACGGTACAACACACAGCAAGAACACGATGACATTTTGAACCCAAAATGAACCATAAAGTCCATAAAAACCATAAATATGAAGCGAGTGTATATAAAAGTTGATGCTAATGACGCCAGCCTTTATAAAGTCATGCTCTCGGTTGCCTGTTCAGTGCTGATTGTGCAGTCAGTAATTTCAGCAAATTCAGCCACGCGGATAAGCGTATTTATGCAGCATTGCTAATATTATTTTTGAGCCATGTTTCACATTAGGCAGTAAATTACCTCACCAGACTGCACACTGTCTGTCTGTTTATCTTTCTCTCTTGTTGTTTTTTTTTTTTTTTTTTTTTTAAGCAAATTGGATTAAAATCCTTACTTGGAAACATTTTAGTGTCTCTCTTAGTTTCTCTTTGTAAGTATGACTCAGAATATGTACCAAACCAAATATGTGGATCATTCACTGTGGTGACCCCAAACACCCGCCCTCATATACTTATAGCATATAGAATTATTCATTCATTCATTCATCTTCTACCGCTATATCAGATCTTCCCTCGGGTCACGGGGAGCCTGTGCCTATCTCAGGCGTCTATGGGCATTAAGGTAGGATACACCCTGGATGGAATGCCAACCCATCGCACGGCACACACACACACACACACACATTCACACACACTCACACACATTCATACACTAGGGACAAGTTTTCAAGGTGCCAATTAACCTAACGTGCATGTTTTTGGACGGGGGGAAACCGGAGAACCCTGAGAAAAACCCCTGAGGCACGGGGAGAACATGCAAACTCCATACACACATGGCCGAGATGGGACTTGAACCCAGACCCTGGTGGTGTGAGGCCAACGTGCTAACCACTAAGCCACCGTGCCCCCGAAAGAAAAATTTAATACATTAAAATAAAAAAAATAAAAAATTCTATTTATGTTTTTGTTTTCTTTTCATGCCATGCCAGATTCTATGGCTATGATTATGGCGGGACAATTCTATTTAAATAAATAAAATACTCTCATTAGAGTCTCGGGCTGATTCTATCTTAAGTTTGTAATCTAGCGAACTGCTGAGAGACTTAAAGCTTTTATTACGTGGCTCCGGATAAGGTCATCTGCTAAATTCCAGAAATGTAATTTTTTAAATGATATTTTATTTAACATTGTGGTCATATAAAAACTGAATTTCTATTGACTTGCTAGTCAGGATGAGTATCAGAACTTTTGACGAGTTTAATATTTACTTGACTTGAATTGGAGGTTTTTCATCCTTCACTGGTCTTTTCTTCATCATTCAAACAAGTCAGCATTCTACTGTAGCTCTCAGTCATACATTATATGGACAATATGCATTCTATGCTCATATGTTATATGGACAATATACATTACATGCTCATACATTATATGGACAAATGTATTATCTGCATCAAGACTTTTATGGGAAAACTGATAACATATCCATTGACAAGTCACTTGAGGGGAAAAGATATTTTAAATATTTGATTTTAAATACATGACTATGTGCTTTTTGACCGTCTCTGAGAAGAGATTCCACTACATTTTGTAACATCGTAATTGTCAAGATTTGCATTCATTCACACACAAGGGCGTTAGTAAAGTCAGGTACTGATGTAGGTGAGAGTGATGAGGTCTGGTCATTCTAATTCATCCCAAAGGTGTTCAATAGGGTTAAGGCCAGATATCTGGACTGAGGCAAAGGGTTTGTGTCTCCTCAAGTGAATGAAAAATTGAATGGTACCCTATTCAAAAACTATATTCCAAAAAAAAATGTTCCATTGACCTAATTGGTATTAATGATACCAGTCTTAAAAAATGCCGAAAGAAAGTAAGTGGTATTGCCCATCCCCACTGCAGAGCTCGCCAAAGTCAAGTGTAAGTAGAAAGCCAACTGTATACACAAGTGCTGTATTGATTATAGATTTAGTGTTAACTTAAAATCAATTGTGTGAATCATCATGGACTTGCAGTTGCACTCTTTCGAAGAACAACAAAAAAAAGAAACGTGGCAATTTTCTTTTCGGTAAAAACACCAATCTTTCAGTCCGACAGCAGACGAAGATAGTGAGATCCAGAGCCAGGTGGAGTAGGAGAGCTCAGCTGCCGTGATGAAGCCACTGTAAATTATACCCTTCAGTCCCACATGTGGGATGGACATGACTCGAGGCAATAAATAAAAACAAGCCGAGGTGTAATACGTTCTCGAGGGGGGTCATAACGAACCGCTATCTCTTCACTGACAGCGGCGGAACATGGCCGTTTAGCCGAATAAAGCAAGGTGGGTGTACAGGTGTGGCTGCTCACGAGCTCGTCTGCTGGAATTTTTTAAAAGCAAAATGTATTATTCGCATCAAGACTTTCCTGGGAAACCTGAGAAGAAATCCATTGACAATTCAGTTGGGGGGGGGGGGGGGGGGGGGGGGGGGGGGGAAAGGTGGGGGGGGGGGAAAAAAAACGGGAAAACGACTGTAATTATTCATTCATTCATCTTTTTCTGCTTTATTCCAATATTTTCTCGGGTTGCTCGGGTTGCTCGGAGCCAGTCATCTTCGGGCATCAAGGCAGGACACACCCTGTATGGGATGCCAACCCATCATTCACACACACACACTCATACATAGGGACGGTTTTCTAAGGTGCCAATCAACCGACCATGCATGTTTTTGGACCGGGAGGAAACAGGAGAACCCGGAGAAAAACCCCTTGAGGCACGGGGAGAACGTGCAAACTCCACACACACATGGAAGAGATGGGAATCGAACCCATCTGAGGGAATTCTCAGTTGCCTTTTTGTTAATCCTTTTGTATCAATGAAAATCTTCACCTATGCTATTTAGAGTGTCATTCTGACACAAACCCCTAAAACAAATCATTATTTCGATTGGCTGCACATCAGCGGCTCGCTGAAGTATCGAATCCACAAAAAAAATTCAAGAGTATGAAATGTGGAAATGATTTACTTTGGCACAGTTATTTATTCAGTAATTATATAAGTTCATCAGAATTCTTTTTTTTTTTTTTGCTTGGGCCATTACTCATTAATTAATGACAGAAACGCTTAACTTGAAGTGCTAGCGGGAAAAATAGAGTGAATTTTGCAAAGTGGGTTATTAACGAATGAACTGCGTAAAAAGAGTACATGATAAACTGAAAGAGTAAATAAATACAAAGAGTAAATAATAAAAAAAAGTAAACAAAAAAAAACAAAACAAACAGAGTAAACAAATGCTGTGAGGACGTGAACACAGGAAAGTAAACAAAAATGGAAATAGTGTCCAAAAACCAAAACGGTAAAGACAAAGAGAATGAGGGGAAACTGCAGAGCATAAATTCAAGCAGAGATCTGAAAAGAAATAAACAAAACTGAGAAAATAAATCAAAACTGAGAGTAAATAAAAAAATTGCACTTAACATAAACTGAAAGTGTAAAAAAAAATAAAACGACATCCAAACTGAAAGAGTGCATGAAAGCCGAAACAAAAAACGAATACGCAAAATTAGGAGCAATTGTAAAGTGTGAGTAAACGTACATGAATAATAAACAAATAGCCAGTGTAAACAATACATTAGAATATATGAAAACAGAGTAAAAGAAAATGCTTAAAAGCAAATGCTTGAAATCTGCTCAAAAAAAAAAACCTGTTGGAGCAGGTAAAGCTCTGGAAGTGCATTCATCTCATTCATTCATGTTACAGTTTTGCCATTACGTTTCCTGTCAATTTCAGAGCGCATCACATTGTACGCTTGACAGTTTAAGACTGTCTGTCTGTAACGTTATGATGCAACCAGGCATCATAAGAACAAAAAAGGACTCATTCTGAATTACAGTTGATCGCTGGCAACTGAATACAATACAATACAATACAATAAAGCATTTCGAGTTTGGCTTTAAAGTGAAGCGTCCGTATATATATCCATCCCTTTCTAAGCCTTGCTATCAGATTACACATCCACCTTTCCCTGAGATCCTCGACACCCTGCGCTTTTCCTAAATCCTCATCCTAATATATCTAATAATGTCCGATTATATAACAAAGCCATTGATGCAGAACTAATGCAGCGCTCTTCCTCTGGAGAAGAAACGTGTCCTTGTCAGAAGGTGCTACGTTTCCACTGATGTGTTAAACCACACCGAGAGCAAAGACGCTGAGACGCGGGGAAACGAGTTCACTAGCTCTTATTCAGCTCCGCTCCGACGTTCCCCAGGGAGGAGCTTCTCTTCTGGCAGAATTACAGGAGATCGTGGGGAGGTCGAGGATTTGAGGGCGGGAGGAGATGGGGGTTGTACTGGCAGTGAAGTGATGAATGCTCTTGGGAAATGCGGGGAAGAGGATGAGGAGAAGTAGATAGAGACAAGGAACCACACAGAGCTGCAATCCAGCTTGTGCCAGAGATAAAAGCGCGAACGTCGGAAAAAGAAAGTCGGAGTGCTTTCTTTTCGCCGCGACGGCACACCTAGAGAGTTGCAAGGTTGTTTCGCAAGGTGAATGTTTCTTTTAAGAACGGGCCATGTTTGAAGACGGGACCTGCAAGAAGTTTCTTAAAAAAAAAAAAGGGGTGAGTAGGTCTTAACTAAGGAAGGGCGCTTTCGAAATCGCTGTAACTTTTGATGCGTTTCGTTTAGTCATGCCTACAACGGCGAGACACTGACTTGACATATCAGCGATGGTTTTGCTTTCCAAGGCAATTACACTTTACCACCAATAAGCGAACCAGCCCTCGTGTTTCACTTCCACGCCATTTTCCAAAAAACTCAACAACCTTTTCAATTTGGACTCCGTTTGGTTTTTACGGCCAAATGCGAATACAATTGTGTTTCTCTGATCCTTTTTATTATTTCATATTTTAAGATCACATTATAAAGGGACACGGTGGCTTAGTGGTTAGCACGTTCGCCTCACACCGCCAGGGTGCTGGTTCAATTCCCGTCTCGGCCATGTGTGTGTGTGTGTGGAGTTTGCATGTTCTCCCCGTGCCTCAGGGGGTTTTTCTCCGGGTTCTCCGGTTTCCTCCCGGTCCAAAAACATGCACGGTAGGTTGATTGGCACCTTGGAAAATTGTCCCTAGTGTATGAATGTGTATGAGTGTGTGTGTGTGCCCTGCGATGGGTTGGCATTTCATCCAGGGTGTATCCTGCCTTAATGCCCATAGACACCTGAGATAGGCACAGGCTCCCCGTGACCCGAGGGAAGATCGGATAAAGCGGTAGAAGATGAATGACTGAATGAATAATATAATATATAGTTGTCCAAACAACGATTGCTCCAAAAACACAATGGCTTACTTGGGGACGCCTGTACTTTTCTTCAAATCCATAAACATACAACAAGGGCGTCGCTTAAAGAGCCAATCGATGTCATTACCATCAGAGTAAAAAGTCCTTTTGTCATTGACCACAAACAAACAGGTCAACATGTTTAGTCATGTTTTACTGATTTAAATCACAGTCTGGAATTACAATTATACAAATGCACATTTTCTTCTAGATAGTGTCTCGTCACGTCAGGAGTGGAGGGCGGAGCTGGACGGAGCGAGCGCTGAGGATCACCTGAACCTGATGAGAGCGTGGCGGGGGAAACTGCGTGCCGGGCCGCGAGTGGGCGTTGATGGACGTCGGAGGAGGGCTCCCGAGCGGTGAGATAGTGGGTGTGTCCAGGCGTGAGTACGAGTGAGGGAAATCACCGCGATAAAAATGGCTCTCTGCTTGGTGATCGGTTGTCTGTCTCTCTCTCTCTCTTCTAGCGTTTACATACATACATAATGTTTACTTTAACATTCATTCATCTTCTACCGCTTTATTCGATCTTCCCTCGGGTCACGGGGAGCCTGTGCCTATCTCAGGCGTCTATGGGCATTAAGGCAGGATACACCCTGGATGGAATGCCAACCCATCGCTGGGCACACACACACACACACACACACATTCACACACACATTCATACACTAGGGACAATTTTCCAAGGTGCCAATCAACATACCGTGCATGTTTTTGGACTAGGGAGGAAACAGGAGAACCCGGAGAAAAACCCCCTGCGGCACGGGGAGAACATGTTTACTTTAACAACACCTCCAAAAGTTCCCCTCTATTCTCTGGGAGAAAGCACATCCTCACATGCATTTTTCCCACCACCGCAATGTGGATGACACTCAACTCGTCCCCTCCTTCGCTTCTTCAGACACTCATGTTGCAGCTCGAATCGCAGCGTGCTTGGCAGACTTCTCATCATGGATGGCAGCTCATCGGCAACAACTCAATCCCAGAAAAAAAAATTGAACTGCTGTTCATTCCAGGTGGTTCATCCCCGTGTCAAGATCTCGTGAGCTCTTCTTGGAAAAAAAAAAAAAAAAAAAGCTTTAATCTGACCTTTGGTCACAGCACAACACGCGAGTCTGATGCAAGCGCGGACTGTTCTTCACGTCTCTCTTTTCTCATCTGACACGCTCATATTGCTTTCTCTTTCACGCCATCAGAAACTGAACGAACAAACGAAAACCGAGAGAGCAAACAAAAACAGTACATGAAAAGTAAAACCAAAAACGTAGAGTAAATGGAAACTGAAGGAGGAAAGGAAAACTAAGAAGAAACAAATACGGAGTAAATGAAACCTGAAAGAGTAAATAAAAACGGACAATATATTAAATACATTAGATAGATAGATAGATAGATAGATAGATAGATAGATAGATAGATAGATAGATAGATAGATAGATAGATAGATAGATAGATAGATAGATAGATAGATAGATAGATAGATAGACAGACAGACAGACAGATATATAGATAGATAAACAGACAGACAGACAGACAGATAGATAGATAGATAGATAGATAGATAGATAGATAGACAGACAGACAGACAGACAGAGACAGATAGATAGATTTATAGATAGATAGATAGATAGATAGATAGATAGATAGATAGACTTATAGACAGATAGATTTATAGACAGCTCCATTTATAGATATATATATATATATATATATATAGAGAGAGAGAGAGAGAGAGAGAGATAGATAGATAGATAGATAGATAGATAGATAGATAGATAGATAGATAGATAGATAGATAGATAGATAGACTGACTACAAGGAACAATCTTCACAAACTACTGATAGCATTCCTCTGATAGCATATGGCTGTCATATCCCTGGTTTACCAGATTATTTGATTTTTCCTCTTGTCCCTGCCCCTTTACTCCGAAGGGGTTTTTCCCAGTGGGAGCGTTTCAGGAGCGTGCTTGAATAAACAGTTCTGGTGTTCCTGCAGAGAAAATAATGGCAGATCCTCAGCAGGAATGGCATGTGCAGATTTAATGTGATCTGCTAACCAGCGGCTCAGTGTGTGAGAGGAACGATGGAGAATCGATGCAACAGCACTTCTACATTTATAAAAAACAAAACAAAAAAATAACAAGGTAAGTGATGCTGAATAATTCGGAACGTGTACTTCTACTGTGCAGTCGGGCGTGTGGTAGCTAAAAAAAAAACATACGGAAATATGATGATCTCTAATTTGGTCACACCGGTTTCTCTGTGCAAATTTGCACCTACTAAGCTTACGAATTTGACAAGAGAATAGACTAGAATTGAAATCTTTTTTGTCATTGCATAGGTTATAATGAAATAAAGTTACAGTCCTTAAGGTGTATGAAAAAAAAACTATTAAAAGGTATTAAAATGATCTGTCTGTCTGTCTCTCCAGTTCTATAATGGCTCTGGGTTTAAAAAAAAGGAGGATCTCAAAATGATAAGGAAAAAAAAAATCAATCCAATAAATCTAAATGAATTGCAAACAAACTAATAAAAAGAAACACCAACACCTATAATAAAATATTAGATTTGTCTTTTTCTATATTATTATTATTATAATTATTATTAGTAGTAGTAGTATTAGTAGTAGCAGCAGCAGTAATAACAACAACAACAATAAAATAATAATAATAATAATAATAATAATAATAATAACAATAATAATAATAATAGGGGCACGGTGGTTTAGTGGTTAGCACGTTCGCCTCACACCGCCAGGGTCCGGGTTCGATTCCCGTCTCGGCCATGTGTGTGTGGAGTTTGCATGTTCTCCCCGTGCCTCAGGGGTTTTTTCTCCGGGTTCTCCGGTTTCCTCCCGGTCCAAAAACATGCACGGTAGGTTGATTGGCACCTTGGAAAATTGTCCCTAGTGTATGAATGTGTGTGTGAATGTAAGTGTATCCTGCCTTAATGCCCATAGACGCCTGAGATAGGCACAGACTCCCCGTGACCCAAGGGAAGATTGGATACAGCGGTAGAAGATGAATGAATGAATAATAATAATAATAATAATAATAATAATAATACTCCACACTCCACCTATATCCGTACCTGAGGTTTTTTTTAACACCCATGTGGCTGATGAACAAAAATCTCCACAAGCAAATGGCAAAATCTACTGAGCATTATCCCAAAGGCGAGAAGGGGAATTACAAGAGCAAATCGGGACTAAATCTGGAATGCGATGTTTAAAAGAACTTATCATACTTATGACCAGGTGCCGCAATAATTAGCGTATTATGCATAGGGAGGTGGTAGCCCAGTAATTAAGGTGTTGGACTCTGGACCGGAAGATCATGGGTTCAAACCCCACCACCACCAAGCTGCCACTAGTGGGCCCTTGAGCAAGGCCCTTAACCCTCAATTGCTCAGTTATAAGTCGCTCTGGATAAGAGCGTCTGCCAAATGCCGTAAATGTAAATGTATGACTGTTTCATTAAAATGAGAGTTGTCATCATCATTTTAGCAAGAGTTTCAAAGTGCGTTGGTAGTTCAATGTGGTCAAAATGGCATGGGTTCAAATCCCAGCACCCCAGGAGATGAGCAGAGCACACACACACACTAGGGATGATTTTCCAAGGTGCATGTTTTTAGACGGGGAGGAAACCGGACAACCCGAAGAAAAAAAATGCAAACTCCACACACACATGTCGGAGGCAGGAATCGAACCCCCGGCACTGGAGGTGTGAGGCGAATGTGATAACCACTAAGCCACCGTGCCCCTTATAAGATAATCGTAATTAGATAACGTATAATTATCATGCACAAAAAATAACATTTTATTGTTACTGACGATAATTATTGTGTGTGTGTGGTTTTTTTCTTAGGAAGAAAGATGTACTGGTTTTCTGTACTGGTGAATATTTCAAACACATTTACTATTATAAAACATTTACTATATAAACATTTTTATTATAATGCATTTATATTTCAATTCTCCTTCATTCTCATTCTCCAATCAGGGTCCCACTTTCACTTAAAAAAAAAAAAAAAAAAAAATAGTCTCAAAGTGAACTTTTTCCCTGAACGAGCAATTTTATAAGCTTGAGCTCAGGTAAAAACGACGGAGGCATCCACCTACGCCCGCTACTTCTTTTGAATCCCTTCTGCATTACGATTTCTTTTTTTTAATGTTTAACCCGAGCACCCTGTCTGAATTAAACAAAATATTTTTATATCGGGATGTTCAAAGCTGTTAGCTTTCTCTTGTGGGCCTGACGTGGCCTTAAAGGTCCACGAGACGGAGGCTGATTCTTGATTGGCTGACAGCTCGTTGGTTTGCAGATACAGCGTGGAGATGGCGTGGAGGAAAAGCTGACACTTCAGAGACTTTACACTCTAATTGTATAAATTACTGCACTCGCTGTTGAACTATATAAATAGCTTTCAGATCAACGTTAGCAGATGGTGACGGTCTGAAAAGGAAATACAGAAAAAAAAGGGTATTTGTAGTATTCCGAAAGAGTTTGCAGAGTTTAATAATCCAACAGTCTGCAAAATATTCTGCATACTTTATGAATTTGGAAGACGCGTACATCATATTCACCCATGTAAGATCTCTCCAATCTGATTGGATGAACTGTAGGATGACATATGGATTCCAAATTACTACATCATGAATTCTACACACTGTTCTCTGCCTGCTCCTTTAAGCGAATGGCTACCAATAAGTCTTTATATATGGAGTTTGAAAAGATCCGCCCACTGTGTATATATTAATCACTAGCCAGTGTAGCAGGTTAGCAGTAATGATGTTTATGGAATTTGCCGGGACAATTCAAGTGAAGCCAAACCTGTGCGGATTTAGGGCTAATACATAACTTGTGAGTCATTGTGATATATTTAATACAGCTTAATTAGGCAGCACCTGCGCATATGTGGCTTTTCTGAACCCAGTTATCAGTATACAATAAACACAAGCGCATTGTTTTATTATCGGTAATGCAATAGAAGAGTAGAAACAACATAATAATGTGTTGATATTGTCTGGGAAAAATCTGTCTGTCTGTCTGTCTGTCTGTCTGTCTGTCTATCTATCTATCTATCTATCTATCTATCTATCTATCTATCTGTATGTCTGTATGTCTCTCTGTCTCTGTCTACTCTATCTATCTATCTATCTATCTATCTATCTATCTATCTATCTATCTATCTATCTATCTATCTATCTATATGTCTGTATGTCTCTCTGTCTCTGTCTACTCTATCTATCTATCTATCTATCTATCTATCTATCTATCTATCTATCTATCTATCTATCTATCTATCTATCTATCTGTATGTCTGTATGTCTGTCTCTGTCTTCTATCTATCTATCTATCTATCTATCTATCTATCTATCTATCTATCTATCTATCTATCTATCTATCTATATCTATCTATCTATCTATCTATCTATCTATCTATCTGTCTGTCTGTCTGTCTGTCTGTCTGTCTGTCTGTCTCTGTTTGTCTACTCTATCTATATGGCTGTTTATCTATCTATCTATCTGTTTGTCTACTCTATCTATCGATTCTATCTATCTATCTATCTATCTATCTATCTATCTATCTATCTATATATATATATATATATATATATATATATATATATATATATATATATATATATATATATGATAGATATATATATATTATATAAGTAGATATATGTCTGTCTGTGATGAGTGAAAAGTTCATTTCCAACCTTTCTTATATCAAACAAAGAACAAACATTCTTTTTGATCTTTGGGGTAAATTCTACACAAATATAGATTGAGATAAACAAACAGTGCTGCTACTTGTGTTGACGAGGGAAGAATGTATTCTATTGACTATCTGTTTTCAGGATCTCAGTGGTCAAGTGCAAGCATTTAAACACTGGCCATGCGATTAGGATGAAGGAAAACAAGTCTGAAGGTCCATGGTAACCTTCAGGGACACATTATTCTACATTATGATGAATGTTGTGAATACATCGACCTCATGACGACCTTCCCAAGCGCCTGGTGCCAGTGATGATGTCAGGACAAAGCCTGTACCACAGCCCAAGACACCGACACACACTCCATGACTATTCATCAAATCTCACAAACCTAATGTGTGTATGTGTGGGTGCTCCAGTGACATGTCATTAACAGCAGCCTGTAGAAAACGCTGCACTGCTAAAAATACTCTGTTAAATTAAAGCTGGCCCTGCGTAATGGAAACATATGGACTGTAATTCTTATGGAACCATTAAGTCAACTGGGCTGTATTTCTTTTTATTCTCTTCTTCTTCTCCTTTTCAGCTGCTCCCAAATTTTAATAATTGTATTTGTTTATTGATTCTCTCTCTCTCTCTCTCTCTCTCAAATTTGCTGTTTTATTTTTTTTGATAATTTTATTATACAACCTGTAAACATTTTCTTACTAATTTTCTTACTTTTCCAGGTTGTATAACATAAGTAACAAAAAAACCCAAACAAAATGGCAAATTTATCAAAAAAAACAAAAAACAAAACAAACAAAAAAAAAAAAAAAAAAAATATATATATATATATAAAATATTCTGTTTAATTAATTAATTATTTAATTTATTTATTTACTAATATAATTTTGCTTCCCCCCCCCTTTTTCTATTGTTTAAAAAAGCATATATAATTTAACATATCCTGCTGTAGCATTAATGCATACCATTAAATGAAACTCCTGTAGTAAAAAAAAAGTAATAAATAAATTATTACAAAATTATTATAAAAAATAAATAGATTAACGCAGTGCGCATTACTATGTGAGTGATCTGCTCCTTCACTCTGCGTTGTGTTCGGGAATGAGCGAAACCCAGACAACAAAGAAGAAAAAAAGAACAAGTGAGTAATAATAATAATAATAAAAAAAAAACTTAGATCATTAGAAAACTTTCCCAGATAGTTTCAGCATTGATCTTTTCTCAGCCACGTTTACCGCTTGTAATGTTAGGATGGAATATAAAAGAGGGCGCCTCCACTCACGCACCACTAAAAATTAACATTGAAATTGACACGAAATGCATTCATTAATTGAGGTTCCCACAGAATCATTTTCAATTCTTATATTATTAATATAAAAATATTCAAATATTAAATGATCAACAATTTTATTAAAGGCAGAGATTTGGAGTGAAATGTATATAATTATGACATCTGTTATAGTTATTAAAATGAAAAGTACATGAAAAGTATTCATGGTACACTGAAAGCGTGTGTTTATTGCTCGTTTAATTACAATTGTGCATTAAAAATATTTTAATATATTTAATATTGGCCTAATAATTACATATTTGTCTGCCTGCCTGCCTATCTATCTATCTATCTGTCTATCCATCCATCCATCCATCGATAATATTTAATGCACAAAAAATGTATTTATTTATTTTTGCTTGGCTGCTTTCAAATATATTCTTGTTTTTTTTGTGTTCTGGCATACAAGTGAACATTTCAATTCCGAGCATTTGCAACAACACAGACAGAACAGACACAGCGATCTGTTGTACATATTGTTCTGTCACACTGGAGATAACAAATGAAGATGGTAGTGTAGAGTATAAACTTGTCCCGGAATGAGCACAAATCTCCACAAGCACACTCCAAAATCTAGGAGAACATCTTCTCAGATGTGTGTTGCTTATGATAAAACTCTCGGGGAACTTCACCATGAAACACTACAAGGTGTATCGTCGTTTTACTAACCGAATGATAAAAAAAAAGCACAATCGGTGATTTCTCAATGTGAAAAAGGTCCTGCTATTTATTAACACTTTTGTAGCACTGTATTACAGTACGTGCTACACACACACACACATACACACACACACACAGTCCTGTAATTCATTAGGTTAAATGAAACATTCATTAGTGATGGTAATCATGCAGAATGTGGACCGTGTAGATTTATAGGTGCTGGTGGTAATGTTCATGTACACTGAATTAGCTAATAAACTGTCATGAGGAAATGTAGAGGTGTTTTATGAAATCAATAAAGAATATTTTGACTTTGTTGTATCTTTGTGAAGACGCCTTAATGAATCCAGGGTTCATGAATCAAATAGGAATGAGAATGTTTACGAGTACAAGCAAAAAACCCTTCTTATTACATAACAGGGGTGTAAGGGAACACATAATTAAGTCCTGGTTCGGTTCAATTTCGTTACATGTGTTAATAATAATAATTATCGATACTAAAGCATAATAAAACAATAATAAATGAACAGTTTACAATTATAATTTTTTAAAAAATAAAATACCTGATGGTTAAATAATAATATAATTATATATATATATATATATATATATATATATATATATATATATATATATATATATATATATATATATATATATTACATATCAAAAATTCTAAAAATAATTCAAATTAATGTGATATATTTATTATACAGACCTAATTGAGTAAATTATTAAATTGATTCAATAAAATTAAATGCTAGGCATCATTTGGTTTTATATATAGATATATATATATATATATATATATATATATATATATATATATATATATATATATATATATAATATATATATATATATAGTATCTCTCTTCTCAAAATTGGACACAAAACAGTAAATACTTCATAAAGCTAACATTAGCCACTAGACACTTCCTGGTTAACATCTAATGCTAGCTCTCAGGATTCTTAAGCATTTTTTTCTATGCATGCACAAAACAAATATTTCCAGTATGGCGTAAGTTGCCACAGTGACCTTTCGCTAAATTGGCTGCTCCACAGCAGATCATCCTTTTCCACACTACCCTGTCCTCGTCGAGAGGATTGCATCAAAAGCCCTGTACTGAAACAGTTCACTCCATTACACCGTGATTATATTATGATGTTTCTCATTTTACAGTAATAATGATAGGTAGGTAAAGCTGTAGTGTTTGATTTTAAAAGCTGCAACTAGCAGGAACTGCCTCTACTAGAAGCCAGAGAGTCAGGTCAAAGGTCTGCTTGCATGGCAGACAAACATCTCCCATGGACTACAGCACACAAATCGCACACACACTCCTACGCTGTCACCCAGCCTCTAATGAGAAACACCTGTTACCAATTACACACACACACACACACACACACACACACACACACACACACACTGTCTAGCTATAAAACAGACTTTCATTCTCAGACCTTTGCGTGACGTATACGCTCTATTTGCTCATGTTCTCAGTCAATACCGAGCTTCACTTCTTCTTGTTTGACAGCCCTGTTTTGATCTGGTTTTGACTCTCGTTCTCTAATCCTGTTGCCTATTTTTCGACATAACTCTACGATGTTGACCTTGGCTTTGATTTATGTTTTGGATTCACCAGCTATTGATTCATAGAGCTGCCTACACACCCTGCATTTGCATCTCTCTGAGCCATCTTTACATGATAAACACATCTGATGCTGCAGTTTGGTTTTCAAAACAGACTATTATACAAAACGAAATCTTGCTTCTGCATTCATTACAGGTTGTCTAATCATTTTTAGTCTCTATGTCAGATTACTTAAAAAAAAAATAATAATAGTCACGTGGTTAAAAGCAACAGGAAGAGCCCTAGCCGGATGGCATTTAACTGAATTGGGGTTATAAGGCCATTTCCCAATTTACATGCAGTAATCTGTATGTTTATTGTTGTTTGTTATTAATACATTATATGCCCTATGCTGGTTAATGTTGACCGCCACTCCAAACAAAAAAAAAGAATGTTAATTGAATCTATGTATGGTATACAGAGTAGGATTCAAAAGTAATGAGCCTTTGTTCAAAAAGACAAAATTATTGAGCGAATTGGTACAGCTAATTAATAGTCTTCAAAATAGGCACCTGCTGCATCAATGCACTTTTGTAGGCGGCTTTTCCATGACTCGAAGGCGTCCACGTAGGCCTGTTCCGGGATGGCTGCAAGGGCTGCCTTGACATTTGCTTGGATGTCCTCGATCGAAGGGGATCGTCCAATACGAGTTTGTCCCGCTAAAAAGAAGCGTCGAGCGCAAGCGAAGGGACATCAAGGACAGCTGGAAGCTTCACCACGATAACGCGCCCAGCCACACCGCCTTCATCGTGAACGTTCCGGTGGTCCCCCAGCCTCCCTACAGTCCGGACGTGTCGCCTTCTGACTTCTTCTTGTTTCCGCGCTTAAAATCAGCGCTGAAAGGAAAACGCTTCGACTCGATCGAGGACATCCAAGCAAATGTCAAGGCAGCCCTTGCCGGCATCCCGGAACAGGTCTACGTGGATGCCTTCGAGTCATGGAAAAGCCGCCTACAAAGGTGTATTGATGCAGGAGGTGCCTATTTTTAAGACTATTAATTGTTTGTACCGATTTGCTCAATAAATTTGTCTTTTTGAACAAAGTAGTTAGTTTTGAATCTCTTCCCCCAGCTTGGATGCCATGTTGTAAATATACAGTCATTCGGTTTTGCAGAACATAAAACCCTGCTAGAAATGAATTCCTCCTGTTATTATCGTTATATTGCTCTCCGGATGTAAGATTTTTATCAGTAAGGAGCCTTGTAAAAGAATTAGTTGTAACGCTCCCATTATCCGAATAGGTCTAATGCCCTGCCTTACATCATCAATCAATTTGAAATTGTGATGTATACCCATTTTCCCCCCAATTTCCTTTCATCCCATTCCCACTCAGGAGCGTTTTTGGAAATTAACTGAAACAAGCCGCTGGTGTAAAATCTGTAAAATACGTTTTACAAGTTGAACATTTGATCTTCAGACACATTCATAGCTAGCTGGTTAAAGGGTGACAATATGGAAGAGAAAAGATCCATGTTTCAAAGCGTTTTGGGGGATATTTGTCTGTCCATTTGTGTGTATTAGTTATCTACCACACAATTTGCATTATTATTATTATAATACTACTAGTTGTGGATTTTAAATGGCCGGGATTGTGATTGTACAATGCAAACGGAAAACTGCAGCTCCTGAACATCGATAAGCCTCTAAATTCTTCTTCCATTTGTATGCAGACTGCATTTAAGGTTAAGCCCCGAAAGCGAATTTTCGTGATAGTGATAGCAGTGGATCACGGATGCCTTGAAGCTCCTGGTTTAAGGTATTTTGTGGCATGAATTCTGCTAAATCTCTGCCAGAAGGGTGAGAATTAGATATTATTTTGGGTGATTAACCTGTTGAAAGATGCACCCGTTGAGATGAACACCGAAATGGCTGCAACACAAAATCGGTTTCCAGACACGAACCTAAGAAACAAAAATGTACATATAACCGAGAGTTGTTTCTGCAGGTTCATTTAGACTCGGCCCATGTTACAAAAGGAGTCTTTTAATTTGTGTTGGATATCAAGTACACCTTAAGGGCATGTTTCTTTTCATCCATGTCTGGTTATTCACATGCCTCTCCATTCCCAGGTTCAATCCATTTCTGTATATTCCCTTTAAAAATAATACTGTTTTAACCAACTTTACAAACTGGATTCCAAACTGGAGCCCAAAAAACGTTGTGTAGGAATTCCCAGTCAATTCCAGGTCTATTGAATTTGTACTGTATGTATGTAGAAAGACGGACACATAGATAAATGATTCATCCCAAATCTACAAATATAGGCAATTAGGTATGCAATAAATACTATAATAATAATAATAATAATAATAATAATAATAATATGAAACAACTAAATATTAAATATATAAGCAACTATGACTCTTTACTAAACACTCCCCTACCCCCTCGCACCTGTGAGTGACTTTTTAACCCTCATTTTCAGTGCAAAAAGAAGCTCCTGGTTTAAGGTATTTTGTGGCATGCTTTCTGCTAAATCTCTGCCAGAAGGTTGCGAATTAGACTTTAATTGTGGGTGATTAAGCTGCTGAATGATGCATCAAAACATCCAAACACTGAGATGGTACACCTTATCAACATTAAATATATAAGCAACTTCGACTCTTTACTCAGCACTGCCCTACCCTCTCGCCCCTGTGAGCGACTTTTTAAACCCTGCTGTCCTCATTTTCAGTCCGGAAAAATATGCGGGAACCAGCTTTTGTTAATGTTGAACAAATATACACCTACAGTTCAGAAGATCTGGTTTTTACTTTGGTTTTGCAGCTCAACACTACCTACAGATTCTTTTCAACAACACGTTTTACTCATTGACATTTACATTTGCAGCATTTGGTAGACGCTCTTATCCAGAGCGACTTACAATTGAGCAATTGAGGGTTAAGGACCTTGCTCAAGAGCCCACTAGTGGCACCTTGGTGGTGGTGGGGTTTGAACAAGTGATCTTCCGGTCCAGAGTCCAACACCTAAACCACATGTTTTACTCCTCTTACACTGCAGCTATTCACCAACAATGACTATGAAAACACTATTTTTTTAAAATATCCATTCATAACCCCCTTCCCCCCCCTTTAATGTCATGGATCATTCATATGAAGATCACAAAGTTTAAAATAAATAAATAAATAAATCACAGCATGTCAGAGATAAACATGAGATGACATATTCCGACAAAGACTTTCACATGAAGGAAAACCCCTGGGTGTTAGAAAAAGACAACTTCCATAAATACAACCAGAGAATATTTCATAAAAAAAAAAAAACAAAGCCTATTTAGAGATTATTTGGTCGGTGCGATTTATCTTTGACCGTAGAAACTATAACGTATTTAAATGAATCTAAACCTGTGTTTTCTATTGCAGATCAAAACCCAGTTTTAACCGCCCAGTTAGCTGGAGTTCCACGTGAATTCAAAGGCAAAGGGGAAAAAGTTTATAACACGGGTGAAGGACAATAGCAGGGAACTGGAATGAATTTAAAAGATGAACTCTTTGAAGAGCGAATAATTGAATAATTGGCAGCGACTCATTAAAATGATAATTCTTATTTATGAAGCCCCTTTCAAAAATTGAAACACTCGCTACATGGTTTCGTACTAATTAACTTTTTTCCCCCCCGCTCGTTTTCCTTCTTAATTCCCCCCCCCCCCCCCCCCCCCACCCCTCTCCCTCCATCTTTTTTTTTTTTTTTACTACTTGGGCGAACCTGGCATGCTAATAGGTTATGAATAATTCTGTTTCAGCTTTAGACACCAATTAGCTGCAATTCAGGAGGACATTCGTCATCGTCCGTTTTGGGAAAGGGGATTTAAGGGTCAGTAGAGAGCAACTGCAAACTCTCCATGGCTTAATGGCTGGAACACACACACACGAACACACAGACACACACACACACACACACCACCACACACACACACACACACACACACACACACACACACACACACACACGCATACACACTCTCTCCTGTGGTTTCTCAACGATTAGACGTTAGACTGTGTGAATGCAGTATTCAGTAATAAAGTGGAGTCTATTAGCACGAATGAAAAATGCGCTCACTTTTCCCGATATTATTCATTTATGTAAGGAATCGTCCTGTATAATTTGTGGTTAAAAGACACGGTGTAGGCTTTTTTCCCCTCTCTCATTTATCAGAAATCAGTCCTGTTATATTCGCAAATGTCCCTGCGCCTTCTCATTTATCATGACGCACAATGTAGTCATCTGGTTACTGTATGTCTGGGTATATCAGTGCTTCTCAACTTTTTTCTGGTGCGCCCCCCCAGGAAGAAGTTATGCCTGTCAACCAAAATTCAGGTCTCCAGCCATAGTGCGATTACTGGGGAGACACAGAGAGACCGGTGTGCTTACTGTGTCTCAAAATGTTGGGGGGGGGGGGGTGGACCCAAGAGCTACATATGCTTTGAGATATTTTTTCGTTTTATTACTCCCTGAGCATACTTAGACAATGAGAGCACCACTGCCACCCGCTGCAGTTGATGTGTTGATGTGGGGTACTATTTGAGAACCACTGGGTTATAACACAATACTTCACTATTTTAAAAAGCTTAACACTTTTTTGCATTGCTTATATCCTCTATGGTCAACAATTAAGGATAAATGAAATATTAAATACATTTTTATTTGTATAGAACTTGTAAGAAGTGGTAATAAAAGAAAATGTAAACTCCCTGAGATGTCACGAGGACTCAAAAGGGAACCCATATTCATTTATGTGTACAATTTGTGGTTAGATCTACAGTAGAAACTGTTTTCTTTTCCCTTTTATCAGAACATATTCCTGTTATATCCTTAAAAGTTGGCCTTTTCTCAAGTACAAGGGTGCTAACACTTATGGAACAGTTAAAGATTATATTGAATGTGTTTCCAAATGACAGAAAATCTGGATTCAATCCATGTCCAAGGGGTCCTCAAACAATGGGGTGCCAATACTTTTCGTTTAAGAAGGGCCCAATTGACGACTGGGTCAAAACTGCATCTCTTGTGCGGTGTGTCCAGTTTGCAGTGGTCGGAATCTTTTAAAAGTGGTCCAGGGAAGGGAAGGGAACACTGGTGGACAGGTGACAGGGTCATGGGAAGCCCAGGCTCACCGATGCATGTGGGAAGTGAAAGCTGGTCCATGTGGAACCAACAGACGAGCTCCTGTAGCGCAATTTGATGAAGAAGTTCATGCTGTTAATGCCTGATAGATCAGGAGAGTTTTGGCAGCAAAAGGGGACCATCATGATATCTGGCAGGTGGTCATTATGTTATGCCTGGTCTGTGTATGATTTTTGTTTTTTTCCACTAAATGAATTATATAGGGTTGTTCAAAAAGATGTTACCACTCATATGGTACTGCCAAGTAGTACAGGTCAAAGGTGTGCACTAGCTTCAT
Organism: Kryptopterus vitreolus; assembly: GCA_030449085.1. Taxonomy (NCBI): domain Eukaryota; kingdom Metazoa; phylum Chordata; class Actinopteri; order Siluriformes; family Siluridae; genus Kryptopterus; species Kryptopterus vitreolus. Next base: position 13,434,991 of record JACRUU010000013.1, read on the forward strand.
TTGGACATAGTGTGTGTTATGATGTTATTCAAATAAAAGTCAATTCCATGTAAGTGGTAACATCTTATCTTATATACTCTGTGTGTATATATATATATATTATAGATATATATATTATATATATATATATATATATATATATATATATATATATATATATATATATATAATTTTTTTAATGTTCTGAGTCTGTATACGTTTGTTTCTGATATATATATATATATTATATATATATATATATATATATATAGAGAGAGAGAGAGAGAGAGAGAGAGAGAGAGAGAGAGAGAGAGAGAGAGAGAGAGAGTTCCCTGTGTTTTTTTCCAGTCCTTCCTCTTTTTTGTATCTGTTTCATGTTTTCTCGGACATACACTATAAACAGTCATGCCATCATGTAACAGTCATGTGGAATTACTGTAAGACTTAAAGGAAAAAAAAATCATTCGTAAAACGATACATGAAACGCTCCACAGCAGCATGCTACGCTGATAAATACAAACCTAATTACCACTTTAGTCTGAAGATGCAGGAGTCATTCATTTACCTCACACATATGGGCGTCTTAAACGAGTTCATTTGTTTGGAAACGACGATTCATAATTGCTTTTTAATGCAAATGGAGGCAATATACTTAACGCACCGCTCGAAAAAAAAGCGAACGCACTGGCACATAGTTCTTGAAATCGAGGTCTAAGGGCTTTGTATACCATAGCGCGGATGACAAACAGGTTTTTGCGAGCGTTTTTAACAAATTGACGCTTCTAGGGTAACGTGAAAGGACTTGAAAGGAACGTAATAAGATATAAAATAAAATATAAAATATTATGAAAAACATATGTTGGTGTTTCGTTAGACAATTATACACTATGCGAACAAAAGTATTGGGACACTTTATTTTTTTCTAGCCACATTTCCAGCATATTCGCATCCATTCAATCATCCATCCATCCTTCTATCTATCTGTAGTTTTCCATTATTATTATAATTATTATTATTAGCATTTGTGATAACAATTTATATTTTTGAAAGTATTCTCAATAAAATAGCCTTGTGGGCTATAATATTAGACATTATCACACACACACACACACACACACACACACACACACACACACACACACACATACACACACACACATATATATATATAATAAGTGCACTTCAAATTTTTCAGTAGGCAAACAGTAATGTGTAGAATGTTTATTTTTTTTTATCTGAAGTGCCACTTCATTGTTAAATAGGGAAGAGAAACGTGTCTGAGTGCGGCTGACATAAGCAGTCTGGTTGTTTCCCTCACGAGGGAGAGATCTGGGATGTCAAACTTGCAGCACAATTCACTTTCCAGCAGGGGATTGCAATAATCCTTGTGCAAGTGAGGTCTATTCTGAGGTACAAATAACAAAGATGGCAAAGAAAATCGATGATTCTCAATACCTTACTGAGTTCAATAAACAACCAATGGGGGGAAAAATGCTACTTTTAGTCTTTTAATAAATTTTTTGCAATAAAATTCCTTGGGTTGTTTGACTTGATTTAACATGTTTTTTTTTCATAAATAGTGCAGAGTGAAGAGTAAAATAAACACAGAGATATAGCACTGAGAGCCTCGGCTTCCTGCAGATGGTTACAGGGAGCTTAGGAAAGCAAATATTATACCTTTTCGTTTCAAATCCGGAGAATGTGAGGAGAGAAAAAAAAATCATTTTGAGAGTGTCGGGGAAATGAAATGAAAACCCGTAGCGATGATTTCTACAAGAAAGAAGAAAAACTATTCATTAATGCAGCTTATTTACAGGGACTTCAACTTGGATGTAACAAAGGATTAGAAACTGTGAAGATTAGTTTTTGTAAGTTTCTGAATATGATTTAAAACTGTGTATAGTGTAAGATATGTAAAAAAAAAAAAGTGATTTAAACTTTTGAGGTTATCTTGTACTATAAATATGAAAATGTATTTGCAAAAATAAAAAGTATATATATATATATATATATATATATATATATAGTACACACACACACACACATATATATATATATATATATAAAACAATATAAAATAGGGAGGATAGCTCAGTGGTTTAAGGCGTTACTGATCAGAAGCCCTCGGTATTGCCAAGCTGCCACTTTTGGGTCCTTGAGCAGGGCACTTAACCTCCCTGTGCTCTAGGGGCGCCATACCATAGCTGACCCTGCACTCTGATCCCAGCTTCCAAAAACAAGCTGGGATATGCAGAGGAAAAAGAATTTCCCTCACGGGATCAATATAGTATTCAATTAATCCAATTAAAAAGAGAAATTGGTGACATTTTCAAAAAATTTAAAAAATGGTCACAAAAAACATGCAGGAAACCTAAAATCAATAAATAAATAAATGATATAATTAATAAATGCATGCAAAAGAAAAAAGAAACAGATAAATTATATAAGAAATTAAGCAGATAAGAAAGAAATTAGTGAATTAACGCACAAATGAATAGCTAGCTAGTTAAAATAAATAAATAAATAAATAAATAATCCGGGTTTATTAAAGACTTTTTAAAACAGTGGCATCGTTCATGTAGTGACTGGTGATTGAAAGAAGTTAATTTCAATGAGTGATACTAATTTGCAAGAAATGATATAATAATATTAATATTCATTCATCTTCTACCGCTTTATCCGATCTTCCCTCAGGGTCACGGGAAGTCTGTGCCTATCTCAGGTATCTATGGGCATTAAGGCAGGATACACCCTGGATGGAATGCCAACCCATCGCAGGGCACACACACACACACACACACACACACATTCACACACTAGGGACAATTTTCCAAGGTGCCAATCAACCTACCGTGCATGTTTTTGGACCGGGGGAGGAAACTGGAGAACCCGGAGAAAAACCTCCTGAGGCACTGGGGAGAACATGCACAAACTCCACACACACATGGCCGAGACGGGAATCGAACCAGGGCCCTGGCGGTGTGAGGCGAACGTGCTAACCACTAAGCCATCATGCCCCTTAATTATTATATTATTAAATATTATTATTATTATTATTATTATTATTATTATTATTATTATTATTATTATTATTATTATTTTTATTTTAATAATAATAATAATAATAACAACAACAATAATAATAATAATAATAATAAAAGTGCATATAACTTAAAGCTGCACATCAAAGCTGCACATCAGAATTTGTATAATATAAATTTGTGAGAGGAGGTGTATGAACGCTGGTCTTGTGCAAGCTAAACACACACACACACACACACACACACACACACACACACACACACACCACCCACACACACACACACACACACACACAACGGCGTGCTCAAAGGCTGTTATCGCAACCAGGCAGCTCCGCTAATGGCATTCTTACTGCGCAAATGTCATTACGCACCTCGCTCTTCCTCTCTCGCTTCCTCATGTTACTTATTACTGCCAGAATATGCAGCGCTTTTGCCTAACCGTATGATGAAGGCCAGACGAAAGAGCTTACGTTCCAACAAAATCGCTAACAATCCTTGCTAGCATCCTGAACGGAAACCAACAGCGGTCGTGCGTAAGAGACATCATTTCCTCAAGACATCCTTTTCTTTATTTCTTTTTCAGAACGGAAAGTAATATAGTGGTGACGCCGGATATCTGAAACGGCCGCAAAAACCACCGGACACAGCTAATAGAGGGAGATGGAAGTAGGAAAAAAAAAGGCGGTGTCGATCAGCAAGAAGGAAAATCGATAGAAAAAAAAAGCCATGTGAGAGAGAGAGAGAGAGAGAGAGAGAGAGAGTGAGAAAATGCAGCAGTGTACTCACACATAACCGTGAGAAACACATTCCCTGATGCCAGGACCACTTTTTCCCGGGTGGCCCGATCATAGATGCCCACATGGCATTCGTAGGGCCCGTTGTCTGAAATACGGACTTCTGGGAGCCTATAGGAAAAGCACAAGAGAGACCAGTTAATGAATAAATAAATAAATAAATAAATAAATAAATAAATGGATTTATTTATGGGGGCACGGTGGCTTAGTGGTTAGCACGTTCGCCTCACACTGCCAGGATCCGGGTTTGATTCCCGTCTCGGCCATGTGTGTGTGGAGTTTGCATGTTCTCCCCATGCCTCAGGGGTTTTTTCTCCGGGTTCTCCGGTTTCCTCCCCGGTCCAAAAACATGCACAGTGGGTTGATTGGCACCTTGGAAAATTGTCCCTAGTGTATGAATGTGTGTGTGATTGTGAGTGTGTCCTGCCTTAATGCCCATAGACGCCTGAGATAGGCACAGGCTCCCCGTGACCCAAGGGAAGATCGGATATAGTGGTAGAAGATGAATGAATGAATGAATGAATGGATTTATGTTCCATAAAATCACAAAACACCATATATTTTTGATAAAATTGATAACCTTGCAAATAATCCCATCATTTTAAAAGAGGTGTGGGAATTATTACTTTATGTACAATGACATTGCCCCCACAATGATTATCCCAGGGATGTTAGGGGTCAAGTTATTCAACCTTCTGGTCAATAAACCCAGAATCTTAACCACCAAGCTATTCTTCAGTGGGATCAAAATGTTCCAAAACAACTCTGTATACAAGTTAGTTCTTGCTTAATCACACACAATGACCTTCAAAATATTTCAATCGCACTGCAATACAACACTCCCAGCGTTCCTGCCTGCTTCTGGAACGTGTCCTTCTCACAGGCGTCAAGTACCTTCTGCGGTCCACGCCGGATCTCCACAATGGGGTCAAAACGCCGACGGCCTTCGAGTCTACAAGAGCCAAATCTGGAAGTGCGAGGAAGTGTGATTATGTGGATTATTTTCAGGACCTGCTGCTGTATCGCCGTATGTCAGTTGTATGTAGTGTTTGTAGTTACTAGTTACATGTAATGGTGTTCATTCATTCATTCATTCATCTTGTACCGCTTTATCCGATCTTCCCTCGGGTCACGGGGATCCTGTGCCTATCTCAGGCGTCTATGGGCATTAAGGCAGGATACACCCTGGATGGAATGCCAACCCATCGCAAGACACACACCACACACACACACACACACACACACACACACACACACACACACACACACACACACACACACACACACTCACATACACTAGGGACAATTTTCCAATGTGCCAATCAACCTACCGACCGGAGGGAAACCGGAGAACCCGGAGAAAAACCCCTGAGGCACAAACTCCACACACACATTGCCGAGACGGGAATCGAAGCCTGACTTGGGAGGTGTGAGGCGAACGTGCTAACCACTAAGCCACCGTGCCACTTGTAATGGTGTTACGTAATTTAATTACAAAATAAATGTAACAGTAATTCATTACAGTTACTGTGAAAAAAAAAGTATAATTAAATGAGTTACGTATGAATATGTTAAAGATTACTAATAGGGATACATATGGACACTTTCGTGTAAAATCGGTGCTTTAGACGACGCCATGATTTTCAACTGAAACGTGATTTTGATTTGAATGGTGACAATCTGCTGCAGCATCATTTCGATAAACAGAACCTCTTTTGTTCAAGTGTTGGAAACGTTTCATTTTAGAACATTAAGTTAAAGCGCCACCTAGTGGACAAATGGAAGTATTCAAAAATGGAATCAGTTGCTTTACTATTATAAAGTAATTCAAAAGTTACACTACTTATTACATTGTGAACAGGGTCATTTGTAATCGGTAATCCATTACATTCCCAAAGTAACCTTCCCAACACTGTTTGTATGTCGTCACATGTCTCGGGAAGAATGTAGCATTTTACGTTTGCTATCTATGACAGAGCGCAAAACGCCACCAGTCTCGAAACGTCTTTGATACGACCTCGATAATATAGTCTTTGATTATAATATAATCAAAGATATGATTATGAACTGATTAAAAGGGAAAAAATGCATGGCTGCTAAAAGAGTGCAATACCAAAGACTGAATTGCTCAAGTCCTCATACTGTACCAAGCTTTTGGTTTCTGGCTGTGTTTATTACATGTCTGTGTTTATTTGCGATGGTTTATACAATCACCAAGTATTTCTGCGTTTACTGTTTTCACACAAATAAACAGAGCGGTTTATTAGCTAAAATTGCTTTATTACTGTGAAAAGGCTCTCAGTCCTGAATCTTATTAGTCAAATTTAACAGGAACAAAGTGCTCAGAGATCATTCTTTGAGAACATCCTGCTCTTTAAACATTCATCACACTGTCTCTCGCTCTCTCTCTCTCTCTCTCTCTCTCGCACGCTCTCCTCCCTGCCGTTGAGAAAAACTGCAATGTTTATCATCCACTATTTTGCACCTTCATGTCTGTGTTCTATTTTCATCCTCCTTCCACTCCCTTTTTCCTGCCTCCCTCCCTCCCAAAGCCTTCCTTCTATTTCCTCGCCCGCGTTCCTGACGGCCCTCGAAGACGCTCGTTCGCCAGCGCTCGACAAAGTCCAGCTGCATTTAACCTTTTTAAACAAGCGGAAAAACAGCTTGTCTGATGAAGCTCATCAATACCGGCGTGCGAGCTTTCTCTCTCTCTCTCTCTCTCTCTCTCTCTCTCTCTCTCTCTCTCTCTCTCACTGTCTTTCTGTCTGGGCCTCGCTTTCATGGATAAAAAAAAAATCCCTCCCTCCTGCTGCTTTCCCTCTCACTAACTCATGCTAACTCACTTTCGCTTGATGCCGAACAGCGCTGTCAGACTTAATTGCGGTGTATATGCTGCCACGACAGCGGCAACAAAGTGAGCAATAGAAATAGATCCACTCGGAGGGGTTTCGCATTGCAGATGTCTACAATTTCAGCCTCAGCTAATGATAGTCGCCCCCCCCAACCCCTTCCCCCCAACACCCCTTTTCTTTTCCAGGGCTGCTTGACACGCCGTGATTATGATGATTTGATGAGGGGCTTGGCACAGGCACGAGCGCTGGCATTGCCCTCACTTCGCTCCACTATAATACTTCTCTGCTTCTCTGATTACCTCTTTCTGCTCTGTGTGACGTGAATGCTGTCCACCTCGCTTTTTTCCTTTCTTTTCTGCTCTCACTTTTTTCCTTTTTATCTTCTCTTCTCTTACTCACCGCTTCGGTTATTTTTTCTCCCCCTCAATCTTGTCTACACCATTAATAGTGTTTTAAACCAAACAGTAAACGAAGAATACGCATGGTTGAGACTTACAAACAAAAAAATAAAGAGAATCAGTTATAAATATATATGTGCACATTTTATATTTGCACATGCATTACTATATGTATACATTTGCATATATTTGTGTATTTGCATAATCTTTAAAGGTGTGGTATGTATGTGGGTACATATTGCGTATGTATATCATTTATATGTGCTATGTGAATATATTTGTACATATTATATATGTATATCATTTAAAGGCACTCAGGGTATATATGATATATTTATTATATTTACATTAATAATAACCCAATATTTAAATTTCTGTATCTGTATATTTCTACAATTTGTAAGCACTACAAGTGTGTGCGTGTATATATATATATATATATATATATCGTATATATATATATATATATATATATATATATATATATATATATATATATATATATATATATATATATATATATGCATATTACTTATATTGCTTATTAGTAATAGCATTATATTTAAAGGTGCTATATGTATGTATTTTTCTATATATTGCATATACATAGCATTTAAATGTTATACACATATGTATGCGTCTGTGTGTGTACACATTACACATATGCATGACTATTTTAATACCCATTATTACGGGCGTAATTACGGGTCGATATTGCATATGCACATTATTTTAAGATGTCCTGGATGTGCTGAATATATACATATATATATATATATATATATATATATATATATATATATATATATATATATATATATACCGTAAATTCTGGACTATAAAGCGCACCTGCATATAAGCCGCATCTGCTCTATTTAAAAAAAAAAAAAAAAAAAAAAAAAATCATAAATAAGCCGCACCTGCATACAAGCCGCATCCGCTTTTGAATTGTAAATGTACATGTATGTACCTAAATAGATCCTTTCCTAACCTGTATTTTAACACGGTGTAACGGTGGACGCTGCACAGAGACGCGGAGATCCGGAATTCAAACAAAACAGGATTTATTAGAATAAAGAACTCAGGAGACGCCGCTCATACGGAGCGGCCAGACAGGCTAGGGAGCCTTGCGCTCTGCGTGCCGTGGTACCAGGAGTACCGGAGAGCAGGAGTCCGGGAATCGGGAACAGACAAAGGTTAGGCATAAACGTGTCCGCGACACTAGGTATGTGCTACGAGCCCGGACGGGGATTGTAGGGTGAACCGGGCTTATATCGGGAGAGGGAACATCAAGAACAACTTTGGCTGATTTGTGTGTGTGTGTGTGTGTGTGCGTGCGTGTGTGCGCGCGCGCGTGTGTGTGTGTGTGCGTGTGCGTGTGTGTGTGTGTGTGTGGGGGGAAAGAGCAGGGAGGAGAGAGAGAGAGCACCGAGCAGCAACTTTACTGATTAAAACGGGACAGAACCAAGAGAAAATAAGCGCTATTTACAGTATTTATCTTCATTTCTCCTGTGTGTGAAATCACGTCACCTTAACCTTGTAAAGATAGAGTTTGTCCTCCTTCTATCCGCTTCTACCCACTTATATCTGCTAAAGAGGAACTAGCGCATTCTTCTTCTTTGCATTTATTTTGTGTTAGTTTTGATTCTAATTCCGGTTAGAGCCCCTAGCGGTCGGGAAAAAAAATCTGCAGAATAGCCGCACCTTATTATTAGCCGCATGGTTCAAAACCTAGGAAAAAAGTAGCGGCTTATAGTCCAGAATTTACGGTATATATCATTTAAAGGTGCTAAATGTACATTTGTACATATTGCATATCTCTGTGTAAGACCTCTTTGTGTGACGGTGATATATGTGATTTTTTAACAGTTACATGTTCCCAGCTTAATGTTCCATTAGCAGTCTGACCGATGGCTCTACTGGAATGAACTGTTAGAACAGAGTGCCTGATGTTCATTAGACATACAGCATGGAACAGGGGGAAAAAATTTAACTGTAAACGTATCTTATGCAATCTTTCCAAGGTTAAATATAAATCTTCACATGAGTAAAGGTGTTATATATATATATATATATATATATATATATATATATATATATATATATATATATATATATATATATATATATATATATTCACACATACAGTATATGCCCATTATATGGGACCACAGTATGACCATTTGGTTATTTTTAACAACCTTCAACGTTGAAAGTCAAGCAAATATCAAATGCGGAGCCAATTTTCCTGCGGTCACAAAATATTCCAGTCTTCTTGTATATTTAATAAGGGCATTTAGAGGGTGTGTTGCTCAGCCTTCATGAGCACGCTGACTAAACGCTCAGATAACTATTGCCTGGTATACCCCATATTGGACAGTGTTGGCCTGTTAAACACAAACGAATGACAAAAGTAACACAGACGTGGCGCTTTCTTTAGTCGTGACTAGTAAATGATCGTGCATTGCACTGTGTCACAGCCTGCTGTGAGAGAAGATAGCATGGGGAAAACTTGCTGAAGGTGTTAGAAATTCAGGAAGACCGTCTTGCAGTGCTTTTGCTGCTATGAGCTGTGTCTCCTGACTGACCAGTAACAACATGAAATGACGTATTGATCAAGGCGACATTGAGCTACAAATTTAATAGAGAAGGAAAAAGCTAAAAAAAAAACAAACAAACATCACTCATCTTACTACTGCATTTCTCTTTCACACTAGTGCATGCTGATGAAGTTCTACACTCATAGTGCACTCTATCTTTACTAGTCTTACATCATAGCCTATACTCATTATACTCATTATAGTGGAGAGGGGTGTAGCTCAGTGGTCTAAGGCGCTGGGCTACTGATAGGAAAATCCGGGTTCGAGCCCCGGTATGGCCAAGCTGCCGCCCTTGGGTCCTTGAGCAAGACCCTTAACCCTCTGTGCTCCAGGGGCGCCGTATCATGGCTGACCCTGCGCTCTGACCCCAGCTACCAACATCAAGCTGGGATATGCGAAGAAAAGAATTTCATTGTGCTGTAATGTATATGTGACCAATAAAGGATATTATTATACACTCTACATACATACCTTACTACCCTATGTAGCCGTTCCCTAGTATGTTAGATCTTTTGACACAGTGTGATTTGGAAAGAGCCAGTAAGGTTGCTGAAATCACAGTCTGTATAGAGAAGAACTTTTTCTAGGTCATTGAAAGCACATATTGTCAGAATCCCCCGTGGTTGTGGCGCGCACTTCCGGGTTGGTGGACATCTTGCCGCTTTTCCATCACATTTAAACAGTGACTCGGGGCCAGATTGTCTCACCGGCAACTCTACGTCTCTGGGATTATTCTTGCCACCCTTCCTGCTCGATTTTCTGATTCCCTGAACCCTGTCTTGGATCCTTGTTCCTCCTTGCCTATTGGACCCGCTTTGTTTTTTTGGTTTACGTTTTCGCTCTGCCCTTTGTTGTCCTGTTTACCTGTGTTTGGATTTTGCACGGGTTTCGGATTTTTTGTTTTGTCTCTGCCTTCTTTTGTTCTATAAGCCTGGGCTCGCACACCCTGGACTATTATTGCATTGTGGTTCGGGCTTTGCCCTTTGCTTAGTCTGCTGGCTTTTTTCATTAAAAGACATACATTTTTCACCATAACTGTTTGCATGCTGTATTTGGGTCCTGCCCTACTAACCGCATCACTGACACACATATCATGCCCAGTCTATTCGTTTTTTGTTTTTGTTTTTATTTGTAGTTAGCTGTAGTGGACAGCAACCAAGTAAATGTAATTTCTTCATACACTTAAGCAGCTTTAACGTGCATCTGTACTTCACTACAAATACAAATACAAATATCGGACTTTGAGAATTTTGTGAATCGGTCATTCTATATGCTATATGCTTAGATATGCAAAACATTAAGGAAGGACTTCTAAAAATATGTGATATTCATTAAATGCAAAGGATAAAAAGTGGTGGGGAAGGTGCACTCTATTGTAACGGCCATTGCTGGTGGGAGGTGCTTTCTAGGAGCTCTGTAGAAAGCATGTCCTGTTGTTAATATTGAACAGTGGTGAACATAATGTATAGTGAGATTGGTCAAGTAATTTGCTTAATATTATACTATTTGTAATTTAACTTTGAAGGGTATTAAGGCATTGGGCTCTCGACTGGAAGATCGCAGGTTCAAATCCCCCACCACGCTGTCACTAGTGGGCACTTGAGCAAGGCTCATTCATTCATTCATTTCATCTTCTACCGCTATATTCGATCTTCCCTCGGGTCACGGGGAGCCTGTGCCTATCTCAGGCGTCTATGGGCATTAAGGCAGGATACACCCTGGATGGAATGTCAACCCATCACAGAGCACACACACACACACACACACACACACATTCATACACATACATTTCCAAGGTGCCAATCAATCTACTGTGCATATTTTTGGACCGGGGTGGAAACCGGAGAACCCGGAGAAAAACCCCCTGAGGCACTGGGAGAACATGCAATCCCCACACACACATGGCTGAGATGGGAATCGAACCCAGACCCTGGTGGTGTGTGCTTGAGCAAGGCCCTTAACCCTCAATTGCTCAGTTGTAAGTTGCTCTGGATAAGGGCGTCTGTCAAACGCTATAAATGTAAATATAAATCAACGAAACGAATCAATTGCTTATACTGGCCAAATTAATGCAATGTGAATCCTATCAGAACCATTTTGATTAACATGCTTGAAAAGAGGATTAGTATCACCACCAATGTCGACATTTCTATTATAATTCAGTCCACCTTATACATCTAAGACAAAAAAAAACACCTTGATTTGTCTATTTTTTTTTATTGCATCAATCATTTAATTCAGACATGCAGCGTGCACGCCCAAACTCAACATTTGAAACTCAAGAGATTCCCCTGAAAGATGTCAGCCGTACGTGACTCAGCAGAGGTCCTACTGAACTGCCGTCTCTTTTCCTTAAGCTAGCCTGGAGGGCCTGGGTGGGTGGAATGACTTTTCTTAAGAGTTGTGAGTGGAATATTTTACCATGTTCAGCTCTGTCTCCGAGGAGCAGGTAGAAAGACGAGGTGTCCGTGCTGACGTGAGCAGAAAGAGGGCAAAGGGGCTAGGTTTAGAAGATTCACTTTCTTTCTCTCTCTCTTTTTTTGTTTATTTATTTCTTTATTTATTTTTTGACTGACAGCCAGAGCTCTGAACTTTATCCTTCCTGATTTTGGCAGCTCGCTTGCAATGAGCTTTTCTGTCACCCTGATCGGGCCTGAATCTCAAAAAAAAAAAAGAGGAGCTTCCGACTTCATGACTCTCATTAAAAATTCAAAGCAGATGGAATTAATTTTTGAAACAGCTCCAATGACACCGCTTCCCTCAGGAGTGAGGATGTTTGATTCATCTGAAACGTTGAGTTTTCCTTCACCATTTAGTGCCACTGTGAATATACAAGGCGTACAAAATTGTCTCAGTTGACACTTTGCGGGGGTTGTTCGGAGGGGGAGTATCAAAAAGCTGTCTGAGGAACTACATTATGGCAAATAAATAGATGAATAAGATCTTCCTGAAATCTCAAGGGACGTAGAAGAAGAGATGACGGTCAGAGATAGTAAAATCTGATCAAACATTACTATACTCGAGAGAATACATCGTACTGATGTTATCTACTATCTAAGTCAGCTCTGTGAAGACGTGCTTCATATGGGATGGAATAGAAGATCTGTTTGACCTAGAAGATAAACTCTGACCTCAACCCTATTGAAACCCTTTGGAAGAAATTGGAAAACACTGCGCATTCTGAGTAAAAGAAGAAACACAAAATATGACTTTAGCTAAAGTGCTCCCTTTAAACTTTTAATTGAGTAAAAGCACAAAGGTATTTGACTTTAAATGTACTTGAGCATCAAAAGTACTGTGAATTATTATGGCTATAAATGTTCATCTCATTTTTGTCACTTTACTTAAGCAGGTATGTGAAAAGAATGATATTAATGACTCAAACCCTGATTAATGTCTAGTAAAATGATCATTAACTACTTCATAAATATGGCACAAACAAGGGCACGAGTGTTGAGTCAGGAGTTTGAGTCAGGAGTCTCTATTCTTCTTAAATTGTTCCACTTGCTGTTCCACTGTATCAGTTGAGCATCTCTACCCTGATTGGTCGCTTAATGCAACTTTTTATTGGCTCAGAAATAAAAAGGAATGACTGATTTTGCAAAATGGAAATATTTCAGTAAAGTACAGATATGTGAAAAAGCTACTTAACTATATGAATGAAGTACATTGTATTTACTTATTAAGGGCAACCACTGTCACCACTAAATTCATTCATTCATTCATCTTCCACTGCTATCCGATCCTCCCTCGGGTCACGGGGAGCCCGCACCTATCTCAGGCGTCCATGGGCACCAAGGCAGGACACCCCGGATAGAACGCCAACCCATTGCAGGACACACACACACTCACATTCACACACTAGGGACAATTTTCCAAGGTGCCAATCGTGTTTGTGCATGTTTTTGGACCGGGGGAAACCGGAGAACCCGGAGAAAAACCCCCTGAGGCACAGGGAGAACATGCAAACTCCACACACACATGGCGGAGACGGGAATCAAACCCAGACCCTGGCGGTGTGAGGCGAGCATGCTAACCACCAAGCCACCATGCCTCTACCACTAAATTATGCTTCTTTTTTTTCCAGCTACTCCCATCAAGGGTCGCCAAAGTGGTTGCGATCCGGATATTTGGTTTGGCACATGGATGCCCTTCCTAATGCAAGCGTCTCATTTATCTGGGCACCAGGAACGCACTGGCTTGTGCAAACCTAATGGCTAGGTTTTGTGCAGATCCCCTAATCCAAAGTGACTTAGACTTGTCTTAGACACGTTTTACGCTGGATGACCTCCCCATCTATGTGGGCTTGGGAGCAGAAATGGGAATGCGCTGGCATTTGCAAACCTGGGGCAGACTGAGCAATTGGGGGTTAAGGGTCTAGCTCAAGGGCTCACTAGTGGCAGCTTGGCTCGGACTTGAACCTGCAATGACTCAACCATTGAGCTACCACCTCCCCACCCTTGTAGCTAGTGGAACATCTTCCCTGAAGAGTGGGGGTTATTATAACAGTAAATGGGAAGTGAGAAATCTGATCTTATGCTCTGGCATCTACACATTTTGGCAAACGTTATATATGTATAGACAGTATCTCATAGAAGTGAGTACACTCCTCAGACTTTTGTAAATATTTTATTATATCTTTTCATGTGAAAAGTAGTAAGTGTACAGTTTGTATAACAGTGTAAATTTGCTGTCCCCTCAAAAGGACACACAGCGATTCATGTCTAAACCTCTGGCCACAAAAGTGAGTCCAATCCTCAGTGAAAATGTCCAAATTTTGCCAGTCATTTCTCTCCCCATTGTCATGTTACAAGGTCTCAGGTGTGAATGGGGAGCAGGTGTGTTAAATTTGGTGTTACCGCTCTCACTTTCTCATACTGGTCACTGGAAGTTCAACATTCACCTCGTGGCAAAGAATTCTCTGAGGATCTGGAAAAAAAAGAATTGTTGCTCTACATAAAGATGGTGTGGGCTATAAAAAGTTTGCCATGACCATAGAACAGTTTAACAGGACAGGTTCCACTCAGAACAGGTCTCACCATGGTCATCAAAATAAGTTTAGTGCATGTGCACAGCATCATCATGAGGTTGAAGGGGTGGGTCTTAAGGGCAAGATGCACAAGAAAGCCAACAAACAGTTTGCTGAAGATAAGCACATGGATTACTAGAACCATGTCCTGTGGTCTGATGAGACCAAGATAAACGTATTTGATTCAAATGGTGTCAAGTGTGAATGGCGACAACGAGGTGAGGAGAACAAAGACAAGTGACTCTTGCCTACAGTCGAGCATGGTGGTGGGAGTGTAGTGGTCTGGGGCTGGGTGAGTTCTGCTGGCACTGGGGAGATTACAGTTCATTGAGGGAACCACCAATGCCAACATGTAATGTGACACACTGAAGCAGAACACAATACCCTTTCTTCAGAGACTGGGGCGAAAGCCAGCGCTCCACCATGATAACAACCCCAAACAAGATGACCAGTTCTTTGATAATGAAGCTGAGGGTAAAGGTGGTGTACCGGCCAAGCGTGTCACCAGACCGAAATCCTATTGAGCATCTGTGGGCCGTCCTCAAATAAAAAGGGGTGAAGCGAAAGGTTTGTGACATCCACCAGCTCTGTCATGGAGGAGTAGAAGAGGACTCCAGTGGCAACCAGTGAAGCTCTCCATGCCCAAGAAAATATTAGTGGCCTCACTTTGGCTCCAATTTGGACATTTTTCACTTAGGGCTGTATTCACTTTTGTGGCCAGCAGTTTAGACATGAATGACTGTGTGTTGAGGGGACAGCAAGAATTTTCATTGTTATACAAGCTGTACACTCACTACTTTATATTGTAGTAAAGTGTCATTTCTTCAGTGTTGTCACATGAAAAAATATAATAAAATATTTACAAAACGGTGAGGGGTGTACTCACTTATGTGAGATGCTGTATGTTTAGTAGCCTGGCTGTTGTCCTTATAATACTATAATGGTTCAGGTGGTAGATGTTTACAGGGTCCTTTCAGTTCATCAAGGTTGTAGGAAGAGTAGGAATTCGAAATGCATTGAGAAGCCTCTCTGAACGTACAACATTAACCCTGTAGAGGCTCCATTCCTGCCAGAAAAGAAACAGGAATCTGAGGACCTCCAGACACGGGCTTATTTAGTCACCTGACCAACTTTTCATGTGTTCAGGTGACAGTTTACCAATTTACAGCTGCTGTTTTTTTCTTACTATAGACTTTGATTACTGTATATACATACACTTCCTCTCAAGTCATCTCTCTCTCTCTCTCTCTCTCTCTCTAAGGTGAATTAGTCAGAGACTTTGGGCTCATGCGGCTGAGGGGCCAGTATGAGAAATATCCCTGCTCATGATTTTATTGTGTGATGTTTCGAAAAGGGTGTGTGTGTGTGTGTGTGTGTGTGTGTGTGTGTGTGTGTGTAACATCAAAAAGTCTCCGCTTGACTTCTCCAAGCTGAGCATTATGTGCGATAGTGGGGTCAGTACAGGTGGGCTCCTGCTGCTTCTTATGGTGTGGCTGTCAATTTACTTCCTGCTGGGTAGGAGTGTTCAGTCATCTGTGTGAAAGTGTGTGTGTGTGTGTGTCACAGAGAAGTATTATATGTGAAAGCACTACTTGGTCATACAGATTAGGAAAAATAGGAGGGTTACAGGGAGAGGAGGAGAATACACTTACGTTACCGGGAGTTAAGTGAAGAAATGAGTCTGGGGTGATGCTTGTAATCAACGGCATATTGGAAAAAAAAAAAAAAGGCAACCCCGCAGCCGCTGCGTTCTATCTGTGAAAAAGCTAACAAAATATTTAGCACAGTAAAATTGTATGGCCTTAATTTAATGTAAATCTGTCCTGCACGACTGGAGACGATACTCCCGCACCAGCAGGGGGCAATAATGACATTTAACAATTAAATCTTATATCAGGTTCCCTCATGGAAAAAATAAAATCAAGGACCGTAACGTCGCCTGGTATGGCGCAGCCGGGGCCCCTCCCTGGAGCCAGGCCCAGGGCTGGGGCTCGAAAGTGAGCGCCTGGTGGTCGGGCCTCCACCCATGGGGCCCGGCCGGGCCGAGCCCAAATAAGTGACATGGGGACACCTTCTCGTGGGCCCACCACCTGCAGGAAGGCTCATAAGGGACCGGTGCAATGTGGTTCGGGCAGTGGTCGAAGGCGTAGGCCTCGACGACCCGACCTCTGGACACACAGACTAGCTCTAGGAACATGGAATGTCACCTCGCTGGTGGGGAAAGAGCCCGAGCTTGTGCGGGAGGTTGAGAGATAACGGCTAGAGATAGTCGGGCTCACCTCCACTCACAGTCTGGGCTCTGGAACCATACTCCTCGAGAGAGGCTGGACTCTCCATTATTCTGGTGAGAGACGACGGGCTGGTGTGGGCCTACTCATAGCCCCGCATCTTAGCCGTCATGTGTTGGAGTTTACCCCGGTGAACGAGAGGGTTGTTTCCCTGCGCCTTCGGGTTGGGGAAAAGTCTCTCACTGTTGTTTGTGCCTATGGGCCGAATGGCAGTGTAGAGTACCCGTCCTTCTTGGTGTCTCTGGAAGGGGCGCTGATAAACGCCCCAACCTGAGACTCCGTTGTTCTACTGGGGGAATTCAATGCCCACGTGGGCAATGACAGTAATACCTGGAGGGGCGTGATTGGGAAGAACGGCCCCCCTGATCTGAACCTGAGTGGTGCTCAGTTATTGGACTTCTGTGCTAGTCATAGTTTGTCCATAACGAACACCATGTTCAAACACAAGGGTGTCCATCAGTACACATGGTACCAGGACACCCTAGGACGGAGATCGATGATAGACCTTGTGGTTATTTCATCTGACCTCCGTCCGTGCGTTTTGGACACTCGGGTGAAGAGAAGGGCGGAGCTGTCAACTGATCACCACCTGGTGGTGAGTTGGATTCGATGGCGGGGAAGGAAGCTGGACAGACTCGGCAGACCCAAATGTATTGTGAGGGTGTGCTGGGAACGCCTAGCAGAACCCCCTGTCAGAGATATCTTTAACTCCCACCTCCGGCAGAGCTTCAACCAGATCCCGAGGGAGGTTGGAGACATTGAGTCTGAGTGGACCATGTTCTCCACCTCCATTGTCGATGCAGCCATTCTTGAGCTGCAGGCCGTAAGGTCTCAGGTGCCTGTCGTGGCGGTAATCCCCGAACCCGTGGTGGTAAGGGATGCCGTCAAGCTGAAGAAGGAGTCTGGTTGGCTCTTGGGACCCCTGAGGCAGCTGATGGGTACCGTCAGGCCAAGCGGGCTGCGGCCCGGGTGGTTGTTGAGGCAAAATCTCGGGTATGGGAGGAGTTCGGAGAGGCCATGGAGAGGGACTATCGGTCGGCCTCAAAAAAGTTCTGGCAAACCATCCAGCATATCAGAAGGGGGAAGCAGTGCCCTGCCAAAACTGTCTACAGTGGAGGTGGGGAGCTGTTGACTTCAACTGGGGACATCATCGGACGGTGGAAGGAATACTTTGAGGATCTCCTCAACCCTGGAGTCATGCCTTCCGATGAGGAAGCAGAGGCCATGGATGAGGTGGATGAGATCCGCCCTGAGTACCTGAAGTCCCCCTTGGATGTTGTGGGGCTGTCTTGGCTGACACGCCTCTGCAACATTGCGTGGCAGCTGGGGACGGTGCCTCTGGATTGGCAGACCGGGGTGGTGGTCCTTCTTTTTAAGAAAAGGGACCGGAGGGTGTGTTCCAACTATAGGGGGATCACACTCCTCAGCCTTCCTGGGAAAGTCTATGCCAGGGTACTGGAGAGGAGAATTCGGCCTTTAGTCGAACCCCGGATTCAGGAGGAACAATGGGGTTTTCGACCTGGCCGTGGAACACTGGACCATTTCTATACCCTCTACAGGGTGATGGAGGGATCATGGGAGTTTGCCCAACCGGTCCACATGTGCTTTGTGGATTTGGAGAAGGCATTGGACCGTGTCCCTCGCTGCACTCTGTGGGGGGTGCTCCGGAAGTATGGGGTCCGAGGCCCTCTGTTGAGGGCTGCTCGGTCTCTGTATGCACGGAGCAGGAGTTTGGTTCGCATTGCCGGCAGTAAGTCAAACCTGTTTCCAGTGCATGTTGGACTCCAGCAAGGCTGCCCTTTGTCACCGGTTCTGTTCATTATTTTTATGGACAGAATTTCTAGGAGCAGCCAGGGGCTGGAGGGAGTCTGGTTTGGGGACCACAGGATCTCATCTCTGCTTTTTGCAGATGATGTTGTCCTGTTGGCTCCTTTAGGCAAAGACCTTCAGCATGCACCGGGAAGGTTTGCAGCCGAGTGTGAAGCAGCTGGAATAAAGATCAGCACCTCCAAGTCCGAGGCCATGGTCCTTAGCCTCAAAAAAGTGGTTAGCCCACTTCAGGTTGATGGAGAGCTCCTTCCACAAGTGGAGGAGTTCAAGTATCTTGGGGTCTTGTTCACGAGTGAGGGGAGGATGGAACGGGAGATCGACAGGCGGATCGGTGCAGCCTCTGCAGTAATGCGGTCGATGTACCGGTCCGTCGTAGTGAAAAGGGAGTTGAGCCAAAAGGCAAAGCTCTCAATTTACTGGTCGATCTACGTTCCTACTCTCACCTATGGCCATGAGCTTTGGGTCATGACCGAAAGGGCAAAATCCCGGATACAGGCGGCCGAAATTGTTAAAATGAATTATAATAGTGTCGACAACACCAAGTCCACACAGGCACTAGTTCTTTAATAGTTAGTCTCTTGATATTAATACAAATTAAAAAAATATATAACAAACACTAGATTAAATAAAATGAAATCATTAATTAAAACAGTTTACAATCGTTACACTCCAATTGGGTAATATAGATGTGTATTGGACAATAAAGAGTTTGTGTTTCATGTATTTTATATCTAATATTTCACATTTCCTGTCACATCAAATATGATATTCAAGTTCCCTAGTGCTTCCTGTTTATATAGAATAGAATGGAATCCTGGTGTAGACCCTATTTATTGTATTACATGCCTCCTAATACAGACCCTATTTATTGTATTACATGCCTGCTTATGAAGACCCTATTTATTGTATTACATGCCTCCTCATATATGGTTTATACTCGGCAGGAGAAAACTGACTCATACTATCAAAAAACAAAGGTATATTATTCCTTGGCACCCTTGGCTTAGGTTTTCCAGACTAAACGTTTTGCTACGGATCAGAAATTCGACATGCATTAACATAAAATGTGTCTTTTCGTGTCTATTCTCTAAGTATTCTTGATGAAATAGTATGCTACAGAGTGTCTAATACACTTCCACAAACACACACACACACACACACACACTGCACAGCC
>JACRUU010000013.1:13459978-13467478 GCA_030449085.1 Kryptopterus vitreolus
ATAGTATATAAAGCTTCCTAGTGCTTCCACCCACAGTTATCTCATGTATCTTAAGGCTGTCTTTGTGGATCCATCAACCTGAAGTAGACCATGAGGTCATATGTCATATTCACTTCTCAGTCCACAAGCTAACACCAACCCTACATTACAAGCACTGGTTTCCACACACAACGCATCCTCGCCTTCATGCATGGCCGTGTGTGACCCCTCAGCCCACCCCTCTCCATGCCAGCATGTGCAAACTAGTGGCCAACTAGTAAACGCTCAATCGCTGCACATGGAGGAATTGGGAGTAAAACAAATGGCGCGCGGATAACTATTCGAGGGCACCGGGTTTATATTTACTCCATGAGCGCAGATGTTAAGTAGCTTGAGACCAGCTTTGTTTAATTAATTTTTGCTTCGCTAGCCCCAGTGCAAAAGCATTCTTTCATTCTTTCAAGTGTGAAATTAAGGGCAGTTTTTTTGGCCGCCTCTTGAGGCTTTCCATCTGTCCATAAAGGTTAGAAAATACACAAACTTGTTTAGACCTAGAGCTGGATACTTTGTCTTCTGGGACAGGCATGTATTTAGGTTGTTGTTGGTAAGTCTCATTAGTGTGAATGTAAATACAGAATACACGTCAAGGGAAAGGGGGGAGGGGGTAGTTGGGACTACAAGCACAGGCCGTGCCCCTTACATAGTGTATATATATATATATATATATATATATATATATATATATATATATATATATATATATATATATATATATATATATATATAATATGGTTGTACAGTTGGTTGTACAGTTACTCTGATTCGTTGTGTTGCGTTCCATCCAGCGATGACAATAAAGAGGCGAGAGACCACAGCCTTGGGGATAGAGTCACCGGGCAGAGAGCGGACGTCAGAGGAGAGCTCTCGAGCTGTGAGACTGTGAGTGTGTCCCGGAGTGAGTACGAGCGATGGAAAGCGCCGGGACACAAATGGAAGGAAATAGAAATGGCTCTCTGCTTAGTGATGTGTAGTCTGTCTCTCTTTCTTCCAGCTCGGACTCGTGTGAATCGTTTACAGTCCCCAACTTTTCTGGGAAGAACCACATACGGTTGAAAAAAGCCAATACCTTTGTCCATAAAATGTATCAGCATGTAGCACGACTTTCGAGGGCAGAATTACATCACTAACATCATTCGTAGAAATGCTGAGACAGAGCATACGGTCCTCTATGCAGATGGCACACTTGTTGCGCCTCTTCAAAAAGATAGCCCTTGGAAACCCAAGCCTTTGAAACGAAGTCCTTCATCTAAAAGCATGAAGGCTCACACCACCTTGCCCAAGTAACTCTCCGGCATCGCCGTCGAGACCCAGCGTTTAATACGGCCATCTGCTCGGCTCCGTGAGCACGAAACTTTGTGAGTTGCAGACTCGCTCGGATTTTCACACATTCTCGGCGTGAGTTTGCAAGCAGGCAAAGCCACAAAGGTCGAGAACTAAAAGTGAACAAATGTTTGGGGGATGCCTTTTTTCAGCAGCTACATGCCAGATCTGATTTATTTTTTCTGTATTCAAGGTGTAAAAACAACTAAGCTGAACAGGAAAAAAATAAAATGTTTTTTTTTTTATAGACACACCACACCAATCTATGTAAGACATAAAAAACTATTGACAGAAACAGAATAAAGAAACAAAGGTACTAAAAGGAAAAAAAAAACACATAATACTAAGCAGACAGTAAAGAACATACCATGTAGAATCTGATGGCAAAGCAAACTATGTAGAGGAAAAAAAAAACTTGAACGGGCCTCACATGGAACCCTGATGCATCCCTAAAAAAACATTAGTATATCATTACGAATGCATTCTTTTTTGGATGTCTTAGCGTTCAATGTTCCCCTCGAGCTAGGAGAGCCAAATCTGTTCTAGGATAATGCACCTGCACACTAAGCCAGCTCCATGAAGGTATATTTTACATGGGTTGGAGTGGAAGACCTTGCGTGCCGTGGATTGTATACACTCTCATTTCATTTCTCAACTGTATATTAACATTGCAGATTAACATATCTGTCTTACTGGTGCTCAAAAATACATGACACAAACATATCTCATAAGAAGGTCCACAGTGTTTTTGGACACTAAAAAAAGAAATGGATTTTTTTACTGTATTTATTTATACTGTGTTACTGTATACTGCTTTTTCTCATATCTGTACTTTATCGACGTATTCCATACTCCACCTTGCTTATTAGTGGATAAAGACTTAACTGGTCAATGCTGCAGCACTGCAGTTTTGAACTTGTGTTGATCGGTGCTTAGTGGTATCTACTTATCACCAGAATACAGTTCGACAAGGAGCAGACCATTTTAAAAAGAATAAATGATGTAAGAAACTCCCGACTTCGGAAAATCGGCCTTATCTGCACAGTTTCTTGTGCTAAGACTAACATTACAAGAGTCTATACTCATAAACTGAAGTGAATAACAAGTAACAACAACCCGGAAAAAAAAAGATAAAAGGAACATTATAGGCATAATAAATCATACTACTTTATATACTTAAGTACATTTGAAGGCACATCGTTTTTAAAGAGAGCACTCAGACAGTCAAGTTTTTCCTAGCGTCCCACATAAGAGGGAAGCGCTCATCAAAAACGACGACAGCCGTTGGTATAGGCTCCGAAATGAGGCCATGTCCGTGTGTGTTCATGTGAATATGAAAATATTAGATAAACAGCGGGCGCTCATCAATCAGCAATTGCATGGTGAGTGGCAGAAGGGGTTGCATGGGAAAGGTTATTACATTCCTTTCCGATAAACAAAACCGAATGACACGGTGCTGGATAAAATGAAAATAACTCAATAAATAAATGCTCCAGTGTGGCAGGTAAAGAGAAACGGGGCACCGGGAAGCAAAAGACACCTAATGGATGAGGTTATTACCCAACTAAATAATAGAGAAGAAGGCAAACAAGTAAGAAAATGGGCGAATTCGTTACATTTAGCATGTGAGCAAGGTCCATAATGGCTTTCTTTATCAGGGAGTGCTGTAACACTGAAAAAGAGAATGGGGAGGGAAAAAAAAAAAAAACACACCTACTCAGGTGTCTGTGCACATTTTATGAGCCATTCATTTGGACTTGGATCTTTACAAGAAATGGCATGTGTCCCTGCGGACCGTGTCTCCAACTACAGCAGGAAAAAAACAAACAAACAAAACAAAACGACTGATGGGAAAAAACAAACAAACAAACAAAAAAAAAACAAGGTGCTTGTGGTTTCTTTTATTGCACTTCATTTTATTTGTTTTTCCAACGACGGTGCTTTGTGTTTTAGCCCCTACTTTTGAGAACGTAACAGAGATGCAAGAAACGCAAGCAGAAACAGAAGAAACGAGAAGAAAGTGATAAACACAGTAAATTAGTTGAATGTGTTTTCTTTTTTTGTTGTTTTTCTTCATTTACGACAGACTCAGCAGAGTTTCAGTCACTGAGTCAGTCAGGCAATCAGTCAGTGAGTCAGCCTGAGCCATATACATCCGTGAATTGGTCAGTCAATAAGTCAGTCAGGCAATGTATACATCAATCACTTACTGCAGTCACTTAGTGAATAAGTGAATAAGGCAGTCAGTGAACCTGTCAGTCAATAGAGTAATCAGTCAATCAGCTATATCGTCAGTTAATCAGTGAATACGCCAGTCATGCAGTCAAATAGTACATCATTGAACCAATCAATCAATAATAATAATAATAATAATAATAATAATAATAATAATAATAATAATAATAATAATAATAATTAAATTATATTTAAAGCACCTTTCAAATCACTCCAGGTCACCGTACATCATGGCAATCAGTAAAAGAAAAAAACAATAAATAACAGCAAAAAAACCAAACAATAAATAACAAGTAAAAAAATTAATAAGAATAAACAGTAAACAGTGTAGGGAGGGGTTTAGCTCATTGGTATGGAGGGGTGTAGATGGGCTGCTGATTGGAAGATCCGGGTTCGAGCCCCGGTATTGCCAAGCTGCCGCCCTTGGGTCCTTGAGCAAGACCCTTAACCCTCTGTGCTCCAGGGGCGCCGAATCATGGCTGACCCTGCGCTCTACCAACAACAAGCTGGGATATGCGAAGAAAGAATTTCACTGTGCAGTAATGTTTATGTGACAAAACAAAGGCTATTCTATTATGTAGAATTCAGAATATAATTTTTCAGTTTATCTTTCAATTGGGATAAATCACAAATCAATAAATCACTTATTTAATCAGGTAGTTGGTAATGAGTCGGGGAATAAACTCATCCAAGGCCAACATTCAGTCAGTCAGTGAGTAATATAGGCAAACCGGTGAATCAGTCAGTCATTAAAGTAGGCAATCGGCTATGTGGTCAGTCAATTAATAAATCAGTAGGAGATACAGGCAGTCAATGAATCAGCCAGTCAGTGAATCTGTCAATGCCTCAAGCATTCGGTCAGTTAGTAAACTGTACAGTCATCAGTTAGCCAATCAGTCATTTAGTCAGTGATTCAGTGAATCAGCCAGCCAATCATCAGCCACGTGCGGCTCTTTCATCCCTCTCATTTTTAATTCAAATGTATTTTATTTTAGCTCCTTTGTTTTTAAAATGTAATTCTAAATGTGAAGATAATCTTGTAACCTCTAAATGAAACATCTTAAAATTATATGTGTCACAGCCGCCAACGTGCGCCATCACATTATCCAAATAGGATAAATATCTTTATTGCCTTTTTTTTTTGCATATAATCATATTTTTTTCCATTCTTCAGTGAAATGGTCTTTTTTTATTATTCAGGTTGACAGAAAAAGGACGACGACACACCGAGAGAGAGGACGCCACTATTATTTTGCTCGTTTTTTTTCTTCATAAATACAAGGACTAAAATAGTCAATGAGAATTTTACTTGAAAGTAACCTTCGACCCGACGTTCTTTTTTTCCTCCAAAATGTTTTTGTTGCATGCATGAATGTGATATTTTCCCTGCAGTCGTTCACTGATTTCATAAATGCATCACATTATCGTTTAGCTTATACATCGCATAAATGCAAAAAAAAAAAAGTGTTATATGCAGTATTATTTCATTTTAAATGTCTAAATGGATTTTGTAGCTCTTAATGTTTTCTTTAGAAGCAGAAGAATAGCATTTATTTGCCACTTATATATTACAGCACAGTGAAATCCTTTCTTCACATATCCCACCTTGTTTTTAAATTTTTTGTTCAATTCCATTTTTTTGTTGTTTTTTTGTTTGGAAGGTGGGGTCAGAGCGCAGGGTCAGCCATGATACAGCTCCCCTGGAGCACAGATGGTTAAGGGCCTTGCTCAAGGACCCGAGGGTGGCAGCTTCGCGATACCGGGATTCAAACCAACGATCTTCCAATCAGTAACCCAGCGCCTTAAACCACTGATCTACACCCCCTCCTGTGGGAAATGGGTCCAAATAACTCTTTGAGTGGTAAAGGTTCACAACCCCTGGTTTAGCCAGTCTTTATATTGGCGAATCAGTCAGTAAGTATAACAGACATCCAATCAGTTATTTAGAAATAAAATCAGCTGATAAATCAGCCAATCATTCATTCATTCATTCATCTTCTACCGCTATATCCGATCTTCCATCGGGCCAACTTGAGCCTGTGCCTATCTCAGGCGTCTATGGGCATTAAGGCAGGATACACCATGGATGGAATGCCAACCCATCGCAGCGCACACACATACACACACATTCACTAGGGACAATTTTTCCAAGGTGCCAATCAACCTACCGTGCATGTTTTGGACCAGGGGGAAACCGGAGAACCCCGAGGAAAACCCCCTGAGGCACGGGGAGAAAATGCAAACTCCACACACACACACGGCCATGACGGGAATCGAACCCGGATCCGGGCGATGAGAGGCGAACATGCTAACCACTACGCCACCGTGCCAATCAGGGAATCATTGACTCAGTAAATCAGTCAATTAATAAATAAAGCATTGAATCAGTTAGTTAATAGTTGAATTAGTCAGTGAAGCAGACCTTTATTCATTCAGTAAATTAGAGCACCGTTTAGTCAGTCAGAGAACCAGGTAATCAGTGGAAGGAATATACAGTCTGTTATTGAGTTAGTCGTTTAACCATTCAGTAGGTCAATCAGTCAGTCTGGATATCAATCAATCAATCCAACAAGCAATTAGTAAACCAATCAATTCACCAGTCAGTCTTCTAGTCAGTCACTGAAAACAGGTCTTGTGGAATGGAGTCAGTTTTCAAACATTTCCCCTTAAGGTATAAGCATCACAATTGGGTTATATTACCCTATTATTTCATTTTCACTTAAAGCCTGGCAAAAGCACTTGTGAAGGGAAGTCAAAGAATACCCCTGTCAGCAATTTGTCACCTTGAAAATCATTTTGTCCCGTGTGTCACTTCATTTAGAAGTGACGGCACGACGCTGGTACAGGAAAGCTATTAAAAGCAAACCAAGGAGGACCAAGGTGGAGGAGGGAGCGAGGAGCGAGTCCTCAAACAACCCTGCGGTGGCTACAGATGCAAATTCCCAGCTTTTGTCCTGCTGGATTTATTTCTACGGCAGTCCTGAATCATTCTTACTCGCCTCATGATATACCCCCAACACATATGCGAACACTAGAGGACACGGATTAATCTGGACATGACCTGAGATCAAGCTTAGTGGCCAAACAGACTGTACATGAACAAAGTGCTGGTACACTTTTTTTTTGTATACTTTTCTGATATATAGCCTGGTGAATATCAATATAGCAATGTGACAAGCACATAATTACCAGTGCTGGGCAAGAGCAGCCCCGGTGTTGTCCTGAAACTTCATGAAAAATGCATCAGGCTGTTAAGCTAACCATGTGAGGATGCAACGTCTCCCAATAACACTCTGTACACAGCGGCTGCACGAAGAGTACGCCGGCGCTTCGGTAAACAACCTTTGTTTGCCATTGACCTGGTTTCATCTTTCAAGCGATGGCTCCGACTGCATAAACGCAGCGCCTAAGAAAGCGAGGCACCGAGCCAGCCGACAGAAATGTAATCAAACCGATGCCTCTCCACATCACAGAGGGAGCACAGCCGCCTCCTGCTTCCCTCTACAGAATGAACAATGCAGGATTACGGGTTTAATAAGATTTATTGCTAGTCTTTGAGTGATTTGCGCAAATTATTGGAAGGCTCGGAAAAAATAAAAAAAAACCCAAAAAAGACAAAAAGAAAAGATGATCAGTGCTTTGTCCTCGTCCTCATATTACACAATGGCTCATATGCATAATGATTTGCATAACATTGGGCTCTTACAATAGACAAAATCATATTTCCTGAGAGAACAAGGGGGTGGGGGGTTTGTTCAATGATGTATGTACACCTCACCGCGTGGACGCGTTAAGTATAAATACAGCAACATGAGCGCTGGGTGTATTTAAAGAAACTGTTAACCTCCGGTTAAAGACCTGAAATTTCGGGCCAAACTGTCACTTATGAAATTGTCCACACATCGT
>JACRUU010000013.1:13472478-13504978 GCA_030449085.1 Kryptopterus vitreolus
TATTAACAGCTACTAGCTGTTATGAACCTTCTTTAGAGGCTCCTTCCAGGCAAAAACACTACAAAATATGTTCTCCCACAGACTGTGTTAATTAGACACACATTTAACACGGGAATAACACTAACCCCATATTTTCTGCCCATATTATCTGATAAAATAAAAATTACATTTGCTATTTCTATCAGCATTACCCATGATCCTCTATACACCTCCATTGCTAAGGAGATGGAGCTAGGTGACATAAAAAAGAGGGAGATTTGTTCCCATGAACACGAATCAATGGTTTGTGACTATATCACAAAATACCGTGTGATAAATCCGACAGCTAATAATTTCGGTAAGAAATATGAATTTAATTCATATTAATTAGTGCATGTTCCATATTAGCGTATTTACTGCAAAAGTGGGATCTGTGAGCGAAAGAGAAAGAGGTCGATGTCATGCTTGCTCTACCATTAAGAACGGTCGTTGCACTGCGACACTTACGGGAAACTTGACCCCGGATGTTCCCCAAATCCTAAGCGAAGCATTAAAAGCTCAGAAATCGAAACGGCTCGACCTCTCGCTTTGGAGACGCTCGACTTCTCAAACAAGGAGAGAGCAGATCCGGTCTATTTGTCTCCGACAGTAGTGAATAAATCCTACTTAATGTGTTCATCTCCCCGCAGACCCCCCTATCCCTCCAATCCATCCCTCCTCCCTTCTTCGTGCTAATTGCATGTGTGAACTCCTACTTATTGTCGTTTCCTGTCGAATTAGGCGAGGCTCGGGAGGAATGTCACGCACCGCCGTGATGCCTGATATCACACGCTCTGACGTGCACTCGTGCATACAAATGGGGGCGAAAAAAGTCTAGTCTGGAGTGTTACATAAGCCTTAAGACAAACTGGTCTGTTATATAATGCACAGGCTGTGTGTCTAAAAATAAAACCGGGCCCAATACGGGACCAAGGTGAAACTGTTCATTTGATCCGGCCATCGATCCAGATGATCAATGATGGCGTGTGGTAAAGAAAAAAAAACAAACAAACAAACACACACGCACGCACAAAAAACATTTTTTTTTTATGAACGGCGATTAATAAAGGTACGAAGGTTCATCGTACATCATATGTGGGTCAGAGCGAAGGATCTAAAGCACAGGTAAACGAATTCATCTGTTATTAACGATGATGACCTTCCATGTAAACATGTTATGTAGCACATGAAAATGTCACTTCCCCCGACCTCCGGGGAATAAGACGGATTAGGGCGTACGAGGACAGATGGCCCAGAAGCCATTAAAAAGGCCAGAAAGGGAGCCAGTGTCACTGCATATGCTCGGAAGCGTCCACATGAATATTTCTCCAGCCCCTGTGGATGGAGGCGCGAGCCATCTGGATCCGAATGATGGACGTTTCGGCGTCAGGCAGAACCCACGCGCTCATAATGGTGCCGCGTTGTGTTGTTTTGCCTTGTGCCCAAGCATCTTTGCCTAAATGACACAGATGTCTCAGTAGGAGAAAATGGTACAACGGACACTTTGGATACGAGACCATACAACAATATAGAGAGATAAATCTATCAAGGGTTTGAAGCTAAACCAACTGAACTCTTGCATGGTAAAAAAAAAAAAGCCTGCCGATAGGAAATGGTTCCTTCATGTTGATGTCATACCAGAAAACATGAGCAAGTACTTTATTTATCTACATTTCCACACTTTTAAAAAAGTCCCCATGCGCATTAATACAAAAAGGTGACCGCTGAGCTGCATCTTCATCTACGGGAAGTGGGCCAGGAGCCCAATGAGATCATGTTGTCATTGGTCAGTGCTCCCTGTGATTGTGCGTGCAGCCTTGTGCTGCCATCGATTGTCATGTTATAAAACCAGCCTCGAAACTTTCTGATAGTGCCCTGTATAGTGTTTGTCTCTTTATTGTGTCGGAATTTTTATCAGTTTAGAGTTCACAAATATATGATTGTGATAGCAGTTCTTATATACAATTTGTCTCTTTTGTCAAGATTTCGAAGGTTAACCAAGTAAATGCTTGGTTACTGTGATGTACAAGAACAAATGTATTAAAACGTGTATGCCGTGTCTCAGAGATACCGTTAAGGACAATGAAAGAAGGACCTTCTGACCAATCATAATCAAGCATTAAAGAGAGATCGAATATAGAAGGACAACAAAAGTTTTTCGCACACATACACAAAATGAAAATCTGGCCTTAGGTAATGCTTTTAAGTAAAGGCAAGTTTTTTCATACCTCTAAGTGCAGTTTTGAGGAGGAGTGCCTTTGTCTGCTTCTGGAGTTGACTTATAATAATAATAATAATAATAATAATAATAATAATAATAAACAACAACAACAGCAAACAACTCCAGATTTTCCAGGCCAACCCATGGAAGCTATATCTTAATGGAGCTGGCACTAGTTTTTTGCACAGGGGCATTGTCATGCTGGAACAGGTCTTTGTCTGTAGGTAATGGGAATAGAAAATTCAATGCTACCAGGTCCTAAGACACCCTATACAAATGTGTGCCCCTATGATTTTGGTCACAGTTTGGGGGTAGAACCACATTTAGCGGGTGTCCCAATAATGTGTGTGTATATATATATATTATATATGATATATATATATATATATATATATATATATATATCTATATATATATATATATATATATATATATATATATATATATATATATTTATTTATTTATATTTATTTATTTATTATTTATTTATTTATATAGTGCCATCGATTAGTTTGTCATGCATGTCACCGGCTGGATGCTAATCTCTCACGGCAACCGAAGAAAAGCCTTCAAAGATATTTGGAGCAGCGGGGCTTAAAGATAAGCCAGAAATGTCATACGTATTTAAAAGCAGCAAGTGAAATGTTCATGGTGGACTGCTTCCTTAAGACTTTCTAACAGTGTCAAGTCGAATTCGGGCCAATCTTCCTGCTTTTTTTAATGCTGTTCAAAAGGGGGAATGAAGAAGGAAAAAAAAGCAGCGCTTTTCCTCATGACTTCCTCACCAAGGACTTTATAATTGGTCACATTTCGGTTACAAGGTTTAGCTTATCTCCATTTATTGATTTGGCTAATACGTTCATTGCAGTGACTTATGAGTGAGGGGGAACTGAATACGAGCGTTGATGCACTAAATTAAAGGATTTCGTTTGGCGAAATCCCTTATTTGACTTCGATTTGGGGAAAAACATCCGCGATACATGTAACAGGAGGTGGAGCAGGTATAGTGTAGGCTTTTCTTCCTACACTATACCTTGCCATGAGAGATTAGCATCCAGCCAGTGTAAGGCATGACAAACTAATCAATGGCACTATATATACATTCATTCATTCATTCATTCATTCATCTTCTACCGCTATATCCGATCTTCCCTCGGGAGCCTGTGACTATCTCAGGTGTCTATGAGTATTAAGGCAGGATACACCCTGGATGGAATGCCAACCCATCACAGGACACACACACACACACACACACATTCACACACTAGGGACAATTTTCCAAGGTGCCAATCAACCTACCGTGCATGTTTTTGGACCGGGAGGAAACCGGAGAACCCGGAGAAAAAGCCCCTGAGACACGGGGAGAACATGCAAACTCCACACACACATGGCCGAGACGGGAATTGAACCCGGACCCTGGCAGTGTGAGGCGAACGTGCTAACCGCTAAGCCACCGTGCCCACTATATATATATATATATATATATATATATAATATATATATATATATATATATATATATATATATACATACAACACACACACACACAATATATAATAATACAATGTATATGTAATATATGTACAAATTATTGGGACACCCGCTACATTTGGTTCTACCCCAATCTGTAGAATAACCTGCATAATGGTGAACATAAATGGGTTTCTAGAGAATAAAGGCAATTGCTAAAAAAAGAAAAAAGAAAGAAAGAAAAAAAGGTATGTAAATATAACGGTATATTATTTATTTATTTAGCAAGGAGACATGAAGATCTTCACTAAAACCAGCAAACAATGGGCGGAGTCAAGACCAGGAAGTAAAACAATTTGACAGAAAACTCTCCTCTGATTTGGTCCAATACAATAATTAACGTGGAAATTAAAACAGAGCCACATATTTGCCATTTCTAAATGCTTGACTCTGATTTCTATTAAATAAGCGCTTTATACAAATAATGTCACTAATGAGCTACATTTTCTACAGTAACCGCTTCTTGGACATGTATTAATTAAGGCAAAGTTACATATTTACATATATACACTTTATATTAATGAAGTTGAACCTTTAATGGTCTCAGTTCGACAGTGACTGCTTCTAGAGCGCCTCTGCAGTATTGTAAAGTTTTGTGTAAGGAGAAGTTTCTTTCCCACGAATGAAAGAAGTCTCCAGCGTCTGTTTCGTTCCATTCAAAAACGCTCTCGTCAGTCAAGGAACAGAAAGACAGAAAAAAGAAAGAAAAGGAAGCTTTTTGAAAAGTGTTCATTTTAAGTGAGCTTTATTTTGTCAGCGCATGTCGAACGTACGTCATGTTAAACGTCTCTGTGGCGGATCAGCCTCGCTTCACACAGAATTTCACGTTTAATCCTAGTTCTAATTTCTTGTCTATGATGAAATGGTAGACGGGGGGAACGCACGTGGTCAGGATAGCACCACTTGGCATCATTAGTCTTGAAACTTTTTCCTGCCATCTTAAGGATTTACTTCAAGGTAAAAGATTGTATTGCATTTGTAAAACATATAGAAGAGTTGCATATGTGTAGGAATGTGTTTAGGCGTATGGAGCATGGAGTATAGGAGTATGTTTTCATTTTCTATATATCATATATATATATTATATATATATATATATATATATATATATATATATATATATATATATATATATATATATATATATTATACACCACACACACCACACACACACACACACACACACACAACACATATAATATATATACACACACACACACACACACACACACACACCATACACACACACCCACACACATACACATACAAACACAGTAAACACACTATATATATATATATCTATATCGATCCATCGATCCATACGATCCTTCCCCTCGGGTCACGGGGAGCCTGTGCCTATCTCAGGCGTCTATGGGCATTAAGGCAGGATACGCCCTGGATGGAATGCCAACCCATCGCAGGGCACACACACACACACACATCACACACACATTCATACACTAGGGACAATTTTCCAGGGTGCCAATCAACCTACCGTGCATGTTTTTGGACCGGGGGAGGAAACCGGAGAACCCGGAGAAAACCCCCTGAGGCACGGGGGAGAACATGCAAACTCCACACACACATGGCCGAGACGGGAATCGAACCCGGACCCTGGTGTGAATATATTTATTTATATTCCCTGACCCTGAATATATTTATTTATATTCATTCATTCATTCTTCTACCGCTAACCCTCATCCGATTACCCCTCGGGTCTACGGGTCAGTTGTCCTGTGCCTATCTCAGGCGTCTATGGGGCATTAAGGCAGGATACACCCTGGATGGAATGCCAACCCATGGCGGGGCGCACACACGGCACACACACACACACACACACACACACACACCCACATTCACACTCATAAACATCATACACTAGGGACAA
The DNA here is from genome assembly GCA_030449085.1 of Kryptopterus vitreolus. Lineage (NCBI taxonomy): Eukaryota > Metazoa > Chordata > Actinopteri > Siluriformes > Siluridae > Kryptopterus > Kryptopterus vitreolus. The sequence continues at coordinate 13,478,136 of JACRUU010000013.1, forward strand.
TTTTCCAAGGTTTTTGGACAGGGGGAAAACTGGAGAATCCCAGAGAAAAAACCCCTGAGGCACGGGGAGAACATGCAAACTCCACACACATGGCCGAGACGGGAATCGAACCAGGACCCTGTCGGTGTGAGGCGAACGTGCTAACCACTAAGAAGCACCCTGTTTGTGTATATACATATATATATATATATCCAAACAGGGTGAAGAAGCATTCTGCTGCTCAGAATTGAAATAAGCACAGTGAACATTATACATTATATATATATATATATATATATATATATATATATATATATATATATATATATATATATAATATATATATCTATATCTGGGAGCAGCAGAGAAACTAAATGCTTCTTCACCCTGTTTGGATCGGATTCTGAATAATAACTATGATATTTTATCCCCTTTTATTTCTTGAGCTACAATGAACGATTCTATGTTGCCTTGGAACGGGTTGAAATCCATGTTCCTATAACCTTGCATCAGCAAGGAATTGTTCAGGCTCACAAATTGAATTTTCAGGTCAGTAAAATACAGATTTAAAGGTTGTACTTCTACTACAGCTACCTAGCTCCTACCAAAAAAACCAAAACAAAAACAAAAAAAAAACAAGCAAACAAACAAACGAAGTAACAATGGCATTTGGATACCGAGTGCACGGTTTAACAAAACGAGTGCGTAGGAGGATGCTTGAACGTTTAAATAACTGCTTTCTGCAATAAACAGTAGCCCTGATCCACTCAGCGCAGAAAAGAAACACAAACAAAACCTCTATAGGGGGGTCAAGTTCTCTCGACTGGGCTTATTCTGGCTCTTTATAATTCATCTTTTTTTGGGGGGCCTCCTGGAGAAATGTTAATGAAGAACGCTGAAGCTGATTGTACCAAATATCTCTTACATGGTCCTGGAGTGCATGGGTTTATTAAATTGAATGGTGTAAACTATTATTAGCTGAAGGAAGTTGGGCATTTAGCGTGGCGCAATTAATTAGCATGTGTCAGGCTCGTGCTGTCAGCGCGAGGAGTCGATATTATTGGAAGCACGCGACGCGCTTGGCTTCCCGGACTTCAGATCGGGCTATTTGCATTCCTTAGTGTGGGTGTGAGGCCTCACTTAATAAATTTTCCCCTGTGGTGCCTGACTTAATGTTCTTTTCTCCATTCCAGAGAGAAAGAAAGAGAGAGAGAGAGAAAGAAGGAGAGAAAGAAAAAGAGAGTGACGGAGCGAGAGAGAGAGAGAGAGAGAGAGCACAAATGAATGTAGCTGCCTGAGGACAGAGTTTCTCTGCCACACTGCTGGCACAGATGCATGATGTGGTCTTAGTCACAGTTTAAGGAGTGCTGGGGAGAATGTCTTCCACAAGTCTCTTATTTCTTGAGTTACATCCCTGAATGTGTGTGTGTGTGTGTGTGTGTGTGTGTGTAGGAGATACTAATAGTGCTGTTCCACTCGATCGTGCAGGACATCCTAGTGAACTAACAAATCTGCAATTATTTTTTATGCCCAAGTGCCCATGAACACGGTTCCCTGGATGAAAATATGGGCGGAGCTAAATGATAGAATGATAGTGCTTATTATTCACTGAACAAACACAAAGGTCATAAAATTGTCTTGATGAAGGGCATCATTTATTGTATATGGACACAAATCTTGGGGGGGGGGGGTAAAAATAGATATATTGAATTTTGAATAATAGAATTTTCAGGTCTATATATATATATATATATATATATATATATATATATATATATATATATATATATATAGTAATTAATTACAGTTAAAAAAATGTGTAATTAAATGACAGTTACTTATGAAAATAGGGTTCCATCTGAACATTTTCATGTAAAATCAGTGCTTTAGACTACTGCAGTGGTTCTCAAATAGTGGGGCATGGTGTGACGCGATGGGGGGCATGTGACCCCGGAATATGCTTTTTGCCGTACTAGATTAAATAATAATTGCACATCCACTACAGTAGGGGGCAGTGGCGCTCTCAGTCTCAGAGTATGCGCAGGGAGTAACACAGCGGAAAAAGTACGGTGAAGTGTAACGAGCATGTACCCCTCCCGTTGGAACAAATTACGCTTGCCCCCCCCCCACGTCAGGTATAAACACAATCAAGGCAGCTAATATTAACATGTTAAAGGCACATTAACCCAAACTCTTTTAATGGAACTAATTACATTTAATTTTTAGTAAACATTCAAACAATATATGAGATTAAATGAAAACCTTCAACACAACATACATATATTAATGATGTCCTATCGCTATTATACAATAAATAAATAAACGCCACTGAATATTTGGTTTACTGGTGCACCAAGTCTGAAAACCTGCACTAAAAGCCTCCACGATACACGCATTCCTTTAGGTGTCCTCACTGATCGGCCCTAATCTGGAAACCTCTCTACAGAAGGCCTCACACATGACCATGAATACCAGAGCAATTGAACACAATTGAACGATTGTAGTATCCGCAGCATAATATAGAAAAAAATGGAAGGGGGTTGAAATACTATGGTTCTTACAGAGTGTAGCGGCAGTTTCTGCTGATGTACCCCCCCCCCCTCAGTATTAAAAAGGATGAAAAGCACAGAGGTGGCCAGATGTGTCAGTCCCCCTTGATTAGCTGTCTGAAAAGCCTTCCTATCTACCTCCTTGCAGGGTGGTTAAGGCAAAGGGACGGCTGAAGCTCTATATCAATTTTATCTCAGCCACACCAGAAGGTCTGCCAGGAGCATTTCCACAAAATTAGCGCAATGATGAGAGGAATATTCAACAGCAGATGTAGACACACACACACACACACACACACAGTATTCTACACTCCACAAACTCAACTGTTTCACACCAAGACACTTTGAAACTTGTAATCAATACACTACACACTCCACTGCTGTAGTTAATCGGATGCAATAAATAATAAAGCATTGCTTTTATCGTCAATATTTGCCACACTTTGGCCTGAAGCCTTTTCAGCAAATGTTTCCTGAAACACACTGTGTTTGTGTTTGTGTGTGTGTGTGGTCTGGTATGTGTTGTGTTTACATGTCTAGTCTCTGCCATTCTCCATACTCCAGTCCCAAACTCTGCATTCCCAAAGTGGTGAAACCACGCCCACCTCAACGAAGCGATTGCATTGAGTCGGGTCTAGAATCTCGCTTAATATCAAATTTCCATCATGTTAACATACGCCACTTTTTGACCTGCCCGTTTGCTCACTGTGTTGAATATGTGAATAATTGTTGTAAATCTATTTCTAGCAGGAAGTGGTGTCAACAAGTTGCACGACCAGCTCTGTACACAAGAAAGGACACATATCACCTTCAAAATAGTCGGCTTGCACAGCAATACAGAGACCTCAGTGTTCCTGCCACAAGTGGAATTTTATCCTGCGCGTTCTCTTTTTAGAGCACCTTTTCAAGCACATTCTAGCGATTCGAGCTGGATATCTACAACGGTGTCAAAACTACGACCTTAGAGCCGATGGCAAGGGGAACAGGCGCCAAATCAAGTGCGTTAAGCTTGAACACCTCGAACGACTCGTCGCTGCAAATGTGTGTTAAACGTATACCGCGTCAAACGTGTCTGTGTGGTAGATTTGCTCACTTGGCTCAAATTTCAGGATACACCCTGGATGGAATGCCAACCCATCGCAGGACACACACACACACACATACAGACGTGGACAAAATTGTTGGTACCCTTTGGTCAATGAAGAAAAAGTCACAATGGTCACAGAAATAACTTTAATCTGACAAAAGTAATAATAAATAAAAATTCTATAAATGTTAACCAATGAAAGTCAGACATTGTTTTTCAACCATGCTTCAACAGAATTATGTAAAAAAATAAACTCATGAAACAGGCATGGACAAAAATGATGGTACCCCTAGAAAACACAGAAAATAATGTGACCAAAGGGACATGTTAATTGAAGGTGTGTCCACTAATTAGCATCACAGGTGTCTACAACCTTGTAATCAGCCATTGGGCCTATATATATGGCTCCAGGTAATCACTGTGTTGTTTGGTGATATGGTGTGTACCACACTCGACATGGACCAGAGGAAGCAAAGGAAAGAGCTGTCTCAAGAGATCAGAAAGAAAATTATAGACAAGCATGTTAAAGGTAAAGGCTATAAGACCATCTCCAAGCAACTAGATGTTCCTGTGAGTACAGTTGCACATATTATTCAGAAGTTTAAGATCCATGGGACTGTAGCCAACCTCCCTGGACGTGGCCGCAGGAGGAAAATTGATGACAAATCTAAGAGACGGATAATCCGAATGGTAACAAAAGAGCCTAGAAAGACTTCTAAAGAGATTCAAGGTGAACTTCATGCTCAAGGAACATCAGTGTCAGATCGCACCATCCGTCGTTGTTTGAGCCAAAGTGGACTACATGGGAGACGACCAAGGAGGACACCATTGTTGAAAACGAATCATAAAAAAAAAAGCAAGACTGGAATATGCCAAACTACATGTTGACAAGCCACAAAGCTTCTGGGAGAATGTCCTGTGGACAGATGAGACAAAAATCGAAGTTTTTGCCAAGGCACATCAGCTGTATGTTCACAGACGAAAAAATGAAGCATATCAAGAAAAGAACACTGTCCCTACTGTGAAACATGGAGGAGGCTCTGTTATGTTCTGGGGCTGCTTTGCTGCGTCTGGCACAGGGTGTCTTGAATCTGTGCAGGGTACAATGAAATCTCAAGACTATCAAGGAATTCTAGAGAGAAATGTACTAGCCAGTGTCAGAAAGCTTGGTCTCAGTCGCAGGTCATGGGTCTTGCAACAGGACAATGACCCAAAACACACAGCTAAAAACACCCAAGAATGGCTAAGAGGAAAAAATTGGACTATTCTAAAGTGGCCGTCTATGAGCCCTGACCTCAATCCTATTGAGCATCTTTGGAAGGAGCTGAAACATGCAGTCTGGAAAAGGCACCCTTCAAACCGGACACAACTGGAGCAGTTTGCTCATGAGGAGTGGGCCAAAATACCTGCTGAGAGGTGCAGATGTCTCATTGACAGTTACAGGAAGCGTTTGATTGCAGTGATTGCCTCAAAAGGTTGCGCAACAAAATATTAAGTTAGGGGTACCATCATTTTTGTCCATGCCTGTTTCATGAGTTTATTTTTTTACATAATTCTGTTGAAGCATGGTTGAAAAACAATGTCTGACTTTCATTGGTTAACATTTATAGAATTTTTATTTATTATTACTTTTGTCAGATTAAAGTTATTTCTGTGACCATTGTGACTTTTTCTTTCATTGACCAAAGGGTACCAACAATTTTGTCCACGTCTGTACACATTCATACACTAGGGACAATTTTCCAAGGTGCCAATCAACCTACCATGCATGTTTTTGGACCAGGGGGAAACTGGAGAACCCGGAGAAAAACCCTCTGAGGCACGGGGAGAACATGCAAACTCCACACGCACATGGCCAAGACGGGAATCGAACCCGGACCCTGGTGGTGTGAGGCGAACGTGCTAACCACTAAGCCACCGTGCCTCCCCTCATAGTATTCAATTTAAGTCAAATACTATCAAACTTCAATTGATGAGCGGGAAGGGAATAAAATGGTGCTGAGAAATAACCGTAACCTTAACAATAAGCCGAACGCTTGCAACAACGATTTTTTAAAAAATGGTAAATTATGATAAATGGAAACAAACATTTCAAGTGACAAACAAACATCCCTGATATTCCATGACTTGGATGAAAAAAAATATATCCCTGACTTTCAATGTCTGGAATTGACCTTTTAAAATGCAATTATATTCCAGAAAGTCCATGACTGTAGGAATCCTGTATCGCCGTGTATTGTGTAGGACTGTGGCTGCCATTTGTATTGGGTGTCTTTCTTCCCTGTTTCCAAGGACAGCATTCAGAGAAGTTGCCCATCTTCCCTTTTTTGTTCTTCAGTAGGTCATTTATAGGTCATAAAAACAGTGCTCACCATAGTGTCTGCATGTATACACACACACACACACACACACAAACACATATATAGAGTGTTGGGGAGTAACTAGCTACGTGACAGCGTTACGTAATTTAATTACAAAATAAACGTAGCAGTAATTTGTTACAGTTACTTATGGAAATGTTAAAGATTACAAATAGGGTTACATCTGAATAATTTCATGTAAAATGAGTACTTTAGACTACTGCAGTGGTTCTCAAATAGCGAGGTGTGGTGTAATGTGACGCCGGGAAACATGCTTTTTTGCCGTACTAGAATAAAGTATAATTGCACCTCCACTACGGTGGGTGTCAGTGGCGCTCTCAGTCTCTGTGTATGCGCAGGGAGTAACATGACAGAAAAATACTCCGAAGCGTAACGAGCATTTCAACCGGGATACCAAATCCTTCCCATTGCTTTTCTTGCAACCACTACGCCATGCATTTAATGACTCTTTAATAACGCTTGATTGGCTTGTAACACGACAAAGAGATGAAAAGTACCATTTCGCTACGAAGGTAGTCAAACATTATGATTAACAACAGTACTTGAGAATGAAAATAACTCATTTAGAACACCCTAGAAATGTGTTAAGGAAGTCTTATGGCCAAAGGTCGTGAATATCAGGGATACCTGAGGATTTTTGAGCATCCTATTTCACATGCAGTTTTGCTGTCTCAGCCACAAAGCTGTCAGTAGTCAGGTGCTGATAGAGGTGAGGGTGAGGAGGCCTGGGGTGCAGTGGGAGTTCACATTTATAACAGAGGAGAAAGCAGGAGATCTTCCACTACAGCCCATGTAAAGCATTTCTTTATGGAGTTGGCTTTATGTACAGGGAAACTGTCAAGCTTGAACAGGTTTGGGTTTCCTAGTTCAAGTGAAGTCATGATACCATGTCCACATTCTATAGAACCGCATAATGGCCAGAAAATTCTATATATTTCTATACACACACACACACACCATCCTCCTCCACCAAAGTTATAACTATGTGTTTATCTGCTTTTTCTTTTTTTTTTTAAACGGACACACAAAGTTTTGTGGTCAACAGGGGCTTAATTTGTCAGCAAACTGCCATGCATTACACTCTAGGATTGCTGAATATCGAGCGTTTCCCACCACCAAGTGTGCAATGCTGCATTCTGGCTTATGAGTCCTACGAGACCTTAGTGTGCACAAAGCGAAGCTCATAATGCAAATACGAGGGCATGTTGTTGTGTACACAAATGTTCAGTCTACCACAATTTCTATCACACGGCACTTGAGATTAAACTGAGTGAGGAACTCTCCATATCCTGGGTTGTGCCTAGTGTTTTACATGCCATGGTCAGAAGTCAAACATTATTAAAAATGTATGCATTTATTTTTACCGGATGCATTCATTTGTATTTATTTTTACAAAATAAAACATGCATGAGAGGCGAGTCAAGTGCGTGAAGGCTAGGGCAACACAGGAAACTAGCATGGGCAACTAGCGTTTCATTACACTGTACAATGTATTTAACCTTTATGTAAGAGTTATTTAAGAATAAAAAATAACATTAATGAAACTGTAATGAATGGACTTTAGGACCGAGCCAGATGAAGAGCCATTTTTGAATCTGGTTCCTTTCAAGGTTTCTTCTGCATAGAATCATTAGAGATAAATGTATAGCCACTAACATACTGTAGAGGTTCATTTTATAATTCAAATCTGTAAAGTGCTGTAGGACTAGCAAATTGGGGGGAAACAGGGAACGTAAACTTATGTGAAAGATAACGAAAGAAAGACTGAACATTTTGGCAGGATAAAGTTGATAACGTGAATAAATGCGAGCCTAAGAAAGTAAAATAATAATAACAATAGCACTACTACTACTACTACTACAACTACTACTACTACTACTATTAATAATAATAATAATAATAATAATAATAATAAATAAATAAATAAATAAAACAAGTATTTTGTGTATATTATATTATAATATTAATTAATAAATAATAAAACCAAGGTAAGGTAAGAATACAAACAAATATTGAAAATATACCTGAGAAACCGACAGTTTATCAGACAGTTTATCAGACAGTCTATCAGTCTGAAAACATCTCCTGAATGACAGCGAACATGGGAAGCTTAGCAATATAGTTCAAACCGAAACCAAAGCCAGATTTTACCTGACAAACAAACAGAAACTTGGATGAAAGATAACCTAAAGAGCAAACACACAGCTAGCAAATGCTAAAAATAAATAAACATAGCTATCTACTAGACCTTGGAAGTAAAAGCTAGTATGGCGATATCACAAGAATCAAATATATCAACAGCAAAAACTGTAAATGCTTTACAGTGCCTGACAGACAATTGCTATTGCTAACAAAAGCTAACAAGTGTAGCAACGGTGCTAGAGCAAGTTTGCTAAATGATCATGTTGCTCATTGTATGATATTACGGGTGAGGGCCATATTCATTACTGGTTTTATTCAGAACCGAGGACGTCATTGTGACAGATTTGAGGCAGAAAGCAAACCATAAAACCACCAAACATGGCTCCATTTTAAACTTTCTGAAGTACAATTCGGTAGAGCAAGATAAAAAAAAAAAAAAAAGAAAAGAAAAAGACAAGGCCACTGATGTGCGACTAGCACGGCGGGCTGTAAATGTTTACCTCCACCGCGGCGACAATGACAAAAAACACGGCCTTGAGAGTGACAGCTAGCGTGGCGCTTAAACGGGGAGGGGAAAAAAAAAAAGAAAAGGCGAGCGTGCCACAGCCTTCTTGTTAGTGCCTAGGGAATGAAGAGAAAGATGAGCTTTGTCTGAGAGGCAGCACGCTGTTCGGGCACAAGGGCCAAGGGGATTTCAAGGCCCCGTGATCAAGCAGCTCTGCTTAATGAACCGAGAGATGGCAGCGTCACATAGAGCTATGAAGTAGTGCCCCCAGAGCAAATAGAAGGAAGTGAAGTAGCCTTTTTTTTCACCCCCCTTCGTCTCCTCTCTTGCTCACTTTCTTTTCCTCTTCTGTCAACTCTACCTCGACTCTTTATTCGGCTGCCCTGTGCACGGCACATCAATGCGACTAGCATGTGACTAGCTGTCAGGAAAAGAGCCTCCAGGAGAAATAAGCTGTTGGTTCCTCGCCCGGGAGAATGCGATACAAAACTTTCAGCATGAAGCTAAAATTAAAAAAGAAAGGATGTAGGGACGGGGGGTGGGGGGAAGAAGTGTTTCTACAGGGATAGGGTATTATTCATCGAGTGTTGCGCTCAGGCTCGCGAGGCCTAAATTTAACCAGGGCAGATGCTATTGTTCCACAGAGGAGTCTCTCGGCACACGACGAGCTTCAAGAGGAACTGGAAGAAAATCTAAAGCCACGTTAGATCATTTTATCTCGCTACATGGCATTTCAGCTTGTGAAAATTATCCATACAACTCTCGCATCTTGCCAGGTTATCTAACTAGCTAGGTTGGCAATAGTGATATCAAACATTTTTTCCAGAGATCAGAAAACAGAAAGGTTAGCGAGCATTAAAAGAATCAATAGTAAGAAATACAGACTAAAGGGAATAGTAGGAAATATGGAATAAAGGGAATAACAGGACAAATAGAGCAGAATAAGATATGGAATAACAGGAAATACTGTCTGTAATAAAAGGAAATTTAAAATACAGGTAATAGCAGGAAATGAGTGAATTCTCAGAATGCATGGCCCTTTAGCTCTCTAGCTAACATTAGCTAACATGTTGCAAACACAGTTAATGCTATAGGATGCATGCTAGCTAATTTTGTCATCGAATATTATAAAAATGTCACTTTTCATCAAACTATAGACACCGCAGAGGTTAAATTTATCATCAAATGCGTAGCTTTTCTCAGAATTCCTGGCAAGTTAGCTCTATAGAGTCGGCTATTATCAAAGACCCTTAGAAATGTGCTAACAAGCTCGTCTACACAAACCCGACAAAGGAAAGACGCTTTCCTTTTTTTTGTGTGTACATTCTAATCAACTTAAAACACGAATACTCGGACTCGATTAACGCCAGAAAGTGTGATTTGGCTCAGACCTGGGAACTGACATGTGTTTTCCGAGCGAGCTACAAAATGGAGGACATTACTCTTTAGATTGCAGTGGTAATGAAAACCCGAGCCACGGCCCCGAGTGTCCCTCTCGGACATGAAATAACTCAGCTTGACTAGAACACTTTGCTGGCGAGCTGAGAGAGAAACGCATGCATTATTTACTCAACACAAACTGCAATCTCAATCCCGGACGCATTTCAGCCACTCGGTGCCAAGCTAGGCCGAGCGGACTAACTGAGCAAATTGGAGCATATGAGGGCGAGACGGAGCTGGAGATAGGAAGTAACAGTGAGTCAGAAATCTACACCAGGAAATCAAAATCTGATGCTTTTTTTTTCCTCCAGTAGACAGTCAGCTGACACTGACATACTGTACTTGTAAGGTGGTCTCAGTGGTTAAGGCATTGCCATCTGGACCGGAACATGGACCACCACCAAGCTGCCACATGTGGGCCCTTGAGCAAGGCCCTTAACCCTCAATTGCTCAGGTGTAAGTCACTCTGTAGAAGGGCTGTACAGTCTTTTTACATGCTGTAAATGTAAATGTACCTTTACTTTAATAGTACAAGCAAATCAATAGTGATGGAGTCTTCTACAAAACAGATAGAATTTACCATCTATGGAGTCTTTGGAGGCTCCAACAAGACCACTTAGATATTATTTCAGTAATACTATAGCAACCAGCTAAAGTCATCCATCATTTCCCCTATTGCATTCCACCCACAAGGCAAACAAAAAGCTGTGATCGTGTGAATGACAGAAAATAAACAAGCTGCTGTGTACAGCTCTGTGATTCTTTTATCTGGAGCAAGTATAAAACCACAACACAGCACATAGTTATAGCATGTACCAAAGGACGGTGTCGCTAATAACGCTGAAATGTTGACTTTCAAAACAATAGTGTAGTTTTTCGGGTTTCAGCTCAATTGTGCTAAACTACATTTACCCATCCACAGCATGTGCCATTTATAGACAGACAGACAGACAGACAGAAACATAGATAGACCACTTAAAACCTTTTAGTGTAATAAAGCTAATGATGTATAGAGTTTTCAGTCTTGGCTCATTAGTGCTTATAAGCAGACTCGTACACAAATGGCAGTATTTGTAGATAAATAGTACGGGAACCAGACATTGTAACTAGACACTGTTATAAGTGTTAACAAGATACTGAAACCAGCCAGTGTAATCAGTGTAACTAAACAATGTAATTGCAATTTGTAATTATTTGTAATCAAATTATTATAATTTTTTTTTTTCCAATGAAAACAAATTCTCTCAATAATTGCAAACATGTGCATGCAGGTTGCTCACAAACTGTTGTATAACACCTTGATTAACTATAATGTTAAGAGTTTTGTTATTTCTATGCTACAGGGAATGAGTTCTAAGGCATCAGATGTTCACAGATAATACAAAGCTCATGTCAGGTTAGCTAAAGTTATCTTACGATAAATATGGATCTAAAATGATCGAACAAACAAACAATAATTTCGATTTCCTGCCACTTTAAACTCATTAGAACGAACAGTGAGGATTGGGAGCTCAAACTCATCTCGGAAAGCCTCGTGTTCACTCGTGCTAGCTAGGGGGCTAGAAATACTGTTATAAGATCATTAATACACTATTAATCATCAGGAAACCTTATACGTGCAACTTAATCCAGTTAGATTAGCCTGTATTAGCAAACTGGATAACAGAAAGCTCTGGGAACACTTGCGTGTCCATGAACACACACCACTTTCTTCTTAGTGGGCACAGAGGCACCCGGAAGTACTTTCCTTGTACTTACACGAGCTTTAGGCTCGTGTAAACCGGTGTTCCCTTGCACAAAATGTCACACTTCCTTTCTGTTTCGCCATCGCAACTCAACCTCTCCGTCTGTCTCTCTCTAGACTTACTGTTCTTTCCTGAAGTCTGCATTGTGTCTTTTCTACCTTCCGTTCTAATGTTCTTTTCTTTTTTTTCCCCATTTTTTGTAACTGTTGGAAAGGTCACGCCGATTACAGACAAGGGAACGCAATCTAGCATCTCTTCGCTTTGCCTCTCGCTCAGACGGCCGTGTGAAACACGATTCGAAGTAAACGGACTGGTGATTGATGCGAGGCAGGATTTACAGTACAGAGACGAATCCATTTAGAAGGATTGTTTATTTTATTATTCACCATATAAGTAAGCCGAGCACAGTTAAAGCAGAGCGAAGCATTAACGCACCAAGTGCTGCTTTTAAAAGTATATCTAGAACATTTTTATAATTTCCTTAATTAGTCCTTATTTGCCAACAAATTAGTGAAGCTAATTAGCATTAGCATCTGATTCTTCACCTAAAAAACAACAAACAAATTACAATTGAATATATATTCATTCATTCATTCATTCATCTTCTATTCAAAAAAATTCTACTACTCTCTATCCACTCCGCTTTATCCGATCCGATTTTCCCTCGGGTCACGGGGAGCCTGTGCCTATCTCAGGCGTCTATGGGCATTAAGGTAGGATACACCCTGGATTGAATGCCAACCCATCGCAGTACACACACACACACACACACACACACACACACATTCACACACTAGGGACAATTTTCCATATTATATATATATATGATATATATATATATATATATATATATATATATATATATACATACACATATATATATATATATATATAGATATATATATATATATATATATAATATCATATCTCTATCTATCTCTCCTCTATATATATATATATATATATATATATATATATATCTATATATATATGTGTGTGTGTGTGTGTGTGTGTGTGTGTGTATAAATTCAGCTCAATAGGAAAGAAATACTACAAACAAGCACCTTCATGTAAATATCAAAAAAGGAAACAAAGAAAATATTGAAAACTCGGACAAGTTATGAATATAAAAATATAAAGAGTTAATAAATAATAACTTTAAGCTACAGTCACGTGTTTTTCCATTCGAGTGGCTATAGCGGCATACCGTTAAAACGAAGACGAGTTTGGAGAAAATAAAGTGTGAGATTCACTCTTTGTTTTCTGAGCGTGAGACACACAAGCGTGGCACAGGACTGAAAGAAGCTTTCAAGAAGCGGATTCATCCTACAGAGACCTGCTTTTGAAGACGTGATGTGGAATTTTCAAGCAGCGTGGAAAAATATAATAACACAACAACAGGTGCATGACAATCAGGAGAATGTTGGGGTTTTTTCTTTTTCTTTAAATTTTTTTGTTGACATTTCACATCAATGCTTAAGAATACGGGTGTAAACAGCTGAAATACATAAACATGCATTGTATATAGTGTATATCGAATGAATAGCAGAATGAATGAATAATTGAATTAATTATTAGACAGATAGAGAGAGAGAGAGAGAGAGAGAGAGGCTCATATTGAGAAGAAATGAATGGATAAACAGATAAATGAACAAATTTTATTTGCATTTATGCTCTGTCTAAACTAAACTATAATGTGTTGCATTACCCGCGCGCTGGCGGGTGTCGTATGTATATTAACTTTTTTTAACACGTTTTTTTAGCACGGTGGCTTAGTGGTTAGCATGTTCGCCCCACAACGCCAGGGTCCGAGTTCGAGTCCCGTCTCGGCCATGTGTGTGTGTAGTTTGCATGTTCTCCCCGTGCTTCGGGGGGTTTTTCTCCGGGTTCTCCGGTTTCCCCCACCCCACCAGTGATTGGATAGACAGATATTGCCTGATCATCCATATTGAGAATGAATATAGACAGATGGATGGATGGATGGATGGATGGATGGATGGATGGATGGATAGATAGATAGATAGATAGATAGATAGATAGATAGATAGTGCTTGATTCATATTGGAAATGAATGAATAAATCAATTAATATTTAAACAGACAGAAAGACACACATACATTTTTTTTTTTTAAATAATGAAAATAAATAAACAAATAAATATTGCTTTGCTCATGCTGAAAAAAAAACTTGGTCATATTGGAGGAGGAAAAAAAAAGAAAAAAAATATGCAAAAATAAGAAAGCAAACAGATTCTGGATAAATTATGCATGCCCTCCCGTCTTTCCTTGATAACGCACATATACGCCTGACGCTCTTTTGATTATATCATCTTGTTGCTCCTGTTCCGGAATATTCTCACTTCAAAATGGCTGATGCTAGGAACATTTGCATTTCCTCTTGCTTTAACCTTTCAGAATTTGTATTATTTTTTTAAAAACACAACTCGGCACTAAGTGCGGCTACTCGAGTCACCGGTGTTTGCGTTGTGTGTGTTCGATTTTCACTCAGGCACAGGTCAAATCGCATCTGAACAGCAGCAAGGCCTGAAATGTAATGAGTATGTGTGTGTGTGTGTGTTTTTGTTTCTTAATTGGGTGCTCCCTCTATGAGGCGACACGAGCTGTATGGATCAAAAGGTTAACAAAAAGAATGCATGAAAGAGGGCGAGAAACAGCATTAAATTACATTGACTGCTGTAACGCGCATACAGTATATAAAGGGTGAACACAGAAGCTTCAGGCGACGAGACGAGAAAATACAGCAAAATAATGAGTTTATTTTCCGCTTTAAGACACAGAGTTCCGCAAAAACGCGCTCTGTTTGTTCATTTCGCCGTCTCTGTTCGTGCAAAGCCAGATGCTCATGGTTCAAAGCTGCAATTATTGCCTCACGCTGTCGTAGTGATGAAGAGTTCAGATTTCCACCTTCTGTGAATCATATAGCTTACTGCACAAAAGCCAATAATTACCTTAAAACTACGTGTCCAGGGTTGAATATTGGTGTCATCTAGCGAAGTATTACACAGAGGCAAGCGCAGACTTTTTTTTACCAACGTAAAAAAAAAAGCCCATCAAATTAAGCATTAAGACAAGGAAATGCACAAATGCACAAAACCTGAACATGAAGTACTGAATTAGAAATTCACGAGTCCAGGAAGCCATGGGCGTCTCTACACGTGTGCTAATTACAGTGAAAGTGTAAATCCTTACAATTTCTCACATATCTGTATATTAGAGCGTACAGATAAGACCTTTCGCCATTTGAAAACACATGAAACAAAAAATACAACAAAGAACACCCAGAACTGCTGAGCGGTAAGAATCCTATTCCAGACATCTACAGGACAACCCATGTTCATGTTTTATTGTGAATAGAATATGGATTTAGGGGATTTGCAAATAACTACATTCTGTTTTTATTTAAATTTTACAAAGTGTAAATGCTGTACCTGTGATGTAATGTAGTGAAATGGGACTCCACAATAACAAGAATGCAACAAAAACAGAGACACACACACACACACACACACACACAAAACCATACTGTTTGCTCACTTATTCCCTTCCACTTCTCGCTCCCATAACTTGGTGTCATTAACCACACATATTTATCTGTTCTAAATTAACCTTAAATGTATACTTTTTCAAGTGTTTATTCAACATGGACATGGACGAATATGGAACATATGCAAATGTATATTTCATTCATTCATTCATCTTCTACCGCTATATTCGATCTTCCCTCGGGTCGCAGGGAGCCTGTGCCTATCTTAGGCGTCTATGGGCATTAAGGCAGGATACACCCTGGATAGAATGCCAACCCATCGCAAAACACAAACACACACTCGCATTCATACACACATTCATACACCAGGGACAATTTTCCAAGGTTCCAATCAACCTACTGTGCATGTTTTTGGACTGGGGGAAACCGGAGAACCCGGAGAAAAACCCCCTGAGGCACGGGGAGAACATGCAAACTCCACACACACATGGCCGAAACGGGAATCGAACCCGGACTCTGGCAGTGTGAGACGAACGTGCTAAACACTAAGCCACCGTGCCCCCATGTATATTTCATATTAGTGAAATCAAAAAACAGAGCATGAAGACAAAATATTCTACAGCGGTACTTGTCTTGCGAGTTTAATTTGTTCTGGGACAAAGCTCGTTAGCCCAAAAGCTTACATCCTGAAACGTACTTGCCCATAAGAAATAATGTACATTCGGATAATCCGTTCCAGATGGGCAAAAATATTACTTCTAAAATGTTAATAAAACTAATATTATTTAATAATGGCATTTCATTATTGTGCCTTCGTGTCTAACAGAGGTAAACCTTCTTTATTGGGTACCTTTGAGAAGAGTGGATAATGGCTTACTTAAAGCTCACTAAATAATAATAATAGAGTACAGTGTATGCGATACTGTTCGGTAATGAATATTAACAAAACAAAGACCGTGTTGGAGATGATGCTAATACAATGTCCTCGCTATGAACTTATAAGTGACTGCGTTGCTGAGTCTCGCGAGAAACATTCCCTCGAATTTAGCATCACGTGTAACGTGAAATTTTGCTCAAAAGTCAATACAATTTTATTTCATTTTTATATGAATCCCAACTCACAAAATGAATTACTCGTACACACTCGTACGCCGAGCGTCCATTAGTATCCACACGGATAGTTGTAATTGCCGGATGTGTGCATCGTGGCAGATTATGAAGATATGTTTAGTGTTGGAGTTGATTTATTTATTTATTAGTAAAGAAAGGACATTCAATCATTCATTAATCTTCTACCACTTTATCCGATCTTCACTCGGGTCGCGGGGAGTCTCAGGCGTCTATGGGCATTAAGGCAGGATACACCCTGGATGGAATGCCAACCCATCGCAGGGCACACACACACACATTCACACACACACATTCATACACACACACACATTCATACTAGGGACAATTTTCCAAGGTGCCAATCAACCTACCGTGCATGTTTTTGGACCGGGAGGAAACCGGAGAACCCGGAGAAAAACCTCCTTGAGGGGAGAGGACACAAACTCCACACACACATGACCGAGCCGGGAATCGAACCCGGATCCTGGCGGTGTGAGGCGAATGTGCTAACCACTGCGCCACCGTGCATTGGGAATAAGGACATTGTGAATAAATATTACGTTGAGGGTTTTGCCCCTTTTATAATTATTTTTTTTATTTACAGAATATACAGGTCAGCAATACAATAGACTCAAAGGGAGAAGCATATAGATAGATAGAACAAAATGACACAACAAATAAAAGACTTATTTACATTGTTAATCTGAATAAGCCCTCTGAATAAGAACAGGCCATACCAAGATGTCAGGTTGCCATGGTGACACAGTGTTTGTTCGGATTTGGACCACTGGACACCATAAAAAAAAGGGGGGAAAAAAATCCTACATCACTCCATCACAGCTGCTGTGGAGCTATTTTTTTCCCCCCCTCAGTTCTAGCTTCATGCTTGTACGTCTTATATCCGTCGTCATCACAGTGAAAGAAAGGAAGGGGGAGGGAGTTCGCATCTGAGGTGCATTAACAGGCTTTAAAAAGCCGCAGTAGAGGAGGCGCTTTGACAGATTCATCAGATATTGTGCATTTCTGTTTTCGCTTTATGAATCTCTGCCTTTTATTTTTCCTGTGGAGGAAGCGAGCGTTTCGGGTGAAAAGCCGGGAAAGGCGTCACAAGGGGGCTGCGTCTCTTTCCTGTGCACCTGGAGACAAGGACACGCGAGTTCTAAATCAACATAATGCGCTTACTGTTCTGGATGGAGGCGATAGATTAAAGCACTGTAAGGCATGGGAAACACAAGTCAACACTCCCCCCCCCCCCCCCCCCCCCCCCCCCCCCCCCCCCCCCCCCCCCCCCTCCCCCCTCCCCCCCCCCCCCCCCCCCGCCCCCCACCCCCCCCCCCCCTCCCCCCCCCCCCCCCCCTTTTTTTTTTTGTTTTGCGAATGCAGCCACACAGAAGAGAATTTATTGGCATCGTCGACATTGTGAGCAACCTCGCAGGGGTGTAGTGGAATCTTTAGGGTATCGGTACGCATGCACATTAGCAAGCGCCGCATAAATGTGTCCGATCTCCTTTTCTACCACTCTGTCATTCACACCGAGGAGAACGAGGGCTGAAATGCACACTATTGGGATTAAAGTATTGGGACACGTGACTATTCATAGCTGCATGTGGCCTTTCCCAAAACTGAAATTATAGATGCAAAAATATATAGGATTTTTCTTGTACTTGAACTCCAGTCGCAGAGCCAATCCTGTTCCAGCAATAATCCCCCTGTGTACAAAGCCAGCTCAGTGAAGATATGCCTTCCATGGAACATCTCCTGATATAGAGCTCTGACATCATCTACTGAACACCTGCTGGGTGATTGTGAACGATGACATCACACTCCATGCTTCCTCACCTCACCTACATCAGTAATCTATTGGAACATCTTCCCAGAAGAATGGAGGTTATTATGACCCAGACCCCAATCAGTCTGTCTTTCAAAGTAGCACATTCCAGCACCTTTCAGCCGCTTTTGACACTTTCTGTCAACCATAAGACCCTGTTGGCTACCCTCAGGAGTCTTGGTGTCTGTGTAGCTGCATGGAAATGGTTTTCTTCCTAACTGGAAGGTCGCTCATAGCAGATAACATAGAGGACATCTACATCTGTCAACTCATCTCATGGATTTGAGTACCACTGTTATGCTGATGATACTCAACTCATCTTCTCCTTCCCTCCATCAGACACCACAGCCTCTGTTAGAATCTCCGCTTGCCTCTGGGACATAGCTTTGTGGATGAGCGCTCATCTATTGAAACTCTACCCGAAGAAAAGGATTCAATCATTTATATCCATAGAAACGGCTCAGGATGCTATTCTTCCACTGCAAATGATTCCAAATGCAGATACACGACTTGTTTTCAACCTGCCCCAAGTTCTCCCACATCACCCCACCGCTGCGCTCACTCCACTGGCTTCCTGTAGCTGCACGTATCAGATTCAAAATGCTGATGCTTGAGTACCAAGTCAAAAAATGGACCTGCAACTTTTTACCTCAGAGACTTTATCACCCACAGCATACGTTTATCCACCTTGTCTCATAGTAAGAGGTCATTTTACTTCATGGCTCTGGTGGTGGAATGAACTTCCCCTGGACGTCTGAAAAGTCCGACTCACTGGCTACTTTTACACGAGCGATGACTAGACCTTCCTGAGACATTTGAACTAGCACTTTTACTTACAAAAAAAAAACACTCCTGAGTTTAAGGCTGTTTGTGTTTTAAGTTGATAGTCGATCTAACCAGTGTTAATTTATTCATAGCTGAAGCACTTTTTGTACTTGGCTCTGGATAAGGCTGTCTGCCAAATGTAAATGTATTATAAGACAAAATGATAATTAAATGTGGAATTGCATGTTCAAAAACAAATACAACTCATTTCCATTTACAGCATTTAGCAGACACCCTTATCCAGAGCGACGTACAAAAAAGGCTTTAAATCTCCATCTAAGAAAAATTAACTCTGGTATGAGTGATTACAAACTTAAGATACAAACAACCTTAAACTGAGTTGAGGGGTATTTTTTGGTTAGGTGTCCACAAACATTTGTGTATGTTTGCAATCTGTCCTACTTGTACAGGTTTGAATTTGAATGGATTTGACACAAAACAAGCAACGCATAACTTAAAATACTATTAAATTGACTGTTTTTAATTTAAGTCATGCTTTGACAACGAAATAAGCAATTAAATAATTAATTAATTAGATTGAAACAGTGTCTCAGAATAAAACAAGAAAAAGAGACTATACTCTACAGGGGAAAAGACAGGATTGCTCCTGTAGATTTAAATACACTGAGATATGGGACAGCCCTCTGAGGATGTGCAGTATGCTTTCCATTTATGAGAATAAAGGAAGGGAAAAAAAAAACTTGTGAGTTAATAATCTGCATGTGTGGGATGAACATGCAAACGAGGGAAGGGTTTAATTTCCAAGATTCCACTTGGCAAGTGTAAACTCAGCCATTCGTTAGCCAAGAGTGTGTGTGTGTGTGTGTGGGGGGGGGGGGGGGGGGGGGTTGGTCGTAAATGAATGCATAATCAAACAAATAAATACATATTTAAATATATTATTTATCTATTTAATTAATTACTATTATTACTTCTATTCGTTTGATTTACAGCTAATCCCAAGATAAGACGCCCAGACCCACAAATACAGTATAACAAACTACAACGTCGCAGCTTCAGCTTGCAATTATGAGTGCTCTAGATGAAAGCCTTCCTTTTTTTTTTTTTTAAGGTAGCAGTTCTGGAAGGTCACCTTTTGAAAATATAAAGCCGAATAGATGAAAGCATCGTGCTCAGTCTCATTATAGCTGAATGGCAACAAAGTATACCTCAAAACATACTACAGGTCATGCATCTATGTATATACACTATGTATGTATGTATGTATGTATAGAATGTATATAAGTATATATGAAAGTATGTAAGTATATATGGTATATATATATATATATATATATATAAGAGAGAGGAGCAGGACGACCGCTTCTCTATCTCTGAGATATATATATATATATATATATAGTATATATATATGTATATATATATATATGCTGATATATAGAGAAAGGGTGTATGCTATATATATATATATATATAATATATATATAGAGAAGGGAGTCTACTGAGAGAGAGAGAGAGAGAGGAGAGAGAGAGAGATGAGATATATGACGAGATGATGTGGGAGAATGTGGGATCGGATAGCAGTATGTAGCTAATGTATATATGTATGTATGTATGTACGGAATGTATGCATGTATGTGCGTACAGTATATATATATATATATACTATACTATATATATATATATATATATATATGCTATGTATATTATATATATATATATATGGTATATATATGGATGGATGGATGGATGGATTAAAAAACATACATTATTGTTTTGAAATCGGAACCTCTGAGATCACATTTAATCTATTATTGAAAACGATTGGACATAACAACACATAAGGAGGCCATCCGGGGGAGTTTCAGACGAGGTCATTAGAGTACAAGGCCTAAAAACGTTATAGCATAAGCATAAGCAAGAGGAGTGGTTAGTGTTGGTTTGGTTTACTTGCCATAAGGCTACTGGAGAGTGGGGGCTATCCAGGACGTGGGGGTTTTCGAAGATCAAGACCATATTGGCAGTCCATCATGTACCCCTCTCCCATTTATAGCACTTTTGGGTCACGGTGGATTTTCCGCTACATGTACGAGTCAGACTGGAACAAACATTTATAAGCAAGGTTGAGTTACTGCCAACTATAGCACTTTTTCGCCAAAGGCAAAAAGTTTCAATTTTGGTTTCATCAGACTCAACAAAACTAACTTTCTTTCTTTCTTTCTTTCTTTCTTTTTAAAGAGAGATTGCTCAATTTATTTCCATGGCACAGATTTTCACCCTTACATAACACATTCCTGGAGGGTTCGCCTGGCCGACAGCTTCTCTCCTCTGACCTGTGGATCTCTCTCGCTCATAATAATTATGCAGAAAGGGAGGATATGCATATAGGCGTATATAGAGACACAAGTCCAGTTGTCTTTAAGTGTTTTTCAAACTTTCTGATTTGTCATCAGACTGCCAGCGCTTCGGCAAGGCCCCTAACACTCAACTGCTTAGTACATCGATTCGCTCTGGATAAAGTGATCTGTCAAATGCTGTAAATGCACTATATATATATATATATATATATATAGTACATTATTTAGCCTCGTGACATTTATTTGCAGCCACAACAATATTGTATTTGATTCAATCTTGTCGAATGCGAGAACGCAGTAAGAGAAAGCATCTCTGGCCCGCTTGCTTTCATTCTTTCCTTCCAATCAAATCCACGCAAGAAGGTGAAACCTGTTTCGACTCGGATTTTGCGCTGGGATTTTCATTCAGATTATCACTCGGGAAATTCATTATACACAAATGAAATTGTAATCCTTTATATAACGCATTTGCAGAAATGCATCCCCCAGGATATAAGCTCCCCAGACTCTGGTCTTTCAATATATCTGCTCTGTAGTGCGTCTGGTGTCTTTTAGTAACTCACAACTAAATGTTGATGAAAAAGCAAAGAGCTCATGTAATTAAATGTGACCAAAATGTATCTGATTTCTGTCTTGTTTTTGGCTTATGTTCTAAGGCAAAACAGCACCTAGAAACACCAACTGACACCCATTAACATGTCACTATTTACTACATTTTACTTATCACTATGTTTTTACTTTATTAAGAACTTTGAAGATTGCTGTGTATTCCGATTCGGAAGAAATCGTTAGAAATCCATTGCTTTCTTGAAACGGCATTAATCCAACAAAACCCACAGTTAAAAGTGGACTTTTATCTTGCCTAGAACACTTTCGGACTGTTTCACTTTAATTTATATATTTCTGTCCCCTGATTAATGAGGCAGGAAACAGGGATTGACATTCAGCTTCACGTCGGGATTTCATTATCAGCCCTTTATTAGCAGCACACTGATACAACCAGAGAATTACCCTCAAGGACAATCAGCTTTAAAACCAGCTTAAAGAACAGGCGACCATTAAAAGTGCTGTAAGAGCCTCGATTATATCTTAATGCTTAAACTGGAGAGCTTGTAATAGCCACCTGGGCACTGGAGAACATGAGAAGGTACTGTAGATGGTAAGCAATCTGTTTGAAATGCATTGGATTTCTCATTTAGAAAGGGTGGGCGGGGACGTTTACTGAATATTCATTGGTTCCAGCAAATTCCAGATTTGGATTCAACCAGACATCTGAAGGTTTGAAGTGATATCAGTCACCACATTAACAGCAAAACTTGGTTTCCATGGTTTTAACGTGTACATTTTGTTTTAAGTGCTAGGTGAATTAGAGAGCTCTTTATTAGAAAACTCAAATAATTATCCTAATGATAGAGGTCACTGTAAAAGAGTTACCATTTATAGCATGGGTCTTCAACTGTGGGTCCGTGACCCCTAGATGTTTTGCTAATGTGGTACTGCGGGGGGCAGCTAAAAATGTTTTGTTCAAAGATAAACATGGTTAAAATAATCAAAGATAAAACACGTATAATTATGACATTAAAGCTATCTTAAAATTAAAACTCGAGTTAAATACCTGACAGTGAAAGGAAAATGTAGGAAACGCAAAATCTAAAATAAATGAAAAATTCTAATTGAAAGAACTGTGGACAATTTTAACATCAACATCGTTCTAACTGTCCTAACATTCTTGTGCAGTGTGGTTTGGATTATAGTAACATCTGGGGCATCTAACATCTAACATTGACAGAGTATAAGGGGGGTCTCTGACCTTGAAGGGGGGGGGGGTGGCTCAGTGATTAAGGTGCTCTCAACTGTCAATCTGCCACTCTTGGGTCCTTGAGCAAGGCCCTTAAACCCCCTGTGCTCCGGGGAAGCTGTATCATGACTGACCCTGCGCTCTGACCCCAACTACCAAAAACAAGCTGGGCAATGAGAAGAAACAATTTCACTGTGTTGTAAAGTGTATGTGACAAATATCACATACGAAATAGACTAGAATCCCCCTCACTGTAAAAAATAAATAAATAAATACCCACTTGAGTAGATTTTTAGACCTACAGTAATAATGTGTACTTGTGTAAAATTTCATTTTAGTTAAGTAGAATATAATAATCACCTCTGGCTATAACTTTATGCTACAATAGCTGGCCCTGTACATATCAGCGTACAGCGTTTCCCACAATTACATTCACCAGAACATTATAGTTCCTTTCCGAAGGCTTGCGTCTTAGCTGACACGCGGACATCCACACAATGTACAAGAAAATGTGCTTCATCAGGACACCTTCTTCCGCTGCTCCATTGTCCACCTCTGATTCTCTGATCTTGAGAGCTTTCGGTGGCGTACAGGTTTCAGCATGAGCACTCTGACCGCTGTGCAGCAACGCAACTCCATTCACAGCAAGCGGAGATGCACTGTATGTTCTGAAACCTTCCATCAACGCCAGCATGAACTTTTTACGTGCAAACTGTGCTACAGGAGATCTTCTACAGAATGGGACCAGATGCAACAGCCTACATATAGAAATGAGCCTCGAGTGGAAAGTCTAGAAAGATATATATATATATATATATATATATAAGGGGCACGGTGGCTTAGTGGTTAGCACGTTCGCCTCACACCTAATTTGCATGTTCTCCCCGTGGTAGGTTGATTTGCACCTTGGAAAATTGTACCTAGTGTATGAATCGGTTGGCATTCCATCCAGGGTGTATCCTGCCTTAATGCCCATAGAGGCCTGAGATAGGCACAGACTCCCCGTGACCCGAGGGAAGATCGGATATAGCGGTAGAAGATGAATGAATGAAATGAATGAATATATAATATATATATATATATATATATATATATATATATATATATATATATATATATATATATATATATATATATAGAGAGAGAGAGAGAGAGAGAGAGAGAGAGAGAGAGAGAGAGAGAGAGAGAGAGAGAGAGAGAGACACTTGCATTGTTTTTGGTCTCCTCCAATGCCAAAAAGAAATACGAACGGGTAAAAAAGACCCCAGGCTTCCTCACTTACATCAGTACCTGACATCAACAACACCCTCGTGTATGAATGAACACAAACCTGTTCAAGAGTGTGAGATTATTATAACTACAAACGGAACATGGAAGTGTTTTGACGCGGGTCATTAACCAACATATACCTTTTAAACTTTCAACATTTGCAGAAAGGAAGTGGTAAACGTCGTTACCATTTCTAACACTGAGACATGTGTGGAAACATGTGTAAAGCAATCACGGAGAAACGTGCCAAAGTACAATTCGATTTTTTATTTTTACGCATTTCATGTTCTGACTGAAAGCTTCACTTCTTCATCCGACTGACTCATTTTGCACGGCGTGTTACATTGCTGCTTCCCACGTTGTTCCTTTTATCGGAATAATCAGGTGCTGCATATGTACTGATCTACGTCACTGAATAACGCGGTATGTTTTATCACCACCACCACCCTGCAGCTCTCCCTCAGGGCTGTGTTCTTACACTAGCTCTTCTCACATACACACACACACACACACACACACACACACACACACACACACACACACACACACACACACACACACACACACCCTTAGAAAAACTACTGCATGCCTGCAGAAAAAACATCCAATACAAAAGACTAAGATTAAAGAAATAATTATTAATTCTGTATTGTTTAGGATTTTCTTTCTGTCATAACCATATAGATATATGATCCGTTCCAAATGTGGCATTAAATGCAGAGAAACTTACCTGACAATGTGCTTTTTGAACCCCATATTCCACATTTAATTCCCATTTGCTGATATAATAACCTCCACTCTTCTGGGAAAGTATTCAACTAGATTTTTTTTTACGTCCACTCCAATCCATGTGCAGCATACCTTCATGTTCTAGTTCAAGTGACCTCCGAAAACCTCTTATGAAATTGAACGAGTCCACCTTTGTGGTACGAGTTTTGAAAAATTACTTTGATCAAACAGCATCTCTTTATATGAGTGCATAAGTGAATAGAAAATGTCGTGTCATTTTTGTTGGATAGATTCAAATCGATTTTTTTATTGTGGTGAAAAATTCATGTTTTATAAGGTTATATGTCATGTTCTTGTCATTTGAAATTCTACCCTTGAACTTTTTCATGTGAGAAAAAAACAAACAAACACACACACACACACACATATAATATTATATATATAAATAACATTACATTAAAAATGGCTAATGGATATTGTTTGAATGCCATTTTAAAAACAAAAGCCCCGTGTTAAAAGTGAAAACTTGCCTTCATGTGAATCTTTACCTTGCAGGCTTTCGATTTCTTCCAGCTGGGAGCAGCTGGTCGATCATAAACATGGGTAAACAAATAGGCAGAAGTGGGTGGGCTAGTGAGCATGGATTATGTTTACTTTTCTTCCTCGAATCGAGTGCCCCTAATACACGAGATTGCATCACGACCGCGGGATAAAACTGCAGCGTTCCACCGTACACAATTCCCACGCCTGCCATCGACCCCTTATGTTTCAATTAGGCCGATATGAAAGAACTCTCTCTGAGGTTTTCCCGTGAATAACTAGGAGCAATGCTGAATGTGGGATGGTGAAGATAATCGCACCGCAAGGTACTGATACAAACATGACAACTCCCTGTGCAGGTGTGATTTATTAGAGGAAACCAGCGAGTGCTGTCCTGACTGGAGATAACAATATAGAAAAAGGTCTTATAGCACACAGAGCTGTTGCAGTCTCGGATTGGATTGGTTAGACGGCATGATTTCGTTAATTTTTTTGTGTTCAGTGAAAACAGTGGTTTGACTAAAGGGTAAACTGCTGGTGTAGGACTTACTTACTTATCGCATGCTGCTCTTTCCACTATCTCAGCTGCTATCTTATGGAAGCCCAGTGAAAACCAATTAATAAATTAGTGAATTTTTCTAGTACAATTCAGACCTTTTTCTTTTCTCTCCATTGCTCGTTTAACTCATTTGCAATATTTCTGGCAAAGCACAGTCAGAAACCGCCAGAACACAGGAGTGCCTTAACTTTTAATCGTAATCAGCTCTTTGTATGCAATTTTCCTGATGACGAGGTTCAGTCATATTCCTCCTTGGCATGATAAGCCTTTATAAGAACTCACAATTGTGAGAAAAAGTCAAATTGTGAGATATAAACTCACAACTGCAGGATGCCCTTTGAAACCCTTTGTATCTTAACAATCATACCAGAATTAATTTATTCTTAGATGGAGACTTAGAGCTCTATTTGTACGTCGCTCTCGATAAGGACGTCTGCTAAATGCTGCAAATGTAAACCTTTTTCCACAACTGGATTAAAAAAAAAATCTGAGATTGAGATAAAAAGTCACAATAATCTTTTTTTTTTTTTTAATC
>JACRUU010000013.1:13509978-13612478 GCA_030449085.1 Kryptopterus vitreolus
TCTTAGTAACAATTACTGTTACATTTATTGTGCAATTAAATTACATAACGCCGTTACATGTAACCAGTTACTCCCAACACTGACCATTACACAGAGATGGTAGTAGTGAAGTAAAAAAATACTTTTGTTACTGTATTTAAGTAGATTTTTCCACTTCGCTTTTTATTTTTCACTCATTATAATTTTTACACAAATCTCTGTACTTTCTACTTCTTATATTTTCAACACGGATTATTACTTTAGTTTTAATCTATTTGGTGATTTTTTTTTTCTTTTTCAGTCCATTGACCAATTTCTTGTCAGAGCACAGCTTTTTCAAAGTCTGGATAATGCCAAGTCAAGTCAAGTCAACTTTATTTATATCGCGCTTTTGACAATAGAGATTGTGTCAATGCAGCGGTACAATAATAATAATAATAATAATAATAATAATAATAATAGTCTGTAGTATTTGTGGATGTTCATTAGAAAGCAACATTTGAAATTGGGTTAGTATTAATATATTCATAGGTTAGGTCCCTTTAGCAGTGTGACGCAAAAACAGCTAGCAATGGCTACTTTTCACTTAAGTACAGGTCAGAGCCCAAACTTCTTACATTTCCAAACTTAAACTTGAGTGAGAAACTGTAGTCAGTTCACTCTGTTAAAACAGAAGTGCTTCTACCCAAGTGAGGGATGTGTGTGCTTTTTAAATCTCTGCCATTACACCCAGATTCTCCATACAAGATTGTTAGATCAATGAACGTGTAATGATTTGGTGAGTTACGCACAATCTGTCTAGCTATCCTGGAGCCATATTTAAGAACGGGACTTGTACTTTTTCACACACACACACAGCTACATTTCTTCCATCTTCGAAGCAGTGACTTTGGTGTCAGTATTCGGGAACAGTATCGGTTGACAGATTATTCAGGGTATCCTATTTTCCGGAATAAATGATGATTCATACTGAAATCTGAGGCATGACAAATCATTTAAAGAACAATCCAAAGTCAAAAAAAGAAAAAGAAAAAAATACTTGGTGAGATTTATCTTTATTTAAACGTGACACTTTCCAATTAACATATTTTTCTTCCCTATACGGGGAAAAAAAAGGGTAACCTTGAAATAATCATCTGTAAATTGTACTCGGATCTTTTTACATGGCGCATGTGAAAAGATAATGGCTCGGAGAACGAAGCGGGTGACGCGTGGACACGATTCCTTTCCAGAACTACGAGGGGCGATCAATCAACCTCGCGGCGAGAATGAATCATATTATCTTTACAGCGAATGCGTATGGAAGAGATAAAGCAGACACTCGGGTGAAATGGAGGAGAAGATCTGGAAAGCTCGGGTGCCCGATCGGGCGGCGCCTAAAGGATCTCGTATCGTAAATCTTCTGGGCGGCGCGATCGCGGACGGATTGCTCCGAAGGCATCGTCTGCTTTTCAACGCGCATCACTAGAGGTAAAGTGTCAAAATTGTAATCCCTTTAACTCGGCTACGCTGGGTACACTGGGTTCTCCTTTGGCGCACCTCACCACTCAGAGGTCAGGCCTCTCATTTTACACCGGCAAAAATCTATTACGGAGCCCATCTCTCTCCAGCATGCACTTATACCCACTGGAGGAGAGCGAGGCTCCTTTAATTGTTTCACCACTGCCACATCTCCTGACCCAGATAACTGGAGTTCAGGCTGCGAGGCTACAGTGGACGCCAATCGATTTGATTCGATACTTAAGGGGATTGAGCGCAGGATAGCGTCGAAGGGCAGAGCGAGAGATTTCGAATGCATCGACTAAGTGACAGCTGTCTGCGCTGAAGGTTAGGACGCTGTGCGTCAACTCTCTCGGGTACGCGCTCACGTTTATACCCAAATAACCTCTGAGAGGTTTCTTCTCAACGAGTTACTTTAAAAGACCTTATCGCTTCCACAGCAGTGGGTTTACATTCAGCAATTAGCCAAGTGATATTACTTGATCAGGTCTTCTCAAGAGAAAGTCTGAAACCATTGTGCTCCCTTGTACAAGTCAAAGTCACACGCCAAATAAGACAAAATCAAAGCATTCGTAGTTTCAGTTTGCTCGTAGTCACTTCAAGTTGGTCCTAGTGGAAGGTCTCTGGGACCACATGCTTTCTCACAGCCTACAGAAAGTCATCAAAGAAACTTGTTTAGCAGACCGTCAACAACATAGATTCATTCATTCATTCATCTTCTACCGCTTTATCCGATCTTCCCTCGGGTCACGGGGAGCCTGTGCCTATCTCAGACGTCTATGGGCATTAAGGCAGGACACACCCTGGATGGAATGCCAACCCATCACAGGGCACACACACACACACTCACATTCACACACATTCATACACTAGGAACAATTTTTCAAGGTGCCAATCAACCTACTGTGCATGTTTTTGCACCGGAGAAAAAGCCCCTGAGGCACGGGGAGAACATGCAAACTCCACACACACATGGCCGAGACAGGAATCGAAACCGGTGTGAGGCGAATGTGCTAACCACTAAGCCACTGTGCCTTAACAACATAGATTATGAGAGAGAAAGAAGTAGATGGGAGAAAAAATAGATAGAGAGAGAATGATAAAAGAAGAGAGAGGGACAGAAATCAAAAGAGGAAGACGGAGCAAGAGAAAGTGGGAGTAAAAGCACGAGAAAGACAGTCAAAGAAAAGATAGTGTGAGTAAGAAAGCTAGAGAGTGAGAGAGGAAGATAGAGAGAAAGAGAGAGAGAGAGATAAAGATAGAGATACAGTTGTATTGCAGATGGAGATGTAGCGACATGACCATTTTTATCCAGCCTGCATACCTTTCTTTTTTTATTTTTCGTCTCAGGCATTACCTGGAGATTAATGAGATAAGGTTGTGTTTGTGTGTGTGTGTGTGTGTGTGTTGTTCTACTTCTAGAACATTAGTGATATTACTGAAGATGTTATATAAAAATAAATAAATATCTAAATAATACAAATACTGTATGCATTCCAAGTGTTTTATGTCCTGCAGCCCCAGTACACACACACACACACACACACACACACACACACACACACACACACACACATATATATAGCTGGGACATGTGAAGAATGAATATATGACAAATAAAGGCTATTATGTATGTATGCATGTATGTGCTGTGTGTGTGTGTGTGTGTGTGTGTGTGTGTGTGTGTGTATATATATATATATATATATATATATATATATATATATATATATATATGATTTGACTTTGATGATTTTGTCATGCTGCAACGCTCACATCATTTAGAGTCACGACACTTCACCCTCTTATCCTGAGCAACTTGCACCTGAGTAGTCAAGGGTTAACGGCCATGCTCAAAGGCTCAGCAGTGGCAGCTTGGTGGAGCCGGGATTTAAATTTGTGACCTTCCGATCCAGAGTCCACCGACCCTTAACCACTGACTTACAGCACCACCTTCATGATATCCATCTCTATGATAGATGCTATTGTATGTACGTACACACACACACACATATATACATATATACATACTCGTCAGACTCGATTAGTTCAGTCTTTTCAGAAAATATATAGTATATATGTGTGTATACATACATACACACACACACACACACAGAGCCAAGCACACAGAAATACGTTTCCAATAAAACATGTAAAATACTGTTTAATAAAAATGACATTGCATTTTGAAATAAGATAAAAGGTTATTCTCTGTAACCTGTACCATTCATTTCGATTTCTTTTATATTATTTGTTGATGCTTAACCAGAGTTCTCTCTTACAAAAAAAACCCTAGTTGGAAAGCAAGAACATTTCCTCGAATAATCATGCAGCGTTTAGTGCTTTTCCTGCTCATACCCACTTGCGCACACACACACACACACACACACTAATCCTAAAATTGAACAAAGTGAAGTGTATAATCAGGAACTCGCGAACTCCTGGTGGGTTAAGTCCAGACTCCATGGTATTACACTACAGAGAAGCCGCGTTCCCTGTGTACTTCTGACTAACCGCATTGTCTCCTCGCTTCCATCAAATCTGATGTGCACAGCAGCTGCCTGACTGTGAAATGGTTCGGAAATGGGCTCGCATTTTTTTTTTTTGTTGCTATTTTAGAATGACAGCGAGCTCACGGTGCCCTGAGCGTATCGGATCAGTGCACCCGTGGGTTTTTCCGCTGTGCCCTGAAACATTTTTTTTAACAGATGCCAGCAGGGATAAACATGTTGAATAAGCAGTTAGAGCAGCACGTCTGAGACGCCCCTTCTAGCTAAAGCAACATGATGATGGAATACATTTGAATAACTTTTCATTATTGACACATCTATTGGCCCTGGTTAAAAAAAAAAAAAAAAAGATTCCACACCAAAACCAGAAAAATTCTTGTACTTTATAGTGTCTCCGTAACCAAAATGTTGACTTTGATAAGATACTTATATTAAATATGACAATATTTACAAACACCAAGTTGATCCTATGGCACAATAAATAAATAGCAGACAATTGAATAATGGAACTTATTTGTTGATATACACCAATGTTTGCTGTCTTCAAAATAGAGCTGTTTAAACTAAAAGTAAAACAAAAATAAATTATAGTTTTTAATTATTTACAAAGTTTTATTCCTCAAGTTTCATCAGCTCTTGATGGGTGCATCCGAAAGGGGAGAGAACACAATGTGCGCACACTGACCCCTGTACTCCAACACTCGGAACTACAGCTGTCATTTTTTAAGAACCGGTTCTAATAAAATGTAGAATCGTATCATTTTTAAAAGCAGGGTATCGTGATACCTTTCTACTATGGGAAAATCGTGCAACACTAGCCTATATACTAGTCTCAGCCTTGAAATTAAGTTCTCTCTCGGGTCGTGGGCATTAACTCTGGACACACCCTGTATGGAATGCCAACCCATCACAGGGCGCGTGCACACACTCACTTTCACACACTATGGAGAATTTTCCAAAGTGCCTATCAACCTACCGTGCATGTTTTTGGACCGGGGAGGGAAACCGGAAAAAAAAACCCTGATGCATGGGGAGAACATGCAAACTCCACACGCACGTGGCAGAGGTGGGAATCGAACAGCCATCCCTGGAGGTGTGAGGCGAATGTGCGAAGCACTAAGGCACCGTGCCCCCGCAAATCTCAATCTGAATTCAGTTCATTTGTATTTATGTAGCGCTTTTAACACATGGACACAAGCAGCTTTACACAGTCAATTCAGTAAGAATGAAAAACACTGTTCGGCATACGTGTAAGTAACACAACGAGATCTAGAGGAAATTCTTCCCAGGAGAGTGGAGGTTTAAGGAGATAAAGCATAAACAAAATGGATCTGCTTGAAACAATCACCACAAAAATGTGCCAGTGAGAAACCCATTTCTATATTTAGTAATGTGGACTTTGTGTGCACTGGCGAATGAACTATTATTAAGAAAACCATAATTAAATGAAATGCGACTTGGAGTCGATATCATATGCCAATATGCCAGGAACTATATTCCAATACAGAACATAATTCAACCCTTCTTGACCAATCAGGAGCACGCATTCAACGATTCCGTGTTATAAAGGAGCTTAGAAATGACTTCTAACATCCACGCTGTTTGTTTGTGTAACATTGTCGCTTTCAATCTGTGAACGAATTTAAAACCACGCCGTCCCCTCTGATCACACGATCAATAATCACGTGCAAGCTGTGGAAGAAATGCACAGGACACAGGATGAGTCTCTGGATAGTTCGAGTGAGAAATAATGTCAATAATAATGTTCAATGCTTTTAGTGGATTACGGATGAATGGAGCGCATTTAATCTGTCGCCTGAGGGAGGACGCAAACACATGTAAATCAATCAACACACTGGTAATTAGATGAAAAAGAGGGAAATAATCGTTTGGCATAATGTGAACAGCATTGTGGGTAAAAAAAAAAATATTTCTCTGACCCGAAAGTAAATGTAAAAGAAAATGTAAATAGAATGGTGGGATCAGAGGTGTGGTCAAACATTGATCAGATAGACTATATATATATATATATATATATATATATATATATATATATATATATCATATATATATAGATATATATATATATATATATATATATATATATATATATATATATATATATATATATATATATATATATATATATATATATATATATATATATATATATATATATATATATATATATATATATATGAAATCATATATATAATATACTACTGTTATCTTCTGCATATATACTACTGTTATCTTCTGCCATGCATTATGCATTTTCAACACAGATAACACACCCTCGCGCCTCTCACGATGCTCAACAATGCTAAACAATTTAAATGTTTTAACAAAACCAGAGCTCATCAGGTGATAACACTACAGTACATTTAGAGGGCCATTACAGGGGGATATTTGCATGTGCTCATTACTCAGTGGATGTGAGAAGAAGAGCAATGACACAGGGGTAAATGCATATGCATTTACCGTGTAATGTTCATTACCAAATACAACTTCTTAAACGAGTGTGTGTTAATGAAGAAAGTGTTGTTCTATGTATTGTTGTGTTGATAAAAAGCTTAAACCTTATCCACACAGTATTTTTCTAGTAATGTAAAAACGGAATTCTCAACTATCCGAAAAGTAAAAAAAAAAACATTAATTTGTATTTTAGATGGAAATCTATAACAAGGATGTCAAGTGTCTTTTAAAAAATACAATTTAAATCCTTCATATTGTGGCCATTTTCAAGTGTTTAGCAAGTTGCTCCCACCTTTTAACCCTTTCCATTTCTTTTTGGTTAGGAGGTGTTACAGACATCATGTAAAGTCTGCTATGGATGAACATGAACTAACTATTTCTGCATGTATTACTCTACAAGTCTGAAAGAAGTTTCACACCATTAACCATTTAACACCATGTGTTAAAAGATAGAATATGTGCATCAAAAATTGCATCAAGGTTTACGCAGTGGATCTTTCACTTGCAGACGTGTTAGTAAAAAACTTCGTGCCAAATAGTGAGCAATGGAAGTAAATACAGCTCACAATCAGTTCAGCACCATTACATGTACTGTAATTAAAAAGTCGAATTATTATGCTGTTTTTGTTAAATGAATGAATTATTTATTTATGCCCAAACAATGACAATTTAATCAGAGAATAAAATGGATTTTCTTTTTTTTTATTTTGAAATGCCAATGAGGTAGTTTTGGTGCATTCTTATTTTGCATTTAATGTTGTGTAATAAAGTTAAAATACATTATAGTGGTTCTAAACAGTCAGACCGTCTTCAGCCAAATTCCTTTTTTCTCGCCCTATCGCAGGAACATGGCAGCTTGTCCCTCAGTCTGCACAGGAAATGAGAGAGGACCAATTCATATAAGGAATTATATAATGAAAAAAAGAAAATCTGTCTAAGCATTCACTGTCAATCATGCAAGTCGCTGTGAATGACCTGCCATAGGATGATGAAAAGAACCACATGTATCCAATCTGCCCATACTTATTAGATTTCCACACATAGCACATGCCAGCAATCTGGAACCACATATGGAGGTGTCACACATTTGAAGTGATTGTATATTTGGGGGCTCTGTAAAAAAAAAAAGAAAAAAACTCCAATATTCACCCCATTTCCACTTTCTTTTAGTAATAAAACTAAAAAAAAGGCATTCAATGTAATTTGCCATGTTACTGTGTTTTAATTGACACATGGCTGTGATAGGGTCATATATTACATTATGACCAAACAAATGACTGTATAATTGAAATCAAAATTTCCTACCACTGAAATCATATTAAAGCTTTTAAAATATAATAGAAAAATTCTTCAGTGTTTTGCTGTCTTTCCTTTTCCTTTCAGCGTTATTTTTTCATTCTCAAGAACTTATAAGAACTCAGAGCCTTACAATAAACAGGTTTGAAATGTGCTGTTCAATTAGAGGGAAAATGAGATAGTTTTTGATATGCTACATGTTTCCTTAAGTTGTTTGATTAAAAGTTATGGAAACGATCACCAGTGTCATTACTACACTTTCACAGTGTGCATAGCATATTGCTTTACTCATTATACTATGACGAGAAAGAGTAGTAAATGGACAATTCAAACATAAAAATGTCTATACATGTACAGCATTCGACAGAAACCCATCAAGAGCGACTTACAATTATCTCATTTTACACAGCTGAGCAGCTTGGGCTGAGAGTAGAATTACAAAGGTCAGATTGTTTTTTGCCGTCATTTAGTTCATTTCGTTCCTTTAATCACTGGCACAGCACCTATAGGAGTCGAATGGATAAAGAAATCGGACCAGAGGACCCATGAGATGCTCTACTCAGTTCTATTTCCACACAGTGCATAGAGGTTATGGGCGTCACCTGATAAAAGAAAGAACGACTCTGAATCAGAGAGTCGAAAGTTAAGTGACTCACATCCATTTCCTGTACATAACCTACGAAGATTGTGCGATCCTTGTGCTTCTAAGTCACATTCAAGACTCCTTCAGAAGGAATAAATGATCCATGAAGGACCATCACTCATTGAAGCATTGTTTCGAGGCCCAGTTATGACAGCTTGGATGTGGATGGGATACGAAGTCTCAACCTTCCCATACCAAGTCCCAAATCTTTGTCTAAGTTCGACACAATAACAACTGAGCTATCACTTCACACTTTTGCACAAAAAGTTTTTAATTGATCTTTTTCATGCTTGTTTTTGACTGCTTACTGGTAAGTAGTAGTGTTGCATAACTCTCAAAATAGTAACCTTGGCAGCAAATACAGCTCAAAACCCCTGCAGCAAAAATCATTCAAACAAATATCCATATTTCATATTTCACTCATTTCCAATAGTATTCTTGTTAAAAATTTAATTCCTAGAATATGTATGAATGTTTTTTTTTATGAATAATAATATATGGACAATAAGGTATTTTGGGA
This sequence comes from Kryptopterus vitreolus, assembly GCA_030449085.1. NCBI lineage: Eukaryota > Metazoa > Chordata > Actinopteri > Siluriformes > Siluridae > Kryptopterus > Kryptopterus vitreolus. The sequence continues at coordinate 13,518,902 of JACRUU010000013.1, forward strand.
AGTAATGTAACAGCTCAGTGGTTAAGAGTAAGGTACAAATGTAGCTAAAAATCAACAACCAATATGCCAATCTTGAGCAAGGGCCTTAACCCTGACCTACTCAGATAACTGTACGTCACTCTGGAGATGTTTGTCTGCCAATGTGTTTATGGCTGTATTAAGGATGAGGCTGTATTAAAAAAGTTAAGGCTGGGGAAGAAAACACTTTATAGGCATGTTGATATGGAATGATAACCTGGAAGCTCACTGAATAAGTCATTGGACTTCTGATTGGAAGGTCATGAGTTCAAATCCCACCACCACCAATATGTAAGTCGCTCTGGACAAGCGCATCTGTCAAAATACCATAATTGTAAACACCTGTTTCTACAATGTTCGATATTTACTGGAACTTTAAATGGATAAAGATTACAATCTGTTGTCGTGTAATTGATAAGAAATGGAATTGCTGACAAACTCATGTCAATAAAATAAAGAAAAATTAACAAATCACTTAATAAATTAACATAGTGAAGATAGAAAAAGTGTCTCTGAAAAATGAGTGCTAATTAAATAAATAATTACCATACATGTAACTGTATATATAATTCTACAGTTACAAATAAATGCAATTTGCAAGCCTATTTCTGACAAAATAATAATAATAATAATAATAATAATAATAATAATAATAATAATAATAATAATAATAATAATAATAATAATAATAATAAAAACAACATTGACAACAATAATAATAATAATAATAAGGATTCAAGCACATTTTTATTTCCATATACAGTGGCATCTGTAAAAAATAAATAAATAAATAAATAAATAAATAAATAAATAATGGCACACTTAAACCCCATGGGGTTGTGCTGTTTGTATACACAAAGTGTTGAACGCATGAACATTTCCATGGCAACTAAAGGGTCTGAGTTTTCCAGCTGGGAATCTTGAATGCCGCCATGCCTCAACCCCCCCCCCCCCCCCCCCCCCCCCCCCCCCCCCCCCCCCCCCCCACCCCCCCCCCCCCCCCCCCCCCAAAAAAAAAAAAGAAAAAAAAGCCATCACCTCGTAATACTTAAGCCGAGCCAGAACCCTTTCATGTCAATTAGCATGCTGCGCTAGAACTACAATGCTAAAGCTGAGACTGCTCAGTAGGGACCTGTGCACGCGCTCGTTCGGGAATTATTCTGTTGACACTTCATTTGCATGGCATGATGCAATGCACCTGATCATAATGGGATTTTCGAGAGTCTGTAATTTTTTTTTCCTTTCTGCCGCATGACGGGAAGCAAATTGTCTTTAATCTGGACATGTTTAGAAAGATTTGTTGAGTGAATCATCAAATCCTTCCTACAAATACCGTGCACGGTATTTTAAGGTATAAACAAATGTATAGCTTTATTATGTAATTGTGCCTCCAAGGTTCCCGAGAGCTCCCATATCTTGGTGAAGGTTCCTCTGAAAGTTCTTTTATCTACACCTTAGAGGTGACGCTTTGTTTGTACACAAAGGCTTTGTGTGTGATTATTTTTATCACACACATCCCTGATAAGCCCAGTGCTGTTACTGAGGCATTGCAAAGTGCACTGTGTTTCAGGTGCTACATCTTCAGGCACATTTCTTCCATTCTAAGGGGCGAGTACACCAATCTGGACTTTGTTTCAGGAACAGACTTTTATGTTCTTTTTTTTCTACTACAGAAAGCTTTCCAGTAAATCTGTTAGGTGGCACGAATGGCCATTTCCTCTCCTCCTATTATTGGCAACTCAACTCTAGGGTTAGGGAATTTATTTTTTGCCAGCACTAATTCTTTACAATGCAATTATAATAAAGAGATAACTGTTTTGAAACTCAAGAATGAATGTACATTTACAGCATTTGGCAGACGGCAGTTCTAGGTCTCAGACAGCGAGGTGCAGGGCTGTGGGTTACAGTCCCTGAGGTAAAAAGGCGCAGGTCCATTTTTTGCTTTGTAGCAAACAAAAGTGTTTTGAATCTGATGCGTGCAGCTGCAGGAAGCTAGTGGAGCGAGAGCAGAAGTAGGATGGTGTGCGAGAACTTGGGCAGGTGCGTTTTGGATCATTTACAGTGGAAGAATAGTGTTCTGAGGTAGATCTTCCAGCAGAGAGTTGCAATAATGCAGTCTCGAATTGACAAGAGACTGAACAAGCACCTGAGCAGCCTGTATGGATAGAAATGATTGAATCCTTCTGATGTTGTAGAGAAGGTACCAACAAGAGAGAGTCACGTTAGCGACAAAAGAGAAGAAAGGGATGGTTGACCGTCCATGGTTATCCCAAGATTACGAGCAGTGGCTGGAGGAGAGAGCAGAGAGTTGTGAACAGCTATGCTGAGATCCTGAACGGGAGATGGATCACCTGATCACCTGGGATCACAAGCAGTTCAGTTATCTTCAGGTTGAGCTGCAATTAATGAAACTCATGATGAATTGATGTCTGATAGGCAAGCCAAGATTCTAGCAAGATATCTTATGTGGTATCTGAAGGAAGGAAGGAGAAGATGAGTTGAGTGTCATTAGCATAACAGTGGTAGTTAACTCCATGTGAAGAGGTGACTTCACTACAAGAGTTAGTGTGGAGAGATAAAAGAAGAGGACCAAGTACTGAGCCTTGCGGGACACCAGTGGAAAGTCTAAGTGGGGAGATGTAGATGTCCTCTATGTTATTTTATATGAGTGACCTTCCAAGTAGGAAGAAAACCATTTCCATTCTGCTCCAGAGAAACCAAGACTCCTGAGGGTAGCCAACCGGGTCTAGGGGGATGAGGACAGAGGACAGTTTGGTTGTCCCTATGAAATAATGTTTGTGGCAGAAAGGAGGGGGTAGCTCTGTGGTTAAGGCATTAGGCTCTGGGCCGGAAGGTCGCATGTTCAAATCCCAGCTCCACCAAGCTCGGCCAAGCCCCTTCTGCAACAATGTTATAATGTGAATTTAATAATATTTTTAGTGTCAGTGAGACAAAGAAGTAGACATAAGGAATCTCTTACTAAATCCACTTTCTAACAAAAGTGCATTTTGAGAAATTAGTTGTTGATCAACAGTATTCAAAACATCAACTCAATTGTGCAACACAATTACCAGCAAATAATTCCCAACCATCATTATTCACCAATGACATATTTCTAATCACAGTTATTACCACTGTTTAATTCATAATCACCATTATTCCATTTGACACATTTACGATTACCATTGTTCCAAATGACCAATCACTGATTACCTTTTTTTAACCACCAATAACTGATCACTGGTTTGTCCAACTAATCACTATATAATGTTATCCAAATCCATTACTGCTCTGTTTTTCCATGCACCAATCAGTGATTACTTCCAAAGGGAATTATTCCCAATGGCCAATCACTTGCTACTATTGTTTCAAATGACTATTGAGCTACCAATGATCCAATGGAACATAATTACTGTTCCCATCAACCAGCACGGAGCAAAAATCTTGAGTTTGTCCACAGTGTGTGTGTGTGTCAGTCCAGTCCCTTGTACTGATCACCAATGTACTTAATGATCAATCACTGATCACTACTGTTCAGCAACAACCAATCACTTATCACTGTTGCTTCCCCTGACCAATCGCTGATCACTGTTGTTTGCATCAATCACTATCATTGTCTTCATGAACACTGATTGCTGTATTTCCCAACCACCAATCAATGATCACTATTTTTCACAACCATCAATTCCTGATCATTGTTTAGCCCCAACCACTAAACATTGTTTGTTTGTTTTTTTTTTTGAAACCGCTAATTGGTGTTCATTGTTTTTCCCACAAACACTGTTCATCAAACAACAGGCATTGTTTTTTTGTTCCCAACAAACATTTCCTGATCAATGTTTTTCTCAACCACCAATAACCAATTACTCTTTTTTCCAACCACCAAACACTGCATTTCTCAACCAGTATACACCTTTTTCCCAACTGCCTTTCACTGATTACTGATTTTATCCAAAACCACCAATCACTACTTTTTCCCACAACCACCAATCACTGATACATTTTCCCAAACATTTCCTGTTCTATACGATAAGCGCCACTCTTTAACACAGCTCAGTTTCAGATTTTACACATTTACAATCTTTCTTGTTCTTTTATTTATAAAATAGCTTAGCACAAAATAAACCTTAAAAAAGTTTTATCAGCTACAAATACAAATCTCAATAGTTAAGAGAAGAGAAAAGAGCATTTCCAGTTTAATATATCCACACAAAAAAACAAAGATAATGATTATAATGCTATATTTTTCCATCTAGTAAACATATTGATATTATTGAAGCAGATTGCCTCTGTAGGTGGTAAAATTACAGCGGTAACTGTTGAACATCCTGCTAAATGATGACATGCTGGAACAAACAGGTCCTGGTTTAAACAGGTTTAACAAAAAACCCATTTACATAGAACATATGTTTGATGAAGAGAACATTTTATTATTTTTTTTTTCCTGCTCAATCCCAGATGGCTCTCGACTCCCTCAATGATATGTGCACGGCATGGGGGATGAGACGAGCGTACACCACAATGCACATTCCTTGTCCAGTAAAAAAAAAAAAAAAAATTCTGAGATTCATGCTACCTGCTAATAAAACCTGTCCCAGGGGATGCAATCGCTAGACACAAGTGAACGTAACACTCGACTAAATAACAGCTTGAATAAGAAAGTGGAATGTGTTTAGCAGGATTCAATAATTTAAAGAAGTCAGATACATTTACGTAATCATGGTTTGATAAATTCGGTCTCAAATACACTTTTTTTGAAAATCAAAACAATGAATCCTATGTTCATTTTAGGTTTTTAATCACACTTGTGCATAATCCTGAATGTATTTTTGAGATTGTATGTGCTTTGTAATACATATTCCACATTTAATCCCTATAACAACCCCCACCCTGGGAAGATGTTCTAATATACTGTTTTTGTGCTTGCTGAGATTTTTGAGAGATTCTTTCAAAAGGGTGCAGTCAACATTCCAATTCATCCGAGAGGTATTTAACAGGGTTAAGATCAAAGGAGGAGATCTTTTTACTTAAAACAACCTAAAGCAGATCGGGCTTTGTGCACAGGGGCACAAGGAAAATATCCTATCACATCCAAATACCTCCAACTTTGTTGTAACAGTTTGAAGAACCGCATATGGTTAGAAAAGTCAGCAGTTTTGTCCATATAGAGTATGTATATTTCTCACTTTCAGACGAGAAAAAAAATACATTTATTTTTAATCACTAAACATTTGTTTGATTCATGAGCCAACTCTGAAATCAAGCACCAAAATCCACCAGGATGGACACATGCAGCAATTATCGTTGTCCGTGTGGAAACATAGAAAAAGTTCTGTTTGTGTCCTAATGACTTAGTGTTTATTTACACACACACACACACACACACACACACAAACCGACACATATACATATATATGAACCTTGAGCTGCATTGGTAAAGTCAAAGTGGGAAACATATTTAAGTGAAAAACATGTGGGTGCTTAATTAATCAGTTAAGCAGACCAAGCAATCCTTAGGAATGTAGTTGGGAGAGAGGAATGCCAAGAGCAAAGCAGATATCTAATGACATCAGGAAGAAGGTGGTGACAGCCCATCAGTCTTTGGAAGATTAGTAGGCCATCTCCAAGAGACCACCTCCAACTCCACTGTAAGACAAATCAACTACAAATGGAGGGCATTCAACATGACCACATCTATGCCTAGAAGTGGACGCCAATCAAAACTAACATCAAGAAGCACCAGAAAAATTATAAATGAGGTAAAGACCATCCCACACATCACCTCTAGAGAGTTGCAGACCACTCTGAAAATATCTTGGGTTAATGTACATGCATCTACAATCAAATAAATGCTGAAGAGATATTGCATTTATGGAAGGGTTGCTAGAAAGATATTTCTTCTCTCAAAAAGAGAATAACGCTCACCATTTCATGTTGGCCAGAAAGCACTTGGACAAATACATTACAAATCATCATGTTTGTAATGAATTGAACTGAACTGGATTGAATAATGTTTGTTGAAAAGCCATCATGGAATTCCAGAAAAAGAACCTCCACCCAACAGTGAAGCATGGTGGCGGAAATGTCAAGGTCTGGGGCTGCTTTTCTGCAAATTCTTAAAGAGGACCTCCTGCCATCAGTCAGAGAGCTGAACCTGGGCTGAATGGGTGATGCAACATGACAATCATCCTAAGCATTTAAACAAATCCAGCAAAGTCCCCAAAGACAGATGTGAGAGACTGGTCAGTAGTTACAGAAGAGGTGTAAAAAGATCCTACTGAATAAAAGGCTTCACTTACTTTAGCCCATACAATAACTCGATCTTTCATGTATTTTTTTTTCAAAATTCCCTTTCAAAAGACAAATTAAATTACTCAACATATACCTGACATTTCATTTATAAAAAGAAGGTGATGATTACATCAGAAAATCATAATAAAACAACATAAATGTCTGAACAGCTCAAGGGGTTCACAAACCTTTAAGCTTTTATCACTTTTAATTATAAGTGAGGTGTAGCTTTTTGGAAAAATTCAATCAAGACCAGTAAAAAGAAATAGAAAAAGTTCATTTTAGATCTTTTTTTTTTAGAGTTTTCAGGCACAAGCATCCAAGAGGAAAGGTAAAAAAATAAATAAATAAACAAATAAATTCCTCGTATTCTTTTTCCATGAGTATGGAACTCAAGCTGTCTGTACGTTAGCACGACATAATCAGAACAGGCATAGAGCTGAGGTGAATCACCAAGCTAGGGAGGGGGGGGGGAAACAAATTCCACAGTGTTTTCCCATTTCACATGAAAATGTGGCCACGGTTTTAACATGATAACGCTCTATTTTTAGCTGACATGCAGGAGCACCGCATACGCGTTTCCTCAGCCACGTCTCGAAAGCCCACGCCAGTCTAAGCCTCGGCCTGCGCAGAAATAAACCGCACGTGATAGGAAGGTTTAGTATCTTTTACTCCTCAGACACCTTTATTCATCCGCCTTCCTGGTATTAGCATGTGCACTATGCTAATTCCTTATCTCGTACACCGACGGATTCCGCGAGTTCTTATGACACAAGTCAAAAAGGTGTGTATACTGTATGCTAAACTGCTTAAACACTGAATTTCTCCATGCACCAATAGTGAATACATTTCAGGTGGTGAAGCACAAAAAGCTTGAAAAATAAAAAGTATTCCACTGCAAAGCCCAGCTCCTGAATTATTAATGATTGGTCCAACGGGTACAACCAGAATAGTGTATATTTGATGCTCACACCCTTAATGAATTGTGCAGACCAAGAAAAACAGCGCTAATAAGGAGGGTGTTTATTCATTAAATAGTAATAGACAGAAAACATGTGGAAACATGGCACTATGTTTCCAATGAGGTTATTAAGGTCTGATGGGATTTCCCTCGCCTTCGAGGCATACGATATATATATATATATATATATATATATATATATATAAACTCCATATAATAAAAAACTAATTTCTAATCCTGTCCGTCCTCATCACTCTCCAGGAAAATCTCAACATTTTCAACTCTGCCACCTCTAGCCCCGCCTCCTGTCCTTTTTAATTTACACAAAATGTTAATTAACACAAAATTAATTAATTAATTAGATTTTCTGTTAGAATTACATGGAATGTTTTAATGGCATAATTCTAGGTTTAACAATGAACAGATGTTGGAGAAACACTGCTGGGAAAAAGAAATAATGACTTACGAGGCATTCGGGCACAAAATCTTTCGGAGTTTTCTGACGAGCCGCTTCTCATTAGCATCCCGGTGTGGTGTGATTAATAGTCGATAGTCGATGTTGACGGCTTTGTCTACGGCACATCTCGTCAGCTTCACAGACATCAATGCAAAACTTGTTGTGCAATTCAGATGAGTTAAGCTCATCACAAAACAAGGATTGTTATATGTATTGAAATACCCGAAGGAAAAAAAACACTTTTAATGAGAAAAAGATGAACGGGATTGGAATATTTTACTATTAATAGTTGGACACTCGTGTGAGCTTCAATTCCATTTAATAATGTACTAGTCTAACTAATGAATTACTTTCCTGTTGTAAAGCTTCTACATTGATTTTAATATTCTTAAATAAAATAAATAATACGGGGGCACGGTGGCTTAGTGGTTAGCACGTTCGCCTCACACCGCCAGGGTCCGGGTTCGATTCCCGTCTAGGCCATGTGTGTGTGGAGTTTGCATGTTCTCCCCGTGCCTCAGGGGTTTTTTCTCCGGGTTCTCCGGTTTCCCCCCGGTCCAAAAACATGCAAGGTAGGTTGATTGGCACCTTGGAAAATTGTCCCTAGTGTATGAATGTGTGCGTGAATGTGTGTGTGTGTGTGCCCTGCGATGGGTTGGCATTCCATCCAGGGTGTATCCTGCCTTAATGCCCATAGACGCCTGAGATAGGCACAGGCTCCCCGTGACCCGAGGAAGATCGGATAAAGCGGTAGAAGATGAATGAATGAAAAAAATGTATAATACATCGATACCATTTTATTCACTTTGTAGCAAAAGAAAGAAGGTGACGCGAAATCCCTATTACTCATATTTTTTTTTTTTTTACGAATCCACTGTAGTTAAATGGGTAAGAAAAAAAAAACTAAAAATGGGTAATAAAGTCTTTATTATTAGCCTTTAATAAAGTACTTTATTACATAAGAAAATGAAAGAAAATCTTTACCTTTCAACCAAGACCCTTGTTGCGTCAACCAATCTCCTCCTGCACTAATGGACTGCACTAAAGGTTTCTGCATCAAGTCATTTGGGTTTTAGCTGAGAACTGCCTGAATCCATGCCATCATGTCTTAGAGTGAACCAGCAAGCAAGCAGAAGTACTTTATAGGTTACAGATATTTAGAACCTGTTAAACGAAAACAGCAATACACATCGAATAATAAATATCTGCGTAGCAACTCGACACTTGTGACATTTATTTTGCTTGGTAGCAATCTGCTTCATTCTGCATCTAAGCATCTGGACAGTCTCAGATGTGGCCCAATAAAAGAAACATTACAGCTGAGCCAGTGCAGGTCTGAATGTTATGTTTAATATCTGGCTTAAACAGAGCACAGAGGCTGTTCATCTTTGTTTAAAACCTCACAGTGACAATCTTACAAGAAAGAAAGGGGAAAAAAACGCCTCATATATTCCATTTCGCCTTAAAAGTTCAGTCGACCTGTTCGGCATGATGTACGAGGTTGTTGCTAATATGCAAAGCGTTATTAATCTCTCTTTTTTGTCATGTCTCGGAAAGGTCAGAATGAGCAAAGGCTACTGAGGTGGAGGAATATGGATACGTATTCTGCAACGCAAAATGGAAATCTACTAATCAATAAACTGATTATGAAGTAATCCATATAAGGTCATTTATTCTGCTTTGAAGGAAATTGTCTGATTGTAGTAATTATTGTTGTTATTGGTTCACCAATTAATATTAAATTCATATAATATATAACAACGTTTTATATATATATATATATATATATATATATATATATATATATAATATATAAATATATAAATATATAAATAAGGGGCACGTTCGTCTCACAACGCCAGGGTCCGGGTTCGATTCAATTCCCCGTGCCTCAGAGGCTTTTTCTCCGGCTTCTCCGGTCTTCCCTCCGGTCCAAAAACATGCACGGTAGGTTGATTGGCATCTTGGAAAATTGTCCCTCCCTAGTGTGTGAATGTGTGTGTGTGTGTGTGTGAATGTGTGTGTGTGTGTGTGCGCCCTGCGATGGGTTGGCATTCCATCCAGGGTGTATCCTGCCTTAATGCCCATAGACGCATAGAGATAGGCACAGGCTCCCTGTGACCCAAGAGGGAAGATCGGATAAAGCGGTAAAAAATAAAGATAGAATATATATATATATATATATATATATATATATATATATATATATATATATATATATATTTTTTTTTTTTTTTTTATGTGTGTGTGTGTGTGTGTAATGTATGTAATAAAAATAGAATCAGTACAATGAAATTGTTGTAAAACTGTTTAAAAAAAATGGAAAAAATAGTTACTTTTTTGAGAGAGAATTGCATTTCATATTTTAATGCTATAATGGCAGGTTTAAGTACAACAATATAAATAAAAACAAAAACTATTACATTTTAAAGATAGACCAGGTGTCCAGATACTTTTGTCTTTGTAGTACAGACAGGCAGACAGATCTATAGATAGATAGATACCAGAATGAAATGTGAAATAGTAGATAAGAGTATAATTCTATTAGATAAAGGGTAGTGGGTTCTTATCCCAGCACTTGCCAATGTAGTTCCTGAGAAAGGCCCTTAACTGCTCAGTTGTATAAATAATCTTTGTAAGTCCCTCTGGAAAAAGCCATCTGCCAAACGATACAAATGTTACAAAAAAAAAAAAAAAAGATAAATACCAATGATGTAAAGTTTTCCAAACTAGAAGGTGTATTTTTGGAGCCACTGCAGTATGAGTGTCCTGAGAGCAGCGTAATCATCGCTATTCATTTACGTGTTTATGTCCGTGTTTGTAGCCAATTAGCGAGTCTAAGCACAAACATGGTATGTGTTGGTTCAAACCGTAACTCTGCACATAACGCAGCACAGATGTTGCACTGGTTGCCACGCCGCACTAAAGACCAGTTTAACATCTGCGCCGTGCTGCGTGACGACACTGTCACACGCCATTACAGACCACTTTAACATCCACTTTCATCACATTTAGCCCTTCGAATGATGAGGACGGCTGTGCTTTCAGCTTTTCGGGATCCTGGACAAGCTTTTAAATATGAGCTGTATATAATACGGCCTGCTGCTGGGAGAGGGTTTAGCGTCACGGGTTCAATGTTGTAGCTGGAAAGTTCCAAGTCAAGTTCTGATCTAATCACGAGTCTCTGCTGCGGATTGGGAGACACACAGATGCCCAGAGCAAGGTCATACGCACCGATCAGCCAGAACATTAAAAGCACCTGCCTAATATTGTGTAGGCCAGCACGGTGCAGCCAAAACAGCTTAGGACCTTCGAGGAGAGGAGCTCTGAAGGTAGGATGTGACCAAGATACCAGAATCTGGTCCTTTGGCACTCAGAAACAGACAGAGAGGGACAGAGAAAGAGAGATTTACAACATTTGGCAAACACACTTGAGATTAAGGGCCTTGTAGTGGTAACTTGGTGGTCTGGGAACTGAATTTGTGACCTTCTGATGCCGAGCCCAATGCATTAATCAAGCCTCCAGATATAAATAGACAGGCAGACAGACAGATATGATAAAGAGGATTCTATTACTTAATGCCTGTAAAACATGATATTCCTGTGATGCAAACTTCCAAATTGAATTCCTGAGTTAAGTTCCCGCCACGTGCACTTGTCCATCTTTCAATTCCGATTTAGTCCATGTTCAGACTACAAATGATTGCTGTTGACAAAACCATGTCATCTAACATAAACAAATCACACACTGATACAAGTTGCCATGACGACCAGCGCCCGGAATTATGAGTATCATGTTACTTTTTCAACCGTTGCTGCAACCTGTCATGACAGCTGCCACGAGTTACAGTATGTTTGTATTTCTTAGCTTATAACACAGTGCGTGTGTGTGTGTGTGTGTGTGTGTGTGTGTGTATGCACGCATATTCACACACATGCGCACACACACACACACACACACACACACACACATATAATTTATATAATATATAATTTATATTTACTATGTATTTCTATAATGTATATTTCATTCATTCATCTGATTTATCTGATTACTCTCTTGGGGCGGCCGGTCAAGGCAGGACACACACACACACAACACACACAAACACACACACACACACACACACACACACACACATATATATATGTATGTATATATATATATATGTATGTATATATGAGGGAGCTTAGTGGTTCGCTTGTTTGCTTCACACCTCCAAGGTTGGGGGTTCATTTCCCGCCTCCGCCGTGTGTGCGTGTGCGTATGTGTGTGATGTATGTATGTGGAGTTTGCATGTTCTCCCGGTGCCTCAGTGGGGCTATCTATCTATCTATATATCTATATGTCTATCTCTCTCTCTCTCTTATATATATATATATATATATATATATATATATATATATATATATATATATATATATATATATATATATATTTCAATACATTGCATTTTTTTATTAGTATTGAATTTTTTTTTCCATTTTCCGAAATGCATTCTTTATATTATGTTATTTCAAACGGTGCACTTTGGCTGTTCAACACCTATATGAATCCTTTTACTTACAACCCTCACAAGTAGAAAAACAACAGCTCCCCAAAGTTCCAATAAACAAACAAACAATCAAACAAACTCATTGATGAAATAATAAAAAAAAAAGAATGTAAAAGAACAAATCACACATTTGCCACGGACATTTGTTGTTTGTGTGTAGTATGTTTTCGGAGTGAACACCGATACGAACAGTAACTCTTCGGAACAACAATAACAACTGAAACCTGTTTACAAGCTAACAATATTAATATTTTTTAACTGCATGTTCCTGGCAAAATAGACACCAACTGACATTCAAAAAAATACAACAAAATAATAATCATTTTCCAAAAGAACGTCAACTTTTCCAAGAACTGTCTTCTTTTTAGATCGAAAAACCACATGTTCCAGAATATTCTCTCCTTGCATTCTCCCTCCTCCTACTGTATCTGCAGCATTAGCGGCTCGGTGTTCATTAATATAAACACATGGCTGCGCCGAAGCAATGGCCCAGCCGCAGCAGTGCTCACTCACAAACACAAAAAGAAACCCTCTGTTGTGAAAGACATAATTGAGCCGAATGCTACGCGCACACTGCGCAATATTCCGAGCCTAATAAGTGTGAAGTATCCAGCTGTGATCCATTAAAACAGTGTGCCACTGACCGGCTTGACATCACGTCAGCATTTCCGGCCAAGACCCTACAGCTGGATCGCTGTTCACCACTTCCACTTCGCCTTGCTTCGAGGTTCTAATTAAAATGTTGCATCCGAGTTGAAAGCAAAACAGCTTGCCCTTTTTTTTTTTTTTTTTTTTCCCTCTGTGATCTTTTTTCTGTGCATTGTGTAATTAACGCAATTACAACACTTAGGCCGTTGCGCAACGAGCTGTGTGAAAAGGAAGACGGGAAGCTGCACACGATGGTACTCACCCTGTACCAAACTATCTCGCGCAATCTGCCGTCGGTCTTGAAGTTGCACTTCAGCGTCACCGTCTCTCCCACAACGACAGGTGGTAAGGGCTCGATTGTGACTGTTAAATACCCTGTAGAGCAGAAAGAGGGGCTGGTTAAAGCAGATGCAGTTTGTGGAGAAAAGTTTGCGGACACGCGAGTCTAAGATGCTAAGTGTGCGCTTTTTGAGCGTTCGATCCAGTATTTGCTGTTCAACTAGATTTTGGACATATAGGGCATTGATGTAGTCGAGGATGCCATGTGCAGTCGGCAGTGTTGGGGTGTAACTAGTTAAATGTGACGGCGTTACATAATTACATAATTTAATTACAAAATAAATGAAACAGTAATTCGTATATTTACTGAGTAAAGCAATTACCGAGTAAAGCAATGTAAATTACAATTACTTATGAACATGCTTTTTTTGTGTTTCTAGAATAAATTATAATGGCACATCCACGATAGCAGGTGGCAGTGGCGCTCTCAGTCTCGTAGCATGAGCAGGGAGTAACGCGTCGAAAAAATACGGATTAAACGTTAAACAGTAATATACACAAAGACACACATACATAAATAAAAAATAAACACATATACATTCAAATTTGTCAGGGTAAACAACAAAAAAAGCAATACAATTACATCTTAAGGAGACACAAAGGATGAACATAGAGATACTTTTTTCATAGCTTTCAAATTAGTAGAATTTTGTATAGTTTCCTTACATATTTAACTCGAATTTAAAGAAAAATAAATAAAGTTTTGTTTATGAATGTGGAATTTAGCTAACAAGGCAAAACGTAACAAACATGTACCACAACAACTCTCCCCTCCAAACTTTTTGTCGGAAACCGGGTGGTGTGTATAATGGAAGGTGGGACACGAGATGCAAAACAACTAACTTTAATATGTAAACATAAACAAGAAAGCAGAAACACATCACCAGAGACAGGAAACGGAAGACAATTATGCAGAGTGAGGACGCTGAAGCCTGTAAATACCGGGCGGCGCCCGGCGCCGTAACGTGGCCGCCAACTAGGAAGTGCACTCCGCGAAGTGCACTCCGTGAGACAGCGAGCCCGAACCAGAGAGTCCGGAAGTCAGCGTCGCGCAAACGAAAGACCTTTTTTACCCTTAGAATGTTTACTTAAAGTGCCACCTGAATGAAAGTAATCAAAAAGTATTCAAATGTAACCAGTTATTCATTCATTCATCTTCTACCGCTTTATCCGATCTTCCCTCGGGTCACGGGGAGTCTGTGCCTATCTCAGGCGTCTATGGGCATTAAGGCAGGATACACCCTGGATGGAATGCCAACCCATCACAGGGAGCACACACACACACACACACACACAATTTTCCAAGGTGCCAATCAACCTACCATGCATGTTTTTGGACCGGGGGAAACCAGAGAACCCGGAGAAAAAACCCATGAGGCACGGGGAGAACATGCAAACTCCACACACACATGGCCAAGACGGGAAACGAGGCCCAAATCCTGGAGGTGTGAGGCAAAAGCCACCGTGCCCCTGTAACCAGTTACTTTAAAGTTACAGGCTCATCTTCTACCGCTTTATCCGATCTTCCCTCGGGTCACGGGGAGCCTGTGCCTATCTCAGGCGTCTATGGGCATTAAGACAGGATACCCCCTGGATGGAATGCCAACCCATCACAGGGCACACACACACACACGCACAAATAACATACTAATAAATACTTTATTACAAATAAATACTTTAAATAAGGATCTGCAAGTGTTAATTGTGTTTTACTGAAATTAGTGCCTTTAAAATTTGTAATTGTAATTTGTAACTGTAATTTTGAAAGCATACATCTATATATATATATATATATATATACTATATATATATATATATATATATATATATATATATATATATATATATATATATATATATATATATATGTTAAACAAAAGATCATAGGCAGACTGAGGTTGAGCTGTAAATCTCATCACATAACCATATAAACCATTTCCGTCATACATATAGTCATTTGACCTGTTTCATGTACCATAAATCTGCCTATTGTTTTATTATTGGGAATTGCATAATGAGGAAATCTGTGAGGAAAATAAATAAATAAATGGCATCACTATTGGACGAGTGGTAAATTGTATTCACAGGCATCTGTCTTCCTTGAAAAGCTGTCAAGGCTTGCATGGGTGCGTACCAGGGGAAACATTTAGCTCGCATTAAAGTAAATTGATCGTAAACTAAGGCAGAGGGCATGCTAAAAATTCCATCGCACTCTTTCGATTAGGCTGTTTATCCTGAAAACTCTCTGTCGTGTATTTCCATTTTTCGTTTGCTTTAAATGAGCTCATTGGCGAGATATTATTGTACTACCGTGTCTCGCTTCATAAAAAAACTCAATAGCTAAAAAAGAAATGTAAACCAACAGGAAATATAAACCACAATATCACATTATGGAACATTCTAGTGAATATAATATATGAATATATGGGAAAATGTCTTCAGTCACAAAGGGGAGACTGGGGGTTTATCGGACAGGAGATATGTTGCCTCATTAATTACAATCAGCACTGGACAGCTTGCCATCTGTTTAATTAGGCTTTAGAAGTCAGACAGGCTCCAGCATCTATACACACCCCATGAATTAAAATGATTTTTCTTTATTCCATTTCATTAAACATCTTCAAATGTTTATCAACGCATCACAGAAAAAGTGTTTGTCAGTTTGGGCAGGATGTCGAGAAAGCTGACCATGCTCTCTGGGGAGGGAAAACAAATGAACCAAGACAATAGTTTTCTTTTATTGTACATACTATGATTCTGGACTGCTCTTTTTCTTACCAAGGAAGACACACACACACACACACATGATATTTCATTTATTAGTTGTGTTATAATTTGCTTTTCTTCCTTCACAATTTGTACTGATTGACCAAATATTTCCATCTACATCTCGAGCCAACCTTTTTTGGGACATGGAGTGTAATACTACCCGACCCTGTTCATCCACTTCAGGTCGTAATAATCATAATAATAATAATAAGCCTGTGAGGTTTAACTAATATCTTTCCCAAGACCTCAATCTAATGTTTGATCAGATTCTGAAATCAGAAGATTAGAAATACTACAGGAATTCCTTTTTTTTTCTTTTCGAATATATTGACTTTTTAGATTTGTGTTTGGTCTGACTGCTACTAGAGATTATGCTTAGACACGGGGCCAGAATTAGACATGGATTAGTGTTTGTCTTTCAAGCACTTCATGATTAACTGGGGAAATCTGTTTTTCCTTTTGGTTGCTCTGTGGAAAAAGAAAAGGTTTCCCACCATCCCTACAAATTCTCCACTGATGAGCAACATCAAGTGTATAACATGTACACTCTTTTATAAGGAACAGAAAGGCTCAGGAATAGGAAATCAATCCCACCTTTATCACAGCTAAATCCCAAAATAGATATTTTTTTCAAATATTTTATACAGCAAATTTTCAAATAAGTACATGCTCTCTCTCTCTCTCTCTCTCTCTCTATATATATATATATATATATATATATATATATATATATATATATATATATATATATATATATATATATATATATATATATATGTAGTTTTGCATGTTCTTCCCCGTGCCTCAGGGGGGGGGGCCCCCCCGGGCCAAAAACATGCACGTTAGGTTGATTTGCACCTTGGAAAATTGTCCCTAGTGTGTGAATGTGTGTGTGAATGTGTTTGTGTGTCCTGCGATGGGTTGGCATTCCTATCCAGGGTGTATCCTGCCTTAATGCCCATAGACGCCTGAGATAGGCACAGGCTCCCCGTGACCCGAGGGAAGATCGGATATAAGTGGTAGAAGATGAATGAATGAATGAATGAATGAATATAGTATCTCAGTGAAATTATATTTTATTATTATTATTATTATTATTATTATTATTATTATTATTATTATTATTTTATCTTTTCAAATGGATATACTGAAGAAATGACACTTTGATACAATGTTAAGTAGTTAGTGTACAGCTTATATAACAGTGTAAATTTGCTGTCCCCTCAAAATAACTCAACACATAGCCATTCATCAAAAGTAAGTACACCCCTAAGTGAAAATGTCCAAATTGAGCCCAATTCGTCATTTTCTCTTCCCAGTGTCATGTGACTCAGGTGTGAATGGGAAACAGGTGAGTTAAATTTGGTGTTATCGGTAAAGGTGATGTACTGGCCATTGTAATAGATGTAAATTACAGTCCAATTCAATCCTCAAAGTATTCGCTTTAGTTCTCTGCCAAATACTGAGCTGTTTCTTTCAAAATTCATGCTCCCCGTTCACCTTCTTGCTGTGCACCCGTTTGACATCTCTGTTCTTGGATTATGATATTATATTAAACAAACTGTGCCTTTTAATGCACTTGCATCCTGCTGAATGTCCTGTATGAAATCGTTACCTAACATTTGATGCACTATTTTTTTTGTCACTGATCGCCCACACCTGGCCTTTCCACAGTCTCTGATTTTTATTTCAGGTTATGGTTACTTTGTTAGTGTTTGGATTTGATGCATTATCTTTTTATTTATTTATTTTTTTGTATAAATATGATCTTCCCTTGATTTTCCTTTATTCTTGCTTTTAAGTGACACAAAAGATTAAGTAAACAGAAGTTCATCTGAAATAATAATAAAATAATAATAATTTGTTAGTACATAAACACAATAACGTGTGTTTGCTGTGATCTATTATTTCCCAAGTATTAAACAAAAACAATGAATGTCCCCTGACCAATCAAAATTGAGCAGCGAATGGCTCTGTAGAATAACCCGCGCGCAATGGTATATGCCGACACCTGTGGTTACAAAAGCAGAGCATTTCTGTTGCAGGCTAAATGGCTAATTTGTGTCTGTTAAAATGTGGCTGATTGTTGTTTAGGGAATCACAATTCCATTGCTTTCCTGCTGAGAAAATTACTATCATTACGAAAAGCAAGCATCTGTTTCCGGCATACGGAATGCCATCTTTGTCAAAACAGGGAGACACGGATGGATCTGGACAAATCAAAATTGTCCAGTCACAGATAAAAGTACAGATTGAAAATTATTTCTGCCCTCTACGAAACAAGCAGGTATATATTATATATATATATATATATATATATATATATATATATATATATATATATATATATATATATATATATATATATATATATATATAGTGTAATGTGTGAATGGGTTTTTTCAGTTTGAGCAAGTTAGTGTTACTAAAATTTTCATCAGAAATATATTTCGTAGGCATGCTTATCTCTGTTATTATGGCTCATGGTGAAGAAAACAACCCACACGTTTGGACAGACGTGTTAAAAGCCTTTCTCTCAATTTCAATGACTGTGATAAAATAGACAAAATAGTGGCAAAATAGATCATTGCTGGATTGACTGAAGAAACAAGCCATAAAAATAAATAAAACAAAACATGTTAATGAATTGTTTCATTTGCTTAATTAATAATACAATTAAACAGATAGAAAAATAAATGAATTAAGAACTAATGATATGTCATAACAAAATATATTTATCCTAAGGGATGAACGATTTTAATTGCTAACTACCGGCAGATACTTAATTAATTTGTATCTGAATTCAGAACAAATGTTGCCTAAATCCCTCTGATGGAGCGCACCATTAACCCAAGCATCCTCTTCTGCAATCATTATATAATTACACAATACATGTGGATTAACAGGAAGGATCAAGTGAAGTGTTTTCTTAATGTAGTTAATAAAAGCTTTGAAAGAGAAAATATAAGTAAATACAGTAAAGGCCTTTCCCCTTTGCAACACATTAAACTTTGAAGTGATTTGTGGAAAGTAAAAATTCACCTTTCAGATCCATAATCCAGGAGAGAGTAATCCATAATGTCAATAATTGTACGACCATAGAAAGCTATCAATTCATATATTAAACAATTACCTTTAGTACCATGGAGAGATACAATGATTGGAAACACAATGAAGTGTCTAAATTCAGCACCATGAATGACACATATTGGTTATCCAATTATATTTGTAATTCCAGCACCAGGGAGAGCTACAATTATTTTACATAATAGTTTTCAATACAATATTTACATATTAGTTTCCATTAATAGTATTTCAGCATCATAGACAGTTACATACATGTGCGTATTTGGCTTCTAATGTCTCTGGCTTTTCGACTTTTTCAGAACCATGGACAGCTACACTCACAATGATTGAAACAGACATAGATCATTCATTCATTCATTCATCTTCTACCGCTTTATCCGATCTTCCCTCGGGTCATGGGGAGCCTGTGCCTATCTCAGGTGTCTATGGGCATTAAGGCAGGATACACCCTGGATGGAATGCCATCGCAGGGCACACACACTCACATTCACACACACATTCATACACTAGGGACAATTTTCCAAGGTGCCAATCAACCTACCGTGCATGTTTTTGGGCCGCGAGGAAACCGGAGAACCCGGAGAAAAAAACCCTGAGGCACGGGGAGAACATGCAATCTCCACACACACATGGCCGAGACGGGACTCGAACCCGGATCCTGGGTTTTTCCCAGGTGTGAGGCGAACGTGCTAACCACTAAGCCACCGTGTCCCCTCAGACATAGATCAATGAACATGCAATATAAAAAGGAGTGTGAATGTTTTTTTTTTTCCCAGGTTTGTCTAGTTAGGCTCCAATTTGAGTATGTTTGCAGGATAGCAATGTTTATCACTTAAAATACATACAAATCTAGCAACAAAACATTTTTGTTTTTAAATGTTTTTAAAGATTTAAATGTTTATTATTTCAGTATTTATCAAGGTACAGTTCTGCCGTATGGACTCTACATCTGTATAGTAAACATATTTGATGTTTATATAAATGCTACACACCTGGCAAATAATGTGTTTGTTCATTTATTTTTATTAATTCATTCATAAGAATTAAGCATAAGAAATACTGTGTGGAGGTGTTTATTTTAATTACTTTTCCTGACCTTGGAATTCATGGTGATAAATGACTTTTAAATGTGCCCTTTTTTATGGTTATGGTTTTTGGTCTCTCTAGCATCGCAAAAGCAGCATTGACCCGTAATCGTTTCACATAATGCCCATTCTTAAACTCGCCACCCTGAAAGACAGAGCATCCCGGTCTGCTTAGCAGGTCAGACGAGTTCAACCCTGTGGAGATCTGTACACATTTACTTTCCCACAAATAAGGGAATATGTTTCAACAAGACTTTTAACAATGCAGTGCCTGGTTTAGAAGTAGTAATGCACTGTTCATATTCATTCTAGTAATGTAGTCCAGCCATTGATTAACTGTCAAGATGTTTTTTTTTTCTTTTCTTTTCTTTTGTAATTGACTAAAGCACAAACTTGGCTCTGTTATCTGCCTTGTTTGGGTTATAACAAAACCCTGGATTGCACTTACAATTACATGTAATTTTGTCAGACAAGTGCTAATTATGCAGTTAGTATAAAACAAGTTATCCAAACAATCCTGTCATTATAATTCACGTTTCTTTTGCTAATGACTTTTTTCCTGGAGATGAAAATATTTTATAAACAGTAAATCAAATGTTCAGCGTTTCTTTAGATCTACTATATGCTCAAATCTGGCATTACATTTTAAAGTAGGGTTCCCTCACACTAAAAACAATTCATTCATTCATTCATTCATTCCATCCCTCCTTCCTTCTACTTTCGGCTGCTCTCAATTTGGGGGTCGGTACAGCGGATTATCATTACCCATACCCACCTTTGTCTCCAATTGGAGTAGAAATTAATACAATTACCAATGGGCACAATCCCATAAATCTTACTGGGCGAACAACAAAACCAATGACAGCGTGAATGAAGGGCACTAAGTACTGACTTTAGTCCGAGCTGACAATGACAGATTTCCCCATCAATCGTGGATAAGGCTAGACATTGAGCTAAATGTCAGCGAGAAGGAAACATTACCATGTCATTCGAGTAAGACACATTATCCTCGGGGGCACTTCATCTCATTTCCACGCATACAGGTGAGCCTTTAGGGCACTGTATCTTATTTTCTCCACTGGAAGGACACCTATTAGGGCACTTTGTCATGTTTTCTTGTATAGAGCAGAACCCTATGGAGGATTCTCTTGTGTATTTGCCAAAATAGAACCCAATATGGTTCTTACTTCTTCACATTTTTAGATTTACTTTTATAAGCACCATTTGTATTTCATTTTTTTTTAACATTACATCACTGAAATAGGGACATTGTGCACCCTGATAGCTCATTTGATAAATTAGCTCAAGCCATAACATTCAGTATGAATCTTTAGATAGAGTTGACTTGACTTTAGTAACAGCAATAGCATACATAAAATGTATAAATAAAATAAGACTTAATAAAAGTTAATAATATCTAAAAAAAAAGCTGCTTTGTATATAAATATATAAAAAGAAAAGAAAAAAAATGCTCATTATAAGAAGATCAGCGTGCCTCTGTAAGAGCTTTCGAGTGCCCCGTAATCTGCTAATATTTCAGTTAAACCCTTGTCAGGGTGCTTTCAACAAAATCTTATCAATGTGTCAGTCTATGAGGAACGTCTGGGAAGATTTTTGTACATCTGAGCTGCAGACAGATAAGCTCTGAACCTGACACTTGAGGGAAATCGCAGAAAGGCCAGCAGGATAAGAACAAATTCATCCAGATGAGAAACACATACCTGCTTTTGTTAAGATTATATGGGAGCACTATAAAAGTAAAGAGATACCAGATTTTCAGTCATATTGGTGGTTCTTCTAGAAACTTGCACACAAGTTGTATGCACACCATTTATATAAGATGTTCAAGCATGACAATGCCCCTGTACACATAGCCAGCTTCATGAGGAATTGTATGGGTTGGAGTGGAAGATCTTGAGTTGCCTGCTATAGAGCTCTGACCACAGTGCTTTCAGGCACAAATCTACACAACCGTGTAGATTTGTAAATACCTACACAATCTTCTCAAAAAAAGCTTTTAATGCTGAGTTTTATTTCTTAACCCCATGCTATGAACCTTTTTTAAAAATAATGTTTAAACACACATGAAATAAAGGGTGAAATTAATAATTTTTGAGTAAAATAAAGATTAATTCATTCATTCATCTTCTACCGCTTTATCCGATCTTCCCTCGGGTCACGGGGAGCCTGTGCCTATCTCAGACGTTTATGGGCATTAAGGAAGGATACACCCTGGATGGAATGCCAACCCATCACAGGGCCACACACACACACACACACACACACAGACACACACACATTTATACACTAGGGACAATTTTCCAGGTGCCAATCAACCTACCGTGCATGTTTTTGGACCAGGGAAAAACCGGAAAGAACCCCCGAGAAAAAAACCCCCCCTAGGAGAACCCGGAGACCCGGAGAAAAACCCCCCTGAGGCACGGAGAGAACATGCAAACTACACACACACATGGCCGAGACGGGAATCGAATCCAGAACCTGGCGGTGTGAGGCGAACGTGCTAACCACTATGCCACCGTGCCCCCTTAGATAAAGATTAATCAGTGGTAAAATGTTCCAGTTGAAAAGTAAAGAAAGGCAAACAAGAAAGAAAGGAAGAAATAATAGGGAGTGAGAAGAGAAAAGAAATAAGGAAAAAATGCAAAAAAAAACATTCAAATGTAAAAATATCAAGATAAGGGATGAAAGGAAACAAATACTTGAGAAGAGGAGAGACCACAGAAAGAAAATAATAGAAAATTGAATAACACAAAGAAAAGAAAAGAAGAAAGAGAAAAGAAAAGACTTTGAAGAGAAGAGAAGAGAAGAGAAGAGAGGAAAAATGTGAAATCGGATCAAAAAACACATCCTGACTGGTGTCCACAAACTTTTGCTCATCAAATATATATATATATATATATATATATATATATATATATATATATATATATATATATATATATATATATATATATGATACAGATCAAGGTTATGAGAAAGTAAAAACCCCGAATGGGATCCACTTGAATGCTTAATTGTACCTCAATGTATTTTTAAGGGATTGTAATTGAATCATCACACTTCAGGGATCTCCATGTGACTGCAATGGATAAGCTTCAACCAGAAAGGCAGGCCATTAACATTGACTCAGAGCTCTTCTACAAATCCCTCCTACTTAATACTCTCAGGCCCAACCAGGAAAATGAGCAAAATGTGAGGGGGGTGGGGTTAAAAAAAACACTCATCGTCAATTCCGCAAGCTTTTCGCTCTCCCGCTGATGTCGTGCAGTCCGGTACAAAGACGCATGGCGAGAAAGTAATATTCATATTAGCTTCCCGGCTTGTTCTAATTTGTTATCGATTGCAGGTTCATGTCTCAAAGAGACGTCCATGAATAGAATACGGGAAGCCAATATGAACATCGGGAGGGAAGTGCTCAATCAATCTTCGGGCCTGCTGATTAGAAGAGTTTAAATCCCAGGGCATGATGGGTGTGTCCTGCAGATCAGCTCTCAACCTTGCAAGTCAGTTTGGAGGAAAAGTGTTGCGCAAAGGTAAGTTTGAAAGTGGTGTGAAAAAAATCGGAATCAAAAAAAGGAACTAATAGGTCAAAGACTTTGGATTACTGCTTGGAAGGTTGGCGGTTCACGCCCCAGGACCACCAACCTGACATTTCTGGGTCCATGAGCCATTCCATGGACGCCATCTGATGCTCTCTATACTCTAGAAGAACTGTATGGAAACAATTTCACTGTGCTGTAATGCGTGAGAAGGTGCTGGCTAATGTATTGGACTTTCGAATTCAAATCCCAGCCTCACCAAGATGCAACTCCCAGGCTCCTGAGCAAGGTCCTTAACCCTATACCTTCTCAGCTGTATAAATGAGATAAATGTATGTCACGTGGATAAGGGCGTCTGCCAAACGCTTGTGAACGTGATGCAAAAATCTCTTTATAAAAGTGTAATAGATGGCCCCTCCCCTTCTTGTCCAGTCCTTTCATATGTTTATAATATAGCGCATTTAATTTCAACTGAATCAGAGCATATACTGTATTGAAATACGCAGTTAACCCGTGGTGGACGAAGCACCCAAATAGTTCATCTAGATTATTAGTGTGCCTCTCTACACTAACTGCAGAAGCCTTATACTGCATCTGCAGATTCGGGACAAAAGAATGTAGATTCAACTCTGCGAAGCTACACAAAATTCATTAATTATAGGGTTTCAGGATTGGGGGTTCGATTCCTACCTCCGCCGTGTGTGTGTGTGTAGTTTGCATGTTCTCCCCGTTCCTCAGGGGTTAGGGATAGGGTTTAGGGTTTTTTTCCTCCAGTACAGGGTCCAAAAACATGCACAGTAGGTTGATTAGCACCTTGGAAAATTGTCCCTGTGATGGGTTGGCATTCCATATGGCATGTCCTGCCTTGATGCTCGAAGATGCCTAAGATAGCCAATGGTGTGTGTTTTGTGTGTACTGTATACTGTATATATATATATATATATATATATATATATATATATATATATAATACTATATATATATATATATATATATATATATATATATATATATTATTCTGGTCCTGGCTCTGCCTCAGACACCTCACACCTCCATATCAACACAGATATACTACATTTGGCAAACGCCCTTATCCAGAGAGACTTACATGTAAGCAAATGAGGGTTAAGGGCCTTGCTCAAGGGCCTGCTAGTGGCAGCTTCATGGTGGTGGGGTTTTTTGCGATCTTCCGGTCCAATGCTTTAACCACTAATCTACCCACCATCCCAGGCGCTCCTACTTGTGAAGGTCTTGGATCAGCCAATAAAGCCTTAGCGGCAAACGGCGCGGTTCCACATCACCGTCCCCGTTAACCGAGCACACGGTTTGATTTCGGCTCCCGCAGGTGTGTGTTACATCACGCACGGCGGGGCTCTATGACAGGGCGGTAATTTAATCACCCTAATGGAGCGTCAGTGCGTCAGTCATTCCTGCCCCTGCTGCAGTAATACCGCGCTCTCGTAGAGTGGAAAAGTAATGAGTGCTGCTGCTGCCGAGCGGGGTTTTATAACTTTGAGGCATCTACAGTACTGACATTGCAGGAGGTATAATAAGTAAGTACACCTGCTCTGAATCGAGTGCATGTTGAATATTTACAGACACACACCGGGAGAGGTGCAACGGAGTGAAAAATGAAGTGAGGAAAAAAAAAGAAAAAGTATACAAATCTCCTACAGATCGCATGTCGTGACAGAGCAGAGCCACTTGAACGCCACAGAAGGGACACTTTTTTTTTTAAACCCTGATACTATAAACGTGCTTTTTAGTTATTTATTTTTTGTTGCAATACCTGTAAACTGCAGTTATAATTTTGAGAAAAAAAAACAATAGAGTAGAAATTGTCGGGAAAAGAAAAGGAGACAAATTACATACAAAAAATATAAATATTTTTATTCCTATTCACTGAACAACAAGGGAGGGAAAACACATCGCAAACTAAACGAGGAAGGAAAAGAGAGAATTGTGAGCGAAAAACTGCATAGATCAAAATGGGATGGAAGGGAAAAAAAGAGAAAAAAAACGCAAGAGAGCAAAAAAAGAGAGCAATAGAGAGACAGATATAAAAAAAAAAGTCAGACACATCAAACATATAAGAAGAGGAGAAAAGTGGGAAATAAATAATAAAAAAATGGAAAAAGGAGGGATGAAGAGAAGATTTGAACAGAGAAGAGACGGGGAATGAAGAGAAATGAAGAGAAGAGCGATGTGAGGTGAAAAAAATGAACTGAAGCTGATCAATAATTGAAATTTGGTACATTTTAAGGCAGATGTGATAGAGAGAATCATATTGATGAAGCATTTCAGCAGGCACAAGTGAAAATCTGACAGGGAGTAATGAACTTTATTTGCTCATACTGTGTTCGATAAACACAAAAGCCTCATTTCAGTCCTAGAAAGAAAAAAAGCCTTCTTTGTACGTCTTAAATCACACCTAAAAGTGCGAAATGTCAACAGTGTTCTTGAAATACGATTGTGAATAAAAATGTTCTTGGGTTATCATTCAAAGTGCAGACGAACATTCAAACTGCAGTGACGTGATCTGACTTATCAAAGTGTTGCAACAGATCACTTCCTGTATCAGATTTCATTCAGGAGACGTCTGCAGGGAATTCAACCTGAACCTTTACAGCCATTCATGCATTAGAACGTATTTTCATTCAGAAGGGATGGATAGATAGATAGATAGATAGATAGATAGATAGATAGATAGATAGATAGATAGATAGATAGATAGATAGATAGATAGATAGATAGATCAACAAAAGAACTAAATGAGGACGGAGTGAACAGACAGACAGACAGACAGACAGACAGACAGACAGACAGATAGATAGATAGATAGATAGATAGATAGATAGATAGATATAGGGAGGTGTGTAGCCCAGTGGTTAAGGTGCTGGCCTCTGGACCAGAAGATCACAGGTTCAAATCCCACTACCACCACCAAGCTGACACTAGTGGGCCCTTGAGCAAGGCCCTTAACCCTCAATTGCTCAGTTGTAAGTCTCTCTGGATAAGGGCGTCTGCCAAATGCTGTAAATGTAAATATACAGATAGATAGATGGACGGACGGACGGACGGACGAATGGACAGACAGATAGATAGATCAACCAAAGGATAGATAGATAGAGAGACAGACAGACAGACAGACAGATAGATAGACAGACAGACAGACAGACAGACAGACAGACAGACAGAGACTGATAGATAGATAGATAGATAGATAGATAGATAGATAGATAGATAGATAGATAGATAGATAGATAGAAGAACTAAATGAGGAAGGAGTGAATAGACAGACAGACAGACACAGATAGATATATAGATAGATAGATAGGTCAACAAAAGAACTAAATGAGGAAGGAGTGATCAAAAGGGAATGGAAGAAAAAAAAAGGTGGAAGCAAGGGAAGACAGCAAGAGAGTAAAAAAGAGCAATAGAGAGACAGACATAAAGCATGTCTGAAAATATAAGTAGACGAGAAAAGAGGAAAATAAATTATATTAAAAAAAGAGAGAAAAAGGGGTGATGATAGATAGGTAGGTAGATAGAATTACAGATAGCGAAACAAGTAGACAAATAGGCAGACAGACCGATAGATAGATCAAAAGAACAAAAGAACTAAATAAGGAATAGATCATAGATCATAATCATATGTCATTTCCTCCGGAATCCGAGGATCTTGGCATCTCGGAATCCTGCCAGCCACTTAAACAGGTGTCCAGATGCATTGTGGGACGGCGCACCTCGGAGTGCAGGCCACTGCAGAGAGAGCACCTGGCCCTCTGGTGTCAACATGCTGTTCACAGCACACATCAACAAGGCGGCCGTGCGCTCCGCTGCCAATCAGAGACGGCACTCTTATGGCGCTGTGGGCTTCTGCTAGCACAAGTGTCAGGTGGATGACAGATGCAATATCTGAAGACCAAATGGCCCGAGTAAATCTGTTCAGGAGCGACTGATTAAACAGCCATTCTCATGACATGCATGGTGCAGAGCTGCGACTTCTGACAGGCCAAAATAATGAAAGTTCGATTTAGATGCTAGTTTTGAAAACTAGACATTTTTTGTATATATATATATATATATATATATATATATATATATATATATTATATAATAGATATATATATACACACTTTGGTGCATGTTTGGATGCCCTTCCTAACACAACCCTCCCCATCCATCTGGGCTCGGGATTATCACCAGGAATGCACTGGCTTGTGTAACCCTAATGGCTGGGGCAGGCTGAGCAATCGGGGGTTAAGGGCCTTGCTCAAGGGCCCACTAGTATCATCTTGAAGGGGAACTGGTTCAAAAACATTGGCAAATAGGCAAAACACACAGCAATGAATTTCAGAACAGCAATAAAAAAACTAGGCCATTTCAGGATAAACTTTGCTATTGCAAACAAGGATTTGGCATGGTATTTTTTTCCAGTCATGTGTGAATAGGTTTTATTTTGTCACATATACATTACAGCACAGTGAAATTCTTTCTTCAGATATCCCAGGTAGCTGGGGTCAGAGCGCAGGGTCAGCCATGATACGACGCCCCTGGAGCACAGAGGGTTAAGGGTCTTACTAAAAGACCCAAGGGCGGCCAGCTTGGTCATACCGGGGCTCGAACCCGGGTCTTCTGATCAGCATCCCAGAACCACTGAATTACCCCCCCCCCCCTCATGGTGGTGTCTCCGTAACACAAAGTTCACATTCTTGGATTAGAACTATCCCTGTATTGAACTTCCTGTAGGACAATGCTCCTGTGTACCAAGTCAGCTTTATGAAAATATGCTGAAGTGTTAAGAGTTGTAGTGATAGATCTCCTGCTATCAAGCGATCCTGATTGCATCCCAGACCTCCTCACTTTGCCTACATCACTACCTGAGTTTACTTTTACAACACCCTGGTGGCTGAATTCACACAAAAATCTCCACAAGCTCACTCCAAAATCTAGTAGAAGCTTGATAAATAGATAGATATTATAGCAGGCCTAAATGTGGAATGAGATGTTCTTAGGCTCAGGTGTATATTCTAGTATTCTTTAAATGTTATAAATATATGTACTGTATTTCCTGAGTCCCTGTAATGGTCATTTCTCAATTCCCCTGCCCTAACCCCCCCCCCCCACTCTCCCTATCAACTGGAGAATTATACCCCGAACATCGCATCTGAGGTGGACGAATGTACCGTAAATGGAAAATCCCCGGCATAATTCTACCCTCGGTAATGGAGTGTGGGTCACAAAAGTCTGGTTCAGTCCGACCACCGTGCCTGAGTGCGAGAGGCTTCCACTACATTCTGCTTCTCACGCTTGTTGTTGCCGAGTATCGATCCTCTCTCTCTGTAGCATAAGCCGAAGAAAGCAGAAAGCTGCTCAGACTCATTTACAGCCGGGATTTTCCATCTGCTTCTCGCACGGCCTGTGCCTTTACAGGGATCAGGCCCAACCACGGTAATCAGCAGAGCCTGGATTCCTGCACAATCTTGGCCCACCTTCACTTCCAAAGTTCATATTGATTATTATATTTCCTGCAGCTGACAGTTGTTTAGATGCTGCCTCTCTACACTAACTGCAGAAGCCTTA
The DNA here is from genome assembly GCA_030449085.1 of Kryptopterus vitreolus. Classification (NCBI taxonomy): domain Eukaryota; kingdom Metazoa; phylum Chordata; class Actinopteri; order Siluriformes; family Siluridae; genus Kryptopterus; species Kryptopterus vitreolus. The sequence continues at coordinate 13,548,259 of JACRUU010000013.1, forward strand.
TACTGCATCTGCAGATTCTGGACAAAAGAATGGAGATTCAACTCTGCGAAGCTACACAATAGTAATATTTATATTCGCCACACTACAAAGACTTTTCCCAAAACTAATCAGAATAAGGATGTTAAAAAAAAAACATCTACAGGGTGGTGGATTGTGTAGAAATCAGGGCTGTCAGATTGAACATTATGACCACCTGCGAAATAGCATGTTGGTGCCCCTGTTTAAGCTAAAACAGTCCTGACCCTTTGAGCATTACAGCATCAGCAAGTTACATATCAACTTTGAGGACAAAATGTTCACTTGCTGCCTAAATATATCTCACCAAGTTTCAAGATAAAGTCACGTTAATCACTTTACCGCTCATATTGTTATAATGTCACTAATGCCTGATTAGTGTACACTTCTTATCTATCAATTGCATTCATTTTCCTTCACAATAATGACTTGTATCCCAAAGGTCCCAATGGTCTGGTATCTAGAAAATGTTCTGATGACTGATACAAACACACACACACACACACACACACACACACACACACACACACACACACACACACACACACACACACACACACACTCAAATGAACACCTCTGCATTTGCTGCACACAATGTTTCCATGGGACAGTATTTATTATTAGACCCTTCCCGTAACACATTTAGCTCTGGTCAGTTCTCCACAGTCAATGTCACATTGCACTGCCATTGTACTGTGTTCTATTTTGTGCACTAAATCTATTCTTGTGCACTTCATATAATCCTGTGTTATTGTTTGGCTGGTGTCAAGGGAAATGGTATAGTTCAGTAGTCCAGATGTTGGACTTCTGCTCAGTAGGTCACGGGTCTCAACCCCCGGCCCCATTAAGCTGGGCCCTGGAGCAAGCCTCTTGACCAGTGCCTTCTCACAGATAATTGTGGGTCACTCTGGATAAGTGTCTGTCAAATGCCTTGTCAGGCCATTCTAAAATGCCATGTCGTCTGAATAGTATATAGTATATAGTATATATGTTTAGTATCCAGAAAGTTTGATTCATAAAACTGACCTGATAAGGGGTTTAAGGGACTTGCTCATGGGGCCCAGAAGTGGCAGCTTGGTGCTAATGTAGGAAATACCACCTCCAACTGTGTTCTGTACTATATATGGTTGAAATGACAGAAAGAAAGAAAGAAAGAAAGAAAGAAAGAAAGAAAGATGCTTAAGCCTGTCACATGCTATTTAGAGTGCATTGAACTTATTCATTCGTATATCTCAACAATAGTAGCAGGCTGAGGTCAGGCCCTCAGGTAGCCCCTGAGAGTTGAGAACCTTGCTCAAGGGACAGTCTGGAAGAAATGTACAGGGGGGGGGGGGGGGGGGGGGTGTGCAATGCAAACTCGTTACATAAACCAGAACTCAGGACTGTTACATTGTTCTTCTGTATGTTTAAGAACTTAAATATTAGCAATGCTTGTGAGCTCGAAGATGAAATGCGTAAAGGTTGTCAGGGGTCCATTTTTTGTCCAAGCACCAATAAAGGCGTCTTATGAAGCAACAGAGCAACAGAACAAGTGCAACAACAGTATGACAGGATACGGGGTGTATTAGTGTTCAGGAGTAACTATTTACATGTAACGGCGTTATGTAATTGAATTACAAAATAAATGTAACAGTAATTTGTTACAGTTATGAAAAAGGGGGGGGGGCACGTGTGCTGTACTAGAATGAAGTTTAATTCCACATCCACTACAGTAGGTGGCAGTAGCGCTCTCACTCTCAGAGTAGGGGCAGGGAGAAACACATCGAAAAAATACGGCGAAGAGTAACGGACATGTACCGCCACCCACAAATCTACTGCAGTTTCATTTCGACAACTACGACCAATTTTTTTTTCAAGGGTTTGAAACTTTTTTTTCCTTAGAATGTTGCCACCTAGTGGACAAATAACAGTAATCAAAAAGTAATCCCATGTAATCAGTTACTTTAGTTTTAGAAAGTAATTGGAAAGTTACACTACTTATAGGGGCATTTGTAATCTGTAATCTATTACATTACAAAGTAACCTTCCCAACACTGTTAGTGTAAGAACTCTTGAATCACGTTCAAGATGCAACTAAATCAACAGCCGTATTTAATGCCACCACAGTTGCCGCAATAATGAAAAGGATTCCGAACAGACGGTACATTTTTCCGATTCTGGAACTGTCCATGGTCAATTCTGTGCATTGAATAGAAGAAAAGAAGAAGAAAAAAAACTTTGTCGTGCCCGAGTGTATCTGGCCAAACCGCGCACTGTATAAGGAACACAAACACGGAGCTGATTTGTGCTGCCAGAGACAAGCTTAAGCGCTTTACCCCTAGCCAGAGAAAACATGGTGGAACAAAGTAGGGCTATTGTTCCACGGGAACAGAGGGAAAAGCGAGTGTTTGTGCTGAGAAAGCGTCTGTGGAACAAAGCCGCGCTCACGGACGCGAGAGTGCAACTGGTCTCGGGAGGGAAGCAAAGTATTGGTACGGAAGTGATTTCCAGGCGTAACCACTCCGAGACAAGCCTGGTTACGCGTCTGTGAAGTGCTGCTTTGAACAAACAGAACACATTCAAATACCCTTTCTCATGATTAAAGGGACAAGACCAAAGCTTTTAAGATTAACGCATTTAGTTCAGGGCCCCGGTACATGCACGCGGATCAGGAGCTCAAATATGCCACAAATAAATGAACTTGATATCTAATTATCCAAACATGATAAGCCTTTTGTGTTTAGTGATAACATCTTGTTATAATTTCCTGTCTTTTTATATCAGATAGAGTGTGTGGGGGGGGGGGGGGGGGGGGGGGGGGGGGGGGGGGGGGGGGGGGGTGGGGGGGGGGGGGGGGGGGGGGGAGTGATTGATTCCACAGGCAACAGGAAACCCTTTCATGTCAGTCTTTGACAAAAAAAAAACAACTGATCCCTCATCCAGTGGATTAAAGATTATATGCAATAAAACTTGTTGAAAAATGTTGAGAATATTGTGTAATGTTTAATCTAATCTCAGGGGAAAGTGTTCATTCATTTTTGGTGACAGCGCCTCTGATAATGTTTATCCAGTTATTCAGATTGCAAGTTTGGTGAACACATATGAATGCTTTATGTAATCTATTCTTCTACTTAATAATAATAATAATAATAATAATAATAATAATAATAATAGGGGCACTGTGGCGTAGTGGTTAGCACGTTCGCCTCACACCGCAAGGATCCGGGTTCGATTCCCGTCTCGGGAATGTGTGTGTGGAGTTTGTATGTTCTCCCCGTGCCTCAGGGGGTTTTTTCTCCGTGTTCTGCCGGTTTCCCCCCGGTCCAAAAACATGCACGGTAGGTTGATTGGCACCTTGGAAAATTGTCCCTAGTGTATGAATGTGTGCGTGAATGTGTGTGTGTGCCCTGTGATGGGTTGGCATTCCATCCAGGGTGTATCCTGCCTTAATGCCCATAGACGCCTGAGATAGGCACAGGCTCCCCGTGACCCGAGGAAGATCGGATAAAGCGGTAGAAGATGAATGAATGAATGAATAATAATAATGTGTGTGCCTATATTTGAAAATCAGATTGATCTCCAGTGTTAGAAAAAAAAGGAGGCCTTGAAACAAGACCCTTAAATGTCAACATCATTGTATATAAATACAATGTATTAACAATACACTGTACAGTAGCTAAAATGGTGAACATGATGAACCCCGGTATTGCCAAGATGTCACCCTTGGGTCCTTGAGCAAGGCCCTTAACCCTCTGTGCTCCAGGGGCGCCGTACCATGGCTGACCCTGCACTCTGATTCCAGTCTATCTGGTCTAGTCTAGTATTCTAGTCCATCATGGTTTTCTGACCTTAGCCTTCGAACATTGCTGGAATATGCAAAAGGAGGAAAGTGAAAAACTCTCTTCCACTTCTTGTTAAGCACACACTGAATGTTTTAGAAGAACGCAACTTGTAATCATGATGCCTTGGATATATCATCAGTGTCAAATTCTCTTCTATGGATTCACAGTGCCGGAGAAGATCCAGGCCTAGGACTTCATTTGTATGCTTTGTGAGGGGAACGATTTAAAATAAAGCAAACAATATGCATGTTTACCTGCGAAATCAGAAAAAAAAGAAAACTGATACATTTTTCACCCCCCTTTTTTTTCTTCTTCTTTTAATCCCGAACGCCCTTCAGCTGGATGCCATAACTCAAGAATGGGAGATAATTTTCCTGACTGTCTGCAATTAAAATGGATGAGCAGCTGATACTGTAAATATGTCCTGATTGCCTCTTGTTCGCACACAATTTCTGGTAAACAGGAGCAGGAAGATAAAAAGTAAACTCCTACTCTAGAGCCACGCGTCCTCCAGCCGCAGCAAGATGACAGACAAATGAGATGTTAATTGCTTTAGGAGTAACTTCAGATGATTTATTTATTTTTTTCAGACCTCATTTTCAGGTTTAAAAACTCCAGCAGTTTTTTTTTTTCGCCCAGGTTGTGCAGAGATCATTGTGGGAAGGCGCTCGCTACAATTCTTGACAGAGAACTAAACGGAATTGCACTCGCGCTCAATTGCGAGGCGTCTCTAACTGAATTAAGGGATTGCTTAATCAATAAAAACACTTACGCCAGGGGTGGATGGTGATTATAAGACTTCGGCAATAATCGTGTTGCAAAGTATAGAAAGAAGTTTTTTTTTCTGTTTTTTCTTTTTTTAAAAAAAAAAAAAAAAACGGAAGGAGTTTTGTGATTGTTTTTCTGCACAGTCCACACAAGCGTCACTGTGACCGTTTAAGATCACTAAATCACTTGCATCCGTGGCTAATTACTACTTAAAACAATATTTTCCTTTTTACCATTGACAGATAAGGAATAACGGGGTACAAACTTTTGCATCCGTCTGTGAAAATATGTCAGTGAACAGTTGGATTCTATATTACACAGCTGTGACTTGAACTTAATAACTTAAAGCTTTGGTACCTACAGATTTCAGGGTTTCAGCTGTTAGGGTTCTTTGTTGGTAAACAAATGGTGTGGGGTTGAATTTCAGCAATTTTCAATTTATTATTATTTTCAATAATAATACTTTTCATACTCGTTCATACTCGAAAAAAGTGAAAGCAAAATATTTTTGCAAATGTTTTACGGCGTTATGGAAATAATCAGGACGCCTAACGGAACTTTTGCAACGTTTGCACAGGGACGGTTTTAATGATGTGAGCATCCTGATGGAATGCGGTGCTGGATTGGAGACTTGGCACATCGGTATTTATATCTGAGTAAAGAAATTATGTCATAAATAAATGTGCGTTGTGTTAACGTTAAAAATAACGGAGAAAAAAAACTTTTTTCAGTGCCGATAAACTGTATACAGTATACCGGGCGTTCTTCTTTTCCAATGTTTCCCATTTGTAGCTCAGCCTGTGCGTCACTAAACAGAAATGCAATACCAGTTCATTGATAATCTATCTTCTATGAAAGCATTCATAGTTTAAATACCGATAAGAAGAAATACATATGGACACTGACTAATGTTTAAACATAGTAAAGGTGAAAACAGAGGCGTAGCAAAAACAAGTAGAAGAACAGGGACAGGATGGAAACCAAAGCACATGACTAACTTAGAAAAGCTACCCTGGAAAAAACAAAAAACAAAAAAAAACCCCAACAGATTTAGTGTTATTTGTAAGTGGAAATGGAAGTTTGCTTCCAGTTTTCTCCGCCGAGTGTGAATCAGCCAATTAAATAGATGTACAACACTCTGTGTACCCAAAATGAAGACATGTATTTCTAAAAACAATAACAATGTGCAACCAAATGAATTTTTCCATCTGTTTTGTCTAGATTAATTACAAGAAAAAAAAAAAAGCTTAATTGGTTTCAAACTACATTATTCCAGTACTGAAAAAAAATTATTATGCAGCACAATCATGACAATAAATAAATAAATAAATAAATAAATAAAAAAAAAGAACACTGTCCCGTTGGTTCGGCAGGGATTTTGGAAGGATCTCCCTCTGCCCCGCCCACAAGACACCCCTTATATTACTGCACTTCAGTGTGAACAGCCTTGTTGACTGCCAATTAGAACAAGATCACAAGTAGGCAATCAATGCAATCATGGTAAGAATCACTTCAGATGTAGGTAGACAATGACTGTATCCTTAGGACGGACCACGTGCGCTGATGGAGAGCGTATAATACGAATAAACGTATCACGGACTCGATATACACGGCATAAAATCGACCGGGAACACGGAGTGCTTCTATTCATATAAGATCAATTTTATTTGCACACCCGTATTTGAACACTGTCCAACATGCAGACAAAAATCAGCATCGCAGAAGTATTGGGGCATGGATTGTTTTTGTGTATTTTTTTATTAGGCATATGTGTTTCTTCCTCTAAATCTTCTAGGGGCACGATGGCTTAGTGGTTAACACGTTCGCCTCACACCGCCAGTGCCTGGGTTCAATTCCCGTCTCGCTCATGTGTGTGTGGAGTTTGGATGTTCTCCCCGTGCCTCAAGGAGGTTTTTCTCCGGGTTCTCCGGTTTCCTCCCCTGGTCCAAAAACATGCACGGTAGGTTGATTGGCACATTGGAAAATTGTCCCTAGTGTATGAATGTGTGTGCGAATGTGTTTGTGTGTGCCCTGCGATGGGTTGGCATTCCATCCAGGATGTATCAGGATGTATGCCCATAGATGCCTGAGATAGGCACAGGCTCCCCGTGACCCGGGGGAAGATCGGATATAGCGGAGATAGCGTGTTTGTTTGAGTAAGAAGTGAATGAATGAATGAATGATGATGATGATGAATGAATGAATGAATGAATGAATAAATCTTCTACCGATTTATCCTATCTTCCTTTGGGTCACCTGCGCCTATCTCAGGTGTCTAAGGCAGGACACACCCAGTATAGTATGCCAACCTATCACACTCCCATTCACACTCACACACTAGGGACAGTTTTTCCAAGGTGCCAATCAACCAACAGTGCATGTTAATTGGACCAGGTGGTGGAAACCGGAGAACCGGAGAAACTCCACACACACATATGGCAGAGACGGGGGATTGAACCCCCAACCCTGGAGGTGTGAGGCGAACCACTAAGCCACCAATTCCCCCAATAAATAAACACATAGATCATAGAGATCCAGATATTGTTGACGGGGGTTCATTAACCCCGATATACTGAAATTGAAAGCATTCTATAGAAGAAAGATAAAATAATGGAAACGATGGAGATCTCATACACTTCAGACGGACCTGTAGATTTATGTACTTTATAAAAATAAATAAATAAATAAAAATACTGCATGTGTATAGACGTTGATTTATGTGGCTTCAAACGGTAATCTGCCTCCTGGGGGTCGCTTCGTCAACAGGATGCGTTGAGCCGCAAGCCCGTGCGCACACAATCAGCATGATTTGCTGCTTAATAATGACAAGCTCCAGTTTCCAAAGCACACGGCTTAATCTAGCGCTTCCAAACTGCAAACTGATGGCAAACTGCAAAAAAAAAAAGAGCTGGCAGGAAGGCTGCGAGGCGGGGCTGAAGGACTTTTAATTGCTGAGCGTGAGTGACATTATCTCTGACAGTCAGAGTAACTCCTGCATCGAGGTGGCTCGACAAATTGGTAAAACGCTTGATAATGTCATGGAAATTGCTGTCGAGTCGCCATCATCGGCTGCGTATGGGAGGCCCTGAAATGATAAAGATGTGCCCTTTGCGCACATGTGAGTAATAAATGTGACAATTCTTCCATTTTAACAGGAAATCAATAGTAATGATTGGAATTAAAATAATGCCACTTTGCCGCTATGGGACGTAGAGCTGCTCTGGAGCTCCCTCGGCCAGGCTGAGCTTTTCTTGCGAGAGCCTCAGGATTGAGCTTCCAGAGTGATATTGGTGCAGATGTCATACTCCGAATGACATGCACGGGGCCGGTATCACTTGCTTCTAATTGGCTTGCGTTGACACTTTGACATGGATTGAGGAAGATAGATTCAGGAGACATCTTTTACTTGGGAGTTTTACAGAATTTTATGAATATATGTATATATATATATATATATATATATATATATATATATATATATATATACACACACACACACACACACACACACACATGATGATTTTTCTTTAACAGGCACATAAGCCAATAATAGAAAAATGTAACAGTATTATAATTTAGTTGCTTATTTAATTGTTTTTTTTTCTTTTCTATTAATATTTTATTTGATCTATTAATTGATTTCCAATTGTATAGATATATTTATTCCAGCCTTAGCTCGATTTGCTTCTCAGCTCCAATACAAATGCCTCGCTGAGTTGTGCGTGGTGATTGGCTGACCTATTTCATACAAGGGCTCTCAATCAGATGCCCGCGGATGACAGGAAGCAGGGATTAGCGACGTCTGTTCCGACAGGATTTCTGATCAGATGCCCTCACGTGGAAAAAAATCTGCAGCATAGACTAGTGCACAGGAAGCTCGTATCGCTCTCTTATACACGAGCTGTAACTTTTCCTGTTTAGCTGCGGCGCTTTTCTCTTTTTTCTTTTAATTTTCTCTTCGGTTCAATCTCGTCCGATCTGTCAGTCTCTCTCAGTACCATCTCTCACACTCGCTCTCAGGTATCAAAGCTGAAACTTCAATCCCAGAGTCAATCTGTCTCTTTATGGCACAGGATAGAAAAGGAGAGGATTGGGACATGATTTCTTTTTTAGGTGTGTGTGTGTGGGGGGGGGGGGGGAGGGTGTGGGACATGAAAGGACGTGCACTGAGGGACCGGAGAAATACAGACACTCTGTTCTGTGCTGTTTTTTTTTTCAAGTTCAAACATGATGGAGCAGAAATACTCGGGCTCTCGCAGAAAACATCCGAGTCTTGAATGAATATGATATGCGCTCATTTAGCACTGGAGGTGCTATCGCTGGGAAATTTGCCGAGCTAAAACTAGTCCGAAGTGTAAAAAGGATGCATGAGGTGAAATGATTACATTTTGTGTACAATATTTTTCGCTGTGACTTTGTGCAGCACAAAATAGTGGAAAATAAGAAAACAATCAATCTTGTATATCCAGAGACAAGAATACATATGTATGTTTACGATCAGTTACTATATCATAGAAATATTTAAATTCTAGTCTGAAAGTTTGCATGCCATGTACATTATATAGTTTGTGGACACCAGACTACAAGATGCGTATGTGTTTTAAGAACAGTCCATTCTGTTTTAAAAATATCCTCCACTCTATTTATCATTAGATTGTTGAGCCAGGAGGTCTGGGGTGGAGCCAATGTTCCAATTCATCCCAAAAGAGTTTAAAAGAGAACTAGACATGGCACATTTCCTGAAGAAAATGTGAGTAATGCTTGCCGATGCAATCCGCAGCTGCAGACGCGACCCCTTATGCCCACGACATCAAATTATCCAGCGTCCAACTCCCGTCGATGTGCCAAGTGTTTAGACATGTCACATGACCCTGTCTCGGAGTTTCGCAGATTTTTCACGTGACGCCATGCGGCACTCATAAGTTCGCGACCCATTGCATCTCACCTACTAATGGATATGTCAAATGTGCATTTCGGGCGAACAAGGAAGTGTCAAATTTCCCCATGCTGCGGATTTCCCGAAATTCCAAACATGTGTGGGGTTCGGAAGGTATATGATCGTGATCCACAATGGACCCCCTACGAGTGGATTTGCCATATGTGCATGTCGGACGATCACAGGTTCGGACCCATTTCGGCCCCATTCATTTTCTATGGTAAAAAAATTCCTGCTTTTTGATTTGGGGTTTGAATTCCGTGCGGCGATTCCTTATAAAAGTAATAGCACACCTGTAGCGCATGATATGAGGTATGATTCATGAGGATTGGACAAAAACTGCGCCAAAAATCTGACCGAAGCTAGACAGAGATTATAATACTGATGCTTTTGCCAAGCACCACTAATTAATAGGGAGAGCTAAGTGTTACTAGAGTGTTAATTGAGCTCAATATCTTGTGTCATTGCATCCAAACACATGCTAAACAATTGTGTAGCTTTGTAGTAATGAAGGGAAGATGGAATCGATTTTTTTTTAGTCATTCAGTTCATTTCCTTTCTTTTATACCAAGTCAATTGACAAAAGAATGAACGTCATGACCCCGAGGACTCATGTGAAGATCGTGTCAATTCCGTTTTCCTGTGTGACACACTGCATAGTGGCATCGGGAGTCGTTTGACAAAACAACAAACGACTCAGACGAGAAGAGTCGAGAGATCCAGTTATGTACTCACTTATGTTTCCTGTAACAGAACCTAAACTGTGATACAACTGTTTACAATACTTTGCACTAGGTCGTTGTTGTGTTTCTTTATTTTATTTTATATTGTGTTGTTTGTATGCACTGTCTCGTGTTGTCAACACAGTCCTTGTTCTGTCCTTTGCGCTGTTTGCACCAGGTTGCACACGATGCACTTTATGTAGCTAGGACAAACTTAGTCTCGTCCTCAGCATTGTGTTCTTGTGTTTGTGTTATATGTTGTTTTGTGTAGCACCAGGGTCCTGGAGAAACGTTGTCTCATTTCAATGTGTACTGCGTCAGCTATATGTGGTTGAAATGACAATAAAACCTCTTGACTTGACTGGACTTGACTTGACTCATGGTTATATGTGTCCTGGAGAACATGAACTAATCACCCTTATTCAGATTCTAAATTTGTTATAGGTCCACATAACGTAAGGCTGGAAAGGTCAGGTATTCCGACAAAAAACATGTCTATAGTCCTGTAATTTTACTTTTTACGTCTACTTAAGCACTTTTACTTAGTACTTAAGGAACATTTTAAATGACATATGTAACTGGGTTACATTTTTTTTTAATCAAACTAAAAAAAAAAAAAAAGCACCCCAAAAACTATTGAAAGATGGAGACGGACAAGACAGAGAAGATGCACATACAGGATGGAAAGTTGAACCCTGAATCCACATTTGTCATCATTCTTCATTCATCTATTCATCTTCTACCACTTCATCCGACTTCTCTGTCAGGGTTGTGGGGAGTCTGTGCCTATCTCAGGCGTCTATGGGCATCAAGGCAGGACACACCCTATATAGGAATGCCAACCCACATCGCAGGCCGTACACACACTCACATTCACACACTAGGGACATGTTTCCAAGGTGCCAATCAACCTACTGTGCATGTTTATGGACCGGGGGGCGGAGGCAGGAATCGAACCCCTGACCCTGAAGGTGTGTGGTGAACGTGCTAACCACGTGATCCCTCTAATAACAGGACTTGTGTAGTATTTTATTTTCTTGTTAGAGCTGCAAATGTGTACCTTCAATTGAAATTTACCCCGTTTCAAAGTACATTATAAACTTTTTCCTTTTACTTGAGTAGATATTTAAATGCGCATCTTTACTTGTACTTAAGTAAAAATGTAATGAAGAAATGAATATTTGAAATGCAACATATTCTGGTTAATGTTTTAAAGTAATGATAGTGTAATAAATGATTCATCATCAGGAAAACGGGATTTTTGCTTTGCTCTGTTTCCATTCGGACGGTTTTAATTGTCGGATATGTACATCATAGCGAATACTGGTGCTTGATTTAAGACTTGGCGCATCAGGAAAAACAAATATTTTTTGAAGATAGAATATATATATATATATATATATATATATATATATATAGATATAATATATATATAATATTATATAGGAGGCATATTTTTTTTTTTAATTCCACACCTTGTTTTTAATTCCACCTTGTTTTATATTTATATTTATTTATTTATATTTGTACCAAAAATGGCCAAACAGAAATGAGGGCGGCATGTTAAAGCGTTATTAATGCATCGTTTCTCATCGTTTCTAATGCATCTGTATCATCAGTGGGGAAACATTTTATGAAGTAGAAATACTTTTACTTCAGTAGAATTCATTTTTTTTTTTTGAGTCTCCAAAACAGTCAAAAAAAAAAAAAAAAGCAGGTACAGAGTAAATGTTAGAGAAAGCAACTGACTAGATCACTGCTATTATAGATAGCTTTTAATAAGCTAGGCAGAGTCTGGTCCACACATCCGCTTCAGGTGCAAGGTCACTTTAACAAACGCGAGCGGCCGTTTACTGAACCTCGGAAAAATCAATCACAGTTTGTACACTCCGGCAAAAAGCTGCGGGGTTGCTGCGGGTCACAAGTGAAGGGTTTGAGATGCCGAATGGGACGCAGCCAGAACGGTGAAAAGAAAGAGACAAAGAAAGAAAGGGGGAAAAAAAAACCACACAAAAAAAAAACAGCCATTTCATTTGCCGGTGAGAAAGCCGGGGTCGATCTATCAAAGTCCAACGTGGCGATTGCGCAACGAGGCTTTACGCTGCGAAACATCCACGGGGCCGCTCTGTCTCTTTCTCGCACCATCCACTAAGCCTTCCTTTGTGCTGAGAATAATATAAAATAAAACGGCCCACTTATCACTCCATAGAGGCCCGAGTGGCAGATGAGAGCTCTACAGGCGCGAGAACCGGTTCACTCGCGCAAGTTAGCATTAATGATATTAGCAAATGAAACAGCATAATCGAACGGGGCTCAATTAAGAGAACAGACAAGCTGTTATGCTTGACTGATGGCGCTCAATATGTTCAAGTGCGTACGCGCCAGAGTGCATTCGGCAATCAACAGCGATGCGGCAATGCCGCTACCTCAGAATAACAACTCCAGCACACCCCCCCCCCCCCCACACACACACACACACACACACACACACACACATACACATAGAGAGACACACATCCCTGAGCATCTCTCATGTCTGCACTTAACATTCTGGGGTTTCCCCGTTTACACTTAAAAACAGCTTTGCTAAGCTAAAATGGAAAACTGGAAATCTGCCATCGCCGCGAGAAATGCTTTCCTCGATCTTTTGTCTTAAATAAGTGCTTGCCGTCGATGCTGCTCCAAATCAAAACACTGCTTTCCATATTAGCTTGGCTTTTTTTCTCGAGAAAGAAACAAATGAGGATCTAAGCCAGACAGCCCCCCCCCACTCCAGTGCCACACCCGGCCCTTTTAATCCGTCCCGCCGAATATCGGTACAGGATTGTCCAAATCAAAGCACAACCAAAAATATTCTGGGTTCTGGCCCCTTCTGTCCAGTTTTAAAAGTCAATGTGGCCCCTGAGCCAAGTGGCCATAGCTTTATAATGATGAGATGTAAATTGGTAACTAATTCATTATATGGACAAATCGATTGATTAAAACCTTTGAAAAGATCTCTAATCGCGTAAGTTTACATTAAAAATAACAATTCTATTTGAATGTTTATTTTGTTTAGGATTATGGACGGTTTTAATTGTCGGATGTATACATCATAGTGAATTTCAGTGCTTGATTTAAGAGTTCAGGAAAAACAAACATTTTTGGATTTTTTTTTTGGTTGCATTGAAGGTTTGAATGAATTTTTTCATATTTATTTATTTATTTCTAGTTGTAATACAAATGCCCAAACAGAAATGAGGGCAGCATTAATTGAGTATTAATAAAAGTAGTGCCACTAAAGTGTTATAAATGCATTGATTTTGAGAGCTCTAACATCTCTATCATCATGGAGGAAAAACTGATGTTAACGAACAGCCGTTTAACGAACCTGTAAGATATTTAATATTAAAAGATTTTACGAACAAAAGTGTTCGGACACCTCACCATAAAATTCCTATGCATTTTTTTTAATCATCCCAATCCACATTCATTCATCTATTTGCCCTTGGAATAACTTCCCCGGAAAGACATTCTACTAGCTTCTGGAGTGCATTTGTGGAGATTTGTACTCATTCATACATTCATAGGGTGTTAGTAAAGTCATGTAGGTGAGGAGGTAAGGAGTCCTGGGGTGGAATCAGAACTTCAATTCTTCCCAAAGGCATTGTAGCAGGTGACTTAAGATCTTCCAATCTATATAAAGAAACCATGTCCAAAGTCTGATCTGGGCGCCAATTGTGACCCATGTTAAAATTTCCCCCAGTCCCCCAGCCTCCATCACAAGCCCAATGATATGCGGCCCGTCATGCATAAAATACACACTTACAAAAAAAAACAATTTTATATTTCACCATAAGATGGCAGTAGACAGTAGATGGTAGATGGCGCAACAAATTAAGCAAAGAAGGAGGCAAAGCTATAAAACTCCACTGCATTTGATTCACCAACAAGTTCTCTGTTCCAAACACAAACATGAATATGATTATGTTATGAAAGCAGTAATAAAGGCTATTCATTATATTCGCTCTAAAGTCATGTGCCACTGCCAGTTTCAACAGTTTTGAAATCTGATTAAAAAAACATTTTATCGTTTTTATCTGCCCTAAATATTTTGTACTTCTGAATAAGATAACTGTTATTGTTACTTTCCTGTTCACTTGATTTTGATTTAAAAGTTCCCAGTGAGCAATTAATAGTGAATAATATATAATGATTCTAATCTTTCCCGAAATTTTCCCCCTTAATTTTATATGGGCATAAAATATGAAAGGAAAAGTAATTTTAGTAAAAAGTTTCGATTTATTTCTCTTCTGAAATGAAAAGTATGCCATTTGCAATAAAAATCATTAAATTATTAATTTGCGTTTAATGTTAATGGTTTAAAGAATGTTCCCTTCACCAAATCTGGCCCTCTTTACAAAAAGTTTGGACCCCCCTGATATGTCATTTTTATGTTTTAAGAACCGTATAACGCTGGGAAAATCTGTCACCCAACACGTTTCTCTATCCAGTCCTGAGAGGCCATGCATTATCATTTTTTTCCTTTCTTTTTTTGTCTTTACCACTACTGGTCACGAATGTTTTCATGCTGTCACAAATACTTATGGTTATAATTGCTAATAATGCTTGCAAAAGCCTCACTATTATAATCTCTCTTTAGCTTCGGTCAAATTTTTGGCACGTAACTAGTCTTGCAGTTTTTGTGCAATCCTCACGAATCATATCTTGTGGCCCGATGGTGTGAGGTGTTCTATTACTTTCATAAGGAATCACCCTGTGGAAGTCTGGCCAAAAACTGGGAATATTTTCCCATAGAAAATGAATGGGATTGAAATTTCGTGCCTCCGACATGCACATATGGCAAATCCACTTGTAGCGGATCCGCAGTGGATCACGATCAAATACCTCCCGAATATCACAACCGGAATTTTGGGAAATCCGCGACATTCTGGTCTCATAGGGAATGAATGGTGAAATTTGGCCCATAGTTCGGCCCATGTTCGCCTGAAATCACATTTGACGTATCCACTCGTAGGTGGGATGGAGTAGATCACGATCATGTGAGTCTCGAACCCCAGACCAACTCAGAATTCTGGGAATTCCGGGTTGTTCTGGCCAATACAGACGAATGAGGAGAATTTTGGCACTCCACTGTTCGGCCGTATCGACGTATCCACTTGTCTGGGGTCCAAAGAAACCATAGTGAAATATGGGTAATCGGCCAAATGAGTTTTTCTTTTGGCCCGGGACGAGTTTTTCCATAGAAAATGAATATCAACGCTAAATATTAAACGGATCAGGCTCTAAGGCACGCGCCCGGAGCAGAGGTTTGCATCAGCAAGCATCACACATTTTCTTTAGGAATGTCCCATGTCTAGTTTTAGTTGTAATGCTTATTATATACATGATGCTGCCTATAGAACATGCTGAATATACAGGAAAATGCATTATTACATGAAGACTGTTCTAGATACAGCATGGGTAAACATAGCTATTTGTCGCGCTCACGAGAAACCAACTTTTGTTACGATTGTGAGAAAATGAAATGTTGATCATGAAAATTTTTTTGGAAAAAAAAAAAATACATCATAATGCAACTTCTGTAACTATCACATGTAATGGTATTCTTTTTTGATAAAAATTGGCAAAATGTGCTGCCTCGAACCTATGAGTGATTATGTTCTGATATCAGCATGTCCGTTCCCATGCTAACATGCTAGTTTTACGCGGAGAAGGTCACAGCGGTGGATAAAGCAGCGCCATCAATGTGAGGTGTTGTTTTACAAGGAGCTATAAATGCGCACTACGGCAGGACATTTTGATAAGGAAGGACAAATCATCAGGACACTTAAATGTGTCACGGGCTTTTTATGAGGCAGTTATCAGAAGCCGAAACATGTATTCATTAATGATAAAAATAATACTAATAATAACAAAAATCCAAACTGTTTTTTTTATTTTTTTATTTATTCAGACATCAGTGAAGGAAGCAACGTTTACTGCGACTGGTTTTGGGAGGCTTTCAGGTGGCAATCTGTTTCCTATTGTTTACAGGTTCAAAGTCCTGCAGCGCTCCAAGGGAGTCGGAGGGGATTTTTGGAATCTCGGACACTTTTCCGAAGGGCCACATGCTTAGTACAGGTCAGAGTCTCTTGTGCTATCTTCCAAGCCATGCGGCCGTATTATGCTAACCGTGTGTCCACGTGCCCGGGGAGGGTGGCATCTCGCGGTCTTGGCGATGGCCTGGATACTGTATTTTGCCAGGCATCTGGGGTTCTAATCCCACAGCTTTGGATATCGCATCAAAGTCGCTCATTAATCACAAGCCAGGCAACTGGTGAGGACGGGATAAAAAAGAAGCGCGGGCGCGGCGATTTATCAGGAAGGCTGCACGAACGGTTTAAAGAGACGCCAACCGCTCTGCCTGCTCTGCCAACCTGCTGCTAGCTTGCTTTGTTTCGATGCCTTTTAGACCCTGTCACACGTTTGCAATTAGGGAGAAAAAATGGTTAATAAACTCATTTAACCATACTCTGCAAAATCTCTCTTTTTCTCTCTGTAGCACACACACACAATATGTATATATATATATATATATATATATATATATATATATATATTATATATTTTTTTTTTTTTTTTTTTTTTTTTTTTGTTTTGGCAGAGTCTGGTTAAATAACTACTGTTTTAAAGTAACAGTATTTTGTGAATACATGTGTATTGCATTGAAGGTTTTAATTTCTCCTCATTGATATTTATTTATTTTTTTTTTATAGCTCAACCTTTGCTATCACATGAAGGAGAAAGAGGGACACGCAAACTCAATTACAGGGCTCTTGTTTTGATTTGAAAGCAGGACCACATGCATACTGATGTACACCTCTTTCTCTCTCTCTATGTCTCTCTCTCTCTCTCTCTCCTCTCTCTCTCTATGTCTCCCTTCACAGTCCTTTTATCCATGAAAACAAAAACGAAGAAATTTTACAAAGCAGCAAAATACAGCTCACATTCATGCTGCGTGTGATTCTGTTGCCCTGGCTGCTAACGAGAAACCATAATTCATCAAAACACCAGCAGCAGCAGCAGCAGAACCTGTATTCGACAGCAGAGGAAGAGAAGACAGCTGTCCCTGCCTGCATTCCTCACAGAGGGAGAGGACTCGCAGTTCCCCAAGCCTGATCTGAAAACAAATTAAAGAGGATTATTGCAGCTTCCCTGCACTCGGATATATGAGTTCATCTGCCAGAATGCTGACCTCTGGTTCATTTTTTTTTTAGCTGATTTCTGTGGGGGGAAAAAAAAATAGACCGAAAGAGAGAAAGATGTGGCAATGTGCAGACAGGGTTAGAAATGATCCTTCTAAAGATTATTTGCAATAAATAGATTGCATACAGTGGAGTGCAAAGGGTCTTAAACTGGAGTGCCAACGGATATGAGAGGAAAAGTATATAATTTGCATGCCTGGTTTACTCTTATGGCGATCCTATTTATGCCTTTAGAATATTAGTTATTGCACTTGCACGGCTGTTCATTTCCGTGGACTTGTAGCGCAATGAAACACTGATAAGCAATGAAAATGGACCCGGTCTTTAATTAGTAACCGTACCCAGGATGTAATTGTAGATTGCAGGAAAATTTCCATTTTTTTTTTTTCTTCCTTTCTTTTTATTTATTTATTTTACTTCATTGTGGAAACTGAGATTGTATACTGGGAGGTTATATCTGTTCCACCATATGATCTTATATTTTATACTTAGCTTGTTTGCATTCGCCCCTGCTTTTGGATATCATGGCTGAGAATGTCCAACCTACATTTAGATGTTAATAATAACTTATTGTTGCAGGTAAAGAATTTGAAGACATTATATATATATATATATATATATATATATATATATATATATATATATTATATATATATATATATATATATATATTCATTCACTCATCGTCTACGCGCTTTATCCGAAATCCGATCTTATCTCGAGCCTGTGCCTATTTCAGGCATCTTGGGGCTTCAAGGCAACCAATTGCAGGGCACACACACACACACACTCACATTCACACACACACACATTCATACACTAGAGACAAGACAATTTTCCAAGGTTCCAATCAACCTACAGTGTAAGCGGGAATCGAAATATATATATATATATATATGAATTTTATGAATAACATGAATGAATTTTATGAATAACATATATATGACATTTTATGAATATATTTTATGAAGACATTTAATCTATTGTTAAACATTAACACCTGTGAACAATGGGTTGGGGAGGACACAAGGGAGCAATGGTGAAGGCAAAGAATTTTTAAAGTCCCATTTAAAAAAATGCACATTTTCTAATCAACATTATGTTTTCTGGCTATTGACAAATAATAATGTTAAATCTTGAATATAATAGCTTCTTCTAATATCCTGAAATGTAGAATGTGACAACATAATGGATACATTTTTGCATATACAGTATGGTGTGGGATCAAAAAGTTACTGGAAAAAGAATCCAGTTTTGTAATATACCAACAGAGGACAGCACAAGGCTGCACACACAGTCATGTGGAGCACAAGTCAGTGTTCCTAAATGCATTGTCCCCATGTACACCATGTGGCTCTATTCTGACCATGTGTGATTGCAATTCGGTCACTGAGCTACCAACATGATCTTACTTCCGGCATCCGACCTACTCGCCAGATTTGGTTCCTGCTGATTTTGCCTTCACTGTAAAAAAAAAAGGGATTGCAGAGGTACAGTTTTATTCCTAGGGGAACACAAATATAATGGTACCTTTAATGGTCCACAATAGGTTCTTAGGGTACAATTATGGTCCCAAAACAAATTATAAAGATGCTGAATAGAGGTACAAAACTGCACCCTTCAGTGTACCACCCAAGTGATGACCACATGTACCTTAAAACGCAAAGTGTTGTACCTTTCTTTCTGATCGTGTTCTTCCTGAAAATCAGGATCCAGCTCAAAGGTTGTACTTTTTATTTTTGACAATTTCAAGAATTGGTGCGAATCTCACAAAGCCATTTGAAAAGAAATTTCTGGATGCATTCCAGAAGTGTCAGGAATGAAGGAAAAACTGTATTACCTTGAAAGAAAGGGGACTATTTCAAAGGCAATGGTGTGTAAACACATAAATAAATTACTTTCTTTGTAAACAGAGCTAATCTTGAAACTTTTCAATACCACCTTATGAGGGGCACTTTGGCTTAGTGGTCAGCACGTTCGCCTCACACCTCCAGGATCCGGGTTCAATTCCCGTCTCAGCCACGTGTGTGTGGAGTTTGCATGTTCTCCCCATGCCTCAGGGGGTTTTTCTCCGGGTTCTCCGGTTTCACCCGGTCCAAAAACATGCAGAGTAGGTTGATTGGCAGCTTGGAAAATTGTCCCTAGTGTATGAATGTGTGTGTGAATGCATGTGTGAGTGTGTGTTTGAGCGCCCTGCGATGGGTTGGCATTCCATCCATGGTGTATCCTGCCTTAATGCCCATAGACGCCTGAGATAGGCACAGGCTCCCCGTGACCCGAGGGAAGATCGGATAAAGCGGTAGAAGATGAATGAATGAAAGAATACCACCTTATATATATGGTTGTCCGTCATTAGCAAACATATGTTTTTTTTTGCCAAACTGTTTGGAAAATAGCCTTAAATCCTGTTGTATTACAATTGCCTGGAACAATTAGCTTGTACACAAACCAAGATACATGAAACGAAATTGCGAAATTCTTAGTGGAAAATCCCGAACATGCTACACAAACCCTACTGAACACCTTCTACATGAACCCCTCAGAAGAGTGGAGGATTTTATAAGAGCAAAATCTGGAACAGGACATTCAACAAGTAAAGGAAAGGTGTGTTTTTTTTGCATAGCACTTAAAATGGAGTTTCCTATCCAACATAGTGGTGATAAATATAAATAAATGTATATCTCAAGATATTCAATATATATCCCCATATGTTTTCATTCACTTTTTAATAATAATTAAATCTCACTTTCTACACCAGTGTTGTTTGTCGCCTTCATTTTGCTAGTATGTAAAAAAAGAAAGATACCTCGCATTATAACAGGTGTATGGTGCGTTCCTTTGGGAAAGTATGCTTGAAAAAGTCACGTTATTTTCAACGTTGACATCGCCATGAAAATGATTGCGATATCATTGCTAATAGTCGATATATCACCCAACCATAATACAACATAAAAACACGATAGATTAATAACACACAGTCTAAGGTATTGCTCATATATGATGCATTGAATATATTGCTTTCTAGTATATAAAAACCTTTATTAATATTAATATTAATATTAATATTAATATTATTATATATATATATATATATATATATATATATATATATATATATGTTTACATTTACATTTACATTTGTGGACCCACACCCTGGATGGAATGCCAACCCATCGCAGGGCACACACACACACATTCACACACACACATTCACACACACATTCACACACTAGGGACAATTTTCCAAGGTGCCAATCAACCTACCGTGCATGTTTTTGGACCGGGGAGGAAACCGGAAAACCCTGGAGAAAAGAACCCGGGCAGAACCCAAAAAAAAAAACCAAAAAAAAAAAAGAAAAAAACAAAAAAAAAAAAAAAAAAAAAAAAAAAAAAAAAAAAAAACAAAAAAAAAAAAAAAAAAAAAAAAAAACAAAAAAAAAAAAAAAAAAAAAAAAAAAAAAAAAAAGAAAAAAAAAAAAAAAAAAAAAAAAAAAAAAAAAAAAAACAAAAAAATAAAAAAAAAAAAAAAAAAAAAAAAAAAAAAAAAAAAAAAAAAAAAAAAAAAAAAAAAAAAAAAAAAACACCGAAAAAAAAAAAACACACAAGTGGACCTGGACATGAACGAACCCCTGTACCCTGTGCGTTTTGAGGCACAAAAACCCCGGGAAAAAACCCCCTGAGGCACGGGGAGAACATGCAAACTCCACACACACACACACACACATGGCCGAGACAGGAATCGAAACCCGGACCCTGGCGGTGTGAGGCGAACATGCTAACCACTAAGCCACCGTGCCCCCTTTTATATATATATATATATATATACAGACGTGGACAAAATTGTTGGTACCCTTTGGTCAATGAAAGAAAAAGTCACAATGGTCACAGAAATAACTTTAATCTGACAAAAGTAATAATAAATAAAAATTCTATAAATGTTAACCAATGAAAGTCAGACATTGTTTTTCAACCATGCTTCAACAGAATTATGTAAAAAAATAAACTCATGAAACAGGCATGGACAAAAATGATGGTACCCCTAACTTAATATTTTGTTGCGCAACCTTTTGAGGCAATCACTGCAATCAAACGCTTCCTGTAACTGTCAATGAGACATCTGCACCTCTCAGCAGGTATTTTGGCCCACTCCTCATGAGCAAACTGCTCCAGTTGTGTCCGGTTTGAAGGGTGCCTTTTCCAGACTGCATGTTTCAGCTCCTTCCAAAGATGCTCAATAGGATTGAGGTCAGGGCTCATAGACGGCCACTTTAGAATAGTCCAATTTTTTCCTCTTAGCCATTCTTGGGTGTTTTTAGCTGTGTGTTTTGGGTCATTGTCCTGTTGCAAGACCCATGACCTGCGACTGAGACCAAGCTTTCTGACACTGGCTAGTACATTTCTCTCTAGAATTCCTTGATAGTCTTGAGATTTCATTGTACCCTGCACAGATTCAAGACACCCTGTGCCAGACGCAGCAAAGCAGCCCCAGAACATAACAGAGCCTCCTCCATGTTTCACAGTAGGGACAGTGTTCTTTTCTTGATATGCTTCATTTTTTCGTCTGTGAACATACAGCTGATGTGCCTTGGCAAAAACTTCGATTTTTGTCTCATCTGTCTGTCCACAGGACATTCTCCCAGAAGCTTTGTGGCTTGTCAACATGTAGTTTGGCATATTCCAGTCTTGCTTTTTTATGATTCGTTTTCAACAATGGTGTCCTCCTTGGTCGTCTCCCATGTAGTCCACTTTGGCTCAAACAACGACGGATGGTGCGATCTGACACTGATGTTCCTTGAGCATGAAGTTCACCTTGAATCTCTTTAGAAGTCTTTCTAGGCTCTTTTGTTACCATTCGGATTATCCGTCTCTTAGATTTGTCATCAATTTTCCTCCTGCGGCCACGTCCAGGGAGGTTGGCTACAGTCCCATGGATCTTAAACTTCTGAATAATATGTGCAACTGTACTCACAGGAACATCTAGTTGCTTGGAGATGGTCTTATAGCCTTTACCTTTAACATGCTTGTCTATAATTTTCTTTCTGATCTCTTGAGACAGCTCTTTCCTTTGCTTCCTCTGGTCCATGTCGAGTGTGGTACACACCATATCACCAAACAACACAGTGATTACCTGGAGCCATATATATAGGCCCAATGGCTGATTACAAGGTTGTAGACACCTGTGATGCTAATTAGTGGACACACCTTCAATTAACATGTCCCTTTGGTCACATTATTTTCTGTGTTTTCTAGGGGTACCATCATTTTTGTCCATGCCTGTTTCATGAGTTTATTTTTTTACATAATTCTGTTGAAGCATGGTTGAAAAACAATGTCTGACTTTCATTGGTTAACATTTATAGAATTTTTATTTATTATTACTTTTGTCAGATTAAAGTTATTTCTGTGACCATTGTGACTTTTTCTTTCATTGACCAAAGGGTACCAACAATTTTGTCCACGTCTGTGTATATATAGATATATATATATATATATATATATATATATATATATGGATTCACCTTTCTGACTAAAATAAGTTGGAAAAAAAAATAAAAGGGCAAATGTATCTGCCGTACAACACAATTCAAAGGTGCATATTTGTCATTGGTGACAAAACAAGTGAGTGCAAAGAGTTTTTTTTTTTTATTCAGGATGAAACTGCAGTTTCATTAGCAGCACCGACTCCGACATTTGTCTATTACTGTGACTGACAAGATGATAAAAGCACTCCTTTAAAGACGAGACCAATTCTCACAGGTCAACATTTTTCATACAATTAATTTAAAAAAAGTTTTCCAACCTCCCGTAGCTACGAAAGCCGAATATCATTTTTTTTTGGTCTGACCTCCACCCTCTCGCCGTTCCTCCAAGAATAAACTGACGGGACAATTTTTCTAGTGGCCACTTGCTGGAAGTCATTATCCGTCGAGACCCGCAGAGCAGCACACACGCCATCAGGCAAAGTAAACAGCGGCATAAATCTCACCATTAACCCCTGAACGCTTGCCTCGAGTGTGAGATGATTGCGACATTTCTCACTTCTGCAACTTTCGTTCCGCACAGTCTGTGGGTAGGCATGGACACCACCTCCTCTCCTTACAGCTGTCAATGCACACACACACACACACACACACACACACACACAGATGCACACGGTGGATCAAGGACATCTGCCGTGACAAACAGAAAAATTGTCCTCCTTTAAATCACCGGTGTTACTGTGTTAATCATTATTATTGTGTTTAATTTTGTATTATATTATAATAATCCTTAATAATAAAAAGAAATTATTAGTAATAAATATAATTTGTAATAACTAATTTTTATTCATTATTGTATTTTTTAGTATGCATATTCTTTATAAGGTATGTTAATAGTAGCTCATGGATCTGACTCAATTAAACATTCGGCAGACGTCCTCATCCAAAACGACTTACTCAGCAGTTCAGGGGTAAGGGTCTTGCTCCAGGGCCCAGCATGGTAGCTTGGGAACTCATCCAATTAGAACACGGGGGTCAAACTGACTGTCACCTTGGGCCACATCAGCATTATGGTTGCCCTTGAAGTATAGAGTCTTTGCTGAGCGACGCCGCATCATAGCACAAAAGACAAACCAGTTACACATTGAAGCACAAACATGTATTTGCTTTCCCGTATTTCTTGGAATTGCCTTCCATCTGCATCAATTTTTGCGGGACTGGTGTGGGATAAACTGCAATCTAGTAGTGGGATTTCGTCACCATCATTATTAACATACTGATTTATTGTCATTGTAAGATTTAAAGCAGCATAGCCTTATTTTAAGACAATTATACACCTTTTAAGCTCTTGCGGGCCGCGGGCCTTGAGTTGTGCATTAAACCTTTCAGATCCAGGGGCTAATTCATTAACCACTGAGCTACCACATCCCTAATGGATATATATATATATATATATTGTATATGTATGTATATATAGAGGCTATATGGACTAAAGAAACTAACTTCAGAACAGTTCAGAAAAGTTAACACTACAACATTTTGATACCATCTCGTACTGTAGGTATATACAGTGTTGGGAAGGTTAGTTGTAATGGAGTACAAATGACCCTAAAATGTAATAAGTAGTGTAACTTTTCAATTACTTTATAAAAGCAACTGATTACATTCAACTACTTTTTTGATTACTTTCATTTGTCCACTAGGTGGCACTTTAATTTAACATAGAAACAAAAACAAAATGTTCTATGTTTTCAAACTCAAACTGCAGCATATTGCCATCATTTAATTAAAAATCACGTTTCAGTTGAAAATCGAAAAAGTCTTAAGCACTGGTGATACATGAAATTGTTCAGATGTTTGTAATCTTTAACATTTTCATAAGGAACTGTAGTTTAATTGCACATTTTTAGTAACTGTAACAAATTACTGTTACATTTATTTTGTAATTCAATTCTGTAACACCAATACTCTTCAACACCGTGTATACGATGTTGAAAATCCGCTTCTCATCTTAAGGGACTGCTTTTGGTACATAAATGGGTGGGTTATTGCCATTTTACTGTGAGAAATGACAAAGCTGGTCCCTTGAGGGAACAGAGCAGACAAGTATTGGGGTTAAAATATTGTCTGGTTATTCAAGAAAGGATCTTACATGCAGCCCAAATGCACTTTGGGATTGGCCTTTGGTTTGGGGGGAAAAAACTGGGAAGCCGGCTGGACTTTTTTGATTTGTCTTAAAACTGGTTGTATTCAGAGAAGCCAGTTTCCAGTGTCTGTTGTTCAGGGGGAAAAAAAAACAAACAAAATAAAACAACTCAACAAGGTTGGCAACTCTATCAATGCCTCTCTATTGCCTTTAGTGTATTTCATTAAGACAGAGAAGCAAAGCTTAGTCTCTGACAGTTTCTATTTATTGTTTCCACTAATAGCACTGCAGGTGCTCAAGTGGTGACCGGACCCCCATATCTCGCTCGAACACACCCATACACTCTTCCTGTCACGATTACTCTTGTCCAATTTCCCCTTAACTGTGAGCGCACTCCTTAACACACGTGTAGTTTCTCTGGCTCGCTTGTCACCTCCTTATAAAACGGAGGAGATAGAAAAGATGGTTAAAGAAAGGCAATACATTGCTAACATAGAGCTGTATCTAGCTTCGCTTGCCGATTGTCTAGCAGATTGGCATGAAGCTGATTACTGTTCTAAAGGAAGCTTGTTGAGGTTATTCGGTAGTCATTTGTATCGCCAGGCATCATTTTTAACATATTTGCTGTGATCTCCCAAGAGCCGTGTTTTACATTTTAGATTAGATTAGATTCAACTTTGTGGTCGCTGTCCAGGGTATATCTAGAGAGAGAATGGGATGCAGTTAACATCTTTATGGAAAGTGCATAAGTGGCCTATTTACAGCAAATAGAAATATGGAATATGAGGAAATTGGGTCAATATGTACACACGTGAGAGTTAGTGATGTAGACAAGGCGCAATGGAAAATATTATATGATGTATACTGTAGAAAAAAGTAAATAATACATTAATTAATCATTTCATAATCAGAATCAATAAATCAGAATCATTTCCTGACTATCACACGCCACGGATGTAGGCTAGCTTAAGAAGCTAACAACGAGCGTAGCAGAAGGTATCATGACGTCTGGCTCATGTGGATGAGACACAGGGAGTCAGTGATGTAAACATGAGCGAGAACAGAGACATCCCTGATCACCTGATCATCATCTTTTCTCTGTTTGTGTTCTATATGGGAACGATTCAGCCTGCATACATTCATTACCCAGGTTTGAGTTTGGTTTTAATACAATAGTATAATATGAGGTCCAGTTACCAGTTCAAACAGCTAATATAATGGTTACTTTTTACTTAATTGCATGTCAGAGACCAAACTTCTTTACTTTAACTTTAACATGTGCTATTTGTGCCACCTCTGATTGTGCTGCATCAAATGGAAATTGAATCACACTGCATTATAACAAAGGTGAATCGTATCGCATTGGTAGCTGGTTCACTCTTTGCCTGTGCATCCATAAACCAATAGAATCGACCTTGGTTATGGAGATGCTACACACTTCTTGGAAGGTTGTTCAGATTCTGGAGTTTGACTGAGGTGACACTGATGTCCTGGCACCGGCGCTGGGCAAGAAGTGTAGTGGCATAGTCAGCAGTTCGGGACCGAGTTCATGGCACTGTTCAGCCGTACTGGATTTCTTCCAGTCCAATATTGGCAAACGATATGTTCATAGAGTTGACTTTGTGCTCAGGGGGAAATGTAAAGTGTCTGTTAGGTGCAGCAAAGAGAAATTGTAATGCTACTGCAATCGTTTTAAGGACTTGATTCATCATTGTTTTCTTTATGTCCCATCTTAATTATGGAGGATCTCGTCGAGAGGATTTGCAGAGGCAGAATTTTATTTTATAGAGTAACAGATTGTCTCCTCTAATGAACGTGTTTTAGGATTCTTTGTGTAGTAAAACCCACATACAACTTATTTAAATATATATTTATATATATATATATATATATATATATATATATATATATATATATATATATATCTAGTAGATAGTGATGCGGAGTAACTAGTTACATGTAATGGCATTACGGAATTTAATTACGAAAATAAATTTTAACAGTAATTTGTTACAGTTACTGAGAAAAAATGTGTAATTAAATTACAGTTAGTTATTTAAATGTTAAAGATTACAAATAGGGTTACATCTGAACAATTTCATGTAAAATCAGTGCTTTAGACCAGTGGTCCCAAACCCCCGGGATCCGTGGATCAATTGGTACCGGGCCACACAAGAAATCATTAATTATTTCCGTTTTATTTATTATCTAAGTGTGAAAAATCTTTTATGTTTCATAATTTGTGTGCCAAAATTGAACCCACAAGCTAGCAAAATGAGGAAGAAACTTTCTTATTATTATATTTACAATGTAAACAATCTACATAGACCAGCCGTCCGCAGTGATAGAAGGTTAGGGACCTTCTAGGGACAATGCTAGGGACAATCTGCTGCAGTTCAATTTTGAAAAATAGAACCGATTTGTTTCGAAGGTTTGAAACTTTTTTTCTTAGAATGTTAACTTAAAAAAAAACAGTGCCACCTAGTGGACAAATGAAAATCAAGTAATCAAAAAGTAATCACATGTAATTATTTTGTAATTAGTTACTTTCATTTTATAAT
Source organism: Kryptopterus vitreolus (assembly GCA_030449085.1). Lineage (NCBI taxonomy): Eukaryota > Metazoa > Chordata > Actinopteri > Siluriformes > Siluridae > Kryptopterus > Kryptopterus vitreolus. Next base: position 13,575,955 of record JACRUU010000013.1, read on the forward strand.
ATAATTAATATATAATTTTATAAATAATTAAAAGGTTACACTACATTTACACTTACATTTGAATAGGGTCAACGTTCGCCTCACACACCTCCATGGTCGATTCCCATCTCGGCCATGTGTCTGTGAAGTTTGCATGTTCTCCTCCACGTGCCTCAGGGAGTTTTTCTCCGGGTTCTCCGATATTCCCATCCCCCGGTCCAAAAACATGCACAGTAGGTTGTTTGGCACCTTGGAAAATTGTCCCTAGTGTATGAATGTGTGTGTGCATGTGCCCTGCGATGGGTTGGTGGTATACCATCCAGGGTGTATCCTGCCTTAATGCCCATAGACGCCTGAGATAGGCACAGTCTCCCCGTGAGCGGATAAAGTGGTAGAAGAAGATGAATGAATGAATGAATTAATGAATGTGTATATATATATATATATATATATATATATATATATATATATATATATATATATATATATATATATATAATATTAATGAGGCCAGAAATGATGAAATATGATTCATTTTGATTTGAGCTGATGGTGGTGTAGGGATTTGTGCATCGACAGCTTGAATCCATGGAGAACAGCAGCTTCGGTCAACATTTCAGCCTGGTGGTGGCATATTGGTATTGGGAATAGTTTCTTGGCAGCTATTGGACCCCTTCACCAAGTAACAAAGCAGATTGCCTTGAATGGTTCCATGAACTCGACAATGCACTTCAGTGGCCTTTTGCAGTAGCCAGACATGACTCTAATCAAGACTCTTCAGGGACGTGGCAGAATTTACAGAGACTACGTGATACAATCGTGTCAGCATGGACCGGAATCCCGAAAAAATACATTTCCAACACAAAAAAACGAATGGGAGCTGTTGTGGGAGCAATGCGCATCCTAGGTGTATTAGTATCATGTTCTTCTATCAGTGCGTAATAAGATTCGCATATTCACTCTGACTTTGGAACACCAACCTGGACCTCTATTCCATTTGAAACGTTCTCTATTATAACCCCAGCATTCAGTAAAATGTATGTTATTTGCCTGTGGCATTTCAAAGCTGCGAATAATATCGTGTTGCATCCTATAAAACTGTGATTACATTCACTCACCTCTCATAAGACTGTGGATAAAAAGGGGAGGGGGGGCCCCCAGAAGGCAAAAAGGCCACATGTTCAATTTCAAACTCCCAGAAATTCTTTGTAGGAAACCCATAAGCGTACTTCACACGACCAAGTCTACACGATTCTCAGTTTCGCATTTGATTCCGCACCTTTCCATGTTAGTTTTGCATACTCAATCAAGTCTTTAATTATCGCCGTAATTATGATTATATAATCCACTGACACCTAGAGAACAATTGTCAGCATGAGTACAGGTTGCTCTAATTGAATTAATTATTCGAGATATGTGGATTTAAATAGATTAACATGTTAAATTAAAGTCTCTTCCTCCAGGGAACTCGAGGGGGGAAAAATGGCCCCGCTGGGGATTCTGTATTAAGCGCCTTGACGTTCAAGTAGTGCTCTGGAATTTTTTATTCTTTTTTTTATTTCTCTGCAATGATAGACAAATTGATATTCAAACAAGAATATTTATAGTGGGATTTTTTTTTCCCTCTCCATATTTTTGCCTGAGGGGATCATTTGCTCTAATGAATAAATGATAATCCACATATAGAACAGTGCTTATTACAGCACATTATATCATTTGTATCAGCATTTTGGTTTTTTCAAAGAAATAAAAACCACTACAATTTAGAAAAAAATATAATGATTTTAATATCTTAATCAATCTCAGAAGTTTAGAAAATTCTTTATCAGGGTGCTTAAGTAACGCTTTTAGAGGACTGGTGAGAAATAAAATAGATTATAATGTTAAGGGTGACTACTTTGGATTAAAAAAAAGAGAGAATGCTTATTGGAATATATAGAGTGAAAGTGAGAAAAGGGGCTCACTACAAGCCATACAACACTAGATATGGCTGACTCTAAAGAATACCTCGTATCAGGACAGCAAATTTCTTCTTTGAGGCAATCTACCTCCTAAACAATAGTTCCAATAGTTCAATAAAACTGAAAATATGTTCAATGCCACCTTTTAATAATCTAATTCTGTACTTATCTGCGCAATAATTCTCATTATATTTCTTTAGGAAAATGTGTAATAACACTTTTTTATTTATTTTAGTATATTTATTTTATATCATGTGTTTTTGGAAGCTTCCATCCCTAAAACAATTTTCTTGTAAGTGGAAACTTGGCAACAAAGCTCTTTCTCATTCTGATTCTGGCAACATTAAATTCATTAATCGATACAGTAAACAGAGTAGAACATCATTCGGGACTTCATGTGACATGGTGAATTTTAAGATAGGACTAAAAAAATAAAACATTAAAAGTCCTTTTAATTAGTGGCAATTGCACATTAATTGAATGAGCATCATGTTTATCTAATCAACACACTGGGTCAAACCCCGCCCCGTGCCCATGTGCCCGTGGAAATAAATGTTACAGTATGTGTTACAAGCTGTGATTGAAAAGTTCTCATTTCTTCTTCAACTGAGGCCAGAGGAAACTAAAGTAATTTTTTTTTTTTTTTCGGGCAAGAAAAAAAAAGTTATCATACTGCCAACAAATGACCTTCATTTTGCAGTGTCACGGAAAAAAAAAAAAAAAAAAAAAAAACCCAAACAGTCTGTCGAGTTCTCACCTTACTTCTACTTTCACTATTTTTGGAATTCGCAAGTCACCACAGAAGGAAATTGAAAAAAAAAACCCAAATAGAACAGTGCATCCTCCCACCATTTCCAAAAGAAAAATGTTTGTGTGTGTTTTTGAGTGTGTGTGTGTGTGTATATATGTATATATATATATATATATATATATATATATATATATATATATACATACACACACAAACTAGCCAGTTAAGCCATGTACCATGTAACGGCATGTAATATATATATATATATATATATATATATATATATATATATATATATATATATATATATATATATATATATATATATATATATATAAACACTGCAGATCACACTGAAGCCGTAAAATACGTCGATCAACATTCAGAATCCAACAACGATTTTTCAAAGCCTGCCACGTTCTTCCCAAAGTGCAGTCTGGTGGTACCCGGGCGCTGGCACTCACTCACGCATTACCTCAGCCAGACCCGTTCCATTTAGACATCCGTACCTAGCACCTATTATTCACGATGGAGCGAGCCAGGAAAGTTTTATTGTCTCTCTCAAGAGTAAACGTGAATATAATAAATAAATAAGCAAATGAATAAATAAATAAATAAAGTGTCAGAGTAGAACTCCTTTTTTTCAAACACTCGACTCAATCACCTTCGAGCTGAAATGGAGCAACCGGTTTCTGTCACGACGTGCAACATCCCGTTCCCTCGGTATGGCGTTAATATATCTCTAATGAGGGGGAAAAAAGAAATATCCAGTCTTTACTTCACAAAAGATGAATGGCTTGGGGAAGCAACACTGTCAGGATTTCAGCGTTCTTTACTAAGATCCTTTATGCAAAGTCCATGCAAGGGCCAGCGAGGCCCTTAGAGCCTGTAATTACACCATTAAACTAATTATACACACTGTCATTATCATAGAAAGCTATTCAGAGATTCAATTCACCGGGTCAGAAGGAAACAATGACACGGATGCAAACAGTCAATAATTGGGGGTGGCAAGGAAAAAAAAAGGAAATGTATAAGTGTATGTGTGTGTGTATGTGTGTGTGGTGTGTGTGTGTGTGTGTGTGTGTGTGTGTTTGGATATAGTTGGAAATAACCACCAATGTTCCAATAAATATATTCATATACATCCTAACATTCCTAAATGCATTCATCTCCTACCGCTATATCCTTCCCTCGGGTCACGGGGAGCCTGTGCCTATCTCATTAGTCTATAGGCATTAAGGCAGGATACACCCTGGATGGAATGCCAACCCATCAGAGGACACACACACACTCAAATTCATACACTAGGGACAATTTTCCAAGGTGCCAATCAACTTACCGTGCATTTTTTTGTACTTTACTGTACATAAATACATTTTAGCAGATGTGCTATACTTTTATTATTTAGAAAGGGAACAATCATTTGTTACTAATAGTTGACATGTCGATTGATTTCTAGTTGAAGTGAAAAGCAAGGTGACAAGAAAACAAGAACATTCCATGCCACATTTACTTCGCAGTTTTCTGCTACAATAACCTCCACTTGTTCCGCTACTACATCCACATCCACATGTCAAACCAGAGATATAATAATTTCGGAAAAAAGCACATAGGGCTAGAAAAAGATGTCCATGTCCAATTATATAATATATATATATATATATATATAATATATATATATATATATATATATATATATATATATATATATATATATACATACATATATATACATATATATATACATACATATATTACATCATATTGCATGCCATGAGTTGAGTTCGGAGCTCAATAACAGGCCAATCAAGGCCACTCTTTCACTGCAAACAATGTAAAGTATATCTTCTGGTTTTGTATTGAAGACCATTGTCATGCTGGAACATGTTTGGGTCTCCTAATCGCAAGAGAAAATTTAGCATCCAAACAAATCCTATACAATCGGAAGAGGAAGTTTACATTATTTATGCAATGTTTAGAATGCATTATTAGTATGCTTAGATTAAAAGTCAGGTTGCTCCAATATGGTGCCATTTTATTATTATAACATATAATGGACACTAGTTGTAATGCTTCATGAGCACATAATGAAGCCATCTCTAATGCAATTTCATAAAATAATATAATCATGTGCATAATGCTGCACAAATGTATTACTTGTGCAAGTAAATATTTAATTAGAGAAGAATCCACTACTGAATGCGAAACAGAATGTTTTTTTTTTCTATTAGCAAACAGGCCTTTATTTATTTGTTTATCTATTTATTTGTTTATTTCTTCCTGCATTTTAATATTCTTAAAGATAATAAAATAAATTAAAATCATATTTCGTCATGATTTTTTTTTATTTTTGCAATTTTGCTTCATGCATTTATTTAGTTATGCATGCATTTGTTTGTTCCATTGTTTAATTGTATTTTATTCCTCAACACACCTCCTGCACGTACGATCATTTATCAAACGTTAATCATTTACTTGTTATTTAGGGATCCTTTATTTTAGTTTTATTCCTAAAAAAAAAGTCAATAAAGAAAAATACTAACAGAAATAATCAAATGGAATATATATTCCTTTGAAATCACTTAGTATTTTGTTCATTTATTATTTTATTTATTTTTGATTTGGCACCTTTTTTTCCACACCGACCACAGAATCACCCTGACCATTCAAATGTATCATTTACTTATTCAGCAATAATGAATTAGTCATTATTCAGGGATCCATTATTTTAGACACTTCTGACCCAGAAGATGTGGCATTGATTTGAACTGACACCATCACCGGTCTGGAACGATCCTCTTTTCGCGGTCTTTAAAAATAAAAGTGCGTGTGGGTTGGCTGGACGACAAGACTAATTTGTCGGAGCTGACCTTTTAGCCGATGCAGCTAAACCACAGAAACTTAGAAAGTCTCTGAAGAGCAGGGCATTAATTATGAATACGGTTTCTGTAGCCAGGAGTTTAGATGGTCTGTAAATCATATTCATCTCCATGCAGGATGCAATAGTGATGAGTATTACACACACACACACACACACACACACACACACACACACACACACACACAAACACAAATATAGTGCTGAGCAAAATCCTAAAGAAAGACGACAGATTTATTGTTCTTTATAAAGAAAAATTTTGTGAAATGCTGTCTAGGCTTTGCAGCTAAAGCAGATAAACAGATTACATATGTACCGGGAGTTTAGGGTCTCCCAAGGACAGTGAAGGTTATTGTACGACGGGCGGTCATAAAATTGATGTTATTACACAGGGGGAAAAAATGTGAAAACAAAACGGCTCTACATCTCCTTTAGCTTCTCCAAACGATGGAAGAGTTGGTAAACATAGTCTGTGAATAAACACTTTGAAACGCCTGCCACAAAGTGGTTTCTTCAAGTTATTGGGTGCAAAGTCAGGGAGATGAGGCAATATTTCTCATAGCACAAGTTTCACCACTTTGGCGTTTTCAAATATATCTATTTGAAAATATATGAACATAATTCCTACGTAATTCCTAATTCCCACGTACCATATTTAACAAATAACTTTGAAATGAACAAGAAATTAATATTAAAAGAATCATTTCCAGTTTGAGGGAGGCACGTTGGTGGGTCGTATGTCCGCGTCCCACATCCAGGGTTGGGGGTTCGATTCCCGCTTCTGCCATGTGTGCGTGTTTTGCATGGTCTCTCCGTGCTTCATGGGGTTTTTCTCTGGGTTCTCCGGTTTCCTCTCGGTCAAAAAACAAAAACAAAAACATGCATGGTAGGTTGATTGGCACCTTGGGAAAAAAAAAAAAAAAATATATATATATATATATATATATATATATATATATATATATAATAAATGATTGCCATTCCAGACAGTTTGTTGGAATGATGTTCCACACTAGTTGAAGTTTTGTTTCTGATCTGATGATCCAGTTCATCCCAGAATAGTTCATTTAGGTGTAGTGGCTGGGCAGGACATGATCCCAACACACCAGACACCCCAGCCTCTGAATAGCACTTACAGAGTTGGGATGTATTTGTCGCTTCGGCTCATTGTCTTGTTGAATGGTGCAGTCAGTTCCAATGAGATGCAGCTACATAGCATGGTTGCCATGTTGATTCCTTTCACCTGGAATAAGTCTTCAACATTCCCTGCTCCAAAACAACCCCGAAGCTTCCACCTACATGTTTGACTGTGAGGGTGAGGCATTCTGCTAACTCTAATGTTTTGAGACACAAACGTCATTCAAATTACAGGATTATGTCCTCTTTTATATATTTGTTTATTTATTATTTTATTAGAAAATCTAACTCTTGCAAACGAGCGTGTAAATAATCTGTAATTCAAGTTGATTTTGGTTTAATGGAATTTCTGTATTGAAATAAACTCAAATACAATTAAAATCAAATGCAGTCTTACAGAAACTTTAGGTATAGTGTTAGATAATTGATCAAGCATATTTGCATTTGCATTAAAGCACAAAATCCTTCTTTCTATGCTGCTTTTGTGTCACGTCGCCTCTTTTGTCTGTACATCTGTTACCCGTTTGCATAACTTGTAATTTCACGCCTGTATTGTGATGGACAATGGAGCATTTTCTGCTTTTGTTATATTTTTATATAACTATAATTGAGCAGCAACTTTGCACTATATATATATATATATATATATATATATATATATATATATATATATACACATATATAGACACATCTGCAAATGGAAAATATTACTGTAATCATGAGAATGTGGGAAAACATTCAGGACATTGCACACAAGTGTAATTAGAGGCACATTCAGGATCCAGAGCATCATTTCATTCATGATTTCAAGCACAATTATGGCCTCTGCTACTGTCTAATTACACCGACCTCTTCGATTGCCAACCTCCGCACTTCGATGCTATTAATGTCTTTTTTCTCTCTTCATAATTTTCCTGGTCAAAACACTTTGTATTCAGATCAAGGTATTATTCCAGATGATGAGAGTATTCATCGTTGCAATGTTGCTCATATTTACCTGTTTGGAATTATACAGCTGGAAAAGGAGAATACATTTTCGTTCGGGTTGAATCTGACCAGAAAATGATGGGGCGATTGTTCTGTTTCAGGCTGAGCGATTAATATTTAGAGGACAAATGAATGTAATGAAAAAATGACAGGTCAGAAGAAGAAATTCATTCTTGGGATGTCATGGGAAAGGATTTTCTTTAAGCAAATGACAGGAAAAAGGAAAGGGGAAAAAAGGAAATAGAAAAAAAAAGAATAAGAGAAGAAAACAGAAAAAAAGGAACAGAGAAGTAAAACTATTAAGTAAAAGAAATGGAAAAAAAAGAAAAGGAAAGAAAAAAAAGAAAAGGAAAGGAATGGCAGCAATCAGTCGGAATATCAAACAAAATCCTCAATAGACAAAGCTAAAGCTAGATATGAGGCATGAATGTGGAACGTGCTCGGAAATCAAACTGCTCATTATTAGCCGATCTGCAGGCCGGTTACACACCAAGATGCAAAACGAGATACAGATTGAAAAAGCAGCGGTGAAGTCGTCTTCTAGAACGCTTCAATTTGGCTGTGGAAATCGATTAACTGGCTCATTCCACATTTTTGTTCTGTCGGGGAAAGAAAAAAAAAAAGACATGACTTTGCCAACACGCCTTATGAAACGCCATCAAGCTCACATCATTCCGGGTATTATTAGAGGGATGATTTGTTGCAAACCTGCTTTCGGTGTGCTGAAACCTCACACACACCACACCCTTTTTTCCAGTGGGGAACTGAGCACAAGTCTGACTCTTAGTGACAAAGTACATCAACTGCTGAAAATATGTAAAAAATAAAAACTTATACACCCTGTCATGTGATCCCTGATATCATGTGACTATTATCACTTACACGATATAGACTTAGATATACCGTAATGATCTAGTGAGGAAAATGACTGCAGCAGTAATAGTAGTCAGTAACGGGGGAAAGAAAAAAAAGTAAAAGGAAAAAACACCCTATTAGTTAATTCAATATGATGCTACATGAAATATATTTCAAATAAAATATTGATTAATGAATGAATAATGACTTATTATTTCTAATTAAATGGGTGGGGTCACAAAAACTACAGGAAGGTGTGTGACATATCAACGGACTATGCTCAGTATAGGGAATTGCACTGTGGGTAATATAGTGATGTCAAGTCAAACCATTCCCTCACCATTACTGGGTCATGTGATGTCTAAACACCAAAAATACCCCAAAAAAACACCAAAAATAGTCATTTAAAAAAAATAGTCAATCCTCTTTGACTCTTTGAATAGTCTCTCCGATTGAGTTTGTGTTATGATGTCAGCACTAAGAGGTCGCTCCCAGACCCGAGGTTTGCATCGTCAAGCATCACTCACATTTTCTTCAGGAAATGTCACATGTTTAGTTAATATTATACAAAACTATATAAATAAATGTGTTTATAAAGTTTGTAGCCACATGACCATTAGATTACTATGTGCTTTTTGAATATCCCACGTTCAATAGGGTTGAGGTCGGTGCTCTATAGCAGGCCATAAAAAGTTATATTACTCCAAACTATGTCTTCATGGAGGTGGCTTTTTGCACAGGAGGCATTGTCATGCTGGAACAGGTCTGAGCATCATACTTCAAGTGATGGGAATAGTCCACATCAATGTGGTTACAGTCTAGAGAAGAGACACATTGGCTGTTCCAATATGTTTGTACATACCGTGTACATTTCAGCAGCCTTGCCAGCTTCTATATTATTCTCTCTTTCTCTTTGACCTGACATGACAAAAAAAACAGACACTAGAACATAACAGTCCTGAAGATTTGCATGCGATGGAACAATGCTACTGAAATAAATAGTAGGATTTTTTTTATGTACTTTTTTATGTAAAAAGTGCTTTTGTAACTAATGTCTCGCTTAATAAAGGTATAAACTAGTACTAGTATTTGTCCTGACCATCAGTCAGATACACAAATAGTATCTATATATATATATATATATATATATATACATATATATATATATATATATATATATATATATATATATATATATATATGTAGATAGATAGATAGATAGATAGATAGATAGATAGAATAGAATAGCCGTTATTCATCACATATACATTACAGCACAGTGAAATTCGTTCTTCGCATATCCCAGTTTGTTTGGAAGCTGGGGCCAGTGCAGAGGGTCAGCCATAATACATCAGCCCCGGACCACAGAGGGCTACAGGCCTTGTTCAAGAACCCAAGGGGGCAGCTTACTGACACTGGGGCTCGAACCCCCAGACCTTTCCGATCAGTAACCCAGCGCCTTAAACCACTGAGCTGCACCCCTCCCTTAGGGAAGAGAGACAGAGAGATTTTTTATTTTATTTTATTATTATTTTTTTATATGGTGTAAATGAATTTTCAATTTTCATTACTGTAAGTGAATTTACGCCCTAAAGTATAAGGAAGCACTTTATACCTCTCATGCCCTAATGTAATCCAATGGAAATTCTAAGAATTACAGTTTGGAACACAGCCATTGACATCTCTGGCTCGACCTGACAACGAGCAGCCACAATCACTTCCAAAAGTGCTAGAATGTTGGTGAGAGACTCATTTTTCTCACCTGCTCTTCACACCTCTGAATGGGGGAAAAAAAACATTACATTTCACAATCACCTGAAGTTCCACACCGGCACAAAAGAATCGCGAGTATCAGCTCCAGCAGTGGCTCCATGGGTGTGATAAAGGCCTTGGATACTATTAATATATTTGCATAAGTGGAAAGAGTTCATCTACTGTACAGCAATTAATCAATAAATATATATTTGTATTAGTTATTTCAAGCTATTTAATTATATTTATTTCAAAAAAGGCTTTCTACACTCATCCAAAATAGAGACATAAAACAAAACTAGACATGGGACATTTCCTGAAGAAAATGGGAGTGATGTTTGCCGATGCAAAGAGCAGCTCCGGGGCGTGACCCCTTAGAGCCAGATCCGTATCATATTTAGCACTGACTTCGAAATTCTAGCTTGTTCGGAGAGACAAGTGTTTCGTCACCAAAAACGCCCGTTTTCAGCGTTTTTTCGGGAGGGGTGGGGCCAGTGACACACGTGACATCATCAAATTATACAGAATCCGATTCCCGTCGACCATGTGTCCGAGTTTCGCCTTTGCGCAGATTTTTCGGCGGAGCGCCAAATTTCCCCATTAATTTTCTATGGGGTTGGAATGACGCGGATTTCCCAAAATTCGGAACGTGTGTGGGGTTCGAGAGGTATATATGATCGTGATCCACTCCGGCCCCTTACATTAGAGACTTCCCTTTGCCATATGTGCATGTCGGCTGCTCACAAACCGAACCAAAGTAATAGCACACCACACACCATCGGGCTGCACGATATGAGGTATGATTCGTGGGGATCGGACAAAAACTGCGGGACTAGTTACGCGCCGAAAATTGGACCTGAGCTAGAAAGAGATTATAATAGTGATGCAAGCACCACTAAATATAACTGGTAAATATAAATGTACACAAATCATGCCCGGCTTGTTGTTTCCCTATAGAATCATCACACTTTTTTTCATTTAACGCCATCCATGGTTTCATCATAGCATTGTCTGGTTTCTAACCTAATGTCATCTGTGAGAAGGAGACAAAAGTGCAAATAAAACTGAATGGAATTGAAATGATCTGCACTCAAGGGTCCTCACTCTACACCACTACCTGACTTTACAAATACTCATGTGGTACAAATCTCTACAACCTCAGTCTTATCTGAAGATGCTCCACTCGATATTCGGCACATGCCATTATATTTGAACATCTTTATACAACTGAGTAGTTGAGTATAAGTAGTTTCGATGTCGTGGATTATACTACCCATTTATTATACCAGCAAATCGGGACCACAATGTGTAATTTGGTGATCAAAAAGCACTTGTGGCCACATGACCATATAAGCCTCTACCTAAGGCTTGCAGAATAAATGTGTTTGCTGAACAACAAATCATCGTTTTTCCTATAAACAGCTTCAGTATGCTATGCACAGAATGACTTTGTCTATTGCATGCTTTCTTCTATTTTGGAATCCACTGGAGCTGCTGCTTGGTATGCGTCTCAGTAAGCGAGCGGCCAAGTTAATATTGCATTGTGTGAAAAGTATCGATTAGGTGTGTTGCAGTCGGAAATGTGATTTTTTTTTTTGGGGGGGGAGGGGGAGCATTTTCCAGATTCAAAATTAATAGATTGGTTCCAAATAGAGCACAAAGAAATCAATTTCCATATCATTTTCACTCTGAGGAGGGAAAAAAAAGAAGCTAAGGGAGATGGTCTTTTTGTATTAAAATGTGGCTTTAATATAAAGGTTTTTCAAACACATTTTAACATGATCCTTTAGATTTTAGATTAGAGGAAAGAGAATGCGTAGACGAAAAGCAAGCCATGTCCGAGGATTCATCATTTTGTTCTGGGCTCTTCACGTGTATCGGATCAGTGGATGTGAATATTTTATAATCGCCATTATGTCACTGTTTAAACAGCGCATATGGGGAATTATTTCTTGATGGAAGTACAGACAACTTTGACTGAAAATATGGTTCCATGAGAACTGAGGAATCTCTATTATTGGTGAGTATTAAATTGTGTTGTGCTTTTGTTTTAGCTTCAGATACTACGAAACAACTAAATATGATATGTAGTGTTAAAGATGATAAATTCTTTGATTAATTGACTTTCCTTGGCCACAATACAGAGAACCCAGGATACACCTTCCCAGAGTGTATATATATATATATATATATATATATATATATATATATATATATATATATATATATATATATATATATATATATATATATATATCTATAATATCATCCAAACAGATAACTGTGCTCCATTTCATTACTTTTCCATTAACACCATGCCTGCATTAAGATAATTTATACATTTTTTTTCTCCCCCTTTATATCAGTATGTAGGTCAAGGGCTTTTACACTCTATTTTAACACACCTCCTTTGGCTAAACAGGCACCTGTTAATAATTTACAACTTTTTTTATTGAATTAAACAGTAAATTACAGACAAGGCTCCCTGTTCAGGACTCAAGTGATTTAACGGTATTTGAGAAAAGATGCAAATTGACCCATTACTATTTGTAATATTTGCTAATATTTTGAAAACGTTTTTTTTTTTTTTCTTTCCTGCCTTGGAATTGATTAAATCAGCAGGATAATTACCTGAAATACTAAGTGGCGTAACTAAAATGTCCAAAATGTATTTTGAAGTCAAGGCAAATACGTACCTTTAGAACATGTGCTTCTTTTATTATAATTCTTAGCAGTAATCTCCATTGTTCTAAGTTACAATGGTTCTGATTTATGATTTGGCTGATCTTATGAAGACAAATTTTTATTTGAAATTTCAAGCTGCAGCAGATTTTCCAACCTCTGCTCACTAATACATTAACAGTTTATTTATAATGTGGCGGGTGTATATATAAAATGCATATATAATGTATATTGTTTATACAGCAGTGTGTGGTAAATTGCTCTGTTTTGGTAAATGATGTACTATAATTTGTTAAGTAAACTTATTACAGATTACAACCCAATACTGATCACCATTCCTTAAGACTGATCTGTTTGAGTAGACCATGTCTCGAATTTAAGTTATAATATTTTCAAGTTACCAAAGGGCCTCTCGATTGAAAGATGCACCAATTCACTTGATAGCAGAGGCAGGTACAAGTGCAGATTACGAATCTTTTCCCATATAGTTAAACACTTAAACATAAATTATTGATTTACAAGTTTCTTTTCCCCTAATACATTGTCTTTCCATTCCTCAAATTTATATTCCTATAAATATAATCACTGTGTTTATCTTGAATTCCTTGTGGACCTGGACTTTCCTTTATATTTGGTTAAACCAGTTCAATCCTTCCAACTTAGCTCACACTATGTTCTCACTTTGCCTTGCCCGCTGATCGCCACATGCTCTGGCGAAATTGAGAAAAGACACGGAGCATACTGTACACCATGCGAGCACACCATTTGAACTCTCTTGAAGGTTCACAGTGGCACCATTTTCCCCTTCATTCATCAGAGCATTGAGCAGAGAACCATGCTGCTGTGCAGCTTCCTGGCCTTGACCCTTCTAGCCCTTCGAGTGAGGTTACAGAAAAAAAAAAAAAAAAAGACCTACTCTAGGGAAAATGCATTTCCCAGCATGACTGTGAACGGCATGACACTCTGGAGTGCTTCTTCTAATCCATCCTGAGAAGCTCTCGTTTTGAAAAACGGGGACAAATCGCAACATGTGCTGAACAAGCTGGAAGAATTTCCACGGGGTTTCATTTGGGTAAATGTTTTTTTTTTTATTATTTATATTTATATTGGAGTTAGAAGTCAGAGATGCAAACGAGAGCAAAGAATCCCGAGGTGTAAACGTACAACTTTACAACACATTCATAGTGAGGTTAAGCTCTTGCTAGTGACTTTGGAACAATCATTGCTAATGAAAAGGTGATGATGATAATGTTGCTGAAACCTTCTTACAGAGATCGCCAGGGAGCTAGCTTAATGAACAAATATTGTATCGTGAGTTTGCATTGCATTGTATATTTTACTCACACCTTTATTCCCGTCTCCGCCATGTGTGTGTGGAGTTTGCATGTTCTCCCCGTGCCTCAGGGTTTTTTTTCTCCGGGTTCTCCGGGGAGAACATGCAAACTCCACACACACACATGGCAGAGGTGGGAATCAAACTCCCAACCCTGGAGGTGTGAGGTGAACATGTTAAATACTGTGCCCCCACCCTAAATATAGTATAATAAAGCAAATTTATTTAAAAATGGGTTTATAGGAATGTCTGACATTCTTTAATATTTTAACAAAATGTGAAGCAAAAAAAAGGAATTAAAGTTGCTATATTTTATAAATAATTGAACATTTTGAGATAATAATCATCCTATTAAAATAATCATAAAACAAAATTAATCATCCTCGTAGTTAGGAGAGTTATTTTATGTTTATTTACAGTCTATGAAAAAAAAAAAAGGTTTGTTACAGCAACCCTTGTATAGCTGCTGTTTGAACTACCCTGTGGGAAGATGTTCCACTGGATGTGTGCTTGTAGAGATTGTGATGTGTTCTTGTGAAGATCTGTGCTCACCTGTAAAGTCATGTATTGATGAAAGTGAGGTGACGATGCCTGGGGTGCAGTCAGCGTTCACATTCACCCCCAAAGTTTGAGGTCAGAGCTTTATAGCAGAAGCTTTATAGCAACTCCAAGCTCCACTCTGAATATCACATGGACAAGATGGACCAGGTTTAATACTAGCACATGCAAAGACCTCCTGTAAAACTACAGTGTCTCACACTGTGTTAGCAAGCTAGAAAAATAATACCTTCTAGACATAGCATTGCACGCCCATCATTATACCATTATATTGTATTTTATGACTAATATGGATTGAATACATGCACATTTGCACTGAACTGCATTCATTCTGAATGATGACTGATCCCTCACTGCATTAGTGATCCCAAAAATTAAGGCGCATTATAAAATGTCCAATTCATCTTTGCTCCAGCGGGCCGACTGCAATAATGACGTATTAAGCATTGTGTTTAAGTGATATCGGCCTCCATCATTTGCCAGAAACAAATGGACGCAGCTCTCCCCCCTTTAAGCACCCGAGTGGAACATGAAATCTAATCTAAAAAACATTTGTGTGAGGGAAAATTGACCCAGATAGATAGATCAAATAAATGACGGTTATGAATCCCATCAGAGGGAAGCCATTAGTGTGTATTTGCTTGTAATAATATTCCGTTTGGTTATGACTTATTACTCTTGTGGTTGTGCAGAAGGCAATATAAAATACCGCAACCTAAATGGAAGGTATAGGACAAGAGCATGATAGAAATCTGAATAAAGACGGGCTGTCTCTACACATAACAAAGACATACATAAATGTTAATTTAATCATGTTGCACGCATTTAGACATAGATCTGCATAGTCAAGGTCAACACCAAAGCCCTGCGAACCTGATTCGCTGGATTTGTGAGCGTTCATACGCGTACAAACAAGATAATCGTATTAATAGGTTATAAAGTGTTGGTTTTTACCCCCCCCCCCCCTGTGCAACCTCAAGACATAAAAACAATCCATAACTGAAAGATAAATGAAGGGTGAATTTATGTTGAAAACTCAGCCGCTTTGAGTAATGAGTGACTACTGCAAGCGGCTTTAATTGCTCCCTTTACACAAAATCACACTTTCGAATTGAAAAATGGGCCATTGAAGTTTCCTCTTCAGTCCCAGGCGAACCAGCGACCGAGCACACCAGCGAACAAATGAGCGACACCCGCTTTTGTCTGGAAGCAAAAAGCTCTTTGGCAAATTAAAGCTTATCGTTTTGTCAATATTGTGTATTAGCATGACTCTAATGGTGCTTAATTGGCTTCTCCGAAAAAGTGAAGTCATCATAATATGAGATTTTGAAACGCACGCGGTGCACGTCGATACTCAATTAAAGGAAAGAAACAGCTAAGTGAAACGCTGCAGGAAAGGAAAATGGGGGAAATGATAATGCAGTTGCATACATAAAATATAACAAAGTGCTTGCCTTTAATCTAAACACAATAGTTATGTTACAGTCTCACGTTAGAGGTACAGTATGTTGGCTCTGTAATGCAATTCCAATGACTACTGGGATTCTTACAAATTATGTGTGAATTATGAGAAATGTTGTCCACTCGAAGAATTTCTGACCAATTGTGATTGCTTCCTATGAAAATTCTGTCCAATGAGCAAAATGTTAGGAAAAGAATTCCTGAGGGAATTCTGATCAATCCCATCTGCTTCCACAGAATCTTCGACTAATCCTATTCCAGACATAGTTTTGGCCAATTCCATCTGCTCCAACAGAATAATAGACTAATCCCTCCTATTCTGGAGAAGGTTCTGACTTATACCTCTTGTTCTAGGAGAGAACAAGTATTCAATCCTACCTGTTCCTAAGGGAATTCTCAACAATCCCTCCGGTTCCTTAGGGAATTCGGACCAATACCTCCTGTCTGTGAGGGGATTCTGAGCAATTCCTCCTGTTTCATAGAGAATTCTGAGCAATACCTCCTGTTTGTGAGGCAATTTTAGCCAATTCCTCCTGTTGAGGAAATTCTAACCATCCCACCTGCTCCAGAAGAAGGTAAAACCAATCACTTCTGTTCTTAAAGCAAGTCAAATTAATCTCATATACTCCATCAGAAGGTTAGTCCATCTAAACAATCTAACCTGCTCCTGTTCCTTTTGGGAATAATGACCAATCCTATCTGTTCCAGCAAAATGGTAGATCAATCTCTCCTGTCCCTAAGACAATTCTGACCAATCCCACATGCTCCATCAACTGGAGGCCGAGCGAACCAACAAAAAAAATGAGTGACACGCTGTTGTTTGGAAGCGAAAATCTCTTTGGAAAATTGAAGGTTATAGTTTTGTCAATATTGTATATTGGCATGACTAATGCACAATATTAACATTAGACCAATCCCTTTATTTCCTGAGAAAAGTCTGACTAGTCTCATCTATTCCACAAGAATGTTATACAGAAATATGATCTCCTCTGTCCTCTGACCTGTCTTAAAGGAATTCTGACAAATTGGGTCTGTTCTCGAGGGAAAATCTGAACATTAGGCCCTTTTGTTATATCAGAAATTCTGACACATCCCACGTCACTCCTAGAGAAAGCTAGACTAATATAGCAAATGCCTGAAGTCCAGTCCCATCCACTTGTGGACAACAATCTCATCTTTTCTGCTCACTCTCAAACATTAATTCTCAAACGTTATCCTGTTCCCTATTAAATTTAGACCAAATAAAGTTCCTACCAGCTCTACTAACAATTGTCTAGTTCTGACTTGCCCTGATGAAATTCCCACCCACTCCCTAGTCCAAAGCCTCCCACTCATGCAGATATTTCTTTCATATTCCTATCCTCTCTATGTTTAAATAAACTTAACTTTATTTCCCAAAGACACAGTGGCCATAGCCAATACAAATCAAATTGAGCAAGATTCAGTTTAAACCCATAAACAAAGCCACTAATAAAAAACATCAACAACAAAAGCAATAGTAACAACCCTTATTTTTGAGCTAAAAAGAACGACTATTCTTTTAAATTAATCGTAACATACATTTGATCCAGTACAAACACATCATATTATAAAGCCACCACCTGGCTTGTAAATATGTTGCAATTTAACAAATGCAAATGTACGCTCAATGAAAATGACACTATAGATCACTCGGGCATTTTAAAACGTTCATAAATGGAGAACACGCGGCATCGGTTGCCAAAGAACGCTGTTCCTGTGTGCTCAAATGAGGCATTCAAGACATGTTTGCAACACATCTCAGTGGACGTACTGTATTCGTCTGCGGATAGGAATAAACATGGAAATTAATTTAAACTTGAAATGAGTCCCATTGGCCTGGCTTCCTTGATGGGATGAAGAAGAAAAAAATATTCTACCTCTACACAGTGATTAACTCCTCATAATTAAAGAACCAAGGCATCATTTTCTTAGTGATCTCTGTCGAGCCTGTTCAGCCCAATCCGGGGCTGAATTATTGCAGATCAATTAGGAATTCATCCTAATCATCAAACCCCATGATTAGACCAGTGGCTGCTGTAGGAAAGTGATTAAATGTTTGCCGTAATTAGCCTCGTTAGTGTGCTTCAGGCAGCCCGGTGCATAATGCTGATTATATATCAGCCTTAATGATGACTGTATTTATATATCAGCTATATAAACTTTAAAGGTGCCAAAGGTGTGGAAAAGTGCTATGAATATTAGTAACCTGTAAAGCTTGCTGCCCCGAAAGAGTGCATTAGCTTAAATTAGCTAGAAATGGCAGACATTAGGATATACCCAAGGTATATTTAATTTTCACTCCTGACACATTTTATCAAGCCTTGAAATTATTTTAACCAAGTGAAAGTTCATCAAAGAACTGACCCATACTGATACTTTACCCATACTTTATTTACATTTTTTAATTTAACATACTTTATTTATCCCGTGAGGGAAATTCTTTTCTTCAGATATCCCAGCTTGCTTAGTAGCTGGGTTCACCCATGATACGACACCCCTGGAGCACAGAGGGTTAAGGGCCTTGTTCAAGGAGTGTCAGCGGGCAATACTGGGGCTCGAACCCCCTGACCTTCCAATCAGTAACCCAGCGCCATAAACAGCTGAGCTACACCCCCGCTAGACTAATCCCACCAAGGTCTGAAGAAATTTGACCTATTCTCTTTTAGTCCTGAATGAATGTTGCCCAATTCCCCCTGCTCCTGAAGGAATTCTCTCTAATTACACCTATCCTGGAGGATTAACACTCCACCTATTCCCCATAATACTGTTCAATCCGACACACTCCTGAAGGAATTCTGTAACAATTCCCATCAATCCCCCCTGCTCTGAAATAATTCGATCCAATCGTACCAATTGAACCTAAAGTTAAAACGATGACACCAACTCAAGACTACCCAACGTCTGAAGGAATTCTGCTGAATCCCTCTCAATTCTGAAAGCATTCTGCCAAGTTACACTCAATACTAAAGGAATTCTACCCAATCCCACTAGTCCCTGGAGGAACAATTTTATACTATACATGAAGGACTTCTTCCCAATTCCACTTGCTACTAAAATATTTCTTTCTAATGCCGTTATTATCGTATAATAAGCATTCTTTATTCCTAATAATTTATTATGATTTAGACAAATTCTATTCTAAAATATTTGACCAACCCAATTTCTTCCAGGGGGCACGGTGGTTTAGTGGTTAGCACGTTCGCCTCACACCGCCAGGATCCGGGTTCGATTCCCGTCTCGGCCATGTGTGTGTGGAGTTTGCATGTTCTCCCCGTGCCTCAGGGGGTTTTTCTCCAGGTTCTCCGGTTTCCTCCCGGTCCAAAAACATGCACGGTAGGTTGATTGGCACCTTGGAAAATTGTCCCTAGTGTATGAATGTGTGTGTGAATGTGAGTGTGTGTGCCCTGCAATGGGTTGGCATTCCGTCCAGGGTGTATCCTGCCTTGGTGCCCATAGATCGGATATAGCGGTAGAAGATGAATGTATGAATGAATGAATTTCTTCCATTCATCTAATTTTCAATGGAAACTAAAGCCACCAAAACAGGCCCTTGGGGAAACCACAGGCAAATGGATTGACCAGAGGTCTTCTCTGTATCATTTTACAGCATGTGTGGTCATGTGATCTTCCTTTATTGAAATAAAAGTGACTTGTATATTAGCATAACAAAACATGAATCACATAGAATGCTAGATATTTAATTGTGCAAAACGTCCTGAGCTCTCTAATATATACATTTATACCCTTTGCCTTTATAACTCTGTAAATCCTTTTTGTTTAATCTTCTCAAAGTAGCTCATCAGTGACTGTCGGAAAGAAATTGCGAGTCTTTTGAAAGCGCCTTCATTTCCTCTAAATGCTGCTAAAGTTATCATTTCATTAGCTCGGCAATTGGAAACTTTTCTTAAATTCCCCTCTTTTTGTAAGGATTCAAAGAACTGTAATCTGCTGAAGGGACTATATTTTATGCGGTTCATTAATATGGATTCTTTTCTTTTATATACTATATAAAAATCCATAAAATAAATAGTTTTTGTTTGATAGTGTCATTATCTAGAAGAAGCACAATGCAAAGTTCTCTTTTTAAAGACATACATTTCAGACAATAAACTTTATATCTTCAGAGAGGCTAAATGCAATGGATTCACTGTTTTTTTCCCTTTCTTAAAGCAGGTCCATTCCCTCAAAATAGAACGATTTCAAAGACATCATTTATATGCAGAACTTCAGACAAATCAAATAAAAATGGAAATCCTGCTCATAACTCAGGAAGTTACCCTCAACGCTTCAATCACTTGATGCCAAATCAAACAAAGCAATGCAATGCATCCACAGTAAACAAAACAGGACATGCAAAAGTAGAAGACAAATGTCTCAAAGATAGTTTCCTTTTAGATGAGCAGCTCGAACACGCCGAGGTTGAAACAATTCCGAAATCCAACTTCTGGAGGTAAATCAAAGGTTAAAAACTAAACAAATGCTCAGCCAAAACATGGACTTTAGTTTATAAACAACACATAGGAGCATGTCCACAAACTAGGTGTGATCCTTTAATAGATGGACTTAATGGGATTCTCCTTTTACAGTTACCAGTTTGACATAAATTAAATGTGAGTCGATACATTGAGATGAACAAAAAACAAGAAGATGAGCCATTCATTATGGAAACATCACTACAAACTACTGTAGCCCTCGTTCACACCTCGGGCCACAACCTGACAACCACGACGCATACACGTTCACATCTAGTGTTATAAATGCCTCTTTTTTCCTAGCAATCGGATTTGGTGCCTTGTTTCCCCTGAAGAGCTTTCACACATTTACTTTTAAGCAGAAATGTCCTGAATAGCCTCATTAATGAACCTTTCCGCATTTTTAATCACATGGTCTTCCAGTGCATATATTTTCAGGCATAAACCGCACTCGATGCCAGAATGTGGACTCTGATGGAGTTTCCGTTAATAAATAAAGCACACAGGGACACGCTCTTGCGGGAATATAATCACCCAGTGATGTGCTGTGTGAGGCAAAGTTGGGTTTTTTTTTCTTTCTAATTATAGCACGGCAGGGTTGCCAGCGCAAAGCAATTTTTGTTTATTAAAGAATTAAACACTGATGGAGGCTATATACTGCGCACACACACACACACACACACACACACATTTATATATACAGCTTCACACTATCCTCTTAATCTAAACAAGTTCAGTGTGAGAAAACTGCAAAGCCTCTGAAAATGTCTGAAAACGTTTGCTTACTGGAGATTCCTCCCACAATTTGTTCTTGCCGAACAAAAAGGACAATAAAAACATCTTCTGGCCAATCACAATGCAGAATTCTAAAGCTTAGTCGATTAAATGACTGCAAGTAAATTCCGTGCCATTGCTTAAGAATTGTTAATTACAGTTGAGTAATAAACGGTTGGTATATTTTGTGGGGTTGTATCACTCTAATAACACTGACATTGGCTTCATGCCACAAGGTAACATCTGGGTGACTTTTGAAGATCGTTTTCTGGCAGAGGTATCAGAGGTATTTATGCTTTGTGATTTACACAAGTCGACTTTCTGACTTTTAAGACCGAGAGAGAAACAGGGGGTGATGAGAAAATACAGACTATATACAAAATTTTATGTACAGGACCTTTGGAGATCTTCCATTTCAAAGCATGTAATGCATATCTATATATAATGCAAAAAGTGACATTGTCAGGTTAAAATGAAGTTTGATCTATAATATTGTGTGCCTTTAGTTTTGGGGTAACAGTTTTGGAAAGTACCTTATATGACTGGAATTATCCGTCCTATTTTGTCCAAAGTAGTATCTATAATTATGAAAAATGCATAAAATAAAAGAAAGTAAATATTAATGTATGACAATTCCCAGGGAAAGTTATTTAAAAGAAAATACATTAAAATAAAAGCCGAAAACAACCTTGAATGTATTAATAGAAGAACAACTTGTGAACAAGTTGCTTAATTTTAAAACCAACAAACAAGCTTTTTATTTTGGTGGATAATTATACAGCACTTGCATCTGTCAGAGCTGTAAACTCAATGACTGCAGTTCTTAAAGTGTTCAAGATGAAGAGCAGCGAGTCTCGGGCCACTGCCTTGCTCTAAATTATGGACATGATGCAACGATGCATAAGAACTTCACTTTGCCATAATGAACTTTAATGGCTGATGTTTTATTGAGGTCTGTCTGTCTTGTTGGAGGAATTGCTATAATTATAGCAGTCCAACTTAAGAGGCCCATAAATCTCAAGACCCACGTAGCAATATTTTATTACTCCCCTTTTTTTCTTTTTTTCCTTGGCACAGAACACTACTGAACTCTAGTCCATGTCATATGAATTATATATTGTCTCAAGCCTTATTTCACAGAGTGCTGCAATCCGACATGTATTTAAAATGGAGATATAATTGCGGTGCGATGTTACGTCGTGTAGATTAAAGCTACCGTAGATAAGATCTCGGTGCACTAAGCAAAGACAAAACACTTCTGAAGCATTTTTCTTTTCTTCAGAAATGAAACAGCTAATCATGTTGGGTTTATTTCCATGGTGTCCTAGCAGCAATGGTCATTTCGATATAAATCTTTTGAAACCACTCAGATCACTGATCTGAGGTGCATTTGCAGCATCATGCCTATTGTTTAAGGTCATAATTACATAGACTAGTATGCAGCATATATATATATATATATATGTGTGTGTGTATATATATATATATATATATATATATATATATATATATATATATATATATATATATATATATATATATGTGTGTGTGTGTGTATATATATATATCTATATATATATATATATATATATATATATATATATATATATATATATATATATATATATATATATATATATATATATATATATAGGCACACACACATACATGTGTGTGTGTGTGTGTGTGTGTTATGTATGTATGTATGTGTTTTACTCCTGTAAATAATAAATAAATCCAATATGTCACCTTCCTGTTGGAAGGAAGAAATCCCTTCAAATTATCTCTCCTGTACATGTATATGCTCTAAACATATAAATGCAAACTATATAAACTCTTTCTCTTTATATTGCTACTTTCGAACAATGTCCATTATTAAACATGCTATAGAAAGAAAACTGAATTCAATTGAAGGTGATTTCTGTCCTTTATTGCTTTCTGTGATCCACTGAAACACTTTCATGTTCACACGACACATGTGATGTGAATATATGTGTCCCAGATGGCCTTTAAATGTAGTTCAATTGATCAGATCAGGAGGTGACTGTGAAATGCATTTGACCCCGATTACATCTGCAGTAAGTGATGTCAGTGTTCAAGCCCATCACCCAGAACTGATTTTAATGGCAGGTATGAACAGGGTCACAAATCAAACAACAATTATCTTGTGAATTTCTGATATACTCCTTTGAAAGTTACTAAACTTGTATTGAAACAATTTCTTTACAAATATAATAATGAACTGGCTAGAAATAAAATGACAAAAATATAATCACATCTTTGTAAAAAAAATAATTCAGTTTAAAATATTCCATTACAAACTTTTTAACTGGTTATAGGAAAAAAAAATCCTTTCTAGAAATTTCCTTTCTACATCTATTTGAGAAATAGATGAGGGGTAAAAAAAAACTGATTATATTCGGGTTTCCTCAAAATGAAATACAGTCGCCAGTGGCAAAGGTTTTTTTTTTGGGGGGGGTTACAATTTTTACTACATTTTTAGAAGTAGGACTATAAATAATCAGCAAGCTCAATTCTCACTGTCTTGGAGGTGGAGTGTGCGGAGGTCATTGCATCAGTTTCCTCCACAGAACTGAACCAGTCAATAGTATTTTTTATTTTACTTTCTTGGAAAAAAAAAAAAGATTTGTAAGAAGCAACTGAATATTTCATTATTTCCTTATTAACAGAGAACCTTATACTAATACTACCACTACCACTACTACTACTACTACTACTACTATTATTATTAGAGAAAAATAAAAACTTATATCTTATATAGCCTTATATCTTTATACCTTTATATACACAGACACACACACACACACACACACACACACACACACACACACACCACACATATATATATATATATATATATATATATATATATATATATATATATATATATATATATATATATATGATTCCCTTCAATAATGTGTTCTGATATATAAACTCTGTTAATTTACTTTTTTCCAAACAAGATTTTTGGGTACTTTTTACTAACTAAATATTCAGGAAAAAAAAGGGAAAAAGTTTTGAATTCATTCATTTGACTAGAAATTGTTAAATATTCATATGCTTTCAAGAAATCTTTCTTCAAAAATATATTTCTGTACTAATAATACTTTTTTGTGGTAAAACAGTTTAAATATTGCTCAGATTCCCTGAGGTGTCAAAAGGACGTTGAATCATCTACGACGACTGCAGTATTCAAAATTTATAACAGGCTCAACTGAGTGGAAGGGAAACAAATAACACATAGTTTGCGGGAAAAAAAACAACAAAACAAAACAAAAAAACACCATCTCTATACAAATGCACTGCAGCATATGATTGACTATTGAGTCGATAGCCAGAGCAAATGGGCACTACATCATTTAGCCTTATAGCCGGCGTCTGCTCTAAATAACACCGTCTGAAAACAATCTTTCGGCTGACAGCGCTCGTGTGCGGTGCGGTGTATATGATCGAGCGAGCGTATCGGCTGCTCTGTCTCGCCTCTTTGTTGTTGCAGAGCAAATGGATCGTTCCCTATGATGAGATCTATCATCGCATGACTGGCTCCATGGCTAAGTGGGTCAGCGTAAAAGAGCGCACACGCGTCGCACATTCAAGTCTCCAATGCCCCTTGTGGATTGTGGGTATGACCACGGGGTGGACTTTACTGTCATATTGACTTGTGGTATTTTAAACTTTCTGAAGAAAGATTGGGATGCAAAACCATATAAGAGAAAAAAAAGTTTGTGGACATTTGACCAGACATTTCAGATGTGCTTTTTGAACATCCAATTCTACATTTATTCCTCATTTGCTGTGAGAAATGTGCTCATGTACTGGTTAATCCTCATTTTTTACAATGCCCTCCACTCTTACAGTATGTGACCATTTTCCACTAGATTTTGGTGTGTGCTTGTGGAGTTTTATGTTCATCCAGTTTTAGTAAGGGAAGGCCTTCGGTGCAGACAGTGTTCACATTCACCCCAAAGGTGTTTAACAGTAACGTTCTCAGTATTACTATTTTTCCTCTCTTCTGTTTACTGTTTAATATAGCTACATGTTTAATATTTAGTGTCTTTGCCTGCAGCTTCACTTAAGCATTTCACTGTACACTGACATCTGCACATATGACCAATGGTGGACAAATTACACCATTAGAGTAGAGTAGAGATCCACTTTTGTTAAATATGGCTCTAGTAAACAAGCACCATTTGCACTTTCACAAAATACATTTGCCTTCGGATGTGTATCCGATTATTGCTACAATATTCCTATAATCATTTTTGTCACTTTGCTTTATCAATTCAGTTAAAGTGAAAACACTCGACTGTTACTGTGTTAGTATACTAATCTATTAATAGAAGGACATGAAGTCAAGGTTTTTATTGTCATTTCTATTATATACAGTTGACGCGGTACACAATGAAATGAGACATATAACAACATGTTCACATCACACTACACAGAGTTACTAAACACAGAGCTGAGGACTAGAGTAAGTCTTCCCAGCCACATAAAGTGTGTCGTGTGCAAACAGCGCAAAAACAAAACAGTGCAGAACGGACAACATTTACAGCAGCATTTACAGTATTTGGCAGACACCCTTATCCAGAGCGACTTACAACTGAGCAATTGAGGATTAAGGGCCTTGCTCAAGGGCCCACTAGTGTTAGCTTGGTGGTTAAGGAACGGAAAACATGAGACAGAAAAATGCGTAACCTATTGTATATTGTATTACAATTGTACCTATTGTATTGGAAGACAATTCTACAAATAATAAAGTGTAAACAGTAGTGTCGGTGAAGTGAAAAAGAAGCGAGCATCAGTAGCAGTGGTGGAATGTGCAAAAGGAAGACGAGTAGAGACCAAAAATGTATGAGCCAGTATGAACAATAGATGTCTCAAACACTGATTGTTATGCGTTCAAATGATCATGAGCCCAAAAGCTTCTTTTCAACTACTTTAAAAAAAAAAAAGATGCTGTGGCGAATTGGAGTCAGGAGTTTCTTCCATCCTTTATTCCTCACAAAATGTTCTTCTTGCTGTTAAAATATCGCTGAACTGTATGTACAGTACGTGCTAAATAGATACCATAGAGGGACCTTGATTGGTTCATTGTTGTGTGCTTGACGTATTTATCTACTCCAAAATAAAAAGAACCAACTGATTTCACAAGATGTAGTTGAGTAAAAAAGTAAAATATACAATATGACTTGAAATACTTCGGTAAAGTGCAGCTTTGCAAAAAATTTTAGTACAGGAACGAATTAAGTTTTCTTTACGTGCATATGCCAGATAAACTTGGAACTGCCTGAAGGACATCGCATTCCTCCCACTCAAAGAGTACTGCCAGTTTAGCTTCTTTTGGAGCTCTGGAATAACAAGGTGAAACACTTTCCCATGGTGGCATTTGAGCTTCACAGAACAGCTGACTGCACACACTTGTTTCGAGTCACACTGTTTGCAAAGTCTTTCTTAGTTCCATTAATTTCGGCACCGAATTCATATCTACATTCCGTCTTACTTTGCGCTTCAGGCTAGCTCTTGTTCATTTTCGCCGCTGATTGCCCTTTTTCGAAGCGCCATGGGCTCGTTCGGCTGCTTTTTAATAAAGTCCACATTTGTATCCGTGTTCTGCGCTTCCGTGACACAAAAGCCAAAAGGGCTCTCGCGTATTACAAACAGCGCTGGAAACTTGAATCTACAGTGTGCTGTGCAAATAATAATCAACCCTACATTATTTGCATATGCCATCAAATTAGGTTGCTTGGTCTAGCGTTTAATCGAGTGTAATCAATTCATCTCGTACAGCTGTGAAGTCTGTGGGGTTGTTTAGGTCCATCCCTAGACTTTCCTCGTTTTCCTTCATCCGAACAGATGTTCGGGGAAAAAAAATGCAATATCCACGGCGCAAAGCATTCCCAAGCTCCCCCTTTATGCTTTCAGGACCAGGTTCCTACTTCTTACGCGGTAAATGGATGTCTGGCTTCAGGTCTCCCGCAGCTCCAGAAGTCCAGGATTAGAAAGTGAATTTCCATAAAAGAAGCTATTTCATGGCAGAAATGAATCAGCAGGAACCTGCAAGGAAAACGCTTACAAACGGAAACGCATATAAAATCCATTTGTGGCCGTTCGCCCGAGCTCGGGAAGATCCTATCACTGATACGATTCAGGCCTAACACTGTGAAGTCGAGAAGGAGGAGGGAGGAAGGAGGGATGTGGTGAAATGAGTGTGTCAGGTGTGCTTTGGGGGATACACAGGCGAAGAACTCCCTGCTCACCACTTTTCGAGTGCTTTTGACCCCCGCTTTCGGAGAAAACGACCTTGTAAACCAAAGCAGTCCAAAGCTGCACTTACACAAACCCTGGGAAAAACAAAAAAACAAAAACACAACCTGGAGATGCAACTAAACATAGCATGCGACTACCAAGCAATTTAGGCATGGAGCTTTTATAGCATTTGGTCTTTTTCCAGCATTAAATCTCTGTACATAAATATCCATCAGGACAAATTTGATTCTTCGGCTTCTAATTGGTTTTAAGATGTTTAACTATTGAATTGGCCATTCATTGTGGGTCCTTGAGAAAGTACCCACAAGTTACAACTTGGTATCACTTACCAGTATAACAATAGTTCACTTGTCCTAATGAAGGTTGGAAAATTCCATGAATTTTCCAGACTGAAAACTTTCCATGGTAATATTTGTAATTAAGGGGAATTAACTGGGAATGTGCAAAATTGCAGGTAAGCCTATAACACATCATTTCTTAAATCCTACACACATAATAACGTCCAAAAATGTCCATGTTGGCAAGAATTCACAAATTATTACTTTTACATATTACATACACTTATGTCAAAATATTTAAAGCCTTGTGCTATTAGTAATAAAAGGAAATTTTAATAGTATAAGAAAAAAAAAAAAAAAAAAAAAAAATAAAATATATATATATATATATATATATATATATATATATATATATATATATATATATATATATATTCATTCATTCATCTTCTACCGCTTTATCCGATCTTCCCTCGGGTCACGGGGAGTCTGTGCCTATCTCAGGCATCTATGGGCATTAAGGCAGGATACACCCTGGATGGAATGCCAACCCATCGCAGGGCACACACACACACACATTCACACACACATTCATACACTAGGGACAATTTTCCAAGGTGCCAATCAACCTACCATGCATGTTTTTGGACCGGGGGGGGAAACCGGAGAACCCGGAGAAAAAAAAAAACCCCCTGAGGCACGGGGAGAACATGCAAACTCCACACACACACATGACCGAGACGGGAATCGAACCCGGATCCTGGCGGTGTGAGGCGAACGTGCTAACCACTACGCCACCGTGCCCACATATATATATATATATATATATATATATATATATATATGTATTTTTTACAATTTTTGTTTAGATTTATTTTTGTACATAATACAGCATATGTAAATTTATATCCCAGATTTCAAATGAATTCCCATTCATTCGCAGGTTTCCAACATTGGAGAATTTCCGTAAATTTTCCACAACTTTGGAACCTGATTCCTTAAAGTCTACAGCGACTGCTCATTCACAGGGATTTGTAAAGCAAACACAGTGGATTATTTACAGCGAAAAAGATACCAAAAGGTGTCCTTTAAGAAACATGTTTTATGTGAAGGTTTTATGGGTGGAGTCGGACTTGTCGGTGATTTGCAACACATCTAGGTACAAGTTTTCCTTCAGGGAAAAGTCTACATGACTGATGTCTTTATCCTTCTTGCACTCCTTCTACTGTTCACTGATCCCTACTATATACATTTGAAAACTGTACATTGTTTGTTTTGCTCTCCAACATTCTCCAAATACACCGAGTTACAGAAAGCACTGAAGGAATGAATGAAGAAGTAAATGCAAGTGCAAGTACTGCTATACAAAACTTTCACTTGACTTATAGTATGAAAGTATGTGCCTTTAAATCTACTCATGTGTCAGAGTATTATGATTTATGATGACTATAACATCCCTATTATCATTTGTCACAAGATTAATCAAGTCAGTTTTGGTGCCTGTAATGTTACCCTTGGCACACCAGTCTATTAATAGAATGATATGAATTTATTTCTTTTTAAATGATCATGAGCCCAAAACGTACTTTTCAAATACTTTAAAAAGCAGATCACAACCAAGGCCACGGGTGTTGTGTCAAAGATAGCGGCAGGAGATTCTTCCATCATTAATTAGTCTTTAGATGTTGAACTGTGGCTTCCTCTGTACTTAAACAGTTACGTTTATATTCGCTCATACATGCAAATGATAATGAATTTAAAGCCTCCTTAAATGGAAATGCTTGAGTAAAGTGCAGATATGCGAAAACGCTAATTAGGTACAGGAACGGATTGCATTTACTTCCGTACTGTCCAACAGTGTGAATGGAAGATACTCACCAATAACGAGACAGAGATGGGAAAAGATCATGAAAGAGGCTAACAAATACACAGGAAACACGTGTTTTGTTTTTTTAGGCGGCCATGTAAAACCTTGTACTGTGCACTAATGGAAACTCAAGAAGCGTTAGTCTGTGTCATTTCCTCCGACCCGCTCCAATTAGAGTTTCCATCCACTTTTGTCTGAACATCTCTAGAGCCGACAGCAAAAGGTCTCATTACTCTATCAGTACTGTATTTTCAAATGTACTGATAAAGTGTTTTCAAAAAGCTCTCAACTAAATCAATCTCAGGGTGAAGGCAAAAACACTGATTTGTTGTTAATTTATGAACTTTATGAGAAAGTGTGTGAGAGAGAGAAAAAAAAGGTGTGTGGAAAATTGTTTTACTAGAACTATTAATATAATGCATTCCTAAAGCATTACATGCATATTTAATTTTGTGAACATCCCATTCCACATTTTTGGACTAAATCTTGTACTTTGTTTGAGGCAGATTTGTGCTCATTCAGACACAAGGTTGTTAGTAAAGTCCAGGTCCTGATGTAAGATGAGGGAGAGGAGGCCTGGATTGCAGTCACCACTATATACTACTTTTGGCTCTTGTCATTCACGTAATGGGAAAATGTAATGCTATTGCATCCTATTGCATCCCACTGTATGGGAAAAAAACGCAGCATTATTATTATTATTATTATTATTATTATTGAGGGGCACGGTGGATTAGTTGTTAGCACGTTCGCCTCACACCTCCAGGGTCCGGGTTCGATTCCCGTCTCGGTGTGTGAATTTTGCATGTTCTCCCCGTGCCTCAGGGGAGGTCCTCCCGCACCTTGGAAAATTGTCCCTAGTGTGTGAATGTGTGTGTGTGTGTGTGTGTTTGTCCTGCGATGTGTTGGCATTCCATCCAGGCTGTATCCTGCCTTAATGCCCATAGACGCCTGAGATATGCACAGTCTCCCCGTGACCCGAGGGAAGATCGGATAAAGCGGTAGAAGATGAATGAATGAATGATTGAATATTATTATTATTATTCATTACATTTATATAGTGCTTTTCTAGATGATGCTACTGAAAGCGCTTTACATTATGAGAGGGGGATCTCCTCCTAATCCACCACCAGTGTACAGAATCTACCTGTATGATGACACAGCCATAGTGCACCAGAACTCCCACCACACACACTTACTGGTGGAGAGGAGACAGAGTGATGAAGCCAATCAGTAGATATGGTGGATAGTTAGGAGGTCAGAGGCCAATGTATTTTTAATGACCACAGAAGCGTCAAAGAAGGGCTCAAACCCCTGACCTTCTGCGCAGCACCTTTACCACTGAGCTACACCCGCTCTCCTTAACAAGTAAAATATATAGCCCAAGACACACTCAAGAACAACACGGGCTAGAAACCATCGGCAGCTATTAGCTGAACGCCACCTGAAACATGTCGGAACGTCGCACGTTCTCTTTAAGCAGCAGCGTAAACAAGCCCACGTCATGCCTTTCTCCCCCGAGAGGCTTTTTTTTTCCGGTTGGTGGGATTTTTAACGGCGTCCACCAAACTGGCAGGAGGCTGATTTTGTTCCGAACTCTTGTAGAGAAATCTTCAGAGTCCGACTGACATTTCAAACCAATAAGGAGTATGAACACACAGCGGGGGGGGGGGGACTTGGCAATCCCATATCGCTTCTGTCTTGCTGTAGACACTCACTCACTCATCCACACACACACACACACACACACACACACACACACACACACACATATATATATATATACACACACACACACACAAACAAACAAAACAAGCTCAGAGGCTCTGGAGACATGTCCATAAAGCAGTTTCTATCTTCTGGGATTTCCTTCCCTGCTGACTCTACAGGGAAGCGCAGAGGAAAAGTAAACACCAAGTCCTGATTCTCCACGTGTAAGCTGAATTCTTCGTATGCACGCAAGGCGAAAAGAAGTGCTTTCTGACCGAACGGAGACGGCGAGCAGAAAGACGACTGAAACCGTATCTGTGTCTCAGATTAATAAAGACTTCTTAACATCTAAGGTCTAAAAAAAACAAAAATAGAGCATATTTATTTCTTTATATAGCACAGTTTATTGCATTCTGTCCTCTATTCCCTCTCCCTTCTTACGTTTTCTTTCCATCCAAGTTCACTCTATCCTCCTTCAATTCCTTCTTTCCATCCTCTCTCTCTCTCTATCTGATTAATTCTTTCTGGAGGGAGGCAAGGGAAGAAGAGCATGAAGGAAAGAAAGAAAGGAACCAGGTCAGAGGACAAAAAGAAGGAAAAGAAAAAAGGAAAGAGAGAGGGGGAGAAAGGAGGGACCAAGGGAAATAAAAAATAAATAAAAGAAAGAAAGAGAAGAAGAGAGAAGAAAGAAGAAAGGAGAGATGATGAATGGAAGGAAGGAAAGGGAAAAAAAATGATGGACAGAAGAAAAAGAAAGAAAAATGGATGGAAGAAAAGCAGAGTGGAAGAAAAGAAAGAAATGAGCCAGGTGAGAGGACAAAAGGAAGGAAAGGAAAAAGGGAAAATAGAGAGGCAGACATGATGGAGGGAAGCGAGGAGAGAAGAAGAGAAATAAAAGAAAGAAAGAAACAAAGAAAGAAAGGATGCACAGAAAAAGAAAAAGAGGGAGAACTGATGGAAGGAAGTGAGGGAAGAAAAGGAGAACGGAAAGAAAGAAATCCCTTCCTTCCTTTCCACCTTACTCTCTCCCCTTCCTGCCCCACATGTTATTCCTTCACCTCATCTCCCTCTCATGTCCTTTCTTTTAATTACTTTCTCTCTTCATTCCTTCCATCCACCCCTTTCTTTCTCCTATTTCCTTCCCTGATTCTAAGGATCATAATCATCATCATCATCATCATCATCATCATCATCATCATCATCATATAGCTCCCCTTCTCCTCATTATTACTAATATTAGTGATTAATTTTATTCTACATGCTTTTGGTTTGCCTGTAATGGAAAACAAAGCTAAACTAAAGAGAATGTACGCCTCCATGTTACAGGTAAACACACAGGATGTTACAGGTAAACACTCTGCCCTTATATATATCCCTATATATATATATATATATATATATATATATATATATATATATATATATATATATTATATATATACATATATTAATTAGACAAATTAGACTTTTCTCCTCTCAGCCTTCCCTTCCCAATAAAAGCTTTTGTATTTTATAAACTAAATTCTTCTGATGTTATATACTTCATTATTATTGCATTTCCTCTCACCTGCAGTCAGTTTAATCCTCTTTCAGTCCTTTTAATTTTTTCAAGATGGACTTTTATTTTTAGCTCCTGAGTCA
Organism: Kryptopterus vitreolus; assembly: GCA_030449085.1. Lineage (NCBI taxonomy): Eukaryota > Metazoa > Chordata > Actinopteri > Siluriformes > Siluridae > Kryptopterus > Kryptopterus vitreolus. Next base: position 13,609,349 of record JACRUU010000013.1, read on the forward strand.
TTAATGCACCAGTTCACACGTCTATGGCATTTTACTTCACGTTTCACCAAAAGTGAATAAACATCCTTGTCTAATTCAGACTCCAGGCCTCCGGGCAGATATTTAAAACTGTGTCTGTACAGCACCGGGTTCATTTTTACCAGAAAGTAAAAACATGCTTATACCGGTCGCGATTACTCTGAAATGTGTGGAAATGTGTGAAATGCTGAGACGTACTGTAAGAGCACTATGGCAGGGGTCAATGTCAAGGCTCGAGTCCAGGGACTGGAGTTTGGAAAAGTGTGTCCTGTTGTCACAATACCAAAAGTTTGACTTCGATACGATACCTAAATTAAACATCACGATACCAATACCAAATCAGTACTATGGCAAAAAAAAAAAAAAAAAAAAAAAAAAGCAGAAAAAGAATTCTATTATCAAACTTTTATTGTATAAGTTATTTTACTTTAAGTTCATTCATTCATCTTCTACCGCTATATCCGATCTTCCCTCGGGTCACGGGGAGACTGTGCCTATCTCAGGCATCTATGGGCATTAAGGCAGGATACACCCTGGATGGAATGCTAACCCATCGCAGGACACAAACACACACTCACATTCACACACTAGGGACAATTTTCCAAGGTGCCAATCAACCTACCGTGCATGTTTTTGGACCGGAGGGGGGAAACCGGAGAACCCGGAGAAAAAAAAAACCCCCCCACAACTAAACCCCCCTGAGGCACACGGGGAGAACATGCAAAACTCCACACACACATGGCCGAGACGGGAATCGAACCCGGACCCTGGCGGTGTGAGGCGAACGTGCTAACCACTAAGCCACCGTGCCCCTTTACTTTAAGTTGTTTTTATTTATTGATAAATACCCAGTGTTTGCTGCCTGCTGAAACATAGTACATCAGTTTAAACTACACATACATATAATAGAATCTGTGATTTGTGATTTATCACCATGGAATGTGGAGTGCATCCAGGAGGAGGAGAAAAAAAACAAACTGGCATGGACACCTCGCGCCCCCTACAGTCCAACACTGAACTACAGCCATCAATTTTTAAGTGGCTAACAAGGTTGTTGTTGGGTATCGCGATACCTTTCTAGTCCTGGTATATTGTTCAACAATAGCTTGATGCTCAAATGATGAACACAGGACAATCTTGAATATGGTTTTAACAGCCATTGTATAATGCCTGATTGCCTGTTATAAAATCATACAAAAATGACTGAAAACGCCAATATTAGAACATCATGTGGAAAAAAAGAAAAGTGCTCGATAACGAATGGAGCGGAGTCACGGAGCATGGTGATGATATCGTACTCGTTCTGTGTCATTAGCGACCCGTCCTGCTGTAGAAGTGTAGAACTGGAGCCTAAAGTAGGTCCAGGGTGAGAGCGGTGTGTCAGAGACTAATTACGGTGAATTTGTGCATTCGGAGAGTTAATGATCAGAGACCGAGCGTCCTGCCAGCGGCGTTCGTCCATCCGTAGGACGGATTCCTACCTGCCCTGGCACGCGTCTCTGAGCTCTCATAGATCTGTTCTGAAAGGCCGGTCATTTAGATGATCAAAATATATCCTGGTGTCTCGGTGTAAAAAGAAATATGTGCACCCTGTGTGGGTCGAGAAGGTTTTGTTCTCCTTGTACAGGTACAACTAAAGTAAAGTAAAAAGTCAAACAGCACTTGATAGCGAGGGAAAGAAGGATGGAGGGAGAAATCTAGCTGTTTTCCAAAGCGGGAATGTTACATTTTTTCTATTCTGACACTCAAGACTCCTTCCATAAACATCTCTATTGTGTGACCTTCACTATTCCTTCCTTCCATCCATCCTTCTTTCTTTCTTTCTTTATCCTCTTTTCTCCCCTCACTTCCCTCTGTAGTTTCTCCCTCTCTTTTCCTTTCCTTCCCTTTGTTCTCTATCCTTGTGCCTTTCTTCCTTTCCATTCTTTCCTTCTTCCTTCTCTCCCCTCCATCCATTCTCCCTCTTTTTTCGTCCACCCTTTACCCCCATTCCTTAGTTCATTTCATCCTCTCTCCTTTCTTTCTTTCTTTCTTTCTGTTTTCTCCTCTTCTCCATTCACATCCCTCTGTAGTTTGTCTGTCTATTTTCTTGCTTTTTTTCCTTCCCTATGTTCTCTCTCCTTGTACCTTTCTTTCCATTCCCCTCTTCTTCTCTTATTTCCCTCCATCCATTCTACCTCTCTTTTTTCTGTCCATCCTTTTATCCCTTTAATTACTCTCCTTTCTTTCTTCCTTTCTTTCTTCTTTTTCTTTCTTTCGTTCGCTTCCTTTTCTTTTTTCTTTCTTTCCTCTCTTTCTTCTGTTCTTCTTTCTCCTCCTTTCTTTCCTTCTCGTTCCTTTCTTCTAGTTTCGTTCCTTTCGTTCTTTTTTTTTTTTCTTTCTTTCTTTCTTTCTTATCTTCTCCTCTTGCTTCCCTCCTTCTCTCACTCTCCTCTTTCCTTCTCTCCTTTTTCCTTCCTTTCTACCCCCCTCTTTCTCCCTTCCTCCCTACCATCCTCACCATTCCCTTTCCTTCCTTCCTTCTTTCCTTTCCTCCTTCTTCATTCCTTCTGCTAACCTCCCACATCCTTCCTTTTCTCGATTACCATTCTTTTTTATCTCCCCCTTTCTTCCTTTTATCCCCATCCACCCACCCATCCACCCCCCCCACACAAATGTATATACATCTGTGTATGAATATAAATATAACTTGAACAAACAGGAAATAATGGATCAACAGGTTAAAGTTAAAGTTTTAACCCTCATCATCACCCATCCACTGTTTCTGCCCCATCAGTGCAGATACAAATTACCCTCTGACCCTATAGGGTGTCTCTTTCTTACTCCATTCTTTCAGCTCACACACACACACACACACACACACACACACACACACACACACACACACACACACACACATACATTTACAATGTGAATATCAACATAAACAGCACTGAATGTAGCTCTCCAGGACATACATGTCTTCCCTGTTTACACTGAATACTGCACACTATATATGCACATATATTTGCTTTCGCACTCATGTTCTCTAATATTTATGTCCAGGCAGCTGGAGGATTCACAGAGTAACAATTCCACTGTATGGTGTATAACACTGTACGACAGGAAATCC